>JAZDUA010000362.1:0-1200000 GCA_038098605.1 Gryllus longicercus
GTTATGAAAGAAAGCGCAGGCAGGCCACGAAAAGCTAGCTTCGATGTTGGAAATGCTACATGTTCACCATATGACATCACCACATGAGTCCCCTACCCCTAGGCCCACTTCTGAGAAAACTGCTACATAGGCGACTCAGGGCACCAACTGCAGTGACTCTGACCTAAAGGTCTCAGGGTTCGTGTCCGGTCGGTGGTAATATTTTTGACACTAGCTGCATAGCTGGGTTGAGTTTACCCGCTGACTGGAAGAGAATCCTAACCGCAGGTTGTTCTGATCGTAATTTTTTCCGTGCATTCTCTGATCAACACCAAGGGAAATGCAGGAGCAATACTCTAACAAACGGGCAGCGGACCGGGCGCGATTTTTCCTTCCTCTTCCTTGTTCTTTCCTCACCCCTTACTTACAACCATTACACTCAGATGCATTACACTACCACACATGTCGAGAGACCAATCACGAGCGTAGAGCTCGTCCCGTCTGGGGCGGTGCCCCACTGGGGGAGATACCTGGGCGGGGAAATCCCCGCGAGTTGACGTGTAGGTCGGCGCCGGAACTCACCATCCAGAAGGTGAAAATCATCTCCATTTCCCGCCATAAAAACAAATACAATACTTACGGGACTAATGACCTTAGCATTTGACGCGCCCGGAAACGGTAATCAACCAATCGAAAATACAACAAAAATGAGGTATGTCATTTTTGAAGCGTTCTTTGCTCTATTCAAGTAAAAAGAATAAAACGAATACAAGGTGTCCGGGGAGGTAACGTCAAAACTTCGAAAATAAGCTCTTAAGACAATTTTAAGAATATTTTGTCTAATAAACTACTGGGATATTCCGAATGATTGAGCCACAATAAGTACCCAAACGTTGGTTTGAAAAAATGTTTTCTAGGCAAATATTTGCATTGCAGAAGCATAGAAACATTCCAAAAACTAGTAAATTGTTAATTATTTACAAAAGAAATAAATGTATTTGTTCAGAAGGAAAAAAACACAGAATTAAAAAAGCAGTCGAATTGTGTAAACTGGGTGCTTCTTTATTTTTGTGTTAATTTCTTTCAGAATATCCCAGTAGTACATTACACAAAACATTCTTACAATTGGCTTAATAGCATATTTTCGAAGTTTCGACGTTTCCTCCCCGGATATCGTGTATAAATGACTTCATCAAAAATTCGGCGAAAACTATTTGCTTTTCCCAAACAAACGCTGCCTGAAATATCCACACAATGAATCAACCAAGCGAGAAAGCATCGTGCCTACCTTGCGCGCTGCAGCTGCGGGAGGACAGCGCGGCCAGCAGGAGCAGAGCGTGGAGGCTGCGTGCGGCGCGGGCCACGGCGCGCCGCCTGCCCAAACTGCGCGCCCGCCCGCGCGGTGACGCCTCGCACTCCCGCACACGCTCCTCCATCACGCACGCACGCTCGCACGCTCGCGGGCACGCACGCACTCGCACGAGCCGTCCTCCGCTCCCAGCTTCCACCCGCACTCTCGTCCGCGCGTCCGATCTTCCTGCGATGTCACCGGACGCACGCCGGATGCGGAAAGTATTCTTCTTCTGAATGAGGTGAATGGCGTGGAAGTATTTTAAATTTCGAATTACATCACCACATGTACACTTATTCTACTTGACGATCTAGAGAAATGTAAAATATGCCGTTGATTATTCTATAACGACGAATAAAACGCTATGAAAGAGTAACGAACATTCAAGATGAAATACAGGTTTGATCGATGCAACATGTGACACAATAGAACTATGGAACATTTCCAACAAAAGGTTCACTATTTTATGTCGCTCTTTTGCAGGCGAGTAGTTGTTGACGCGCGTTTTCCAATTGAATTGCCACACAGCACTCGGGGCGGAAAGAAACTTTCTTCGATTTACGTCCGAACACTTATCGCGAGAACGTCACGTCGAGAAAAGTAACTCGTTGCTGGGTGGGACGAAAAAAACAACAAGTGTGTTGCCGTGGCGGCGCGGCGTGGGCGTGGGCGTGGGCGCGGGCGTGGGCGACCGCCCGGGACGCGGGCTGAGTCGGTCCGCGCGGCGCCGCGTCCGCAGCAGCACTGTCGGCCGCTCAGTGCACAGCGTCGCGGCGCGTCGCGCCGAGTTGCTACCGCGCGCCGCCGCGCTGGCCACGGCGGCGCTGGTGGCGCGGGTCATTGGGGTGGCGGGGGAGAAATGTTTGTTGCGGGCGGAGCGGTGGTGAAGGGAGCAGGGAGATAGATGGCAGAGACGGTGAGATGGAAGGGGATGTTGAGAGATGGGGTGGCGGGGGAGGCGTGTTTGGGGCGGGCAGTGGGTGCTAACGGGTAGAGGTGAATGAGAAGTAGAGTTGATGTGGTGGAGGGTCGTGTTTGTTGCGGGCGGAGCGGCGGTGAAGGGAGCAGGGAGATAGATGGCAGAGACGGTGAGATGGAAGTGGATGTTGAGAGATGGGGTGGCGGGGGAGGAGTGTTTGGGGCTGGCAGTGGGTGCTAACGGGTAGAGGTGAATGAGAGGTAGAGTTGATGTGGTGGAGGGACGTGTTTGGTGCGGGTGGTGGGGAGGTGGGGGATGACGGGGTAAAATGGGAGAGGTGGTGCGGTGGCTAGAACGTTGGGGGATGTGGTGGTGGAAGCGATGTGTTTTGTGCGGCGGCGGGATGTGAAGAGCGGAAGGAGATAGATGGCAGAGATGGTGGTGAGTTTGGGATGAACATTGGGTGGTGAAGGGCGGAAATGGGAGGTGAGGTGAGCTGAAAGGCGATGTTGAGAGACAGGGTGACGAGGGAGGAGTGTTTGGGATGGGCAGTGGGTGGTAAAGAGCGGAGAGAAATGATTGGTGGAGGTGATATGATGGATATGGTGCGTCTTTGGTGCGGATGGTGGGGTGGTGCGCGATTACAGGGTGAAATGGGAGGGGTGGTGAGGTGACTAGGACATTAAAGGATGCGGTGGTGAAGGGTTGATGGAGAGAGATTGTATAGATGATGAGATGGAAGGGTGTGATGGGGTCTATGGGGCGGTGAGTGGTGATGGGCGGAGGGGGGGAAAGATGATGTGATAAAGGGCCGTGTGTGATGCGGGGAGTAGGGTGGTGAGGCAGAAAGGAGGGGAATTGCAGGAGTGGTGAGATGGACGGAACGTAGGGGGAAGGGGATACGGGAGAGGGGAAAGGAGGGGGATGAGGAAGGGTAGTGCACGAGAAGGGCTTGTTGTGCCACCGGTGAGAAGTAAATGTTTGGGGGGGGGTGAGATGTGGCAGATGCGTTAGGATGGAAGGGAAGTTTGGAGAGGGAATTGCGTGGAAAAAGTGATTTGTGCTGTCTTTGTGATGATAAGGGAAGAGAGGGAGAAGTGGGAGGGGTGGTGAGATTGAAGGGACATCGCGACATGCGGGAGCAATGTTTGGTACGGGCGGCAAGGTGGAGAAGGGTGGAGAGAGAGATGTAGGTGATGTGGTGAGAGAAAAAGGTCTACGGAAGATCGGGTAGCGGGGCCACGTAATTGGTGGGGGCTTTGGGGTGTTGAGGGGCTGAGTGAGAGAGATGGCAACGTGGAGTGAAATGGAAGGGAATGTTGAGTGGCAGGGACAACGAGGTTGCTACGGAAGGGGGGCGGATGAGATGGAAGTGGCATTGGGATATGTTAGAAGGTGGTGATGCTGGAATTCATACTCAGGAGATGAGTCGAGGTGTGTGAGAGCGGCGTGAGGCACGCAAGGCTTGAACGGCGGGATAGCGTCGAAGATGCCAGAGCGGCGAAGCCGTCTTCCTGTGGGAGTCAAAAGGAAACGTCGGGTGTAGGAGGGACGGACGTGGGAATGGCGTGGGAGGGGAGGAGCGGAGTGGGCTGCGTCGTTGGCGGGGTCCGCGGAGACAGCAAGGGGCGTGGCCGCTGGGGGCGCGGCGGCGGCGGGAGCGCGTGGGCGGGGAGGTGGCGGAGCCAGTGGGAGACGTGCGCTCGGTGGGGTCGACAGGTGCAGGAGGTGCACCGGGGGCCGTGCGCGAGAGGGGAGGCGGTGCAGTCAATCGGGGCAGTGGACGCAGAGGGAGAGCCGGAGGCGGGGGGTGTAGCGGGGGCTGCATGGGCAGGAGAGGCAGACGTGTCAGTGAGGGCGGTGTACTCAGCGAGAGTGGCAGGGGCGGGTGGAGGGGAGCGTGGGCAGGAAGCCGGCGTGAGGGAGTTGCGGCGTGTGGGGATGCGGCGTGTGGGGATGCGGCGTGTGGGGATGCGGCGTGTGGGGATGCGGCGTGTGGGGATGCGGCGTGTGGGGATGCGGCGTGTGGGGATGCGGCGTGTGGGGATGCGGCGTGTGGGGATGCGGCGTGTGGGGATGCGGCGTGTGGGGATGCGGCGTGTGGGGATGCGGCGTGTGGGGATGCGGCGTGTGGGGATGCGGCGTGTGGGGATGCGGCGTGTGGGGATGCGGCGTGTGGGGATGCGGCGTGGGAGGGGATGCGGCGTGTGGGGATGCGGCGTGTGGGGATGCGGCGTGGGCGGTGATGCGGCGTGGGCGGTGATGCGGCGTGTGGGGATGCGGCGTGTGGGGATGCGGCGTGTGGGGATGCGGCGTGTGGGGATGCGGCGTGTGGGGATGCGGCGTGTGGGGATGCGGCGTGTGGGGATGCGGCGTGTGGGGATGCGGCGTGTGGGGATGCGGCGTGTGGGGATGCGGCGTGTGGGGATGCGGCGTGTGGGGATGCGGCGTGTGGGGATGCGGCGTGTGGGGATGTGGCGTGGGAGGGGATGCGGCGTGGATAAGGATGCGGCGTGGGCGGTGATGCGGCGGGTGGATGGGGATGTGGGGATGCGGCGAGGGCTCGGATTCGACATGGGCGGATATGTGGCGTGGGTGGGCATGCGGCGTGGGCGGGAATGTGGCGTGGGTGGGGATGCGGTGGGTGGATGGGGAAGCGGCGAGGCCTGCGCGGGCGGGTGTGCTGAGCATCGCGAGGGGCGGCATGTGCCGAAAATGCGGCGCAGGCATGTGGCGTGGGTGGCGCGGGGGGGGGGCGAGGCGTCTGGTGCTGCGCCGGAGGCGTTGCGAGCGCGCGAGGCGCGGCCGCGGCGTCAAAGGGCGCTCGAACGCGGAGGATGTTTTGTGTCAATTGCACGTTCGTTATTAAGAGGCTTTGGCATGTCAACGTAGCTGTGGTAAACGACGGCTTCCACGGTCAGAAGCCTCCGCGTTTTGGAGTTCAGTGGTGACATTGAACTCCTTTGAGGCATAAATCAACGTGAGTGAACGAGTAGGGTTTTTTGATACCTGGGAATAGTTTTACTGTAATCTGTTTCTTGTCTTCTGTCTGTAGATCACGTTTTTTCGTAATGTGCCATATTTACGAAGATATATGATAATGAAAAACTTAGTTGAGTGTGATGGAAGTATTTGACGATTAAGTTTACATGGCTAAAAATTGGATTTTTTTGTCCGTATATTTTAATTTTCATGTTCTCTTTTATTAAGTATATGTATAGTTATTATGCTTACAAAAAAAGATAAATGTTTGTAATGCTGCAGACAAATTTGAAATTTTCCAAAAAAAAAAAAACACAAAAACATCAACAAATATTATGAGTCACTGATGCCAACAAATTTTATACTTCTTGATCGTTTATTTTCTTGTTATTGGAGGTCTGTTGTATATGTTTGTTTCTTGTGGAAGCTAAGGGCATGGACTAGACTCCCAGCACGGGAAAATATTACAACAACGAAACAGTTGTGAGATCAACTCGTATTACAATATTTCAAATAACATGTGCAAATATTTGTTATTGTAGCAGCAGTAGTTTAATAATAAAAAGTAACATCAAAAAATCGTATATTCTATAAAGTTGAATTGCTTCGGGCTTGGACACATTTAAAATTTATTAAAACCAATTCATTTTAATAGAATGCAATTGTAGGGAGATTCAAAGTGAAGATGAAACGATGAGTTACGTAGTTCCGCCCGCATATCTAACGCAAAGCCAGTGCTGCAGGATGGCGAAGCGCATTTGGGGGCGTGGTCGCGAGAGAGACTCACAACGCGCGAAACCGCAGCACCGGCTGCGCAGCTGTCGCGTGTCCCCGTCACCCCTCCCCCCCCCCCTCGCACTGCTACTCGCGCGTTTCACCTCCGCCGCCCCGACCCCACCCACCCTGCTTCACCGCGCCCCTGCCCCATCGCCGCCTCTCTTTGCTCACTCGTTTTCCCCATGCCTCGCTGACTCTCATCATCCTTCGCCGTCATTCACCGCTTCTTCCTAAACAGACACGTCACTGTGTCTCAACTTCTCACATTTGACGCTTTTGTTTTCCACCCCTCCCCGCTCCATCACTAGTCCTGCCATCTCCACATCTCCTCCCTATCTCTGGCGGTGGCGATGGTGTAACGGTTAGCGTTTCGGACTGTTGTACCCAACTTGGCGGGTTCAAAACCGATCGAAGCCGTGGATTTTTCAGGGCGAAAAAATCCTTCGTACGCCTTCCTTCGGAGGGGAAGTAAAGCCGGCTGTCCCATGTTAGTAGATTTACTTGCATGTAAAAGATCCTCAAGCCTAAATGACGCCTCTGGGCTAAATTCAAATCGCATGTTTCTCGCCCAAGAAATACCTCCTTTCTCTGCTAGTTGGTGAAAGGAGCGTAGCGAAATTTACGTGGTCAGACGGAAGAGCAGGCCTAATGGCCTGAGTCTCGCCACGTAAAATAAGGCATTCAATTCTATTCAAAAATATCTCTCTACAAATATTGCTCTACATGAATATCCCCTATCTTTTATCATTCCCGCTCTTTTCACACTACTTTTTATCCTTCTCTTCTTACATGACCACTCACTGGCCGTATTTGCATCTCCCACCTATCCTCACACTTTTTTGCCTCTCGTCCACTTTTCCACTTTCCTCACCCTCTTTCGCCTCTCTCCGACTAGTATCTAGACTTCCCTGCATATCCTCACTATTTTCCGTCTGTTCCCTATAATCCTCGCGTCTCTCGATCGTTCAAAATGCTCCCCGCCTCTCCCCACTCTTTTTCGCCCTTTCTCCTATTCCCTCATTTTGCCACTTTCTACCCGTTTTTTCTGCCACTCCCCATACTTCAATGATTTCCTTAGCTTCCTCGCATGCCTTCGAACTTCCCCGCTTCTCTCCAAGTTTTCCTCCCCCTCTCTCTGTCTGATATCACACTTTTCCTTCTCTCCTAGCATTTTTTCCTAATCCCTTCACTTTTCCGCTTCTTGAAGCTTGTTTTTCTCACATCCCTTCTTCTCTCCTCGCTTACCCGAATTTTCTCACTTGTATCTAAATCTTCTCAACTTCCCCACCATTTTCAAATCTTCTCTGATTCACATCAACCTTCTACACCCTTCCCTGCATCAACTTGCTACCTTACGTTTGTCTTTAAATCCCCTCGTCCTTCCCCACCCCTATCGTCTCCCTGCCGTTTCCAATATCATTCCGGTTCTTCCCACATCTTTCCGTTTAGTCCGTTCTATCTTGATGTTTTCTCGTCGAAATGTACCTCACTTTACCAAGCCCCACTTCTCCCGTTCTCACTACGTTTCTCCCTATCGCGAACTGTCTCGACTCACGTCTGTCCATCTTGTCTGTCCATCCTGCCTGTCATGTTTTCACGTTCCCCTTCCACCCCCTGCCTCATCCTTCTCGTCAATCCCCTCTACATTTCCCTTCACGTCACCCCACCCTTCCTCTGGTCAGCCTCTGTATGAAACTCTCTTTCCGCACTGTATTTCGCATCATTCCTCCCCCCTCCCCTGCACTCCTCATACCACACACGGCAACCGCGTCGACGGAACCACCCAACTCGGTTGCCCCCACTCCAACAACTCCCCTCTCCCCCCTTCACCGCGACTGAATGCGGAGCCCTTCCCGCAAATTAACGCGTGTTGGTCGCTCTGAGAGTTCAAAATTGCCCGCTTGCTGGACCAGATCACACAATATTTATGCATGTATATTAGTTTTTTTACACTTTTATGATTTCATTATTTTTGGAAATATTGCGTAACCCGTGTAGTACATTCATACGAGGAAATGAACTGATATTCGAAACTGAATGCCTACCGTAGGAAAGTGTGGTTGAGTGAGAGCGTAGGCTTCCGCGGCCGGAGTCAGTATTTACTAGGCTGTCCGGGTGACGTTTCGGTCGCCATTCTGCGACCTTCCTCAGGGCTTAATGCGATGCGCGTAAGAGCATTACAACATTGCGCCTCGGGCGTAATGGTATTACGCCCTGAGGAAGGTCGCAGAAGATCGCAGAATGGCGACCGAAAAGTCAGCACCTCTGCCATGGGCGCGGCGTCACCCGGACAGACAATTAAATAAAGTGTGGTTGTCTGCCGTTTGCTTCTCTTTGAGGAATAATCCCGTAGGATTACTTTAATTTTGTACTTTCCGTTTCTATGGAGAAATGAAGAAATGTTTCGTCATTTCTTGTAATAATAATACTGAACTGATCGCTTCTGGAGTGCGCAAAAATCTTCTGCATAGGATGGAGTAAATTTTCGACGTTGTCTGGAAATGATGTTACTCGCTTTAACTTGAATACGCAACACGAGGATACAGCACCTTTCCAAACCACTCGTTAAAAAGAGATCATAGACTTCGAAGAGCTAGAATATTTTAAGTATTCAAACCTTGAAGATGTTGATCTACAAATAATTTTCTAATAAATATTGCAGTAAATTCTCAGCTAAAAAATGTCAAATTATAGAATGATATATTGTTCATAGGAAGAAATTATTCTTGTCCCTATTTCCTTATTAGAATATATTATAGTCAATAATAAGAATATAATATATAAAACTCTAAGAGTTTAGAAAGAAATTGAAGCTATATACTCAACCTAATTAATGATGTTTGCTTTAAATGAAATGTAACGGCGCCTAGGTGTGTTATCACACGCTCAAATTAAATAGTTTTATCGGGAAAACTGTGCGTTTTATAGGATTTAACGAAACGTGTGGATAACGAGGGGTATAATTGAATAAGTGGTATGCTCAAGAAAACGAGCGACGATAGAAACGATTTTTCCTATTTACCACGAGTGCAATTATACCCCTTTATCCATATGTCACGTTCAATATTTTTTTCGTTTCCGTTTAAGAATAATTTAAATTTTGAGAAATTCAAGCACAATTTTACCATTCAGGCATACATTTGATCACGTTGTCTTGCTTCTGAAAAAGCCCTATTTTAGTGGGAATGCATTGTGGACCTTAGTAACTTACAGGATAAAGAAAGATGTAAAATGGAAGACCAATGAACTTTTTGCGGATGAAATATAAAAATAACCTGACAAAGCCATTAAAACATTACTTCCCATGAAAAGTTAAGACAGGTATGAGAGAGAATACATGTATAAATGTTGGGGAAAAAATCACTTTGATAGTTTTCCTACCATACTTTTTAGAAGAGGTAAAAACTACTGACGTTTACAATTTTTTACATTTGAATTGCTAAGACCAAATGTTATTCATGTGAAACATTTAATTTATTCGTGTTAATTTTTTATGTTGTTCTATAAGTTAAAGTATACTTCCCCTATGTAGTTATATTATTTCATTGTTTGTTTGTAGCTTATATAGGTACGTAATCTGTGATGTACATTTTTGTTCATGTTTCATGGCTGACTGGAAGTACCTTGGCCACGTGAATTATGGTGTATTAACTCAACTATTTTGGTTATTTTCTGATTGGTAGTCCTGGAGTTTTAAATACACAGTGGCGATTTAATTGCACGCATGCTATTCCTATAGAGATAATCAACGATTTTCCAGGGAATTAATGAGCATATTTAGTTAATTAAAGCAAAATAATATAATAAAATTAAGAGAATATGCGCTTTTCTGTTATCCTTCGCTCATGACGTATTTTTCAAGGCCAACTACAAAACAATGGTAGTCCATCTTGGTGTTACACCATGCAACTGACGAAAACAGAGAACATTTATTGATTTGCGCAAAGAAGCGTATGCGTGTGAGGTTATAGTTGATTAAGAATATTCTTTCATTATGAGGTTATAGTTGGGGAAGCAAAGACAGCGATTTTTTAAGTTCCAAGTATAACTGTTTTAAGTGCAAATATTAGAGAATATGTTATAGATGTAAGAGAAATTTTTTAAATTTTATTTATTTATTTTATTTAATAGGTAATTATTACAAACAAATTAGCTTACTTGATCCTATGTGGCTAGGCCGAAAGCCTTTATGTCATTACAATACCTACATCCTTTCGCGTTCTAATCTTTCGAACTCTGGTATTCACCCCAAATGGTATCTCCATCGCATCAAAGCCGCGGAAAAGAGACCATAAGGCACGGCTCAGGAAAAAAACCCTGAAGGGGGAAAACCTGCCGTCAGAAGCCGAATACATACTAATCTATCCGACGTTTATTTCAACTATTTATTTTCTGGCGTGGGCGTCCCGCCGTCTTCTTCTAGTGCTTGGCCTCCTCAGCTCCTGAAATCAAACAGCGCCACAGAAGATCGTCCGCACCAGCGCCTCTGCCCTTATATTTTCGATTATTATTTCGATATATTATTTTTTAAATTTGGCACGCGCGCTGCACGACGCCTGGATTAGAGAATTCGCTGACTTAGGTGAATGCAGCCAACGGAAGGGGCGTGTGCGACAAGGCACGGGCTGACGTTCCCACTGGCATAATACGGGCCCGCGAGCGCCGCTTAAGGATCAACGTGATGTGTTGATGGTAATCAGTAGATAGGCAAGTGGGTTCAGTTGGAAGTTAATAATGAAGTGTCAGAACTCGTGGAAGAAGTGAAGTGAATTCAATCTACGTGATAGTGCCCGATATTGTAAGAGCCTTTTGGAAAGCGGTGAATTCTGCTACCAGTGGGAACACATACTTGTTATGCTACGGAAATGGTGCTCTTCCTCTTTTCTATAAACGGAGAACTGTTGTGATGGTACAATGTGTATGTTTGTTATTGTAAACCGTTGCTAAAATAAACTATTGTTGTGTGGATTTAATGTTATTTCTAAACAGTGGCGGATTGTAGGCGTGGTACCAGCGTGCCATGGCACCACCAACAAAAAAGAATGAAAATAAAATATTTCCCACAAATATGTGTATAAAATATCGTTTCTTCAAAATATTTTTTCTTTATAGTAATTCAATTCACCGAGCGCTTAGTGCTTCAATGCTCTATCAATACACTCTTCAAACTCTCAGAGCGAAGTGCTATCTGTCGGCCTCCTCCTAAACATCTGAACCACCTATGGATTGGCACCGTCTTCGCCCATTTAACGCTGTGTGAAGAACGGTGTGTAGTTTGGTATGCGTCACTAATGGACGGGACGGTGCCAAAATGTAACTGACATAGATTCCCGTACTCCTCCATAGGGAGCACTAATGGGATTATCTTCATCGCGCAGACTATCTCTCGCTCAGGATGACCTCAATACTCTGGTAGTATTTCGTATGTCTTCCCTTGTGTTTCGCACAAGGAGAGGCGGCGTTCGCCGTGAGCGTAAGACTTCTTCTCTTCTTCCCGTATCCGTCTTCAGCGAAGTCAAGAAGCCGTGACCGTTTGAGACTGTGGGCGCTCAAGCTTTCAGGATCAGTATTTTTATTTGTTCTTATTATTTTTAAATTTTTTCAGTTTAATCTTCATTATAACTCAATAATCATAGTCATTATAAAATTAATTTTGTTGCACAGGAATTTTCTTTTAGATATTACTAAACCAGTTTTAAAACACCGCATCGATGTTTCAACTTCGATGTTTTGAGTATTATTTATTAACACATTATTATTATTACTATTATTATTATTACTATTATTACTAATTTTTTTCGTTAATCGGCCGACTAGGACCACGCAAGCAAGCATCCTGCATATACCGTGGCTCAGTTTTTATTTATTATCGCGGTAGCAGGTGCTTGCAACAATACTTAGGGGGGACCAGCATTTAGCTGGATCCGATTTTTATCCCCCATGGTTGTTAGCCCGGGGGTATGGAAGATGAAAGATGATAGGAATGGATTAGAAGGCGATGGGTGATCGTGGACTTTTGGAACCATCCCAGCATTCGCCTTATGACCGAAGGAAACCACGAAAAACCCCGGTCAGGATGGCCGGCCCGGGAATCGAACCCGGACCTCCCGATTACGAAGTCAGTGCGCTACGCACTGAGCCACTTCGCTCGGTTTATTATTACTATTATTATTATTATTATTATTATTATTATTATTATTATTATTATTATTATTATTATTATTATTACTATTTTTATTATTATTACTATTTTTATTATTATTACTATTATTATTATTACTATTATTATTATTATTATTTACGTCAAAATCAGTCAAAAACTGTGGGTGACGTTTTATGAGGAGAAGTTAATTTGATGTTATACTTTTATTCAGACGCAAAACAAGGGGTCATGTCAGCATTTGCTCAAGGATCAGGGAAACTGGACGAAAACTTGATCCAGATTCGGGTTATTGACCCAGAATCTGAAGTACAATACTTCTTACAGGGTCTTTAGAATAATACAATCCAAATGGTAAATAATACATTAAATATAATTGTTAAAATTAATATTTCTCTCATTTTTGGGTGCTCGGTATTGTATCTAATTGTATAGAAACAGTTATAGAGTACAAAAGATTTTATTTGAGACTTGAAATTTTGTATCGAATTTAATCGTTTAATGTCATCTGGCAAGGTGTTGTATAATAATTAACATGTATGTATGTGCAGTTTTTGTAGTGAACTGTTGATATTGTCACCTGAGGAATATGATTACAACGTTGAGTGTTATAGTTATAGACATAGGCGTTTGCTGAAAGTATATAGCTGCACTCAGTAAGTCACTTTTATAAAAAATGTTGTTACCTTAACATCCGTTAATGGCACACCGTTCATTTTCAATGGAGTATAGAACTGTTTATTTGAAATGGAAAACTGCATTGAAACCGTTTTCTTTTCATTTATTATTCTTTTGTTATTACGAAACCAATTTGAAATATCTGTTATTGTACTATTTACGGTTTCTTTATTGTAAAGAATATTTGTTTCATCCGGAAAGTGAACTGTTCTTCCGTTTCTAATCGTCGAGAGCATATCGTTTACGTACAGTAGGAAGGGAATAGGGTCTAAAATCGATCCCTGCCGGGCTCGACGTGCAATTGGCAGAGAATTGGAAAAGTGTGCACATAATGTTTCATTATTTTAGTAAGGCATTTCTACTTTCTGAGACCGTTGTTTAAGGTACGAACGTAACCAATCAAAAGCAATAACACGAATTCCATAGGAAGGTATTTTTGGAAGTAAAATGTTATGATCAATGACGCCAAAAACTTTTGAAAGATCTAAAATTATTCCAATAGGTGCTTCGTGAGGCGACATCTTTAAGGAAAGGAAATATGGCCGTCGATTTCGATTTTCGAAACTCACATTTCGTTTCTCATATACAAACACATTTTTTGAAGATTTTTTTACATAGATGTTTTGAAGATAGAAAATTAGTAAGATTGATATTTTGTTATCGATGTCGCATCACTATCTCCTACCACCAATAGAACTCCGTACCGACCGACACTGTTTCTAAACATAGAGTGTATTAATGCAATTTCCAGTAATCGTTTGACATACGTGTGCCACAGCGAAAGTAGTAGTTGTTCAGCAGCACATACTTTCTGGAGGAAATATCAAATTTATTACAGAGAAATTAACATACTTTCCTTTTTGTTTCTTTAATTGGGTTCAGTATCCGATAATTACTCTATCTGGAAAACTTGAAAACAAAGTTAAATTTAGAACACTATGTTCAGACACCAATGATAAAATTCGTGAAAATGAAAAACGATCTGCAGTATATTCTTCAACAATCACCAAATATGAAAATGAATAGCAAAATATTTCGAATTTAGTTTATTAGAATATTTATTTAACATTATTAAGTCATTTAAAAAAATGAATGGATAGATAATCACTATTTCGTCTAAATCATGTTTAAATTTTGAGTTTACGTTGATTTAAAGCTTCTGGCTGTTTTGTTTCCTTCGAAGAAATTAGCAGTTTCGACAAACCGACTGTCAGTCGTATTTACTTCATTTCACGCGCGCACTTCTAAACTTCGAGTGTCTCGAGGTGTGCAGATCAGTGATGTTTGAATTGCGTTTGGAAACAGCTTTGTGTCTACATAGATTCAGAGACGTCGCGTATAGAATAGTTTTATGGATTAAGAAAAACAAATTAATCATAGAAATCAGTGTTATCATACAATGTATGTAACTATGAAATTATTTTTCGAAATTCAAATCCGTAAGAAGATAAATAAGAGTTAAAGGGACATTTTTACAAAATTTGATTGAATGCAATTAAGAGTTGTGGATCAGACACAGAGACACAGAATACAGAGACACAGGCAGAGTGGGCAGAAGTGACACGAGGTGGGCACATAAATTCAATTCAATTATTGCCTTATTTTCTTTGGCGAAGCTCAGACCTCCAGGTCTGCTCTTTCACCCGACCACGCCAATTTCGCTACGCTCCTTTCACTGTTCAGCAGAGAAAGGAAGTACCACTCAGGCGACGAAATCAACGATTTTCAATTTTTCTCAGAGGCTTCTTTTAGCCTTGAGGATCTTTTTCATGCTGAAAATCTACAACATGGGACATCCTGCTTTACTTATCGGCCGAAGGAAGGCGTACTAAGGATTGTTTCGCCCTTAAAAATCCAGTTTCCATCAGCTTTGAACAAGCAAACTTGGATCAGCCTTGAACCTGCGAAGCCACATGGGTGACGTCAGATGGTGGAGGGTAGGGGTGGAGCTGAGAGGAACGAGCGAGGCGGGGTGGCGGGGGTTGGGCGCGGAGGCGGGCGTTGGATGCAGGAGAAGCGGAGCGGTGTGGGGTGAGGGGGTGTGAGGGGGTGAATAAATGTTCCATTTTATTGATGTAATTGATTCCTTCCTAAAGACAATTGCGATTAATAAATACCCAGGAGACGCCGGGGTTCTTTAGCTATTTTAACTGAAGGAGAGAATGGTGAAAATAATAAATCATTTCTTTTATTACTCATTAATTACTTCATATATCTCGCTGTTTATTATCGTATTTTAAAACATCTATAACTTTATCGCAAAATCAAAAACAATCTTTCAAATATTAGTTTGTATGATGGCCTATTTCAGAACTAAAAAGCGTCATAACTACAACCAACTTCAAACTACCTCGAACCACTGCTGCTAAATGTAATTCTTTTGAAGTATCTATGAAAAATTTGTGCTTACATTCGCCCTCTATAATACAAGTCATTAACCTTCCCAATGATAGCATTCCCACAAATAGTACATAAACATTTACTACTAAAAAACGGGATGCGGCTGCGTTTCACATCCAAGCCTTCAATTCACTTTCGAAAGGTACTGTCCGTGCGAGGCGCACCCGTGGAGATACGGCCAGCACGCGCGCCGCTGTATTTCGTTGCACAATCCCATAAATCTCCATTATCTGCGGGAGGGGTCAGGGGCGCGGGGTTGGCCGGAGAGGTGCGGGTGGGGTGGAGGAGGGTGGCCAGGGGTCAGGGGGGTCGTAGGGACGGGGCAGGGGAGGTCTCCCCCAAACCTTTTCCTTCGCGGGGGCGGAAACCCAATTGCAAGGCCCCGACCAGAATCTATGTGCGTCAAAGGTGGATAATATACGTGCGTCGTAGATGGCCGAGAGAGCAGAAAGGGGTCGACGAGTTCTTGTTTCTTCGTTACCGAAAGAAAATTAGGGTCTTGTTTTTGGAATTAAGTGAGGGGAAACACATCTTGAGTAGCATGGAAGAAACAATACCCCTCCTCCGCAAGGGACTACTCGACTAATATTAGTGTGGATAATTAAAAGCTTTTAATGTGTAAATACTCTATTTAACAGCGTTAATGGAAAATGCGAACAAATCGAAATCGCCAACAAATTAAAATTGTGGCGTCTGTAAGTATGCTTCTATCCCAATATAACTTCCATTCTTCATTTTCCTAGACCGTAGAAGGATGATAATTTTAATATGAGATATTACAGAACTCAAGTCCGTATTTTCTTACTAACCATCTATGAAATGTTTTACCTATATTATCGTGGCTAACTTTATAGGCGGTGGAAGCCATTTTGATGGCCTAAACATGTCCAAAAATCAATAAAATGCTCTTAAAATGTAAAGTTTTATCAAAACCATTTCAAATGAACAATTCGAGCTGTTGCATATGTTACTGATGTAATCGACGTTTTTCCCTATTGTTCAAGTGATCTCGGCTTGCAAACTTTTGGTTTGTTCTTTAAAAGAAAGTCTTGCATTTATTTATCGCGAAATCGTCCGAACTGACAAAGGCGCTGATAGGCGACACAGGAACCTTATACGTACAACATATGAGACAATAACATTACAATATATGAGTGAAGATATCGGATAGGGTGTTCAGGAATTCTGTGGTGAACATTTGTTGCACCTCGTAAATATTGTTTGAAGCAAGTACCATTAAAATGATATTAAAACCGATGAAATAAGCAAAAATGCATTAAAATGATGTTAAAAGTAAAAACAATGACTTATTAGTCGAAGTCAACGAAAAATGCAAAAAAAACACGTAAAAATATTAGTCATTTCGTTTTGTCACAACATAAAATAAACTTCTGTACTGAACGAAATTGTTCTAAAGGAAAAAGAAAAAAATGGCATTTCATTAAAATCCCTACCTATTACAGTATATCGAGAGTAATTTCCTGTGGCAAAAACCTGGTCTTCAGAGACTGTCATGAAGCCATGTGCTGGATACAGTAAACCACGAGTGTCCACCGCCTGTTAGATACTTTAAAATCAACCTCCTGATCTGATAGTTCACTGGGTTGTCTACCATGTAACTATTTTCAACAGCACTGTTGCATCAGGATTTCATTGCTTGTGTACTCTAGTTGAAACTGAGAAGTAGTAAGATTTGAGAGGGTGAAACTGACATCAGCCACTATTATTACCTTTTGCAGAGTCAATGTTTCTGTGCTCTCAAGGGAGTACTTTCTCAATAGAGATATTTGATTAGCATTACTGTTGGTTATATTTGTAATGCTTGGATCTTTTTCACGTGGTAAATTGATTCACTCAGCAGCAGATTTAGAACGATGATATCTATATTGGGTCATTTGGGATCTTGTATGTCTATCCATTACTTCAAGGTCTGACTACATTTTATTATGCCCATTGAGTAGATGATCACAGGAATAGCGTATGTATTTATTGCAGTGGCAATCTTTTGCGAATTCAAAGATGATTTAAGAACATTTTTGATTCCGATCTTGAATTCTACGGTTATTTGTCTCTTCACTTCTAAGTAGGCTACTGCTCGACATTGTTCTGTACCAAGATATTTATACACTTCAGAACATTTTAATGATTAAATAAGATCACTTCTCTGCCTCTCGTATCACAGTCCCCTCCTCAATTTGCCACGTACGGTTCTTCCGTTCTACACTTACCTATACCCAAACACATTCCGATCTCTTCAGAGAAAGTTTCGTTGATATTGAGGAGCTACTTCAACGAACTGTCTGTTGAGGCATATGGCTTTATATAATCCATATATGCCAGATGAGGAAGTCTGTAGGAGGAATGTTGGCTCATTATTTCTTATCCCGGTGGGCAACGGAAGAGCGAGTCTGATGGTCCGAGTCTCGCCACGTAAAATAAGGCATTAATTCAATTCAATTCAATTGATAATTTGTTTACGGATCCGGCCAGAAGATTCTAAGAAATTTCTAAAATCGTCTTTTTGCATGTTTTAGCGCCGCGATCTTATTGCATAGACAGATAATTAAACCAACGCCACCCAAATAGATCTATGTAGGTGCTGTTGATTGAATCCCAGTAATTTTCTGTCCATGACGCCATAATTTTTGCGTACGATGATGGTAACTCTTAATTGCTCTCGATAGGGTGAAACACATCAGAACATGTGACGGCAGACTTATCAATAGTGATGCTTCTTTGAACATAAGAAAGAAAGTAAGTGTTTCCTCCGTATTAACTGTTGTTCCTGGATTGCTTCTCTTCTCAGATGGCAGATTTCGGGCGTCGTTTTACCAATTTCCTCGTAGTGCTGATGTCACCATGTGACATGGTGTTTGGGAAGATGGTATATCAGATATTTACTTATTTGTACTCGATTGTACTACGTTGATTGTACTATGGAGTGAGAGGCGAAATAGTTCTCGTATGAGAATAGATGATTGGCCACAACATAGAATCCGAATGTCTGGAAAGGCTTTATCTTATTAGGTTCATGATGCACAGAATAATCATAGAGGGCGACTGATTTTGGCGCTAAATTACTCAAAAATACTCATATGTACGAAAAATTCAATATGACCTTACATCTGTTTCTGATGAACATCTTTCGTTAAGAACATGTATCTTCACAATTGTAATTATAGTTGTAGAAAACGCCTAAAAAGTTTTAATTTTAAAATTTTCAAAACATCAGGCTTTTTAATGAACATGACAACTGCACTCTTAATTCGTAGAACGGCGCTGAAAAAATTTTGAATTTTTAGAATTTTTGAAAAATTAGAGCTTTAAAAAGACACGCACCATTCTCTTAAACATTCTTTACACTATACAACAACAAAATTTAATCAAAACCGATGCAGTCATTTTTTAAAATATGGAGATATCCCAGGACTTCGTGTTAATTTCCCTCCAAAATTGAAATATCGGTTTCAAATTCAAGAAGCCGAGACAGCCAGGTTGATTGGGGAATACCAATTTTGATGAAAATTGGTTAAGCTGTTTAGACGCTAGCGTTGTTCACAGACGGACGAACGGTCAGACAGACTTTTGCCATCATTCAATTATCAATCATTCAAGTATCGAGGATTCGCAAAACATGGGCTCTGACTACACCAGGTTTTGGAGATTTTTTTCCAAACTACTGTCTGATTTTATCCACTTTTTCGCTACCAGGGCCTTGTGATAAATTGTTTTCTGCCGAAAATGCCATTTTTCGCGCATCATTACATAACAATTTCTCTACTATGTGAGCGGTAGCGGGAAAATAAGCAGGGTAAAATGTAAGTGTACTACATTCTATTTGCGTCATACATACCTGCAAGTATTTTTTATGGCGATTACAATTTGAAATTGCTATATTACCGTTTAATATCCCGTATGGTGTTAGCTTGCAAGGCCATTGAGTGTTATGAATTTTTAAACGTGGTTATAACATATCTACAACTTACATACAAGGATAAAGACAATGCACTTATTTGAAGCTACGCATGACATTTAAAAAGTTTCATTACATGAAAAGACTGCTTACTAAATATAAAAATAAATATATAATGCTTACTAAATATTTAATAGAACATTAAACTAATTATCTCAATAGCAAAGTCAAAAGTGTTATTCAAACAGGAAACGGATTTCGTTAAACAACGTCTTTTATAATATTCATGGACCAACATATAAAGTAATAAAAAGTGTATGTGTTTTCACCACATACGTAATGCTCATAATTCAATTTTCTTCTGTCAGTCAAAACTACTGTTGGCCCGAGGTAACAGGTGATGCTATGATTCAAGGATTTTCTGTACGTACTTCTTCCAATAACCCCACTTCCTCAATAAAATTATTACAGTACAGAAACCTAAACCATTGTATAATTGAGAGTTCTGTAAACATTACATTGTACAAAATTTTTGGTAATGTAGTTCAATTGAGAAGTTGTCCATGCATTAATGTGTGCGATGTTGTTAACTTTTGTAAAACTAAGAAACTTCAACATTGGCAACGAATAGTGTTGAGTGTCATTGCAATAATGCCATAAAATGTAATCAAGACCATTATTGGCCAGGTATGCACCAAAATAGCAATTTTATTGATAAATTTGGTTTGGTCAGATAAATAGTAGACTCATAAATGTATTATATACTAAACATTAAAAGCCACATATATTATGTTGTGTTCAAACAGTTTGAACTCAATATATTTGCACGTTAAATATAATAAATTACACGTACATTTATAAACAACTTATTAAATAATTATATTTAAGATACCCAAAAATTATTTTAAAGAGGAGTTAATAAATAGTAAATACCCGAATACTTGTAGGATTGCTGGACACGGATAACGGATTTCCTGTGGATCATGTTTGTTGAAAAAAGTGGACTATAGAGAGGAAATATCTCAGGGTCATGAATTTAAAAAAAAAAAAACGGATATAATTATCTCTCAGATAACTAGCTGTAATTTTTGGCAGCAGTATAAAATGTAAGCCAAAGAGAGGTATAAACACCTTCTCTGTATTGCAGTTATCACGGACACCTATACGCATCCTCCAGCAGTCATGAAAATAACAGTGTCGACCCTTTTCCTTCTGGCCTTGACAGCCTCCTTGGTGAGTAGTAGATTTCTCAAAATCTCTTTGTTGTCATTTGCATTTTGTCATATGCAGATACGATATGTTACAAAGTGATCCACAAAAGTGTGTACTTATTATGGGAAATTTATATGAAGGCGAGTAAACCAGTGGATAATATATTTTTACTTACTACGAATAGTCAAGATTAGATAAAACAAATCAGAAGAAAATTTAATTCATTCAGTGGGCACAAGGGATAATATTTGAATCCGTTTTAACAATCGGAAAACAAAAATATATATGTAACGTTAAACGCCGAGGAGACATTCATTTATTTGAACATTGTACTTTCTTAAATGGTTACGTCAATTAAGCTACAGAAAATGTGTAGTACTTCAGTCCGACCATTTCCAAGACGAATAGTGTTCATGATCAAGGAGGGATAGTTGTGTTGGATAGTTTGACTCCTCTACTATGCATTGGCAACTCATTCACCAAATGAGATATCTACAAATACACCTTAGAAACATTTAAGAGAGCCATAAACGAAATTAACCTGGAATTTCAAGCAATATAAACTCCATACTTACAAGAGTGATTGTGTACAAGAAACTGTAAGAAAATATATGTATTGTAAGGAATGCTTTTGCCCTTTTACAGTCAGTAGCGTCACCGCAATACAATCTATGATTTAAGAGAAAAAACGGCTAAAAGATATATTAACGCAGAGCCAAAACCACTAACGATTGATGCGTTAAATTTGTCCAAGACCCTGTCGATCGTTTCATAGTGTTGAAAGTTGTTCATAGTAAGTGCAATTGTATGCTGTTGCCAAACGCACAATCTTAGTGAAAAGAGTTTCCGGTCAGATAAAATATTACTCGCACAACTTTTCTTGAACGATGGATAGAGTGGGGGTATTAGTTACGGAATCGGCCACTAGATTTTATGAAGCAAAGCCAATCTTTGGAGAATCAGTCATGCCTTCGCGACTTTCTCAATAATTTGCGTTCTGACTTTCTCAGGAGTTCGAGGTATCTCCTGTGATGTTTCTTCCCCTGCTTTGGTCATTTATTTATTTTTATTTTTTGGAGAAAATCACGGTCAGACGTTCTCGTCTTCAACGGAAAATAGTTTCTATTTCGTGCCAGTGAAGATGTGTTTGGAATGTTGTCATCACTGCACGCTACGATCTTTTGTCTTCAACTGTTTATTGTGTCAGAGAGGGGGAAATAAGGTCATCGTTCAAGAAACGTTGCGCAAGTAATACCTACATCAGAAAAATTATTAAGGTTTGTTTTCGGACTGTCAAGCGCTTATGTTCCTTTCGAGTTATTGACCTGATCGGCCAAGACCATTGTTCACGCAAAACACCCTAGTGCCTTCGGTGAAGCACGCGGCGATGTTTACATTCCATCAGCATCGCAGTTATACATGGGCTGTAATAACTCTCATCCGATTGAGTCAGCGCCTGTTGACGTCATAGAAACAGAGACACTGTTAAACTGTCTTTCGCGAAGTAAAATATGAAGAAGAAGCGAAGATTACATCACGAACTAAATTTAGAAAATATTACAGATTTGATAAAGTTACAGAACCAAATAATTTTCAAATTACTTTAATATTTCGCACATCAAACTACGTTTATTCTTCGACACTCATACACATTTCCACACAGAATTAAAGACGGATTCCTCAAAAAGTCAGAGTCAGACCTCCATAGATTTATTCCTTTCCCTGTCACACTCTACAATACACAACCAACACACTAATTTCTCTCTTTTCCACACTTTACAATATTAAATACTCGAATAAACATAATTAATAATAACTAATCATAACTAACAATATTTATTCTCATTAAAATCTAAAAAATATCTAGAAATATAAGTAATATAAGTAGTAAATAAGGATAGACAGGGGTAATAACATTCCTGTTAGGAAATAACAAATTTCCGTTTTCCTTTGTAGGTCAATTAGACAAGTAAAAATCAGCATAACTCGAGGTTCTTTTCTGCGTTATTGCATATCATTTAACTGCAGTATATTGTGACCCTTCAAGCACGCGCATTTTTATTAATGTAATTACTGGAAAAGTATACGAATTCAGTTGGTACATATCAAATTTGTTCCCACATATGTCAAATGTAAGGTTTAAACGTTGATTCGATGTAATCTTACGTGTTATTTAATGACTTGCCCTTGAAATCCTAGGAATATAGCACAGCAAGATCAAGAAACAATACGAATTTTCTTTTACGTTTTTAACCATATCTTAATAAACGCAGTTTCACAAAAAATCCCTACACTTCAGACGTTCTTCGTCTCGTCTCTTTTGTACTCATGAATAACTTAGTGTACTTTATCACCGGCTCCTATAGGAGCAACAAGGACTAACTAACCTTGTATGCACAATTTACTAATCAACGTCTTAACGGGTGTTCTTATAGATAAATCCAATTAAGATTTTACTCAAAATATTTAAGGGGTTCATAATATTTTCCATGCAGGCTGCGCAAGAGGCTGGTGGGAATTCTGACGAAGAAGATCCTACGACGAAAGCATGGTTGGTGTGCTTGAGAGAATCAGGTATAGATCCAGGTAAGCAACAAAAAAGAATCCCTTGAATAGTTTTTTTATATTGGTCATTACGTACGAGGACATAGTTACGAGTACAAATTATTTTTTTTTTCAAATATTCTATAAATGTACACGGTTTGATTCAAAAGAAGAGAAAACTTCTTATTTGTAAAAAAACTAAACATGAAAATTGTAGTGCGATAATGTTCAAAATTACACTACCAGATCAGGTTAAGTATATAGTGAAACCTCGGCGCGCTAAAGTAAGGTAATCAAAATTCGTCATCTGGCCCCATTACCCATTGCTATTGCCATAGAGCGCCCAACTAGGTGGGAAATTAATAGTTCGAAAGTCGGTGCCAGGAAAATTTGTTATCAAGACCACTTTCGAGAAAAGGTTTAAGTATGGAGTAAAGTTTCGTAAACATCCGATGTCTAGTAATAATAGACATTTTTGGTTTAAAGAAAGATTCCCTCTATTAAGCGAACACTTCTCAAACACTTTTTTCTAAAGAAACAACAGCGGTCTCTTAATGTAAGCTTCATTGTACGAATGCTCCTTTCCTACGAAAGTGTATACGTGAATGAATGCACCCCACTATTCTAGGGCTAAAAAATATTATTGAGATATGAAACATAAAACAACAAATGAAGTGCATTGCCCGCCATATTTTTAGTGGCTTTTTATAGCATACGATATTCGCACGCATTTATACCTATATTACATAACTAAATCGTCAAATCTCGGCAAAATATATACGAAAATTGTGCGTTTTCGCCAAAACTGCGTAATTTCATAAATTATTCTGTTGTAATACTTCATGTTTCAGTGCAACTTCAGAAAATGGAAAAGAAGCATATACCTGATGATACGCGGGAAACAAGGGTGAGAATTTATTCATTATTTTTTAACTTCATGTGGCTCAATCCTCTAAAATTGTTTTAATTTAATTTTATTTTAATTTTGCAAATCTCAGATTAACAAAATTAAAAATACACGAATAAGAATATACTTTTTATATGGAATTTTAATTCTAAATATGGTACATTGATACATTGTCAAAAGAGATTAAGTTATATTTTATCCATTTTTAGCGAACAAATTTCAGATCAATGAGGGTAATGCTCCCAGATCAAACCTTTATTTTTTATTTCTTAGGTCGTTATTAGATGTATGAAAAGGCCCAGTATTACGTGACTAGGCAGGTAGATTTTATTTATTTAGAAAACCTGCTTTCTAATGTATTCTGGTACATCGATTGACCATTACAACACCTATATCCTACGGTATTCGAATTTAATGTTTACCCCATATGTCTCTCTATCGTAACAAACCCACGGAAAAGTGAGCATTTCATAAGGCTAAGGAAAACACACCTGTGGGAGAAAAGTTTCGTCGAAAGACGCGTACATAATATTGTGGCGTCGTTAACACGAGGGCCAGAACCGTTAGGTCGGTGAAAGTGCGCTGCGGGGGAGGAAGGGGTTGAGCCTGAACTTCCGGGATTTTGCGCTCTGGCAGTTGACGCAGACAGCGTGGCAGAGCCAAAATTAACCTTAGGCTGTAAACTCCTAGGAAGCTGGCTAGCGAGCCTCGCTTGCCGACGGCGGGCGAGCCTACCTGGGAATCTTGTGAGGTGGGGGTGTAGCCTTCAACTATTTAACGCGGTGCCATCTGCGCCCGCGTTCTCATTCAGTTTACATCTGAGGGCCTAGTACGTGTAGGTACAGGGAGCGTAAGAGTGGGGGCGAGATGTCCGGAGTGTAAGGGCCAGACGATCTCGGGTGCTTCAGGCACGCGGTCCGCCAGACGGCGACCGGTTTAAATTTTGGCATCAGGCCATGTGACGGTAATTGTCACGGGACGGAAGTCCGACAGCTCGCATCACGCGTGGCTTTTTTTCTGCGGTAAAGCAGGGTACTGGAAGGAAAAGGTTGCCGGAGTGTTTAAATTTAGCAATTTATTGTAACTAGTCTGTAACTTTTCAATATACTATTTTTATTTTTGTTATTTGAATTTATTCTCATTTCACTACGTCACAATATGGTTGCATAGGCTTCCGCGGCCGGAGTTTGTGATATCTAGGCTATCCGGGTCGAGCCGTGTCATCTGGCAGCAGTTGGCTCTGAAGGAGGTCACAATACGCAGGGCGAAACGTTAGCCACCATGTCAGTGACGCCGCTCGCTCCGAATAGCCTAGATAATACATACATACCTAGATAACCTACCAAATTCTTTTTAAACTATTTATTTTCAGGCCTAGTCGTCACGAATTCTCCTCCCCGACTTTGGCATAATTGCACATGAAATGCCACACCAAGAAAATCGTCCTCAATCTCGCCTCTGCTGTTACTTCTTATTGTTTCTGTTCTTGTTCTTTACTCACCATTGCCATTTACCTTATAATGTGCTCATTTATAGATTTATGAAGAATATTTTAGCCACATAATACAAGGTATTTACATATATCTAATAATGACCTAAGAAATAAAAACAATTAAAAGTTTATATCTGAGAGCATTACCTTCATTGATCCCAAATGTGTTTGCTGAAAATAAATATATAACATGAAATAAATTGTTATAAAAACACGTAGTCTGTTTTATTAAGGTCAAGAAAATTACAATGAAATGTATAGGTTTACTTATTGTTGGCATTACAAATATGGCGCTGCTTAAAAAGTTTGTCCGAGTGTGAGGTCTTATAGATTTGCAAGAAACATTTTGACCAAAATATACATTGAAATTTGTTTTAATTAAATTTCTGTTCTATTAAGACTTCTAGAGCAGAACAGTTGTACAGAGACCTTAAATAAATACGTAATACAAATACTAGTTAAAATCACAACTTAACAGTTTTCGCAGTACAACATTATACAGATAAGTAAGGATAATTTCACAAAAATGTTACGTGGTTTTTTCAAAGAGAGCTCCCAAAGTTTGAATGATAATAACAGCTATCGAACGTTTTTAAAGAAAAGGTGTATTGTAAATTGAACATCCAAAACTTTCCCGAATATTTAAATGGATGCGTACAGATTAGCTTACAAACCAGGCGTCTTAATATTTAAATATTATATATGACTAATTATTGAGACTTTAAGTAGTTGATACTTTTAATGCTAATATTTTAACACAAATTAAACAATTGAAATCGTAGTTCTATCCCGAGATGATATTTCTGCGACAATGCTTCAAACGTTGACTAAGAATTGAAGTTAGGTATATTCCAACTTGAGAGTCGGTCTAAATCACGACTGTAAATAAAATTATTACATATTTCTCCATATTACATATTACTCCGTATATACGTATGTATACGGAAAAGTAAAAATGATAGGTATACCCGTACCTCAAGTTTTTTTGGGGGAATAGAAATCTGCAAAACAGGAACAATGTGGATATATATCCTCGCCGTAATAATGTAAACATTATTTTAAAATATAAACATTAGATGGAAAGAAGAATATTTATGTAGCACGAAGAAATTTTAATAAAACTAGCGATAATAAACAACACATACTTCCTCCCATTATTTCTGAATTTGCAATTTTAGAAATTTCAAAGTTCTACAAAAATGCGGCCTGCGCTATTTTTTAAACGTCCCTTGCTTCATCTGTGAAAAAAATTAAAACGTATTTTGAGAAAATACTTTTTTATACATTGCATTAATTTCGAAAATTAAGTGAAAATGAAACGTTTTCTCAAAAAAAGTTACTTGATCTCTTTTAAACAGCTGAATGTTTTAGAGCAGGTTTTATTTACGGCCGAAATCAATCTTCAACTTTCCGGTTTGGAAATGTTAACTGTTTGCAGTTTTCGAAAATTATGAATGCCATGTATTATAAAAAAGACATGGCTTCCTTGTTAATGCGTTATTAGCATTTCCGGTCGTATTCTCTTTTTGTATATTTATTAAGTCGTAAAAGATTGGGCGTATTGGACGAATGGATCATGACAAAAAAAATCTATGACAGTGTCCGTATTTGTATTCAGGTGATGGTACAATGGTACAATGTGATTTTAATTAAATACATAAAAAATATGGTTACACACTTCTCAATAGTTTTAACTATTTGTTTATTTTCCAGAAACTGATGTGCTGTGTAATGAAGATGAGAGGCGTAGTAAGTAAACGCTCTTCTAAATATATTGGTGAAAAAGGTACATCAAAGGAATAAGCAGAACAATCAAGGACATTGAATACAGAATGTACTTCAATAGCAACTGTTCAAAAAATGTTTCCTGACAGAGTATGTTTGGGGGTGTGTGGGCACAGAATCCTAAGCTTTTGGGCCAGTTAAATTGGTGTTGTTCAAAGCTCAATCATTAAAGTTTAATCAGGTTAATTTTCTAGTATTTTTAAAGAAATGGAGTGTAATTATTGTCAAAGATTATAGTAGTAAAAGTGTCGTTTTCTTGGGGAGCACAGTCGGTTTAGTTTGATGAAAGAGCCATTACAATGTTCAACATTAGCTTCATGAAATTTTGTCTACAAAGCATTTTGATTCTGTTAACAAGGCAGCTGATAGCTTCAGGTACGAAATCCTTCCAAAATACAAACTTCATCTTGTTTGGATACAGCGAGGGATTAATGTTTTAGCAAGCGCAGTTGATCGAAAATTCAATTAATAGTACGTGCGACGAACAACTGATTAATGTAGATGAAAGTATTTAGAAAGTTTGGTGGTACAAAAGCTTCTTCTTTTCCTTTCCTCACTCCTTACTTACACCCACACTTTCACGCACTTTACTACGACACGCGTCGTGACCGTGGTGTGAGTCACGGCTGGGACGGTGGTGGGAGATACCTGGTTGTGGAAAACCCAGCAAGCAGACTGGTTGGTCGGCGACGGTCCCGCCATCCGGCGGAGGAATATCTCCGCCCCCTCTCACAATAAAACGCGCTGGAACTGCACTTAAGGGGCCAATGATCTTGGCACTTGACGCGCTATGCATCACCAACCAATTCCAACATACACTCAATTCCATATGAAAAGTCTCTGCCGAAGAGACAGCAATGCCCCTCAGTCAAAATATCCGCAGTGGAGTGGTTGTTCGCAATGAAGACATTGAAACCCCTATGTTTGCCCACTTCACACTGCCTTTGCTTGCGTTTACCGAAGTATTGGGCTGAAACTTGACATTGTAACGCGAATCAACTTGTCTGCTCAGGGTATTCCGTGACATCAAATTAATTATTAATATAAACTGTTGAGTAGAGTGAATTCATATTTGTTATATTCCCATGTTCGGTTTATTGCAGTTCACTGAGAGAGGCGAAGTCAAGGCTGACGTTTGCGAAATTATCATTACCGATTTAAAGAATCGTATGGAGAGTTTAGGCCGTAAAGCAGAAGGACTAAAACGTTGCTGCAAACCAGGTAAGTACTTTCATAATTACATGTCCTTGATTTTTTAGTATTTTTATACATTTTTTTGTTACTGTATAGTTTCATTTTTAATTTGTTACCATTGACCAAGTTTGTTAGCAGTGCAAAATTTAAACATACCGGAGCACTGTATAAAATTTGCCCCAGGAATTTTTAATTATAAAATGCCTTTTTTCAACAATATATTTCATAAAGAACTCCTCTTTTTCAGTAAACGTTTAATAGTACTGGTAGATAACCAATCAATGCGCCTCTCTGTACAGAGCATTTTGATTTGAATTACACTTACGTATTTGTTTGAAACTTTGTTCACTTAGCTAATATTTACATTATAGGCGGATTTCTGAACTAAATGCATTTCTGAACTTACCAGTTTAAAGAGACATCGGATGACATTTTTCGAAGCACATTACAAAGGGACACGAGCATATCATCCCTAAAATGCATTTTCAAAACTACTTAAAAGGTGTATTCTCAAATGAAGATTCAAATTTTTACTCGAATGTTTTAAGGCAAAAAGAAGTGCCTTTCTTCTATATTCCAATAAAATATTGTAATTTCAAAGTAACTATCGGGAGTTCAAAAAATTGAGAAATCACGATAAAATATAATAGAATTATAATACCGTGTTTAAAATATCTATACTGTTTAAACGAAAAACAAACTCCTAAATACTTTAAAATATCTTCAAGACCTCTTGATCCATAAGTTTTGTTGTGTAAATTTCAAACAAAATGTCAATTTTGGGGTATTATGATTGTTATTTGTGATACGATGGGTAAAAGTGACTTTTTATTTGGAGAGTAGGAAAGGTTTCTACTCGAGTACTACGCCGTTGAATGTAGGCCGAGTGGCGCAATACAAGGAGCAAAATAAAATCATTTTTACCACGTGTATCATACACTATTATTAGACACCCTTATTAACTTGTCTATCATTTTCATTCGAATATACGAATCACTTAAAGGTGAATTAAGGTCAGTACAAGCTGAAGTGGTCAGAGAAAAGGTTTTTTTTACCTTGAAGCATTCGCAGATTTATATGAACACTTTAGCATCGTCTCACTTTTAGCACTAGTGATAAAAATTGAACTTGAGAACGCTAGGTATGCCCTTAAAGAACCGCTCTTACAAATGTATGTGGAAGTATTTTAAGATGTATAAGCCTTGCAGCTTTGTTTCATGGTGAACACATTTTATAAAGTGTCATTCTGATGTACTATTCAATTTTAATTAATCAATAGTTACTTATTTAATTGGTGCATTACGCCCTGACGAAGGTCGCAGAATGGTGACCGAAACGTCGACACCTCTGCCATGAACGCGGCGTCACCGGACAGCCAATTAAATACTAACTCCGGTCGCGGAATCCAACGCTCTCAATAGCTTCTTACAATAATTTAATTAATAAAAAGTGCTCTCTGCGATGAAGTTATGTCAAGGGACGATTGCAAGCGATTACTGAAATATTAGCAGTATATAATAAGTTCAGAAATAATATTACATAATCGTAACTAATAATTCCAGAAAATATGTATTTTGTTGTAGCACTATTAGCTCATTTTATTTCAGCTTTTTAATTTTTTGTGATCATAATTAATGATATAATTGGTTAAGCGTTTTAATTCATTGACTAAGCGTTAAAATTGGCTTTGTGTTCTACACATTATGTAAACAAGTAATATTCAGCAATTGCTTGAAATGCGAGAGAAAACACATCAAACTATTTTTCCCTAGTCTTCTTAGAAAATTAAAGAAGATTCCTGGCATAACGTGTGCAACGTAATTTGAAACTTGTGGCATAAAAATCTAATTCAATTGAAATGTAATACGTTTTGTCTCTCAATAAACAGATGGTGCGGATTGTGGTAAGAAGGCACTGAACATGTTAAAATGCTTCGTAGACGAGGCAAAGGAATGTAAGTATGCATTTCTTTATAACATCATTTTCCAAAATTGGTACATTGTACTCCCCGGTTAATCGAACATGAAACAAAAATATGAAAAAGTCTCATTTTCTGAAAGCAGTATTCAGTTATCATCTGAGGACAAACAATTAAATAAGATTATCGCTCAAGAGTTGAACAAAACCTGACTTCTCTACGGGCTTAGTGCATCTACTGATGTCAATGTAGTGCCTCTGACCGGGTAGTCCTGGGGTTTCTAGTCCCCACGGTGGATTTTCTACACTAGTTTGTCAGCTAGGTCGAAGTCAGCCGCAGTTTGATGGAGAATTTTAGCGGCCAGCTGCCCTGATCGGTGATTTTCCGTGGTTTCACAGTTCAACACCATGTGAATGCTCGAACAAACGGGCCAAGGGCCGCGCGCGATCTTTCCTTCCTCTTCCTTTTCCTCCCCTCCCTTACGCATACTTACATGCTCTACACTACCATACATTTGGCGGCGGCGATGGTGTAACGGTTAGCGTACCGGACTGTTGTACCCAAGTTCGCGGGTTCAAATCCGATCGAAGCCGTGGATTTTTAAGGGCGAGAAAATCCTTCGTACGCCTTCCTTCGGAGGGGAAGTAAAGCCGGCTGTCCCATGTTAGTAGATTTACTTGCATGTAAAAGATCCTCAAGCCTAAATGATGCCTCTGAGCTAAATTCAAATCGCCTGTTTCTCGCCCAAGAAATACCTCCTTCTCTGCTAGTTGATGAAAGGAGCGTAGCGAAATTTGCGTGGTCAGACGGAAGAGCGGGCCTGTGGGCCCGAGTCTCGCCTGGTGGGATGTACCTGGCTGGGGAAAACACCTGCAAGCCGAGGGGGGTGCATGTCGTCGCCGGATCTCGCGAAGCCAGCGGGGGAGCATCGCCGCCACCTCCCGCGACAAAAACATGATCTAAACGTACGGGACTAGTGAAATCAGTAGTTGTTTGGCCCGGAATCACTAATCAAACACTGAATCAATCCACTTCTCTTTCTGTCTTTCTATACGATAATGAAGTGTTTTTAGCACACCCCTGCAAATGGATTCAGAAGTTTTAATTATTATTATTATCTTTCTTTATTCACAGTGTATACTGTTCGGTAGATCCACCACACATAGGAATGATGACCAGGTGTGTGGTTGCTTTACTCAAGGTTCAGATGGCTTCTGACAATACGGCAAGTATTCAAAATTATTGACTTTTGCATATTATATACATTCCTGGCATCCAAGTGAAGACACTCCAGTGCCTGAAGTGTCATTTTCGGCATTACTCTTGCAGCTGATATTATTATAGGCACAGTTGTCACTTTACTGAAGTTCCACTGAGTTGCAACCTTCATGGGCGAGATTGGTATACTTCTGGATCTTCTCTTGATATTTTCCCGATATGTTGTGGGTATTGGGTATTGATATATCGATAAGGAAAACCTGCTGATGGTTTCTATCAATGTACGTTATATCGGGTCTATTGCCGCCGACGTGTCTGTCAGTGATAATGGAACGATCCCAGTAGAGTGTGTGCTCACTACATTCAAGCACATTCTGAGGCACATATTTATAATACGGCACGGAAGTGGCGAGTAAGCCCGTTCTCAATGCCAATAATTGGTGTACCTGCTTCGCCACTTCATCATGCCCTTTTGTTTGTATTCCAACTGTGCGTGGCTGCTACATCCACTTGTCACGTGTTGGATAGTTTCGCTTGCAGCCTCACATCTTCTACACGAGTCGGAATGAATGGTAGAATCTCTCAGAAGGTGTTTCTGTAGTTCAATGTTGGCACCACTTGGTCCTGGATAGCTATCATGAAGGCTTCTGTCTCCGAAAAGAGATTCCCGTGCTGGAGCCATGCGTGCGACGCAGAGATGTTGACTCCTGGTTTACTCAGCTCATGGGTGTACCTTCCATGCAGTGCCTTCGCTTTCCATAAGGTTATCTTCTCTTCCGTTTCAATGATTGGTTGAACAGGCGGATCAGTCTTTTTCAAGGTCAGAGGACTATAGTTATTATCAACTGCGCTCACAGCTTGCTGAACTCTCCCACAATGTTCCAAGAAGTATCTTCTGAGTGAAGCAATTTGAGAGATGTGTAGATTTAAGAGATCTACAACACCTCGCCCTCCTTGCGACCTTGGAAGGGTAAAACGCTCAGTACTTGAATGGGGATGATGTTTTCGGTGTTGAGTCATAGCGGTTCGAATTGTCCTCTGGAGGTTGTCGATGTCGGTATTGCTCCATTTAATAACGCCAAAGGAGTATGTCAGCACTGGGATAACAAACGAATTAGATTAGATTAGATTAGATTTATTAATAATTCTGCAATTAAGTGTGAGAACTTGGTGGCAGAATACACTAACTTAACATTACAGAACTTAACAACTATACAAACTCTACAAACGTTACAAATCTCATGAACATTTCACCGTGCAATCTTTCATAGAACTCCACTTCACCAAACTTCACCACACTTCACCGCACTGCGATACAGCGAGCTGTAATGTCTTTCTTACTCACTCGTTTCTATCAGTTGCACAACGTCACTGCACTTCACGCCACTGCACTGCACATAATAATAGTAAAAATAATAATAATAATAATAATAATAATAATAATAATAATAATAATAATAATAATAATAATAACATTAATAATAACAACATCAATAATAATAACAATAATAATAATAATAATAATAATACTTAATTACAAAGAAGACATAGGTGATTGCACTGAATTTTATTAAATATATTTATAACATATCCACATTCAAGAAACTAATTTATTTTTAAATTTGCTCAGGCTTTGAGGAAAGGGATCGAAGATTGTCACAGGCAAACTGTTCCAGTCCCTAATAGTGCGATTCGCGAATGAATATTTCCCAACGTCCGTTTTCTCAATTCTTGTCTGAATTTTGTGCATGTGATCCGCTCTGCCGAAATATGTAGGTTTCCCTAATCGACTTTGAATTTCTTTCCACGCTCGAAGGCCTGTGTACGCTTTATACATAGCATAGAGACGTGACTTTAATCTTCTCCTTTCGAGTGACTCCCATACCCCTTTATTCTTGATACCCCTGAAAGTAAATTTTGATGCTCTACGCTGGACTTTTTCTAGATTTCTTTGTTGCAAAATTCTGTATGGGTCTCAACATACCGCGCCATATTCTAATATAAGTCGCACTAATGACATATATGCTAGTTCTTTGGCTCTCACTGTACTCTTTTTCAGTATCCGCATAACAAAATGTAAAGATTTCCAGGCTTTCCCTACAACGAAATTGACTTGATTTTCCCAGCTCAATTTACTGTCTAGCTGTATTCCTAAGTATTTTCAAGACGTGACTCGAGGTATAACATTATTGTTCAGTTTGTACACAAATTCATTATAACTTCGACCCCTACCAAACGTGATGGACTTGTTCTTTCAACTGTTTATTTCCATGCCGTTTGTTTCTGCCCAGATATGTAATTTGTCTCAGTCTCGCTGCAAAATATCCTCGTCTTTCTCCGAGTTGATAATCCTATAGATTACGCAGTCATCTGCAAAGAGTCGTACATTTGAAGCTAAATTAGTCGGCAATTCATTCACGAAGGCCAGAAACATGAGTGGTCCGATTACACTTCCTTGTGGAATTCCTGACGTGACGCTTCTCGAGGTTGATAAGTAACTACCGATTCGAACTTTCTGCTTCCTGTTTCGGAGTAGTTCGTTTATCCACGCTACTACTCTAGTGTCTATACCCGAATCTATTAATTTCTTTATAAGACGATCGTGTGGAACAACATCAAAAGCTTTGGAAAAATCCATTACTATCGCGTCGACCCTTTTCCCTTCATCAACTACGTCGGCGAGGTCCTGTAGAAGTGAGACTAGCTGACTTTCGCATGAGAAACCATTTCTGAAACCGTGCTGACCCTGATAAAGCCACTCCCTGCCCTCCCATTCCTTCCTGATATAGCTTGAAATTAGATGTTCCATAAGTTTGCATACGACTGATGTAAGGCTTACCGGCCTGTAGTTACTAATTATTGTCTTGTCGCCACTTTTAAAAATAGGTACTACGAGAGACAGCTTCCATTGCGTACCGAAAGATTGGAAGTTATTATTGGCGTTATTTATTGATACATTAAATAACCTAATTAAATAAGGTAGAATTGCCTCTCCGCCTAATTTAATGATGTCCGTAGAAATACCATCAGGACCTCGTGATTTTCCTCTCTTCGTTAATTTTATTCTTTGCCACAAAGTATTTACATCAATATGAAAACTACATCTATCTACCAGCGTTGGTATCTGAATACTGTTAGATTTCTGCTTGAAAACCGAGCTGAAATATACGTTAAAAGCCTGCGCTTTTTCCCTGTGGTCCGTTATTGGCGAATTATTAACACGAACAACTGGAATCTCGTCTTTACTTCCTTTCCTTCTACGAACGTATTTAAAAAATACCGACCAATTATTACTGCCCTCCGCATCAAGAATATGTTTTAAATGACGTTCCTCTGCCATTTTCTTTTCCTTCCCTAATACTTTTGTATAATTTCGATATAAGGTCATATGATTTTCACTACGGTGTCTGTTGTTAAATGCTTCTCTGGTTTTTCTTTTCAATCGCCTAATCTTTGCATTATAATATTCCGGATCGCTGTTACTTTTTAACAATTTACTGGGTACAAAAGCCTGCTCAGCATTTACTAAAATATTTTTAAACTCTCCCCATATTTCATCGATTCCTCCTCATATTCTAAGAAACTCGCCATATCGTTCTCTTAAGTAATTTTGAAACCCTTGTACATTCGCTTTCTTGTATTCCTTCACTAGAATACCGGTGGTAATACTTTTCTTTGAAATATTTAACTGTAAATCGACTAAAACGGCTTTATGGTCACTTATGCCTTCTAAAACGTCGCACGGCAAGAATAAATATTTCGGTCTAATTAGGCAGATATCCAGAATCGCATCCTGCCGTGTCGGCCTGTCTACTACCTGCTCCAATCCGCTGTCCCAGACAAGTCGGATGACTAGTTGGTGGACTTTCCCTTCGCAAACAATCCCCTTCCAATTTGCGTCTGGGAAATTTAAGTCTCCAGCAATAACTACATGACGGTTATTTATATTTTTTGTTCTCTCGTAGAGAGCGCCTAAAATTTCATAGCTGTTGCCCGGTGGACGATAGCAAGCAATAATTTCTAAGATACTTCCTGAACAGAAAAGTTCTACACCCGTCATTTCAAATTCTTTATCAACCCAATTTGATCTGATATTAAATGTGTTTTTCACGCATATAAATACACCACCGCCTCTAGTTTCGCGATCTCTCCTAAACGTAATGTAATCTGAACGAAAAATTTCCGGGTTTGCTACCGCGTCCGAAAGCCAAGACTCTGTTCCTATTATGACATCAGGATCACATGCTTCAATTAAATTCCAAAATTCGTATTCCTTATTCACGATACTACGACAGTTCACCTGCAACAATCTAGCTAAGCCTCTCCTCACCTGAATGTCAGTGTTCGGGTCCCGTGCATCCATCCTAGATTCCTGTGCCGCGGTCACGGCCATCTCCTCCCCCGCTGCAGTCACACGCGTTGTCTCCGTCACCTCCCCCGCAGCAGTCAGATGCGTCGCCTCCGTCACCACCCCCGCAGCAGTCAGATGCGTCGCCTCCGTCACCTCCCACGCAGCAGTCAGATGCGTCGCCTCCGTCATCTCCCCCGCAGCAGTCACCAAACGCATCGCTCCATTTTTAGCACAATTGATGGCGTGCACAAGTTTTCTAGCAGAAAGTTGAGTTTTTCAGTGTCCATGCAATCGTTTACACACTTCAGTTGTTAGTATGTTCTTAGTAACAATGTGTTTGATTCGGAGTGACTGTTGGAAACCCAAGTCTTTGTAAGTTTCATGGGGTTCCATGAAGGTAATCTTTGGTTCATTAACATTTTCCAAATTTATAACTTGCATGTTATAAATAGTGATACCCCGATTATGATACCCCGAGTGATAATGTAATTATAATTATAATTTTTATATAATATATAATTATAATTTTTGCAGATGGATCTGCTTTACTAAAATAAAGATGACAGAGAACGCTGAGATGGCGATGCAACTTCAATTTCACTCTTTAAGAAGAGATAATGTAAACCATGCTATAATATAACATAATATTATTCTATATTTTGTTTAGCAAGTTTTTATAATATCCTTTCCTTTTAACCCTTTTTAACATTTATAGTAAACGAGATTCAAATCTCGCTCTAACGCGTTCAAATCATCAATGTCATTGACTGCATTCATGGTTCAATGATATCAGCACTTCCTCAAAATATGGATCGTAACTCATGTGAGAATAGGTAATATTTCAAGACTTTAAACAGGATGTTTGTACTACATTATTACAACAGGAATTGCTGAAAATCCAGTTTCGCGAAAATATTACGTTGCAAATTGGACGGGAATTCGAAGTTATATTACTCTTTGTGAGTATTAGGTTCAATAAAACCTTTTTTCAGCGGTCACCCACAGTTCCAGCGAAAATTTTCCGTTAAGAGCGGTAGTCACTTAAGAAAGGTTATAAGTGCACCCGTGCAACCACTCTCGCATGTTAAATTACACCTTCTCCTTCCATTACTATATTAAGGGTTGATAACGAAAGTTGTTAACGAAACGTATTTGTTTAAAAAATACATAAAGGTAACTTCTAATGTACGTACGGAACATCAAATGAAAATAAAAATAACTATGTAATTGATGATTGAAACAAATTTTCAATAAAGATTTTTTCAGTATAATAGACAGATGCTCTTGGAACAATTCAAAAAAGTTCCTTAAAAACAATCGAAGTAATTATACAATCTTCATCGGCAGCTTTTCGAACTCCTTGATAGTCACAAAAAGATTAGAAAAGCTTTTTTCTTCTGAGAAATCTCCCGCTAAGTTTGCTCATGAGAAAATGCAGGATCGGGCCAGTACAACCCTACTCATTGCAATATTGTTTACCGAACGAAGAAGTACACCCGTGCAATTTAATCGCTTATAATACAGTGTAATTAGTTAAATTTCACATACAGTTGTATATTCTGTACGTCTCTGAACAGTGATGTAGTATCATATAGAACACAGCTCAGTTTTTTTGGCTGTGTTGTTGTTTTGTGTGTGTGTGCGCGCGCGCATACAACTAGCGCTCCTGGAGGACGTAAAGACAGTCGAAGTCAAGGCCGCCGTCTGGAATTGAAGCCCACACTTGTGAAGCCAACGCGGTTTTGCTTTCCAGAGGGCGTTGCTGAAGTACATTGAATTTTTTCTGAAGCATTTGTATTTTTTAGAACAAGTTAAGTGAAAAATAATTGGAATTGTTTCTTGATATTTTCTTTGTACGAGGTACAGAACTTCTCGAAACAAAATATCAGCCTCACATTTAGTGGAAAAAACTGCTTCACATCTAGCCCTAGCAGAAATAAGTGTGGGAGAATTAAATATGGATTTAGTAGAAATGTATGCCAAGTAGAATGTTCTTAGTTTTGTATGAAAGTTATGGAGATGCACCCTTGTGAAAAATACATAAACGTGATGAGTGGGAACCTAATGGTAGACATGACAAACAAGTTTCAATTTTAAAAATGTTCAAAATAACTTCAAACTTTATATGTTTTTCCAGTTTTAATAAATATCTGTCAAAGTGTGGAGCAGTTCAAATGACAGAATTTGGAAAATTAATTGTTGATCAAAATGTTGCTACTCGGATATTACACAAAAACTCTCATAAATCAATTTTGCGAGTGGTTGTTGTGAAGTGAATAAGATGATTCTGAAAATTTTTATGGTAGTAAGTATTTACTGTTTGAAGAAGTTCACCAACAGAGAATTATTTCAGCAAGAAAAAACAAGACATTTTTAAATTCCAGTATTTGGTCTGTTAATATTTTATTAGAAAGAAAACAACAAAAAATAGTTAAGCTGTATTTTGAAAATAATTTGTAATACTGTGAAATAAACTATAAACAATTAGGAATACCCTGAGTTTTATATTTCCGTCTAGGTAAACAGTTTCATCTCTCAATAAACCCTTCTAAATGCATTCAGAATCTTAATTTGTGTAATTGTTGTTCTTATTTAGATTAGCAGTTTCTAGTATTTTCATAAAAGTAAAGAAATAGTTATTCCTCAAGACATTATTAAATATCAATGGACAACAATAACTGGATTTAATCCGGCGGTTTAACTGTATTTAGATTTCAACTGGCTTATCGGTTAGCTATAGTTCAACACCCACAGTTAATAACTCTAATGCTAAGAAACTAATTAAATTACTAATATTCTACGATTAGTAATATTAAGTTAATTTATAACCGCCTTTTTGTATACTGACACCGCCTGAAATGAACCGCAGGAATGTAAAATTGTAAGATATGTTCATTAAATCGACCACGGTGAAGAATCCCCAAAAATACTTTAAATAAAAGTAAAATATATATTCTTCGAGAGGTTAGAAACACTTTTGCCTTCGCGGAGCAAATTTTTGAATAAAAAAAGTTTAAATTAGTACAAGTTCTGATAGAAAAAGTTTCGCGGTATAGTTTTCTTTAATTTATTGAAGAAGTTATACGGTTGATGAATCTTTCTCTTTTATTCAATACTCAGTAAATTGTTTTAAGGATCAGATGATATTAAATGGAATTAACATACCTCTCAGTGCATTTTGAGAAGTAATGTATAAAAAACAGCTGTGAAGTATATCGGAAGTACTGGCACTCGGCTTATAGTCTACTTGGATGTGAATAGAGCTGCCTCTGAAGTAACTAAGTTGTTAGGATGTCATCCAATTGAAAGGCTGAACATCACCATAGTGATGTCACTGTAGTGACGTGGTGCTCCCGATTGAATGACACCGTAACAGCTGATGCCCTGTCAGAAGCAGCTGTAAATAAAATGCAGCGTTTGAGTTATATTACTCGGGCAACTTTTCTTGAACGATGGATTGACGATTTCGGGTGGAGTGGGGGTATTAGTTACTAAGTCGGCCACTAGAGTATTTTAAGTAATGCCAACGTCTGTGAAATGAAAGTCAAAACTGCATCTTGTGCTTAACTTTTTCGGGAGTTTTAGGTGACTCCCTTGAAGGACCTGGACCTGACTCAGCCATTTCTTTCGATATTGACAATAAATCTGAACGGGGATTCTGCACTATGAAAGCAACTGGCTTTGACTATGTAGCTTCTGTTTCGCGCCAACGAAGTTTTAATGCTTGGAAGGTTGTCATCAGTGCCCGCTGCGAGCTTTTGCCTTCAACTGTTTATTGCACAAGGGAGGGGGATCAAGGTCATCGTTCAAGAAAAGTTGCGCGAGTAATACCACCTCCAGCTCGACTTAATAAAACAGCTGTATTTTATCACCCCCAGCAGCTCGACGTTCAACAACAATGAGCTTCTCAAACATCGCCGCGGCATTGTAGCGGAAATTTCAATTAATCTTTACGGATTGCTTAAAAAGAAATACATCAATCCACTGAGAACACAAATTGAGTAAAAAGAAAAAGTGGAAGAAAGTACAAATAGAATGAATATTGGCATTTTCAATAGGACATTATAATTAAAATTAAATTTCATATCATTCTTTCTATTATTCAAGTGGCCCGTAATTTGTGTGAAACCTGTATATATTTCATTATTATCAAGCACAAATTAGGCAAGAACTACTAGTTTTTTTCAAAAACTGTACTTCATCTTTTTTCAAGAGCTAATTTTGTACATCAGGCTTTATATGATGTAAAAATATCTACCTTCAATTCTGTAGTTTTAAAATTATTTTTACAGCACCACTTTCTATACCTTTCCTTACTCCGTATTGGAGGAAATAATGCAAAGGAAAAGTTGGAACCGATTTCGAAAAAATAATTGTTTGCAATTTAAAAATTCACGCAAAACTATGCAAAATCTATTTATATTTTCGAAACATTGACCTTGACCGCATTTGAAGATCTGTTTGTGATAAACAGATTTCTTTAAGGAAAAATCTATCTTCGTTATTGTGGCTGTAGGAACACGCCGAAAAAATGAACTTTTGCTTTTTACGAATATTGATGGAGTACAACAAAAAGCGCCATATGACATTTCTTTATGCGATTTTTGATCTATCAGATGGGTTCAAAATGTCGGGTCGTTTTTGAGAAAATTTAGAAAATGTTAGGCTTTATATAAAGTACCCCCAAAAATAAAATATATCGGTTTCAATTTTAAGGGACCGCGACATAAGACAGATCGATTGGAGAATGTTAGTTCTGGAGAAAATCCTACTTCCGCTAGCTTTAACCACAGACATCTTTTGCCGCCAATCGATGTTTCTACGTCAAGGACCCACAAAACATGGATTCTGCCTACACAACGTGTTAAAGTAAGTAATTCACTACACTTAGGAATAAGATTTATCCATTTTTTCGTTACCTAGGTACGGCAATAAGAGTTTTTCTGTAGAAAAATTGCCGTTTCTGTCGAAAATCTCCACTTAGTTAAAACAGCTTCCGGTTCGACAAAATACCTTCATACGTACGAAATTATTAATGGTGGAAGCACATGGTGATGTTTACTTTCCATCAGCAACGCAGGGAATAGATTGAATTAATGCCTTATTTTACCTGGCGAGACTCAGGCCATTAGGCCTGCTCTTCCGTCTGACCACGTAAATTTCGCTACGCTCCTTTCACCAACTAGCAGAGAAAGGAGGTATTTCTTGGGCGAGAAACAGGCGATTTGAATTTAGCTCAGAGGCGTCATTGAGGCTTGAGGATCTTTTACATGCAAGTAAATCTACTAACATGGGACAGCCGGCTTTACTTCCCCTCCGAAGGAAGGCGTACGAAGGATTTTTTCGCCCTGAAAAATCCACGGCTTCGATCGGGTTTGAACCCGCCAACTTGGGTACAACAGTCCTGTACGCTAACTATTACACCATCGCCGCGAGACAATTATTAGTGTCACGTGTAATTAAAAAATTGCAATGCGAAATGGGGGCCTCAGACACGTAGTTGAGCCCCCACTTGTGTAGGCTGGGCACGCCCGTGGGCGGCGGGAGGGGAGCCCCGCGAACAAGAGACGTGACAGCCGGTCGATATCGCAGCGGAGCGCGGGCGCTAAACAGGCGGACGCTCTGAAGAAAGAAAGGGCAACAAACTCTCTTTTTGCCCTCTCTTCGCTCGCTTTCATTCAAGTGCTTTCATTACAAAGGCTCTCTCTGCTCAGGCCTGGGAGCCTTCCACACTTCCGCTAGTGTGAACGACATTAGAGACTAGTCAAGAAATTACATTTTTGTAAATTTTGAAAAAACAAAAGAATAGAACAATATGGCGTTTATGTCATCTTGTAGAGTGCACTAACACAATCCCTACGAAACGTTTTTAAAAAAATTGATGCGGTTATTGAGAAAATCTTGTTTTTGGAATTCTTTAAAACTGCAAATATTGCACGCAAAATTGCGCGAAAACGACTAAAATTTTCAAAAAATCACGACCTTAATAAAAGAAATAATTATGTTCAACAAATTTCATTTCAAGGAAAAATATCAATCTTCAATTTCATAGTTGTCGAAAGTCTCCGAAAAAAATCATACTTCTGAAATTTTTGAAAATTCAGAGTTAACCGTGAAAATCGGACGTATTCCACTTTTCTGAGCAATGTATGACCCTCCATTCTTACAAGAAGTTTAAAAGCACAATTTAGAGCCGTTTTGGAGAAAATTTTGAAAAAGTCCGGGGGTTTTATGTAAAGTACTCCAAATTTTTAAGATTTTTTTTTTAAAATCTCAAAGATTCTACTCGATCCAGATGGGCAGAGGTTTCTTCAATTTGTAGAAAAGCTTACGAACGGTTAGGCGCTAAAAGTCACAGACGTACAAACAGACATTTTGAAAAAACATTTTCTTGGTATCTGAGGACCCCAAAACGTATATTTCCATTGAAATCTCGTAAACGATTTTCCACAGCATTACATAATTTTTCCTATTTTAGGTATAGAGTTACTCCGTATAAACGTACGTATTCGGGAAATTAAACTGTGCCAGCGGACCGGAGAAGGATGTAGGATAAATCTTGAGTTAATTTTGCAACAAGATGCAATTTTTAACACATAATCGATTTATAAAAACGACACCCGGACAACAAGTCTTCAGTACTTCTTTGTGTCCTGTTAGATTTTAAAAACGAAAAGCTTATGTATTTTTAATGTGTATGTCCGCGTAAGGTGTAATGTTTGTCCGCGCCGAAGATTTAACACGCGCGCCAAAATTCGCTTTTGTACTTCATTTGTCAAGGAAATTAGTTCGGCCGTTCCTCACCAGAGCGCAGCGCGTTGTTAATGCAAGGTGCGAACGTACTGCTTGGGCACAAGGCTAGCACGTTTGCGCGCGGTATAAGGTATTGAGTGAAAATTTTGTGACATTTATGTGTATAGACTTGGTTTCATTGACACTTGCTGTGCAATTGAGCATTTCTTTTGACTTGGTCACTTCTTTTGACAGAAAACGATAATTTGGCCACCCAGAGAAGTTACTTCAGGGCAAATTTCTTCAATGTGGTATTCTTCAGTTCACATTTCTTCTGTTGAGAACGATTATAAGAATGTTCAGCTTTGTAAGTGGGACTATTGTTGACTTGAACAACTTACCTCGAACGGTGTTAGTGGTGCATATTAGCTAGCAAGTTTAGGATTCCAGAGTTGTCAAGAGTGCAAATGCAGAGAGAAGTTAACTGCGATGACGTTCTTCAGGATAAGGTAAGGTCAACAAAATTGCGGTGCTTATACTTACCGTTAATGTGTAAATTGTTAGGAAGCGAATGAGCATGCAAAAAATAAAGTGAAGGCATGGGAGTAGAGATGAGGTACATTTTGCCTGTTAGCTATATTTGACTATTTTTTCATGTTTTTATTTTATTATGTATTTTTTGTAATATATATTTACATTACATATACAATTTATATTATTATTTTTTTGTTTAATACTTGAATGTATTCACATTAACATTTTTGTTTGAACTTGTTTACGTAACTACCACCGATCGTACGCGTATTTACAGTAATACGAGTATATTATTTATTATTATTATTATTATTATTATTATTATTATTATTATACATTATTCACAGTATTACTGGTCGGTATGTCAACCACACACAGGAATGATGACCAGGTGTGTGGTTGCTTTACTGAAGGTTCAGATGGCTTCTGACAATACGGCATGTATTCAAAATTACACACTTTTGCATATTATATACATTCCTGGCATCCAAGTGAAGACACTCCAGTGCCTGAAGTGTCATTTTCGGCATTACTCTTGCAGCTGATATTATTATAGGCACAGTTGTCACTTTACTGAAGTTCCACTGAGTTGCAACCTTCATGGGCGAGATTGGTATACTTCTGGATCTTCTCTTGATATTTTCCCGAAATGTTGTGGGTATTGGGTATTGATATATCGATAAGGAAAACCTGCTGATGGTTTCTATCAATGTACGTTATATCGGGTCTATTGCCGCCGACATGTCTGTCAGTGATAATGGAGCGATCCCAGTAGAGTGTGTGCTCACTACTTTCAAGCACATTCTGAGGCACATATTTATAATACGGCACGGAAGTGGCGAGTTAGCCCGTTCTCAATGCCAATAATTGGTGGACCTGCTTCGCCACTTCATCATGCCTTTTTTTTTGTATTCCAACTGTGCGTGGCTGCTACATCCACTTGTCACGTGTTGGATAGTTTCGCTTGCAGCCTCACATCGTTAAAAAGGTCTCTCTTTTGTTAACACTGCTAATAAATAACTAACCCTCTACTCATATCGTGCCTAGCAAAAGAGAGTTCAAGACAACTTCTGCAGGGAGTGAAGTTAATATTTGCTGTCTAGAACCAAAGCAAGGGGCCATCTCAGCACTTACTCGGAAGGTCAAGGAAAACTGGACGAAAACTAATCGAGTAGCCCACCGAGATTACAGCTAAGTTACAATACCATTCTATGGTTCTCGCCATATGCGGGATGTCATAATATACGCAGTAAGGATACATAGTTAAACTCAACTTTACATCTCAAGAATATCAAAAAAGTTATTGTTCCACAACACAACGCTACACGTGAATAGAAAATATTTAACGATGGGCAACTCTTAACTTGCAGCCTTGCTGTCGCACTCCTATAGCTGTTTCGTAAGCAATGACGCCCAGTGAATGATAATTCAATCAGTACGCGCATTATGAGATTCGACGGGTTAAACAATCAAATGTTTGCAATTTTATTAAAAATCGAACCTTTTTAATTGTAATCGGATTTGTTTCAAGTTTCAAAGTATCGGACGAAACAATACTTACCTCTCAAAAGGCTGGAGGCTGCAGTGGTTTCTTTAAATTTCTGTGCACATTGTAAATTTTGTAATGCAGATTATGTCCAAAATTATGAAACAAAAACAGTTTGTATTTTATATTTTTGGTGTGCATATAAGTGTGATGCGAAATTCTGGTGTGTAAATGTAGCACCCATTGCAATGGAATGGTTCTCTTGTGAATATTCGGACCATTGTTTGAAATTCTATGAAGATTTGTAAGCATTACCATTTGCGTTCTTATAAATTGTGTCAATAATCATTGAAACTTGATTTGAATGCGAAGTGGCTTCGAAAAGTTTACATAATAATATTAAGGTCAGGGATATAACGGAAGTATTGATAATTAAATCAACATATCATAGTTAGATATCATAGTTTATTATTTCCCTTTTGAGAGAGTAGTATGATGGCTCTTGAAACTTCAATGGCGCAGACGCCTCAACCTGATGCCTTGGATTTCAGTATTCCGGAGATCTGAAACAATGTGTAGAAGATTAATTGTTGGAACTTGAAATTCATGGCTTGGCTGACAGAAAAACATGCTTTGCATGAAAAACTGTTTCTAGTACTAGTTTACCCTGCGCAAAACAGTATATACGCTATTATATTTGTCGCGAAATTACACTAAATTGTTTTTAAGGAGTGAACCAATTTGAAAAAAATAAAAAGTAGGTATGTTCACGACATTTTGCTTCATTTTCATTTAGTTTTTAAAGGGTACTGATCAGAGCTGCTGCCACTAAAAATAATATATTTCGAGTGATTTTACACGAGTGTTGGATGTGTGTGAAGTTTCTGCCAAAACGGCGTAGCCGGTCAATTGTTGTGGTTTACTTTTACAATCACAAACACTCTTTTCCTTATCCGGTAAGTCAGGTTGCTGCCAATCTTAAGTGTCTCGGAGGAGGTGTATGTGTATTTAAAAATATACCATAGAATTATCAACAACGAATACTTACTGCTGTGCCGGCCTTGGTCATGAAACATTTCGCCGTCGAAAATGCCCTTTCACCGCAGTCACCTGAATCTGAAAAGTGAGTGTCAAACTGAATGCACTTTAATTAAATAGTTCTTTATTGTCACGAGCCTCAAATGAAATGGAAAACATTAGGAATGTTTACTTTATTCTTTTTTTATTTTAAGTGATTCAGATGGGCCGTTATACTCTTCAGTTAATGCACCGAAAAGTGAGAGTGGAATTTCTATATTTTTCGTCGATTAGCAACGTAAGTTTAAAACATCTATCATGTATCTGATAATGCAAAACCGATATTGTCTCTTCCACTCTGATGTGATATAACTTTTTACTTTCTCACTACTGCTCACAAAGTATAGAGAAGGTGTGTAACTCTGAGGGGAAAACAGCAAATTTGCGATAGGAAAACACATTTGCCCAGACGGTCACGAAAAGGTGGGTTCTCAAATTTAGTAAATCACTTCCCTCACACGTGTAGTCAGAATCCATGTTCTGTCAGTCCTTGATACTAAAAAATCGATTGACAAAATGACTGATCGAATGTCTGTCAGTCCGCCTGCCTATCTTTGAACAAAGCTAGCTTGTAAACTGCCAGCCGATTTTTTTTCCAAAATTGATATTCCCCAATCGACCTGGCTGATGTTGTATCTCTTTGAATTTGAAACATTTTAATTTTAGAAGGTACTTTACATGATTACTCCGATAGCGTACAACGACCTCCCATACAACGAACTCCTACAATGACCTCCAATAGCGTACAGAACGATCAAGAGGGTAGTGCAGATCTCATTTTCGTTGAAAACCCTGATTTTTTTAAAATTTCTAAAACTCAAATTTTTAAGGCGTCTTTCTAAAACTACAATTATGAAGATAAATTTTGTTCTTAATTAAATGTGCTCATCAAAAGTAGATCTTCAAATGTCGTCTTCCACATTTCCGAAATTTGAGTAATTTTTAATATAATTTTTAAATCGTAACAATTATTTTCTCAGAATTTGCTCCAACTTTTTCTTCATTTTTTTTCGCGTCTGTAGGGTAGAACGCTAAAGGAAGTGGTGTTAGACTCACTTTCTGGTCACTCTCTGTATTTTCGAAAATTGGAAAAAATGGAAGTGGTATGTGCGAATTTCTTGCACTTTATTAGATGCGTTGTCAAAATGTTATTAGCAACAAGGCCCTGTTTTTTCTGGTTATTCGTACGTTGTAGATAACGTTATTATGAAAGGAAATACTTTGAAGGAAGATAATATATTTAACGTATACCTAAGTAACGGTTCTTTACATTATAAAGTTTTGATCGATGATTAATAACGATATTCAGAAATTGTTAGCGCACTTCGATGAAATCAAGGCAATCTCATGTGAAATATTATCCTTTCTTTTCTGTATGTTCTGCAAATACTGTAAGAAATACATTTACTCTTGCTTGTTTCATTTGTAAAAGTTAGAAATGACAACTGTTCCTGGCAAACGCGCTTTGTTTCAATCGTAATTATTCAAGCGAGTGTTTAGTATGGCAAAAATTACAATATTTCAATTTCACGGGAACATTATTTTGCCACTTTTTCATATCCAGGACCCCGCAACACGATATTTTCCTCGACAAATCACTGATTTCACCCACTTTATTACAATACTACCTCTTTACGAGAAAAATCACTGTTTTCATCCACTTTATTACAATGCTACCTCTTACGAGAAAAATCACTGATTTCACCCACTTTATTACAATACTACCTCTTTACGAGAAAAAATCACTGATTTCATCCACTTTATTACAATGCTACCTCTTACGAGAAAAATCACTGATTTCACCCACTTTATTACAATACTACCTCTTTACGAGAAAAATCACTGATTTCACCCACTTTATTACAATACTACCTCTTTACGAGAAAAATCACTGATTTCACCCACTTTATTACAATACTACCTCTTTACGAAAAAGTAAATAACGCTACGAAGTATGTCAATGTTGATTTTCCCTAACCTTTCAATATTGTGAGTTTTTGAAAACAATATTGCATTACGGAAACAAGTTACTAATGTTTGCATTATTTTCTTAATTTTTACATTCACCCCCTTACTTCGTAAGAAGAGAAACTATTGTAATCGTACGCCGTAAAATGACGTTTTGTCGTCAGAAAATTCGTACTGCCAGATCCTGGCAATGAAAAGTGTATTAATCTTATACCTATGTATAGGAATTACGTCTAATGACACTTGTGTAGTTAGTATCCATGCTTGTTGGACCCTTGATATCGAAAAATAGATTGACGCTAAAAAGTCTAACCGGCCGTCTGTGGTCAAAACTAACGCCAAAACCGTTTAGCCGATTTTCTTCAAATTTGTTATACCTTGATCAACTTAAAGTAACTCGAGGTCCTATGAATTTGAAACGAATAATTCGATTTTTGTGGGTACTTTAAATGAAACCTCAACATTTTATAAAGTTTTCTCAAAAGGCTTCAAATTTTTCGATTAACTTTTTCTTTTGGATTAAACTCATTGAATTTTTGAATTGAACTCGTTTAGAGTCAAGGACGCTTAAAATAATGGTCCAAGTGCTTGAAATTAATGCAATTTATAAAAGCATTGCAGAAACCCTCCAATTTTTTCCACGAATCTTTTCCACGGGTAAAACAAGGAACGCTTAAAAGAATGATTGAGGTCTCATTTATATTAAACTCTTCAAATTTTCGAAAATAGAGAATTTTGAAATAATTCTTTAAGTTAATGCTGTTTTAGCACCACTAATTTCTGCTTATGTGATGAAAGAACATACCAATACTGCAGCACGTACGAACATCTGGTATGTTCACGCCTCTTTCTTCCATAGGTTCTCTGTACCTATCGACTAGTCCCTCACAAGCTCCAAAGTCACGTGTTCCGTCTTCGTTGTACTGCAAACAAAAATGGACCTCAAAATATTATTACTGAAAAATAAGAGGAAGTTAGGAAGATGCGAAATGACGGACGAGCAGAGAGGCGAAATGACAGACCAACAGAAAAGCAGAATGGGGGATTGTAAGAGAGGCGGAATGACGGGCGGGCAGAGAGGCGAAATGACAGACGGAGAGATAAGTAGAATGGCATTAAAATGATGTTTTAATAGTGGAGGGGGATGCTTTTCTTGAAGCATTCAAAGGCATTCAAATGGCTTCAAATTTGTTGATAAAAATGTGTCCTCAGATAGCGAAAAGGACGCTTTAAAAACTGCGCAAGCCACAGTTTCTTTGAAACATCTGAAATTTCAAAAATTACACGAGTTCAAATTTTTTCCGGTGTCTTTCCCTACATTTGTAGTATTGAAAACTGAAATTTTTCCTCTGAATAAAATATGTTTTTCTCAATTATATTTTTAAATGAGAACAAGTATAGTGTTTAAAATTATGAGTAGTTTGATCGTAATTTTTGTTAAAATATGAAAGAAATTAAAAGAAATTGAAAAACAAGTTTTCCCCAAAAGAAGCTTCAAATTTTTCTGTAAATATTTTATATAAATTATTCTGTATATACTTCGGGCGCATTGTGCTACTTGCGCCGAATAATATTACATTATCGACAGTCTCATGTGTTGTTTAGATTTTTCAAAAATTACACAAATATAATTTTTTATACATCGCTCTCGTCATTTAAATTGATATTAAGGGCGTTTTATTCATTATTGTATTTGTGAGTACAAGTGCTTGAAATAATTTGTTATGAAGTTTCTCAATAACTTATATATTTTGAGTGAAAATGAGCTCAAAATTGCACATTTTCACAAGAAACGATATTTTCTCGCTGAATGTTTGTTAAACTTTTTGTACGGTTGGGGGTATATTCTCTGAATTACACAACATATATGCCAATATTTTGATTTTTCAGAACTACACAAAGTTTTTTTTAAATATCTCGTACGTTATTAATGTTTAAATTACCAGCATTCATTCATGTTAAAATTTATATTATTGGTATTTCCTCTACATTATTGCATTGTAAACACAATTGCTAAATACAAATAATATCTTGAGAAGTACTTCGAAAACCCAAAATTTCTCTGAGAAAATGAGCTTAAAATTGCGCGTTTTCAGAAACATTCACACCTTCTCAAGAATAGGAATACGTTTTACTCTACTGTAATATTCTTAAAGACATTATAAATTTAAATTCTACTATTTAGGGATGCAAAATTTGAAAAAAAAGTGTCAAAAAAATGTCGAGCCAATAGATAACAGCTGGGACGATGCTGGGGGTTGCAATATTGGAAGCTAACTTAGTCTAAAGAAATTTGAAAACTAACTAGTGCAAAAAAGTCTTGTGTCATTCTGTACCATCTCTAGTTTTATATTGTCTATTTTTTCACTAGCTTGTGAACAGTAATACTCACCAGACGAAATTTCTTAAATATGCAGCACCAGAATTCAAGTATCTGAGAAATTAAAAGAGGATAATGTGTTTAACTCTGTTAAAATATTTTAAAATTTGAAGAGTTAGATATTCATAATCGCTTCATAACTTTTTTTTTCAGTGTAACAAATAAAAATACTGTGATAAACACTTTGTCATATTATTTTCGTACTGGAAAAGGTTGAGAATAAATGTGATTCAGTTGTCAAATGTCAAATGTGACTCATCTCTTCCTGAGAGTTCGTCCAAATGCTTTAAAAATGAAAACGATTGTTTTAAAAATAAATTTGGCTACAATTTACTACATTTTGCATGCACCACAAAAAGTCGAATAAGGAAATGCATACCTCGGGAGTAGGTTTCCCAGTGAAGACATCCCGGAGAGAATCTGAAACATGTAATATTTTATTTAATAAATTTGTCTTTATTTCTGGCAAGACTCAGGGCATAACTCTTCTGATTAATCACTGTTTCACCGTTTTACAAAATTTACTCTAACAATCCTCCATCGGTTTTGAACCTTAAATATAATTTTTGCTAGGAATTATATATTACATAAATGAGCAAAATATGTACATAAATAAAATGTAATGAAAATTGGGAAACTATTATTAGTAACATATAATACTAAATATATTGGCAATTACTCAGTCAAACAACAGTAAAAAAACTGTTTATGACGTAAGGGGGAGAATTACCACCTGCGCACCTTTCCTTGAGCTCCAAAACCCTTTCCTAACCTGTCAGCTATAAATAGCTGAAAGGTGAATATAAGTTTTTTAAAAAAATAAACAAATAATAAAATAAAATAAGAGAAGCACGAGATAAGCAACAATCGAAAAAAATATCCATTTTCTGCTTCGAGTCATAGGAAACTTACTTTCTTTGGGAAATGAATTGCAGATTTGATTGTTTTGCATTGTTAACAAAACAGTAACACAATCCTGGCTCTACGCCTACCACTAAAAGCAAAAGGAGAGCTCAACACGTCGTGCGCACAGTGAAGCAACATTTACGTCCAGGAGCAAAACAAAAGACCATCTCAGCATTTGGTCAATGGATAAGGGAAATGATGCAAAAATCTGATTGAGATGGAGGTCATTGACCCGATAGGGGAAGTATATTACTTGCTGCAGGTATGTTAAGTCATTTACAACAATTATGCAGTACAAAGTCAACTAATATATTATATATCACTGTATTGTATATTTTATTTTCCTATTTATTAGAGGAGACGGAAGCTTGTGGGATCAAGGGATTGATAGGCACTCAAGATGCTACAATAGCCAAGAAGGTTTCAGAAGTTCCAGCTTTGTGTCACGATATCTTAACAGCGTAACCAACATTCTACAGAAGTCTGAATGTGTTCAGTGTAACGATAGCAGAATCGTGATCTCAATGTGTTTTAGAAATTGAAAAGTATTTTTTTACAGTTAATTTACTTTTTTAATTAAAGAAAAGAGTTGGCTTCTGTCCTTATGATGACACTTTCAAACATGCTCTTGATTTTTACGCATCATCGAGTTTTCTTAAATCTTCAGCGGCCATTTTAAAACAAAAATCCCATATCGACAAGTGGGCACTTTTATTTGGTGTTGATTGGCACAGACCCAACCTGCCAACCATGTCTAATGAATGTCTATTATTCTTTTTGTATCCACACCCAGAGGTGGATTTACGCATAGACACAGTAGGCACGTGCCTACGGCGGCAAATTTTCAAGGGCACGAAATTTTCAAAGGCGCAAATTTTTCTTGATATTTTCTAAAACAAATTTAGGTTTTCTAAAAACTATAACAGCATAAATTCTATTTTTATTTTAAAAATGATTTAAACGAGACTAAAGCCGCCCCCTCAACCTTTTATTTATAAATTAAGTTTGAATTTCAAATGGGGACATTTTCAATGTTACAGAATATATGGAAAGAATTTGCCAACGACTTCTGATTGGTTGATTGAGCAGAAAGAATTACATTCTTAGAGTAAGGAGTTTGAATTAGCCAATCAGAAATCGCTGACGGATTTCGCTATGCATTCATATGTGCGTTATTTCTATTACTTCTTGAATTAGTTCTAGAAGACGGATCTGGAAATAACTCTTTTCTTTCTTTTGTTACTATTGTTGTGTATCATTTATTGTAAGAGCCTGCTGAGTAAAAATGATATTTTAAAGTTTTAAAATGAATGATTATCGAAAAAGGCTCACCGGAAGTCAATATGCAAAAATCCGAAAAGAAAAGGAAGAGAAATGTCGAAATGAAATTGATAAGACAAGAAAATAAATTAATTCTTTAAACCTATATGTGAAACTGATCACTGCTGCAGTTCACTCGAAAATTCTGTTACTGAGTTAGTATAGACATATAGATTAGATAACATATTTAGTTTTAAGCTTGCATATTTTTTCCATGTACTAATAACATGTGATAAATAAATGTTAACATTAATATATTTTTAATGCAGAGTTGTGTTGCTAAAATATTCTCAAAATGCAAAAAATGTTTAGTACAATGATTAGAAATTAAATATTCTTGACGTGTTGTTGTATTCGTTAAAATGAACTATATCTTAATATAGAATTTAAATAAATTAGCATAAAATGTTACTAAACTTTATTTTATATAATATGTAATAATATATATAATATTTTGTCTCTTTTATTTATTCAGGGTTATCACTGAATCTAATAATGAGACTGCAAAATTCCAAACAGCTAAAAATGAAATGGTTCCTCAAGCAATTGAAAATATAACTGCGATTGATTATGAGTCGACGATTCAACCGATGTAAATAGTTTTAAGCATTTTTTGTATAATTAATTAAACCTTTATATATAATAATCTTTCTAGAATATTTGTTTATAATATTACAATACATTATTATAATAATTTAGTATTTTCCTTTTTAATTAAATAGGATTTCTACCGATTGTATACAACTGTAAGAACATAAAATTGATGAAACCATAACTTCGACTGATCGTTTTTCTTGGAAAAGCGATCCAGCTTTGTGGTCTATTAATGAAGCTACCGCGGCCAGTCATGTGGGTGATCTGGGCTGTCCGGGTGACGCCGCGTCGAAGGGTGTGTTGCCGACGTTTCGACCATCCTGTCGTGGTCTTCCTCAGGGCTGGTATGCCAGCCATACCAGTATGTAATTTTATGGAGATAAATAAACTGAACATTAATAATGGTCGGGGACAGTCCTACGACAACGCGTCAAATATGTCCGGTCTTTACACAGGTCTTCAAGCCCGTATGAAAGATGTAAATGCTCTAATTGAATTCATCCCCTGTTCTGCTCATTCTTTAAATTTAGTTGGTACAAATGCAGCTGAATCATGCACTGAAGCATGTACTAATTTTCTACTTCTACAAAATGTATATACTTTATTTAGTGCATCTACATCAAGGTGGTACATACTTCAAAATTTAGTAGAAAAAGGATCCAGTACATCCTCTTTGAAAAGTCTTTCAATTACGCGCTGGTCAGCTCGAGATGATGCATGTCAGGCTCGAAAACATCGTTGGCAAAATGTTTTAGATGCCCTTCAAATTATATCTGATGATTCTACGCAAAAACCGTCAACGCTTGCGGAAGCTAAAGATCTTATTGTTGATTTAAATCGACTTGAAACTGCTATTATGACCGAGGTTTGGGATTCATTTTAGATCGCTTGAATGCGTCGAACAAACAACTGCAAAAAGTCGATATCGATTTAAGTTCCGTGGTTGGTATTTACACTTCGCTTGTAGAACTTTCAAAAACCAACAGAGACAATTTTGAATTTTTTGAAGAGAAGGGTAAGAAGCTGTCAAATACTGAAACGTACGAATCGGAAAACAAAAGAAAAAGGAAACGTAAAATGCAATGTAATGAAACTAACAAAAATGCAGCAGAACTGACCGCACGAGACAAGTTTAAAATCGACACTTATTTGGTTATTGTTGATAAATTACTTGCAGAATTGAATAAGAGACTTGAAGCGTATAAAGATGTATATGCCAAATTTAAGGCTGTCATTAAAATAGAAAAATGATCTTCGATATCTTTGGAAAAAGCACGATATTTTTATGTTCACAATTTCCTCAAGATCTTGAAGAATCGCTTGTTTCTGAGCTTATACATTTAAGTTCGTATTTAAAAATCCTTGAAGGTGTTAAGCCAACCAATCCTGCAGCTTTATTAAAGTGGTTACGGAAAGAAGAATTAGAATGTATTTATCCTAACGTTGACATTGCACTTCGAATATTTTTATGTATTCCGGTGGCCAATTCCACAGTAGAACGTTCATTCTCTTGTTTAAAAAGGATTAAAAATGATTTGCGTTCTACAATGACAGATTGAACCTCTTAGCGTTATTGTGTATCGAAGAAAATTATCTCAGCGTTTTAGATTATACTATAATTATTGATGAATTTGCTCACCAAAAGGCATCATATTAATATTTAATACAAGCTATTTATTTGTCTACTTCATTAGAGTATACCTTATGATTTCAGAAGTATATGAATCTGAAAGTAAGACCTGTTGATGAAAGAAAACATGTTGCAATTCTAGTTGTCATGTTTTAGTTCCCTTTTAATGTTAACGTTTCAGTGTTGAAACGTTAATAATGTTGAACGTTACTTGCTATGAAGATACAGTTTATATCCAAAATTAGCTAATCCAAAAAATCCATTTAATTTATGAAAACAATGTGCAAAATTTAATGTTACTTTCAAAGTTAAAACGTTCAAATTAATGAGGAATTGTTACTGAAACGTTACAATTTGAAATGTAACATTAATTTTAAACAGGGGGCGGCAAATTTGATGTGCCTACAGGCAGCAAAAATATTAATCCGCCCCTGTCCACACCTACTATTGTGATAATATAAATTTCCATTCATAGCTATCATATTTTCAAAAGTAAAATTATGTCTGTTCAAAAAAAAATTTCATGGTATTTATAATTAGTTGTGATAGCGGTTCATATTTCAGTTCGTTACAGCAATTAACTCAATACATCGTTAACGGGTTGCAATAGCGGCACAACTCAAAAAATCAGATGTGAGATAAATGAGTTTGAAGTTTTCATCTTGTATTGAAATGCAGCAGTCTTGCATTCACACTTTCGCCATTTGATGCTGAAATACCTTATCGACAAGATATGTTGATGTCGTTTCTGGAAGGTGCAATTACCTATCTGTAATGTTTGATAGTGAGTAACTCATAATTCGTATTTTTTTAGTTCTGGCAGTATTGCAGCGAAATGTTTGCTCTCCGCTCATGAAATGACGCGAGTGGCTGGCAACACGAGCTGCACGTTTTGTGTAGCTCGCCATCCATCGGGGCTGTGACGTGGCGGTACCGATCAGGGGGATAAGATTCTTCTCAAGTTCTTCTTATTACGTTAAGAACGACTTGTATTTAGTGGACAGAAAAGGTATCTGATTTTTTTGCTATCAATCGATTACATTTGATTTACTAAAATTTTAAAGTTTTCATCGTGATAGCTTAAGAAATGAATTTTAATAACGAAAGAATTAATTAATTCTGCTACTTAGCATGTTGGCTTGTGGCTCTTGGTCAGCTTGCTCGCTTTCCACTACGCGGCACCAGGTTCGATTCCCGGTCGAGCCCAAACTATAGTGTGCGTTTCCCCTGGCAATGTCCCAGTCGACGTTGTTGTGTGACGATGGGAAAATTCACTTCTCAGCTTGAGAAGACCGGAATACGGCGCACGGTGGGGCCAAATGCCAAAAAGCTGGCCAAAAGTCCAAAAAAAAAGTTACTAGATAGGGATTTTGTCGTTGCTACTTCAATAGGTTGGTATTTGGGCCGTTGAATTCCGCAATTAGTAACGATTTCTCTCTTATACTTGAGGTAAGAGATCAGTTCAAAGTTGGGCCTCGAGCGATCGATATCGGTCAGCTGTGAAACGTGTTTTCAGAACCTTTGTGTTTCGAAGGATAGAGAAGCGTGCAGTCGGCCGAATTCAATAAAACAAAATGGAATCTATTCCTGAGAGTAAGTAGAAACATAATATGTATACTTAATTTTTTTAAAAATAATTTGTTAATGTAATAATTAACGTTGATTGTTGGCGAAAAATGAAAATGCTATAATCAAAAATTTGTGTTTAAAATGAAAAATAACTATGTGCACCATCGTGCGGGGCTAAAAACTTAACATGACATTATTTGAAATGTTATTCTCTGTGAGAATCACAAAAAAACAGCTGCCCGTAGCTGCCGTTTTAGTGCCTGTGACAAATTTTCGTAGCGCGTGCAACATGTAGAAATACAAACTTTTGATGATTTTGTTCGCCATATTGGTCCGCCATTTTGTTTTTTTAGCATTTTTATTCAATATTTATTAATCAGCATGCTTATAAACCCAAATCAACTCATTTTTAATTATAAACACGATCATTTCGTGTTAAAAATGGAAAAAATTGATGATTTGGTCCGCCATATTAGTCCGCCATTTTGTTTTTTGGCATTTTCATTCAAGGTTATTAATTAGCATCCTTAAAAATTCAAACTAACTCTTCTTTACTTATAAACATAATAATGTTGTGTTAAAAATACAAACTTATGGTAATTTTGTCCGCCATATTGGTCCGCCATTTTGTTTTTTTATGCATTTTTATTTAATATTATTAATCAGCATGCTTATAAACCCGAATGAACTCATTTTTAATTTTAAACACGATCATTTTGTGTTAAAAATGAAGAAAATGATGATTTTGTCCGCCATATTGGTCCGCCATTTTGTTTTTTTGGCATTTTCATTCAAGATTATTAATCAGCATCCTTAAAAACCCGAATGAACTCATTTTTACTTATAAGTATGATCATTTTGTGTTAAAAATACAAAATTTTGATAATTTTATCCGCCATATTGGTCCGCCATTTTGTTTTTCGGAATTTTTATTACAGATTATTAATTAGAATGATCATAAACCTCTGAATACAAAGTTTCAGTCAAATCGTACAACGCTTTCGACTTTTGACCAGCTTTTTGGCATTTGGCCCCACCGTGCGGCGTGGGGATGCCTACGTGCTCATGGCCGCGAGGCAGGGACGTCGCCGGTAGGCCTGAGCCCGTTCACGGGCTGTCGCGACAAGTACATATATACGTACATACATATATACGTACATGCATGCATACATACATACATGCATACATGCATACATACATACATGCATACATGCATACATGCATGCATACATGCATACATGCATGCATACATGCATACATGCATGCATACATGCATACATGCACGCATGCATACATACATACATACATACATGCATGCATACATGCATACATGCATACATGCACGCATGCATACATACATACATACATGCATACATACATACTTGCATACATACATACATGCATACATGCATACATGCATACATGCACGCATGCATACATACATACATACATGCATACATACATGCATGCATACATACATGCATGCATACATACATGCATGCATACATACATGCATACATACATGCATGCATACATACATGCATACATACATACATACATTCATGCATACATGCATACATGCACGCATGCATACATACATACATACATGCATACATACATGCATACATACATGCATACATGCATGCATGCATACATACATACATACATACATACATACATACATACATACATACATACATGCATGCATGCATACATACATACATACATACATACATACATACATACATACATACATGCATGCATGCATGCATGCATGCATGCATGCATGCATGCATGCATGCATACATGCATGCATACATGCATACATGCATACATACATACATGCATACATGCATACATGCATACATACATACATGCATGCATACATGCATACATGCACGCATGCATACATACATACATGCATACATACATGCATACATACATGCATACATACATGCATACATACATGCATACATACATACATACATACATGCATACATACATACATACATACATACATGCATACATACATACATGCATACATGCATACATACATATATACATGCATACATACATACATACATACATACATGCATACATACATACATACATGCATACATACATACATACATACATACATACATACATACATACATACATACATACATACATACATACATACATACATGCATGCATACATGCATGCATACATACATGCATGCATACATGCATACATGCATACATACATACATACATACATGCATACATGCATACATGCATACATGCATACATGCATACATGCATACATGCATACATGCATACATGCATACATGCATACATGCATGCATACATACATGCATACATGCATACATACATGCATACATACATACATACATACATACATGCATACATGCATACATACATACATACATACATACATACATGCATGCATACATGCATACATGCATGCATGCATACATGCATACATGCACGCATGCATACATGCATACATGCATACATACATGCATACATACATGCATACATGCATGCATACATGCATGCATGCATGCATACATACATAGCATGTTATTTGTGCTTACCTAATCTTAATCCTGTTTCTTGCAAGCAAATATCTATCGGAGTTTCTCTTTCTCCTTGGCTGCCTCTCTGGTACCTGGATTCGGCGGCCTGCACAAGACAAGTAATATTAACATTTTACACTTTAAAAAAATCAGATATAATTTTACCATTGATGACTATTACGCTGTAATGTAGTAAATGCAATTACCACTTTAAGGGTTCATCAATTGACCGTTCTTTCAGGTCAACAGTCACGGTCGTGTCCCGGAGCAATGAAGAAAGCATTTTAATTTGCCGCTTAAAATATCGCCGCCAGACTGTGCTTTATGTTACCACACCTACCAGTAAAGGTTCATTGAGTGAAAAGTCAATAAATATTTACTGACGAAAAGTCCATGTTTATTGACTTTTCAGTATTCTCGAACTAGTAGAAACCCGCGTCGCGATTAAATTGCACGGGGGGGGGGCGTCCTAACTCGATTCAATTTTACTGCCCTGGGTATTTTTCTTTACCGTATTCATCAACGCAGACATGAAAAATAATGAATTCTGCTTATATAGAGCATCCCCGTCCTGGCTTGCCTAACCTTACGCCGTACTTCTGCTCCTTTCCACTCCCCGCGCCCAGTGCTGCATCGTCTCATCAGCTCTCCTGCCCTCCTTACCCCGCCGTGTTCATTCCGATAATGGTTGCTATTGTGACGTAGTGAAAAGAGAATAAATTCACATAAACAAAATAAAAATAGTATATTGAAACGTTACAGACTAGATACAATAAATTGCTTAATTTCAACACTCCGGCAACCTTTTCTTTCCAATACCCTGCTTTACCGCAGAAAAACGAGCCACGCGTGATGCGAGCTGTCGGACTTCAGTCGAGTCGGACTTCCGTCCCATGACAATTACCGTCACATGGCCTGATGCCAAAATTTAACCCGGTCGCCGTCTGGCGGACCGTGTGCACGAAGCACCCGAGATCGTCTGGCCCTTACACTCCGGACATCTCGCCCCCACTCTTACACTCCCTGTACCTACGCGTACTAGGCCCTCTGATGTAAACTGAATGAGAACGCGGGCGCAGATGGCGCCGCGTTAAATAGTTGATGGCTACACCCCCCACCTCACAAGTTCCCTAGATAGGCTCGCCCGCTGTCGCAAGTATCTTAGGAGGGAGGATACACCCTCACCCCACAAGATTCCCAGGTAGGCTCGCTAGACAGCTTCCTAGGAGTTTACAGCCTATGGTTATTTTTGGCTCTGCCACGCTGTCTGCGTCAACTGCCAGAGCGCCAAATTCCGGATGTTCAGGCTCAACCCCTTCCTCCCCCGCAGAGCACTTTCACCGACCTAACGGTTCTGGGCCTCGTATTAACGACGCCACACTATCATCCTCAAAACGTCATACCAGTTCAAAAGTGCAGTGGAAACACACAATGAAAAATTCAAATAGACTTCAAACATCAACATAATAATTAACAACATAATAATAAATGTACAGCTTGTCCTCTTAAAATGTTACTACTCTGTATGTATGTAAATTCAGTGGTTAGGAGGAAGAGCAGGCCCTATGGCCTTACCCTTGCCAATAATAAGGCAATATTATAATAATTATTATTAATATTATATTAATAATAATTATTAACATCACTGAACTGCACAATGTAACACTACGCACAAAGGATGGACGGCGACTTCGCTTCTATGGTTACTTACGTCTCCACCAGAGAGCGGTTGACGTAGACATTCAAAAAATAGCTTTTTATATTATTAATATTTGTATACAAACATATACAAATATGTGCATTACACGCGCAGTCGTCGGGGACTTTCAGTTTTTAAGCAATATCTTATTTGTTCAGATGGATTGAGTAGTTCATCCGGAAAAATGATGTTTATTGGTACATATTACGTTTTAGAAATAAAATATACGATGGTTATTTTTGAAATCCGTATGATATCCATATAGATCCAATAGATAATACTAGTGGCAATATACCAGTGGCAATATTTATATATCATTGTTTTAAAAGTGAAATATTCATCATTCTTGATCGCAATTTCGACTTGGCCCTGAACTGTACGGCAACTAAAAATTAAGTTCGCGACAGACTTATTGACACTGCAACTTATTTTTTTTATGGATTTCGAGGTTCTTTTCGATTCTGGCCACCCATGTGTGATACAGAATAGTTAAATGTAAAAAAATGTAAAAAAGGAAGTTATAAAGGGAAACAATTACATATTACTGCTAAAGAACACAACTCTAGTTATACTTAAATTGAATTGAGTTGATGTCTTGTTTTACGTGGCGAGACTCGGGCCACCAGGCCCGCTCTTCCGCCTGACCACGCAAATTTTGCTACGCTTCTTTCACCAACTAGCGGAGAAAGGAGGTATTTCTTGAGCGACGAAACAGGCGATTTGAATTTAGCTCAGAGGCGTCATTTAGGCTTGAGGATCTTTTACATGCAAGTAAATCTACTAACATGGGGCAGCCGGCTTTACTTCCCCTCCGAAGAAAGGCGTACGAAGGATTTTTTCGCCCTTAAAATCCACGGCTTCGATCGGGTTTGAACAACAGTCCGATACGCTAAGCGTTACACCATCGCCGCCCCCCCTTTCACACATGCACACATGTTTCCCTACATATTATCCTCCCTGCGTATTATCCCCCAAATACCCCACACGTTCTCAGCAAGATGCCCCGCATGCTCTTCGCAAGTTCCAAACACCTGTTCCCTTGCATTCGCTGATTGCATTTCCCGCATGAGCCTAAAATGTTTCCCCGCATGTTCCTTATAAAAATGATACACTACATTTTTTAGCCAACTGCACTTCTCGTGAAGGGCAAGGGCCTCCTGCGCGCGCAGAGAATTATTAATCCTTCTTTAATTTTGTGATAGGGTGATGATGAAGGGTGAAGAGACGGTTTAAAACGGCGGCGATGGTGTGACGGTTAGCGTACCGGACTGTTATACCCAAGCTCGCGGGTTCAAACCCGATCGAAGCCGTGGATTTTTAGGGCGACAAAATCCTTCGTACGCCTTCCTTCGGAGGGGAAGTAAAGCCGGCTGTCCCATGTTAGTAGATTTACTTGCATGTAAAAGATCCTCAAGCCTCAATGACGCCTCTGAGCTAAATTCAAATCGCCTGTTTCTCGCCCAAGAAATACTTCCTTTCTCTCCTAGTTGGTGAAAGGAGCGTAGCGAAATTTGCGTGGTCAGACGGAAGAGCGGGCCTGATGGCCCGAGTCTCGCCACGTAAAATAAGGCAAATTCAAATCAATTCAATTCAAAGAGACGATGACAAAGACATCCATGCCCGCGGCGAGATTCCAACCCGCAATCCTTCGATATGTTATCGCCACACACTACTGCCTTAGCGATCTCGGCTACCCGGATCGGCCTACAAAGTTAACTCACAAGGAAAGGTAAAATTTAAGGTGGCGGATAAATTGGTTCCTCTGTCGGATGGAATCGTATGTTCTGAATAACAACAGTAGTGCTAAAAAACCGCATCACCTTTCTCACAGTTGAAATCTGCAGTATATTCTTGAATATGCACCTCTTGGTTCGGAAAAATCGAACGAGTTATGAAGGTAATAGAATCATATAATCCACATGAAATATATGATTACCACATTCTACTAATATTTGTCAAACATTTTTGAGACCAGATTGAATTAGGAGAAATGAATGCCCATTTGCTTTAGGTGATGTGGTTTATTTAGTACTACTGTAGTGTACTCAGAATAGTGGAAATCCCAGTATAATGGAAGAGCTTCGAAGATTTTGAGAAAAACAATGCAAAATCAAACGAGCAGAACGTTTTAAATAATAGATTTAAGGAAGAAGTTTAAATAGCTTGATGCATAATCCCTACCTTCAGCTTTTTTTGGCAACCCCGGTTACGAGGTGAGAGAACCCTCCAAAAACAAAATAGAAAGTCCAAAACGTATACTGCATAAATGACTTACCGAGTTTGAAGCCCTTAGCACACATTGTTCCTGAGTTACACACGATGGTCAAGTTTGTTGCAGAGTAGTGTGTGTTGCGTGTTTCTCGTGCGGCTGATTTTACCATAATATATGAACGTCTATGGTTTTCGTCTTATATTCCTTTGATGCAGAACCTCCCGTAAAAATAATAAACTAAGTGCATAAAAACGTACATCAAACTAATACGTTAATGGTACTTCGTATTCTGCTTCAGAGAGTTTTAACATTCTATTCAGATATTTCCGTAGGTATCATATGTATTTTCTCTTCCTCACCTACCGCGTACGCAATATACGGAAAGTTGCGTATTTCTGCGAGGCAAAACGCCGATTTTTCGACAGGAAAACTCCCATTGCTGGGCAATGGTAACAAATATGTGGATAAATATAATTCCTATATGTAGTACAGCTTAAGACCATTTAAACAACGCACTTACCGAGAGAGTATTTGTTGCGAATCAGCTTTTATTGTCGAAGCTGGACCTAGATCTGACTACTGACAGAGCCTGTGGGCAAATCACTTACCACGTAGGCTGCTAAGGTGAGCAGCAGGACAGTTGTTCTGGCGATGTTCATGGCTGCTTTTCGATAAAAACCAGGGCTTAGCTGGGCAGAGATCTCAAAAATGGGGTATAAAACACACCAGAGCTTAAATTTTATAGCAGGACCCGTATGATATAATTGAGCGAATCATATGAGAGATAATCCTAGTAGTTTTTTAACGTAATGACACACGTCAATTTCCTTTCATGTCATTATTTGCCACTGATGACACCTGCAGGAAGTCCGATACTAGTTTTTACCTAACAATTGTATAAGTTCGATCATTCAATACTAGTGGTAGGTGTAAGCCACAAATTCATGTCGATTAATTACACATGTCAACCCCTTTTTTACTTTCCATTACACGTACGAATATTCGGAGTACTATACGTAGTATAGGGAAGTCATGCAATGCTGCAGAAAATCAATTTCTAGATTACAACAGATTACGTTTTGGGGTACCCGGATACCGAAAAAGTAGTTCTCGTCAAAACGTCTGTCCTGCGTGTCTGTATGTATCTGTCTGTATGTGTCTGTCTGTCTGTATGTGTCTGCCTGACTGTCCTGCCCGTCTGCCTGACTGTCCTGCCCGTCTGCCTGACTGTCCTGCCCGTCTGCCTGACTGTCCTGCCCGTCTGCCTGACTGTCCCGCCCGTCTGCCTGACTGTCCCGCCCGTCTGCCTGACTGTCCCGCCCGTCTGCCTGACTGTCCTGCCCGTCTGCCTGACTGTCCTGCCCGTCTGCCTGACTGTCCTGCCCGTCTGCCTGACTGTCCTGCCCGTCTGCCTGACTGTCCTGCCCGTCTGCCTGACTGTCCTGCCCGTCTGCCTGACTGTCCTGCCCGTCTGCCTGACTGTCCTGCCCGTCTGCCTGACTGTCCTGCCCGTCTGCCTGACTGTCCTGCCCGCCTGCCTGACTGTCCTGCCCGCCTGCCTGACTGTCCTGCCCGCCTGTCTGACTGTCCTGCCCGCCTGTCTGACTGTCCTGCCCGCCTACCTGACTGTCCTGCCCGTCTGTCTGACTGTGAACACTAGTGTCTAAACCAGACCTATATTTATTTCGAAATTGAAGAACCACCTGACTTTCTAGTTAGAGTAGAAACTTCGAGACTTTGAAAATCATTCTTCAAAACTTGAGGGTATTTTTACGGTGCCCTCCGGACGTTTTCAAATTTTCTCAAAAACAATTACATTTTTTTCTTTAAATTTCTTGTAAAAATAAAGTAACATATACTTATAAACGTGGCTTGGGTCCCATAATCACGGTTAACTCTGATTTTTGGAAATTTCGAAAGTATGAATTTTTCAGTGTTATCCCATAACAACAAAATTATATATAAAGATTTTTCCTAGAAATACAATTTGCTCTTTATAGTGAGTTTTTTCGTCAAGGTCATGCACATATTTTTGAAAATTTTAGTAGTTTTAGCGCAATATTGCATGCAATATGTGCGATTTAAAAAAATGACAAAAACAAGATTTTCTCAAAAACCGCTTCACATGTTTTCTTTACGTTTTTGGTAGGGTTAGTGCTTAATGCATTCTATAAGATGACATAAACGTTATATTGCTCTATAGTTTTGTTTTTTCAAAAATTACAAAATTCATTAGCGATTTGTTGACATTATTGTTTTAATGATTACCCGTGCTTTAAATAATTTCATATAAAGTTTCTCGAGAACCTAACCATTTTCTGTGAAATCTAGATCAAAATTTCGAATTTTCAGAAACGTGCAAACGCTATTTTCTCAAAACTTGTTCCAAATGTTTGTTCAAACTCTTCGGAAGGGTAGTGTTCATTGCGCTCTTTCATATGAGGTAAAGTTTGTTTCAGGGTATTTTTTGTTTTTTCGAAAATTACTCAAATGTAATATTTTTGAAAGATCTCTGACGAAGGTAATATATGCATTTCCAGCAATTTGAAAATACTATTATATTTGTGAGTTAAAGTACTTCAAATGAAGTTTTTCGAAAACTCGAATATTTTCTGTGAAATAGTGCTTCAATTTTCGAATTTACAGCAACGCCAGAATTTTAAAAGCGACTCTAAATGTGTCAAAGCATATTGCCATTTAGGATGAAGATTGACTGTTCTTTAATAATCGTAATATAATATTTCCGCTCTACGTTTAGGAAACCGAAAAATTAAGAAAATGTAATTTGGGCGGCGATAGATGGCAGCTGGCAAGAGTATGTGGCAACTTCGAGTAGCTAGCCAAAACCAAAGGTCTACCTAGTGAATGTGTCACATCAAAACATATAAAAGTAGTGGCACATTTTTTACAAAAGTAACTACCAATATTTACCGTCATATTAATAACATATTAGTCACATTTTTACATTTGTACATATTTTTACTATTCATCCATTTCTACCAAACAGTTTGAAAATTGTTTAAGCTCAATTTTACTGCTATTGAATTACTTAATAAGTAAATATTAATATACACCATAAAGCAAGAAATTCGTCCTTTTCATGACAAAAGAGGAGAGTTTAACCGCTGACATCGATAGGCCGCTTTCCTGTCGAGTCATAAAAAGGGACTTTTCCTTGATGTACAATTATGTGCAATGACGCTTTCTGTACTGCACATGACATTTTTAATACACACAAAACATGCACTTATTAATTGATACTTTATTTGCAACTATTTACATGAATTGTAATTAAACTATTTATTAAAGGGGTGTACGACGGTACTTTCTACTAATTTCAGAAAAGAATGGGTAAAGCGTGTTTCCTGTGACACTTCTTACCCTTGTTGCACCTCGCCTCTTACAAAATTCCCAATATTCTTTCACATTATTATATTAATGAAAACACGTCAAAGTTGTAGCTCTTGCTTGTATCGAGTTTATATCTAACACAGTTCCCGTTATTTTGAAATGATCATCATTAAAGATCCGTAACTACATCGATAGAACTTGACATTGTCGTTACAATTAAAGAAAACAATAATAATTAACAAGTATGTGACCATGCTAACAGAACAAATGATCAAATGATAAATAAACTACATTTCGCGGAAGTGATATTATTTAAATACATGAAAACATGCATTAACTAGTGGTGCTGCAAAAGCAGACACATTCTCGCATTCGCAATTCGGAAAACGAAGCTGGTCCCATGGTAATGTTTATAATGTATTTACATTTCATGTAGATATATTCAGTAGTTTTTTTTATTTAAACCGGTTCATACAGATGGAAAGACAGACAATTTATCTGACGTGAGATACGTTTTAGTAAGCGAATAAGTTGAATTTTTTTTTAAAGTAGACAATTTGAAAATAACATACAGACACTTCCAAATGATTTATCTGTATTTATAGCATTTGTGAGTTTCAAACGATTTTCAATAAAGTTCCTCGAAAACTTCAGTTTTCTGTGAAAATGAGGTTCAAAATTTATAGTTTCAGAGAAGCTGAAATGACATTTTCTCAAAATCGGATTCACCTTTTCAACAAAAATAGGGATATAGGACCAGGTTTTACGTTGTTTCTTATTTAAAAGTTTCTCCAGCCGACAGCCCATTACCCTTTATGTCTGGATACGACGCATATTCGACCATACACTAGACACCAACACACATGCGGGCTTCTCTCATTTGGAGTCAACAAATACATGAGAGGCAAGGAACAAAAAACCTTGCTCAATGCGGTACTCGAACTCTCGACTCTCCAGTCCGAAACAGCAATTAAGCATCTCGGCTATCGAGGCTATCCCGCATCTTACTCTTCTACAACATTCTTCAAGTCAACTTTCAAGTCTACCATTAGGAAGCCGAAAACTTAAGAATGTGTTGTTTTTTTTTTCAAAACGTCCAACCGTCTGTCACATGAACAACATTTTCGCCAGACATGAGTAGCCAAAAAATGTTGAAAATGTTTTTGAGGCTTATGTAAAGCACCCTCCAAGTATAAATAACCGGTTGAAGTTTCTAAACGCTGGAGTTCGTTCAGATCCACCGGGGAATATCTATTTTGCAGAAAATCGGCTGAACGGATTAGGTGCTGGCGTTGACCACAACCGGATGGGCAGAGACTGATGTTTCGCCGTCGATCGATTTTTCGGTGTCGAGGACCCACAAAACATGGAATCTGGCTACATCACGTGTTAGAGGAAGTAATTTACTATACAGTAGACACCCGAGTTTCCGGCCGAATTTGGCGGAACGGTAGGCCGGATTACAAAAAAGGCGGATAGAGCCAAGTTTTATCAACTCATTTCTTTGCACCACCAATGCCGGAGGGCAAAGTTTTTATACCAAAACTCTCCCTTATAATAATTCTTTTCTCATTTCTTACTTAATACAAATCCCTCCATTTTCCTGAAGCCACGGAGAATGTGAAGGCGGTCGCGACCCGGTGAAACATAGGAGGAGGTTCTGGTGACGTAACGAGTAAAAATAGAAGGCTCCGAACCGATAGCTTATAAATGTTTATGTTTGAAGAATATATCTGAGAAAAAGTTAAAGGATATACACTTTGACATTTTGACATAAATTATGTAATGCCTAATATAAATGCAAGCAAAAATAACAAAATATTAATTGTAAATCGTAGACCTAATTCGTTAGAAAATTAATAGAAACTCATTTTATTTTTCAATGATAAATGATTACACAGATATTGCGATAAGCCCAAAACCCCCTGTTTTATTTGAACATAAAAATACTATCAAGACATAAATACGACGTAAATTATTGAATATAAACCTGATTCCGAAAAAGTGTTTTTTTTTTTTTTTCAAAACGTCCGCCCATAAGTCTCTTTCTCCGTCCGTCTCTCCGTTTATCTGGCCGTCTGATGTATTTGAACAACACTAGCGCCTAAACCATACGTACAATTGTTTTCAAATAGGACCCCCCTGTTCATTTGACCCGAGTGGAAGCTCTGCGATTTTGAAAATCATTAGATTTTGCGGGAACTTTACATGAAGCACTTGTGAAGTTTTCAAAATTTTCTAAAAACTAGCTTCAAATTTTTTCTTTAAATTTCTTGTAAGAAATTAGCAAAATACACTTGTTAAGGTGGCACTGTTCCGATTTTCTTGGTAACTCTGAATTTTCGATAATTGCAAGATTTTTTTTCGGCCCCTTCCTACAACTACAAAATTACAGATAGAGATTTTTTCTTCAAATAAAATTTATTCTCTATATTTAGCTCTTTCATTAAAATCATGTACATTTTTAAAAATTTTAGTAGTTTTTGCGCAATATTGCAAGGAATATGAGAAATTAAAAAAATTATAAAAACCAGATTTTCTCAAAAACGGCTCCAATTTTATCTTTAACCTTTGGTAGGAAAGGGGCTAAATTCACTCTATAAGACACATTGCTCTATTCTTTATTTTCAAAAATTGTTGTTCGTATATACGTTAGTGACTTGTTCATATTATATTGATGAGTACATGTGCTTTAAATGTCATATAAAACTTCTCGAAACTCTACAGTATTCTGCCAAAACGAGGTGAAAATATCACATTTTCAGAAACTCTCAAACGCCATTTTATCAAAAACGGGTACACAATTTTCTTTGAAGCTTTTCGAAAGAAGAGTGTTAATTGCACTCTTTAAAATGACGTAAAGTTCATTTCGGGATATTTTTTGTATTTACAAAAATATTTTGTATTTACAAAAATTACACAAATGTAATTTTTTTAAATATCTCTCACACCGTTAATATACACACTTCCAGCTATTTGTTAACACTATTGCATTTAAGAGTTAAGTTGCTTAAAATGACTTCTAATTAAGTTTTTCAAAAACTCAATAGTTTTCTGTGAAAAAAGTGGTTCGCATTTCGCATTTCCAGTAGTGCCATTTCCTTATTAATCCAATTTTTTCAATTAAAATTGCCATTTAGGGCGAGGATTTATTGTTTTTTAATATTCTCAAAATGATATTTCGGCTCTACTACTAGGAAAATGAAAAATTGAGAAAATTTCATAAAAAAATATTTTGGGCGATGATAGATGGTAGCTGACCAGAGTATATAGCCAGACAGAATAGCTGGCCCAGACCAAAGGAATTAGGAAACTAATACAGGAAATTCTGTGCTATTCTGTAGCACCACTAGTAACTGTCTTACTTGCTACTTGCGCATTATAGAGAAAGTATTGAAACTGCGATTTTTCGGCAGAACAACTCTTATTGCCCAGCCCTGGTAACGAATAGATGGATAAATGTTGTATCTATGCTGTCTTGCAAAGAAGTGACCGAAGTGGAGATTTCATTTCATTATCTCTTTACCGTTGATACGTATTAGCTCCCGCCTTGCACGATCTAGTGTCAAAAATTTAGATAGAAGTCATTTGTGGACGATGTTTAATAAATTCGCTTGTTTTCACATTACTTGTGTTTTTGTCGAGTTTCTAATACAGTTCAAGTGTGAAGAAGGGACCAAAGGGTAGTGCATCAACTTGTTCACTACAACAAAGGCTTAGTGCATCTGGCGCGGCGATGCATCGACTCTTCCTTGCATGAATTATAATGACAATTCCACTCGTGAAATTAAAACCAATAGTGTTTAACTATACATACAAAATACCTCAATCAGGGTGATATGTCTCAAAAAGTTAATCGCTTTTTCTATCTAATTTTTCTTACCGCTTCTACCTACTGGCCAATCATAAACTGTGACTCGTCTATCTTAGGAGGCGTTATACATCGATCGCTATGTCGATGTCCAAAAGCGTGTGTACTACAATATAACCTCTGATTTTAACATATGCTTTCAGTTATTTTCAACATTTGGCGAATTTTGGAACTCTGTCGGGCACAATTTCACTCGCAAATAATCCTATTAAATATCACACGTGCTTTGTATATTCTCAGATAAATCCCCTTCTCGCTTCGCGAGTCGGGAATTTATCGACAATTTTCAAAGCACTCGCGGTATTACTTATGATTATTTCACCCATTAGATGTCCACAAATGAAATGTTAGAATGCCATCTGCCTCGTCCAATTAGAGGCAGTTTACTGGCAATTAGAGGCAAGCGGGGTGCACTTCTTTCCAGTACAACTGGCAGAGAAAAATCAAAATCAATGTAACCTACACATGTTAACTCCTGTACGCCTTTACAAATTGTTGAAAGAGAAAGGAAATAACAAGTTAAACTGGATCGTCTTTCTCACTCATCCCTCTTGTCTAAAATCTGACTTATGACACAAGAATTGTTCTGTTGCTCAGAATTAACTTTTTAAATGGTTAATATTTTCAATCAAAACATTTAGTTGGATAAAAAAGATATTAAATTAACGAGTCGTGTGAATATAACGTCTTTATAACCATATCTACAATTAAATGGAGAACAGCATTCTTGAATTCTGAACAAAATACGCTATTCAAGAACCACAAGTTGAGCTCTACAATCGAAAAAAAAATCCCTAGCTACGTATATAATACCAACCACTGCACATTTCAAAGGTGCACATTTAATCGTTATACGAGTATATAAAACTGGATGTTGGTATAGGGATGGAGGGTATCGGAGAGAGGTAAAAAGAGAGCGTGGTGAAAAGAGAGCGCGGGATGAAGAGAGCAATTGTAGAGTTGAAATATGTTTTTAAGAACATTAAGAGAGTAAAACCTGGTCTTACACATACATTTTCGATGTAAATGTGAAGTTGTTTGTGAGAAAATATAGTTTGTGTTTCTGAAAATGCACAATTTTTATCTTTTTTCCCAAAAAAGTTTTGAATTTTCAAAAAACGTCATTCGAAATCGTTTAAAGTTTAAATACATTCTACTCACAAATACAGTAATGTATAAACCACATTCCTAATATCATTATTTAACGATGCGACAGCTATTCAAAAATACATTCATGAAATAAATTTTTGAAAAAACAAAATCGCATACTTTCGACCCGGACCAGACTCGGACTTCGACTGAGGAATATTTATTTTGAAAAAAACTATGAATAGCTGAACTTAATGTATCATTACGTGATTTGAATTCTTTAATTAAAATGAAAGTGACCAAATCTAATGCATGACACATATGGTAAAAGTAATTTTATTTTCCCTTTCAGATAATAAATAATTTTTTTAAGCGTCTCTTTAAAAGAAACACGATCTGTAATTGAATAGATAAAAAATATTGTACGCAAGCTTTCTGTTATGTGAATTTTACTGAATTGTCACATTTTTAATTTATATATCATTTATCAGAAATGTTTAGTTTAATATTTTTGAAAATGGTTATACATAAGTGCATACCATTTTTCAAGGTCATAAAACTCCAAGCTCTGCTAATATGAAAGGCTAAGGATATTGCGAAAAGGATTGCTAAATAAAATTAAAAATTCGTAAAGATATAATGCTTTATTTAATCATTTCTTCTATCATTTAATTCTTCTCCCTTGATACATCAGATGTGGATGCGTTTTGTTGTCCCAAGAGAAACTTCATGACTCCAAATGACTGCAAATATTGCATAAAAATAATGTTGGCAGCAGGTTCTCGGCGATTGGTTTACCTAAATGTTTGAGCTAATTAAATAAGAGTATATTATTAAATGATGATGTAATGATGAGCATTAATTGAAGAATAATGTTAAATATTATAACAAGAGCTAGAAACGAGTGAGTTTTATACAATTGTTCTGAACGGCCAATCATAATTAATAAGTTCAACCTTTACAATACACCGTTTCGTGGCAGCTGGCATGCAGGATTCACACCCTAGGTGACCATGGTGGCACTAGTTAAGCAAAAGCACATTCGATTGCATATGAGCACAACACGAGTCAAGATAAGATTTTGTTTTTGAAAGAAATGTCAAGTTTAGTATCTCTTGATATCTCTCAATGCCTGCAAACCAGATTGACATACAGTTTCCATCGGGAACTTAAGTGTTCTTATTTTTTTTTTTTAAACAGGGAAGGGCATTTATGTGGTTTCCGGTCACCACCGCGTAGATTAGGTCACAGCAATTATACTACAAACAATCCATCAAAAATTGAAGATTTGAAATAAAATAATAGTATATGAAATTAATTCATAACGTTATACTTTACTGAATGAGAACTTGTTGTACGAATACAATAAAGCATCATTATAAACGAGTTGCATACGCTATTGTTTTGCGTTACAGCATTACAAATTTATAAGAGATTGAGACTTAATTTTGCAAACAACTTTTTTGTGATGTCTCGGATATTCGACATTGTGTGAGGAAACAGAGGTCGGCAGTTCCATTTACTGCTACCACCTCACGATTTTCTTGCTACGATTCGCTGAACAAGTGATGACACAATCATTCGTGTCGTAAAATGCTTATACGTCATTATTTGTGCCGTAAAATGTCCTTTTATGAACGACTTTTCGCAAAAGAAAAGGTCGTTTATAATGCAGGTATACAAAAGAGGATGAGAAATACAATTTTTGTACTTTCCGGAAAAATGAGTTTATATTTATTTCACATGAAAATATGAAGAGAAATTTGCTTAATTTTTTTCTGTTGCACATGAAACTCTTATACATTAGTAACAGTCATTCGACAATAATATACTTCAATAGTTCAATGAAGGGATATTTTTAAAATGTTACAATTTTGTGCGTCCAAAGTGTCAGACTTACGACGAAAAAAAGTAATTAAAGTGCCAATTTACGTAACACCTTAATATTTTCACTTCTTCTTTACAAACTCAATTAAACCACGTACACATGAAAACGTAATGAAGAAGAACATTGTTGTGATTAAATGTTTCTCCAATGTTACTTAATTCAGCAGCGAGATCTTTATAAAACATATGCTGTTTGCCTGCAAGGAACGGAGTCATTCTCTTGAAGATATTTTTCCATTTCTTCAGAGAATATGGAACAAAACACTTTTCTATTATGTCCTTAGTTACACCTTTGCGAGAAACATTGCAGTCAATTTCGTATACTACGACATGGAATGTTTTCTTGATTAGAACAATGGCAGCAGAAACTTTTAACCATTGTGCTTTAGATAGCTTGTTTCGTTGTATACAGATATTTCTCAGAAAGCATGCTTCTGAGAAAGAAGCAGAAGTCGAAAACGTAAGTTTTCGTATGTGACATTCGCAGCAAAAGAGTTATTCGTTTTACACCTTCAATCATATATTTTGAATATGCTGGCACAATCCAATACGAAACACGTTTCCTTTCCTCTTTAAGAGATCACGCTCGCGATTGCAATCTAGCAAGTTATGCCCACTTACTTGGAATTTGTCAGTAATTTCGTCATAAATGCCTGTTATAACCATGTATATCCACAAAAACAGTAAACATTTTTCTTGTTTTGTCCGCAGTGGTTGTCACTCTACAGTAGTTGTTAAACTATTTATTCTGGATACATTTTTAAAAACTTGGATAACACAAGATGCCACTTCGTTGGCTCCCCTCCCTTGCCCAATTGAACTTCATTCGGAAGAATCATTGTACTACCATCATGAAATATGTATAAAGATTGTAAATGGATAGCTGAGTACATCTGAGAGTGTGTCAAAGTGGGGGACAAAAGAACTTAATGAAGGTCCATAGCGAAGATACTTGCTTGAATTGGAGCGGTGAGGCTCTGTAAAGTTTATCTTCATCTCTGATTTGACTTTGTCTGCCTTCAAATGATTTCAGTTTTTCTTGCAATGTTGTTTTGTGTTAACTCAAAGCTACTGCACAGTTAAATAACGATTACTAATAGGGCATGTCAGATCTTGGAGTATGAAAACAAAGGTTTGCAACTTTCTTTTTAAAAATATTATTTATGAATATTCTTGCGACCATAGTGTGTCTGCTCAGGAGATATGGTCAGGAACAAGAGTTTCATCTTCAAGAGTGTACTTTCTGTACTTATTTTTGTTTCCTCTCTTCTCAATGTACATGGAATTCCCAGTCTTGTTACTTTTCCGTATACATACGTATATACGGAATAATACACGGGGTATAGGGAAAGTTATGTAATGTTGCGGGAAATCGATTTCGAGGTTTCAATGGCAATACAAATTTTGGGATCCCCTCATACCGAAAATGTTGTTTTTTTCGTCTGTCCGTCTGGTAAATGTATACTTTACTAGCACCAAAGCCTTGCGATTTTGAAAAACAATGAATCATGAAATCATTGAACAATGAGCGTATCAATGAGTATTTTTCTGTCGAAAATCTGCCGTTTTTTTCGCACAGTATCACATAAGTTTCTCTATACTACGTGTATTATTCCGTATATACGTATGTATACGGGGAAGTAAAAATGAAGATAGAGATTTTACTTCAAGTGAAATCCTTCATATTTAGTGTCGTATCCCTGTTGACTACATTGAATCATTTGGCGGGAGCCTAGATATTCGAGTATTTGAACAGATTCTTATACTGCAACTGTTAACACTTACCGCTGGCCCTAGTCGCGGCATGGCACATTGCACCATTGCCAATGTCCTTTGACCACAGTCATCTCCACCTGAAAAATCAGCGTCAAGGCTTAGTGAACTTTAATTAAATTGTGTTCCTACCAGTCGCGATTGAAATGTGTGTCATGAGGAATGAGTTAATTTTTTTTAAACAAAGTGATGAACCCAGCGTTGGTGAGACTAGTTTGGTTTTTTACATAAGCGGTAGTATTATCCATATTAACAACTTGGAAGAATTTACACTTCCTTATTATCTCACATTCCTTAAATACCGACCAATCTTCCTGGCAGCGTAGCCTCTTTGCCCTCCTTTTGATTGCGTCCAAAAGTACGCTGTATAATGTGTTAATAGTAAAAGTTCCTACGACGTATTGTTAAAGAGAAAAATCTGTAAAGAGGTAAATTTGCATATTAAAACCAAAGACTTCTAAATATTTCTAAGTAAATTAACATAGTCATGTCACATTTTCCTCAAGCTTGTAAACCTAATAAAACTTCAATGAGGTTATCATTTAGAAATTACTACGAAAATTCTAAATTAGTTTATCCACTTTACGAAACTGCATTAGTGTCATAACAAAGAGAAAAAATAATCAAGTGACGTAATAATCTATGACCCGCTTTAAACAATGTTCGGACCTTTATCATATTTTTATTTGTATCTTGGCATGTTTTTCCTAAAATAGTTAATTGAGACATTTTGAAATTTTTAAGAAACCCGCAGAGGTTTGTATTGTCACATCAATACATATTTTGGTCATATTTTAATTTTAATATCAACTATTGTACGAAATCACAAATATGTAGTACACTGATTGCTTTGGAAATACCTATAGTGGTTGCTAAGGTAGCAGTGAATCCTAGAAATTGCGCGTGATGCCATCTTACTCTCACCCTACTCAGAGGTGTTGTAGAAGCCCACATAAGTGAGTGTGGGTTATATTCTCATACTCCTTTTCGAGTTACGAGTAAAAATAGTAACTACGGAAACCACTGTCTGTGTATGGGTTTAATTTGAAACATTTCAAGAGTATTTAGGGTTGACACTCGAAATAGTTCTCTGTATTCGTAAGGATTGCTCGTCCATTACCTCAATTGCGTAACACCTGACATTTTACATACCTCTGAGCGATGTAGAAATAAACTGAAGCTACCTCAATTATTTCTAGCATTAAATAGGTAAATGATAAATATTTCGTGTTCTAACTCTCTTAAGAAATGATGCGATGCAGAATTATTAATGTGAATTCCTTAGAATATAACAAATAAGTGACATTTGAAACTACACTTTTGTGTGTGTGTGTGTGTGTGTGTGTGGGAGTGTGGGGGTGTGTGTGTGGGGGTGTGTGTGTGTGTGGGGGGGTATGTGTGTGTGTGTGTGGTGTGTGTGTGTGGTGTGTGTGTCTGTGTGTGGGGTGTGGTGTGTGTGTGTGGTGTGTGTGTGTGTGGGGGGGGGTGTATGTGTGGTGTGTGGTATGTGTGGTGTGTGTGTGGTGTGTGTGTGGTGTGTGTGTGTGGTGTGTGTGTTGTGTGTGTTTGTGTGTGTGTGTGAGAGAGAGAGAGAGAGAGAGAGAGAGAGAGAGAGAGAGAGAAAGAGAGAGAGAGTGTGTGTGAAACTCCCTTTCTTCAGATTAGTTGCCAACGAGATCCGCAAAACCTACCTATACTACTGAAATAATTTAGCAGAGGATCGGATTAATGCAAGGAAATATGTGCTATTGTAGCCCCTAGTTTTGTAATTGGATCAATCAATGAAATCATCAGAAATGTTATTTATTCTGGATAATGACTGTTCTTACCCACACTACAGCACCATTTTACTTCTGGTATATTCACGCCTCTGTCTTCAAGATAATCATTGAAGTTATCTATTTTACCTTCGCAGGCAAAAGTATCACGTGCTCCATCCTCCTTGACCTGCAAAAATACGAACATGGGAATAATATTAATGTAAACTCACTCAAAGATGTGTAGAAACGATATGAACTGAATTGACAAACTGGTAAATGACGTCAATTTTAAGTTCATTCCTTTCTTAAGATAGTATGTTTGTCCTAGCACCACTGTAAAATACCTCTCAGAAATGAAAATGTCTATTCCCAAAAATTTTTAAAATTTTGATTTCTATTAGCCTAGTTTTGGAATAAAATACGTTAGACACGCTGTAATGGAAAAACATTAGTTTTTTTAAGTTATTGAAGAAGTTAAACGCTAAAAGTATCTTTTTCTATTTTTCAATACATAGAAAATTTTGTGAATAATCAGATGATTAAAGTTAACATGCCTCACAAGTCTTTCTAAGGAATAATTGGTTAAAAACACCTGCGAAATTTGTCGCAACGGAAAGTACCGTCTTTTTGTCTGAGAGTTATGTCAAAACAATTCATGCCATTGGAACACTGTCAGGGCTGCCAGATCCATACAGGTAAAATCCTCCATCTGAGGCGCAAAAATCACTCCAATTCTGCCAAATGACTAAGTGGTTAAAAAGCGTGAGCAATTGGTGGAAAAAATAGTCTGATTTTGGATATGTTAATTTCAATATACACAAGATTCACAAGATCTTTAAAACTAATAATATTCTTATGCACTCTTATATCTATCGAAAGCTTCAGTCCTCCAATACTTGTACAATTTTTAGAAGTAGCTTGCCGCTACTGAACACCTGTTTTATTAAGAATAAAACAGCAACTGACATATTTTCATAGCTGTTGCACATTTGCAAGACGTTCAAAACTAAATATTTCAGAAGCCATCAATATTCGTAGAATTTTTATTATAAAATAATATATTACTATTATTATACGTTACATTTTTATTATTATTATCTTCGCATAAGGAGAAGTGGCTCAGGGCAACAATTGATGTCATTGCAGTGCCTCTGACCGGGAGGTCCTAGGTTCGAATCCCGACGGTGGCAGGATTTTGACAGTAGCTACATAGCTAAGTCGAATTGAGTCGCAGTCAGGAGAAGAATTCCAGCGGCCTGCTACTTTGATCGGAAGTTTTCTTCGGTTTCTCCGATCAACACCAACTGATAAGCAGTACCCTTATAAATGGGCCACGGACCGCCCTTCCTGTTCCTGGCCTTATAATCACCCTTTATTTACACACGTTTACACTAATACACTAAATAGCCGATCAGATGGCCGAGATCGCTAAGGCAGTAGTGCCGGAGTGGTCTCGGACCAGAAGATCGCGGGTTCGAGTCCCGCCTCGGGCATGGGTGTATTTGTGTGTGTCTGTATGAGTGTGTCGTCCTTTCACTCCTCATTATCATCATCATTTCATCTTTCATACCCCCAGGGCTAACAACCCTGGGGGATAAAAATCGGATTCAGTAAAAAATACTGATCCCCCCCAAGTGGAGATACATGCACCTGCTACCGCGATATATGATACTGAGCCACGGTAAATGCGGGATGTATGAACGCGTGGTCCTAGTTGGCCGATTCGCGAGCAAAAAAAAAAAAAATACACTAAATAAAAAAATATTTATTTGTTTACATTTTTTTAATGTCAAAAACAGAAAAACTGAGTGTGACGTACAATGGGGAGAAATGTATTCTGTGAACGTTCTCTTCAATTCTGGTACATCCTACCCTAATCCATATTGAATTCCGAATACAGATAGAAACGAAACGCAGTGCCGCTATTCAGGAATGGCAGCTGCCCCCAATCTTGGAACAAAGTTTTTCAAAATATTTGTAGACATTTCATTTCGCGGATCTTCAAACCTATATTATAAAAGATTTACTTGTATTTGTATTTTGAGAAGAAATTTAATAATTGAACGAACAATAATTTATTAAGCTGAGCTAATAAGTACATTAATAAATGGATGAACTTTAGTTCAGTATTATAATGTTTTGTGTTGCCGTGTACATCCCTTATTTATAAACCTTCTTCCAATTAGATTTTGCTTTTAAACTTTATTTACTTAAAAATTAAACAGTTACACGCCTAAAATCATAAGTTGTAACTTGGGCCCAGATATTTATGACATGTATTTCTTTCTTTTGTGATACTTTCATGGAAAATAAAAGTGAAGACATTTTTCACATCTAATTCAAGAGTTGTTGTTTTAAGGGGAGACCGATCACGTGGCTTAACGCTGCAAACTCCTACTGTACCAATTAAAAAGCTACCAAAGAGGTTAACGCATTCAATGAAGACGAAGATGCCTCCATAAAAAACACCAAATTTCTATTTTCGAGTTCCACATTGATCAGAGATCTCGCTTTTATAAAAAAAGTTTCTTAGGGCCATATTTTCATAATTTTATTTCATAAATGCTTGCATATTTCTAACATGTTTGGTCATAAACATACAGGCCCTAGTCATAACATACAAATTAACTCTCAAAAAGAAAGAGTATTGCCTGTTTGTTATAGACTATAGATATAAATAAAACTATAAATTATTTCTATCTTTGCCAAAAACCGAAGATTGCATTTTAACTAAGCAAATTTATTAATGTAGATTTGAAAATGTATCCCACAGTATGTATCATATACGTGATATATATTTGTGATCATAATAACTAACGATATTTCGATAAACACTTTCGATATTTCGATATGATTCAATGAGAAAACTTCATCATTAAATTAACAGTTCAGACTCTTGAAATAACAATGAGGATCGTCATCACTGTGTTCAACTTATCTAATAACAGTATTCAGTAATAATCAATTTAATAATTGACAAAATTGAAAAAATGAATAAAATTGCAATAGATACAATGCATATATTACGTTGACGGGAACGATTTCTTTTTTTTTTCATGTAATAACGTCAACAATGCCATTTCAGAATTCCTACAATTTATATAATTGCATCACAATGAACTTAATAATGAGAATTTGGGGGAAATTTTATACGTGTGAAAACATGTGGACAATTCGGCATTACATGTTCAGACAATGAGTAATGTGTAATTCGTGAAACGTGTAATTTGTTCTTCATTTTAAAAAATATGAAAATTTAAGAATGAGCTTAAAATATCTTAGAGACCCTATGAAAAATAGATTTATGCTTGATTAAAGCAGATGCACGTATTTTTCAATATTGCTCAGTGAATAATTGTTCACCACCGCTCTTATTAAGATACCACAAAATTACATAAACTGATAGTACATCCGAGAATGTTGGCAATTTCACGTGTGGTAAGCTTCCCATAGGATTTGTCTTACTTTGGCATGTAGTTTTTCTGATAAATTGGCTAATTCAGAAAGACATTGGGTTTTTAAATTCATGTATCTGCTTTCTAAATTCTCAAACGAGACGGTTAAATCATCTAAGCCCTCTTGTTTGATAGCCTCATCAACTGTGTATCTGATATCCTTCCGCAAATCTCCCCCCTGTCCAATAAACATCCTAAGTTTAGTCCAGGGTTGCCAGATTTGGCGATTTCTCGCCAAACTGGCGACTATTCTCAATTATTGGCGACAAAAATTTACATTTGGCGATTTTTTGGCTACTTCATTTTTTTAATTAAACAATTCATATTTATATGCCTGCGATAATAAAAAGCAAAGCTTTTGAATGTAACCAATGATGTAGTAATTCTATTCTAGTTATGTTGGTACTACTGTTCTTGAATACTGTTATGTTGGACACTGCCACTATTGGTATTAAACACTGAATGGGTTTAATAACACTCATAGTGTATTATTGAGCTATTTCATCAGTAGAGGATGGTAATCGTGCTATGAGTTTGAGTTTGATTTGATTAACTTAACTTGGCTGATTCCCATTCAAAGATGCCGAAAGTTAGTGGTAGCAGGGGATATCGGCTCGATTGGGAACGTGAACCCTGGGCTATAGGTAACATCTATTCTGATTTGCAAACAATATGTCTCAAAAATAGGTTATGGGCATAATATAACATTTTTATTTAAAAAAAATTCCACGTTAAGAATATTGAAATTTGTTCTAGGATGGTTGACAAGTTATGCCGAAGATCAGTCGAAGGGATATTGCAAAGTTTGCAAATCAGCAATGCGAGCGCACGCCGGAGATTTGCAAAAGCACTCTGCAACCAGTACTCACAACAACAACATGTCTGCTTTGCCGACTGGTCAGCAGACCTTGCCTTTATGCCTGAGTTTTATAGATTAATGTTTAAAATATAATACATTTCATCCATTTTTTCAATAAAATATAGCATTTTTAATGAGATGTGTTTTTTATTAACAGCTTATACCGTTTTGAACTTTGGCGGTTTAATGGCGACATCTGTCGAATGCTTGGCGACTTTTGGCGACATGTGGCATTGTAAATGGCGACAAGGCGTGATAGTATTCTGGCAACCCTGCTTCTCGATACCAGGGCCCGGCCATAAGAGCTTCTGTCGAAAATTCGCGTTTTTCTCCCAGTTCTTTTTATTTCATAAATAATTGAGATAAATTATTATATTTCAAAGCTACAAATTCAAGTTCTAAAGAATTCTTCTTTCGTTTCCTAAATAATATAATATTCGTACTATGCATTTCCCCCGCGAATTCTTGGCCTCAACATTATTCCCATTTCGCCTGTTTTTCACTAGCTATATATTACCCAACTGTTCTTACCAAATTAAATTTCTTGAAAAGACAGCACCAGAATATCTGGAAAATAAAAAATATATTGTTTAAATTTGTTAAAAGTATTTATAATTGGACAAATGTCTTATTGTCGTCCTGAATACAATTATATTACTTGTATTGAATGTGAACAATTAAAATAAATCATACCGTGGCTTTCTGAAGGACTTTTTTGTAAGGTTGGAAATAATTGTGAATTTTAAATAATCTCTTCATAATGTTTCTCTTTTTTATTTTCGAAAATTGACGAGACTTTGTTATACCAACTTTAGCTGTGATATTGAACAAAACCTCTTTTAACTATATTGCATTATTGATAACAAATAATGAGCCAAAATTTGTTTCTATAATAATACTGTGTAATATTTTTTTATGAATGGTTTAACGTTGATATTCTTGAAAGACTTTTTTGAATTAACAAAACTTTTTATAGATAGTTTACATTAATTTTAAGTTTTTACAATAACTTGTAGAATACTCTTTAAAAATAAGATTAAAATTGTAGAATAAATTTGCCTCAAAGTACTAATATAAATCGTAAAATGTTGGAAGAGGCAGTTCCTACCTTATTTTCAGGAAGAAAGGAATCTAAGATCTCGACGACTCCGTCTGGAACATACAATATTTTATTGTTTCGTGAAATGTACACTACATTAAAACGATCACACAGGGGTTTTGGAATTAGGTAAAAGTAAGTAGGAATAGCAATAGGAATTTGGTCTGAGAATCAGTCTTTGATTTTCACTTTTTAATACTCTTTTGCGAAGTTATTGTATTTCCTTGGTTATATCTAATCGTGACAAACCTCTTTCGGTATCTGTTGTTTAAATTCTGAAAGCCAGATAGTTTTTTGTTGTGAATAATGTGCTTTTATGGCCTTCCGTGACCATCTGTAGTCAGTGTTGCCAGATGTGTTTAGAGAGATTCCGCTATGTTCGTTTCAGTTTCCGCCGAAAATCCGCTGAACTGGTTTTAAATTTCCCGCCTAAATCCGCTAAACGTAAAATAAATTATTTTTCCATATTTAAATGTTGTATTAATTTATTCTATTAAAACAAAAATATGATTGCGAAATATAGTGGCTTTATTGAACCTGTAATTCAATTTTTAGATAGTATAGAATGCATTACTTGGGTAAAAATTTGCAAAATAATAACAATTTATTTCAGGTAGTATATAATTTATTGTATAAGTATTATATTATTTATTCTTGCTAGTAATATGGAGTTAGAAATTTTCAAAATATACATCTGTGCAAGACAACTTATTAATAGAAGGTTAACGAAAACTGATGCTTTACACATTTTACTGCTTTACTAACTTTATTAATTCCTGCCGTTACCCGCGTAACTGAACGAAAACTGATGCTTTACTAATTTTACTGCTTTACTAACTTTATTAATTCCCGCCATTTATTCCGCTGTCCGCGAAACTCATTTTTTTCCGCCGTACGAGTTCAAAATCCGCTGAAAACGGCGGGAATTCCGCCGATATGGCAACACTGTCTGTAGTACAACGCAACTGGTGTCGTGATCATTTCCAAGTTCGTAAACAAAACAGACTGACGTTATTTTGCCGATTTTGTTTGAAAATATTAGTCTTGAAACCATTTAAGACTACATGATGGTACCGGAAACCCGTTAGGTTCTAGGTTCGAGTCTAAGCGGTGGCAGGAGTTTCGACACTAGCTAGGCAGCTTGGTCGAATTCTGCCGTTGTATGTTATGGAGAAGAATTCTGGCGGCCGGCTGCTCTGGTAGGTAGTTTTCCGTAGTTTCACCAATCAACACTAGGCGTATGCCGGAGCAGAACCCGAACGGGCCACGGACCGCGCGCGATCATTCCTTTCCCTTTATTGTTCTATACTCTATCCCCCATCTATTCCCCTATTGTCCTACCTGTTCCCCCATTGTACTATTCCCTGAGTGCAGAGGATCACAAGTTTAAAATTAATTTGAGGCCACAGAGAACAGATGTTGGAAAATTTTCCTTTACAAATAGAACAAAAACGGACTGGAATAAGTTGCCAGCGAAAGCCTTGGTACCCTTTCCTCAAGGTGCCCAAAAATGTATAAGTAAATTAACCAATGATATTTGTAAACTTTATTAATGTGTAAGTTAGGTTTATTAAAATTTATTTTATTATTGTCATTGTTATTGTTATTACTATTGATATAAAGTTTTTTGTTTTGCTAAAAATACAATACCATATTATAGCATTCAATGTAGTATTTGTATCGAAGTGTGGTGACGTGTAGTGCAATAGAGACGTAGGAGAAGTGAAGTGGAGAGCAGTGTTGTTAAAAGTCGTGAATTTATTAGTTACACGTATCTGTATAGGATAGCCATAACACGAAGAGTTAATGCTATAATTGTTATTATTTTAGCCCTTATGGTAATCATTAATATTATTGTTATTATTAAAAACGATATAGTATTTAATCCAATTATAATGTTAGTAAACTGTAGTGCTCAGATTGCATAAACCACCAGGTTGCATAAAACTATCTGTATAAATGATAAATATCTACAACTATCTATCTATCCTAACCCCTAACTCTTCACACTTGAAAACAAACCCAGACAAATGAATATTGCCTGGTCGATCTGCTTCCACTCAAGGCGCTCGAATTTTGAAAACCTTTCTTGAAAATTGGGAGGTACTCTTTTACATGAAGCCGCCCGGACATTTTCAAAATTTTCTCAAAAACGTCTCCAAATTTGTTCTTTAAATTTATTGTAAGAGTAGAGTAAAATAATATGGCTTAGGTTACATTTTCACGGTTAATTCTGAATTTTCGAAAATTGCAAAGTTTTAATTTTTTGCGTCTTCCTACAACTATAAAATTAAAGATGGCGATTTCCCTTTCAAATAAAATGTATTCTCTATTGTCAGTTCTTTCAATAAGGCTTTTTAATTTATTTATTTATTTATTTATTTATTTTTGAAAAATTTAGCAGTTTTCAGGCAATGCTGCGTGCAATATGAGCAACTTAAAAAAAAAATTCGCAAAAAGGCTCCAAATTTGTTCTTTAAACTTTTAGAATGGATTGTGCTAAATGTACTCTATGATATATAATAAACGCCATGTTGCTCTATTCTTTTGTTTTTTCAAAAGTTTCAGAAATGTATTTTTTTAATTGTCTCACGTCGTTTATATTTACACTAGCGGCGATTTGTTTATATTATGAGTACAAGTGTTTTAAATAATGTCAAATAGTTTCATGAAAACTTGAGGTTTCTGTGAAAACTAGTTGAAAATTTCGCATATTCAAAAACACTCAAACGCCATTTTCTCACAAATACCTACAATTTTTTCTTCAAACTTTTTAAGTGTAGAGTGCTAATTGTCATCTTTAATATGACTTAAAGTTAATTATGGGGAATGTTTTTTTCTTCTCACAAATTACACAAATGTTATGATTTTAAAGATCTCTAACAACATTATTATACACATTTCCAGCAATTCGTAAACACTATTGCATTGGAAGTAGAAAGGAGTACCACTTGGAGACAAAAATCAAAATTACATAGAATGAATTCATCTAAACAGTAGAGCAATATGAACTACAGTAATAAAACTGACTAAATGCTTTACTTCTATTACCCACTTAAATTTGGCTCACAAAAAGCATATTCCGACTCTAAGAAATCTAATCTATCGACAATTAGAAATCACATTTATTAATAACCCAATAATTAACCATGATTTTAATGATAAGATCGATAGGCATTTATGCTCTCCTAATTTTACTATTCCTTCAAATATTAAATGTATCTCACCCCTCGAAGTCCTAAAGATAACAAAGAATCTAAAAATTCATAAAGCCCCAGGATATGATAATATTTTCAATAAAATGCTTAAAGAATTGAATCTACCTATTTTAGCAAAATTAACTAACGTCTTTTATACCATACTCCGAATTTCGTACTTCCCCAAAGCACGGAAATTAGCATATATTCTTTCCATTTAGAAATCTGGAAAAGACCCTAACTCCCCTATCGCCCAATTATTATGTTCGCTATCCAAAATAACTGAAAATTGTTATTGAAATGGTTAAATGAGTATATTCTCTCAATACAAGCTCTAACAAATTATTAATTTTATTCTTTTACCTTTTGATAGTTCTAAATGTACTCTTCGCAATGACATTGAGGTCATATCGTTCTACTCTGTTGTTGTTTTTAAACTACAAAGATTACATTTTTTTACTTGTCCCTCATGTCGATAATATTTGCATTAGCGGCGTCTTGTTTACATTATAGCATTAACGAGTAAATGTGCTTTAAATGATATTCGTTAAAATTTTTTCGAAAACTCAAAATTTTTCTGTAAAAACGAGCCCAAAATTTCGCATTTTCAGAAACGCTCAAATGCCATTTTCTCAAAACTGACCCAGCTTTTTTCTTCAAACGTTTCGTCCTGATAGTGCTAATTGTAATATTTAAGACCACATAAAAGTTATTTTCATATTAAGTGAAGTATTAATTTTTATTTTTCTTTCACGGTCGAGATTAAGGTTTTTGGCCGAAACAATAGGTCGAAGTACTCATGGTGTTTCAGAAGGAATCAGTGCATTCAAATTTTCTTTTTCTGAACAAATGTTGGTCGAAATTGCTGTGCACAGATCAGGTATATATAATCAGTATCAGACAGTATCAGATATATTTAAGCAAGTTATAACAGAGAAATCGTTGCTAAATTTATAACAAAAAGTGAATTTCTTGCTTTTGTAGATTTATTTTACCTGACTGGTGTTAAAAAAGGCAGCAAGTCATTTCAAAGAGTTTGGGGCAGCTGACGGAACGAGTATTGTCATTTGCCGAGCCTGGATGAGTTTAACTAACATTTTACACTTAAATATTTGAAGTATAAGGGAAAGTGTTATACCTTTGACTATTCATACTTTAATTTTCCCCCTTCAGTTTTGTATTTATTAATTTTTTTGGTTTTAATATAAGCAGCTACATGTCTAAAATATTATTTTCCATTATCAGAAATTAGATTCAAACACGCTTGAAATTGATTTTTGAAAGAAAAAATGGACAAAGGTACAACACTGTTGTATCTCTGATTTCATTATGCATTATGTACGTTTTGATGACAAAGGAACAAAAGAAAAAAGAAAAGAGACTGAAAAAGTGTAGCTCTTAGATTAAAAACCATCTAGTTTTCACTAAATTATGAAAATAATTACAAAATTGGTGAATTTATGACAGTTGGTTTGATGCTGATACCTTTTGTAGGTAGGTATATTTTGCATGTTTTTTTTGTGCAATACTTGGCAAATAAACCATCAAAATATAAGATAAAAATATTTGCGCTGTGTGATTCAAAAACATTTTACACTTAAAAATTTTAAGCGTAAGGGAAAGTTGTAATTTTGACTATTCATACTTTAATTTAAGCACCTACATGTCTAAAATATTATTTTCTATTATCTAAAATTAATTTCAAACAATCTTGAAATTAATTTTTGAAAAAAATAAATGGTCAAAAGTACAACACTATGTTGTACCTCTAACCAAGAGTAGGTGTATGTTTGACCACTTCTCACAAATTATAACAATCAGTTAACTGCAACTTATTTCATTCATTAAACTTATTTTAACAATGTAATGCTACAATAAAGATTACAGAAACTGTGAAAAATAACTGAATAGAAAAAAACACATGAAAATACAAACAGTGCAAATTTGAAACGTACTTTAAAGTAATTAAGTTCTTTAAATTATAGTTTAAACAAATTACAATGACACCGCATAAAAAACAAAAGCCTATTGAGTGATGCTAAATTAAATTTCGGGCTGAATTACATAACTTTCTCTCTACTCCGCAATGAGAAAATAATTACTTCTGCAACTATTTGTATCTCTTACCATTATCTATGCCCGCATCATCTAAGCATTTCTGCATCATTATGTTTTTTTTCCTTTCATGGAGGTCTCTTCCAAACATGCTTGGGACGGCCTGTACAGAATAAGTCACATAAATAAATTAAATATTGATTTTCACCAAAGCGCAGACTTAACCTGACTATTGACGATTATCTCGTATTGTAGTAAATTAAACGTATATTTTTAATATGTCCATCTGTTTACCAGTTATTCATGCCAAGATTCACGGTCGTTACGTGAACCGAGTATTACAAATTTTATTTTCCCTCCCACGGGATCTTCGTAAGATCAGGCCTCAAACTATTGCGTCTATCTGTGAATGCTACCTGCAATATAGTTTTTCATCTATTTTCATTATTCTAGTAATTGTCAAAAATTGTATATTGAATACTATAATAATATATTAAAATTTACATATCTATTAATATTTTTTTAAAAGGAACAATGCTGCTAAGATAATTTGGAAACTTGGCAACTACTGATTTGTTATTACGAGGTCCGTTTGAAGCCACGATTAAGGAAGATATGTAATATTGGCAGGAAATTAAGGCAGCAAGAAAACAGCCGATTGTAAGGAACGTTGAGTGTAAAGCAATTTGGATCATTATCAGACCTCTGCTTAGTAATGTAAATTAATGAAATAAAATTACAGGAGACGCATGTATGCAGTATTTTTGTCTTCAAGTATCCTTTTTTATCTTCATTAGCTTAGAATCAAACAGAAGTCTTTAACACACATTGTATCTAAAGATGCAATGCAATTTAAGGTTAAAAGAAACGTAGCATAGTTGTGTTTCAACCCCCAAATAACAATTGAATTCGTCTTCTTAAATGGTTTCCAAACCTCGATATGGAGCATAAAACGAAGAATTAGAGCATGTAACATTTACTGTTTTGTCAAGGAAAATTATGTAAATCATATAATGTCTTAAAGTAATAATTAATAGTTTAGGAAGTTTTGCATATGACTGTGACGAGTGATATCTGCTTGTTTGTTATATCACTTAAGCGTTAGGTATCCCCACTGAGCAGGTTCAACCCTGTGCTGCTTTCATAGGTCTTCAATGTAAGATAAGAAAACAATGTTTACATAATTCAACGGTTTTGTAAAGTTTGGCCTTGTTTAATATTGTTAAAGATTTGATGCATACTTCAAGATTTACCATGAATTCCAATACTTTTAATGAAACGTTTTTGAAGCTGTCTATTCAGTTGAGAGATAGCACAATGTGCAGTATAAACAGTAAAAGCGTTATAAAAAAGTATAATTTCTAAACATGTGAATGTTTCAAAGAATTATGTGCTTATTCTAATGTTTTAACTTTATAACTTTTTTGAACGACAGTGAACGTTTGTTTTTATATTTCTCACTTGAATTGATAAATGAGTAAACTCATTATTTCTGCTTTAAATGTGTTTTGGTCTAACTGTTTGATTCAGTTTCACAAGTGGTAGATTAATTATTTTTAAATGAAATGTGTGAACGCCACAACGTTACAAATAAATTGTAAGAACGTTTCCTAAGTGTGTAAGAATTGTTTGAAGTAGTGTTTGTCCTGCATTCTTAACAATACGGTAATACTGCAGCTCCTTTCTGCCAAAGTGACTTATGGCACGTTGGCAGATTAAGAATAGGTTTTCGAAACTGCGAGAGTTTTTGGATTCCAATTCATTAAGTTTTATGCGGCACGTATCAGTTCTTGACAACCATGCTAAGTTTATTTGACTCGACCATTGTAGAATCACGACCATTGATAAATAATAAAATAAAATTGGTTCACGGGATTGGTCAATGTGGTTAGAGAAACAATTAGTTACGACGTTTCGAAATATTTAATTTCTTCATCAGGGCTTATTAATAATCATAAAGGTAAAGTCTCATTTCAAGCCACCACACCCAACTCCACATGGAGTTGCTGAAGCACTTGGGTCCACCGCGCGTCAAGTGTGACACACTTCAAGTCTCATTTCAAGCCCCTACACCAAACTACACGGAGTTGCTGAAGCACGTGGGTCCACCGCGCGTCAAGTGTGTTTAGTAGTGTGGTGGCTTGAAATGAGACTTTTATTTTATGATTATTAGTAAGCCCTGATGAAGAAATTAAATATTTCCAAACGTTAGCGCAACTAATTGTTTCTTTACCCACAATGACCAATCCGGTGAACCAATTTTATTTTATTTTTTTATTTGGTTCGTTGGCAACCAAAGTTTTTAAATTGATAGTCTTGACTTTAATAATTTAAAGTTAACGAAATTTGGAATTAATTGCAGGGATACATCCGTAAGTGCCGGTTGCTTTCCGAATTAAACAGTGACGATAAATTATTACACTCAACCGAAATTAAAACTTGCACCCCGTGTTTCGAAATTCTAAACGTATCCAATGAGTATGACGTGGGTCGACGCTTTCGCTAGAATGGGCTTCAGACACAGTGTCTGTGAACATCTGCATATTGCACTTACTAAAACAGCTGTTGACATCGCTTCTGTTGATATTGGAACTAGACGGTTACAAACAGGGTGTGTGGACAGTAGCACTTACCACTAATACAAGTAGCATGAGGGCGGATGCGGCGGGGCTCATGAATCCTGGAGGATGTGTATGTGTGTGTCAGTGTTCAGCGCCGATTGCAGAACGCAGCAAATGCGCCCGTAGCACACAAGAGCTAAAGGATGCAAAATCACGGGGATCCGTTTGAGACAGAAACCCAGCGGTTATTTTAGCATAATTGGCCTCGTCAACTTCCTCCGCACGACACCTACGGGAAGCCCTATACTCGTTTTTACCTAACTACTGCGCAAAATAATGTTGTGATTTAAGCAATTATCCATTGCCGCAATTTCATATTCTTTTTACATTTTAGTAAATTGACCCCAAAAGCAAAAACTAGTAATTGCACACAATGGCACATACTTTCCCGGATTAGTTTTATATTTCCTTTAGTCTCAGCTAGCTACTCTGACTTGCCACACACTCTGGCGAGCTGCCATGTACCACCGCCCATAGTAATTCTTTTTTTTTTTTTTGAAATTTTTGTTAATTTTTCGATTTCCTAATAGTAGAACGGAAATATTATTTTAAGAAAAACAGTAAACCTCGTCCTAAATGGCAATTTTCTTTGAAAATGTTAGAGCCGTTTTAAAAAAAAACTTGCGTTTAACTGACTGTATATTCGAAATTAGGAGCACTTTTTCAGAGAAAATTTTTGAGTTTTCGAAAAACTTCATTAGAAGTCGTTTGAAGCACACCTACACACAAATACGAGAGTGTTTATATATTTGCTAGAAATGTGCAAATTAACAGCATGTGAGATCTTTCAAATCAATTACATTTGTGTAACGTTTGAAAAAACAAAAAATATCCCGAAATGAACAGTAGTATCATATTAAAAGTGCAATTAACACTGTCCGTTCGAAAAGTTTGAAGAAAAATATTCAGAGCCTTTTTGAGAAAATTGCGTTTGCGCATCTCTAAAAATGCGGAGTTTTGAGCTAGTTTTCACAGAAAACGGTTGCGTTTTTGACAAACTTTTATCACATTATTTAAACGTACACACAGTCTCTGTGCAAATTTAATTACTACTTATGGACAATAACTAATTATGGACAACACAGGCGCGCCACTGATAAGAGTGCGAAACTGCGCGACCTGTTATCTGCAACCCGAGGCTCGACCGCTGGACTTGCGGTAAGTAGCAAGCGTAGAGGGGTCAGTTGTGACGTCAGGTCACCCCTCCAGGAGAGTCCGGGCAACTAATCACTCGCGACTTCCTGCAAAAGACGTCGAGGTGTTCAAACGTGTGCCGAGAGGGAGGCCGGTGTAGAGGGAGAGTAGCCATTTCGTTGAGAGAGCTAGAGTAAGAAGAGAGTTATTCAGAAGCGAGCTGTAGAGTAGTAAGAACTTAATGAGTTGAATAGTATTTATTTTAAAACAGTAGAATATTACGTGAGAACTAAGTGAATTAGTGGAAAACTTAAGACGAGGATGGATAGTAGTCGCGAGATCGCAGGCCGTGAACTATTACAAGGCGTTTGAATACCTGTGTACTTAACACCACAAGCCCAAGGTGTTGAAGAGAACGCCAAAATGTGCCGTTAGCAATTTCGCGTAAAGTCTGTGTAACACGCGTCGGCGTGCTGCTTGTCATGTGTAGCGGAGAAGGACAACGGGACGTGGAGTCTGGTGCCGGGTGTGAATAAACGTGAGAAGAAGAATGGACGTGGGGTTTGGACACAGCAGCACGAATACACAAGTTTCGAGCGACATTGCGGACGTCTGATGTGCAGAGGAGCGACCGTGAGGCCGGAATTTGGATGAAGGTCAGGCGTACGACGAGGGAGAACGGAGGTCGGTACAACCTCCTGCTGAGAGCGCGACGGCAAAGATAACATAATTTGTAAAGGGAACCTAGGGCAGGCGGCGCTACGAGCACACCTGTACGGCAGAAGCAAGACTGAACTCTAGCAAATCTGTATAATCCAGACGTTCTCGTCGCGATCAATGGTACAAGTGAAAACGAGTGAAAAAGGAGCATTGTAATCCGTGTAGTACGTTTCATTCACGTTTAATGCTAATGGTACAAGTGAAAACAAGAGAAAAAGAGCCTTGTAATCCGTTTCATTCGTGTTTAATGCTGAAAGGAAATTCATTGTAAATAGTTGTGTGATCTAATAGGTAATTGGGTTAATTTGTTGCGAGCACTCTGAACTGCGGAGATTTAATAGAATATAAGAAAATAATTTCATTTGTTTTGTAGTGATGAGCAAAGTAAATTGATATTTCACACATGTTGCTGGCCAAGCAAGTAATTATCGCGCACGGTTTCCCTATGTGCAATTATTTTGAAAGAATTAATCATTTAAAGTATTAACAAGAGTTTTTGTAATTTTGAAGTGTTTCAAAAGGGTAATTTCGTTCCTTTATGATTTAATTGAAAATGTTGTGTGTCATTTTGTTTGTGTTTATTTAGTACTAGTTGTAAATTCCTTTTTAATTTGAAAAATATCTGCACTGACTCGCCTATTTCTGTGTCTTGCGAAAACCTTTACGCATCCTGAAGATCCTGCCCCTGAGCTCATTACGAGCATTCAATCTGACGCCACCTCTGTCAGAATATGTATATATATATATATATATATATATATATATATATATATATATATATATATATATATATATATATATATATATATTGTAATGGACCACGCTGACGTGAATATTCGTGTCGCAGTGAGTCGCACTATCATAGGGGTGCCGTAACACTTAAGGTGCGACGGTAATTTCCAGGGGCATGCGCTGAATTTATTTATGTGGGCGCCAAGCGTATGCTTACCTGTATCTGGGTGCCGGTGTCAAAATATCAATAGGAGTGGGCGCCCTGGGTCGGAGGTTGCATTTACTAACTAATTACTTAAATAATACACATTTTCCAAGTAAAATCACCCGACTAAAAAGACGGGGACACGTTTATTGTTCGTGTTGATCTTCTTTTACATTAACGGTTAATTGAATATACAGGAACTTACAGTGATGTGATGGCTGGAATTTAGATACTTCCCTCCGAAAGGATTACATACTCAACTGGCCGTCGGTGGCAGCAGATGGCCCGCCGAATAGCCATGGACTTCTCCGGTAGCCGTCAGGAACGCTGCACCTGGTTGAGTCGGAGACCGCCCAGGGTCCAGTGGAGCTGAGGCAGCAATGCTCGCTGCGCGGGTCACAGGTCGTCAAACGTCGCCTGGACCACGTAGTGTTTAGCAGCCGAGAAACAATGCTGCCCACCACCTCGTATACGTCAAGGGTGTTATTAAAATCGTTCTAGTCCGGCATTCGGAATAAATTCCGATGCTGGAGTTGTCGAAATTACTGGCTCGAGATTATTAACAGTTTCTCGTGCGGCGGTAGTCGCCGTTAAAATTACTAGCAAATCTCTGAGCCGACCGCTCACTTCGACTGTCTATTTCCAACTGTCCAGACCTTCCAGCGCCCTTCTGCCTCTGCGATTTCCACCCCCACCTCCTCGCAAGATGCCCGACCTATCCCGTCGCAAAACTTAAGTTACACGCGAAGTTTTCCCTAGGCCGGTCTTGATTTACAGAGGGCTGCCGTCGCCTCTTAATGCAACACTTCTGCCTGTCCATCACCCACTGTTGCACAAAGGGGTGGAAGGGTGCCTTTCGGGGACGGTTACTTGTATATATATATATATATATATATATATATATATATATATATATATATATATATATATATATATACACCAGACGGGCATGGCATAAAGATTTATACTATACGCCTCTGTAACATCTGTAACAATTTCAAGTTTTTCATTAAAGGACTTCTGACCCTACGCGTCCGTCGAACATAATCTAAGCTTCAGTCTGGTCACCCGACCTTACATGGTAGTGTAGTGCATGTAAGTAAGTGGTGAGGATATGGCAAGGAAGAGAAAGAAAGGACCGCCTGAGGTCTGTAGCCCCTTTTTGGTTCTTCTCCGGCATTCGCCGGCATGGACCTGTTCTGCTCCGGTAGTCGCCTCATGTTGGTCGGAAAAAAGAGGGAAAACTACCGGACAGAGCAGCTGGCTGCTTTTCCAGACAGATGACTGGACCTAGCTATCAAGCTAGGTTCGGAAATCCTTGAGCGTTCAAAATAATTTTGTGATTGTTAAGTGATGATTTAAAAAGAGTTGAATAAGGAAGTAAAGGAAGAGATATTTACGAAAAAAATGTTTAAATAAAAAATAGAAATACACGCTATTCACTGTCACGATTTATTGTTTCTCTGCTGTAGAAAACGATGACAGGATACCTGTTGCAGAAGACGCGCCGCAGTAGTCTCATTTATTGTTATTATTTTGCTTCCACTTATTCTCTCTCATCTGGAAACAGAAAATATTTGTTTATTTGTGTTCCAGCTGATAGAAAAAAACATTTTTAAATGAGAAAAATTCGATATCTTACTCTGTCATTGTGTGAAACCAAGTTTGAAGGTCTAATTTTCTTTCAGTTTGAATACCGAATAAGATATTTTCTGCGACCTTCAGAAAACCAGGAGCACGTTGTTTAACTTTTAAACAGCGTCGGAAACCTACACTCCTACAGCCGGCGGAGATTCCGGGGCGATATAGAGGCCCATTACGCTGTGAAGCTTACGTAGATTTTTGGTTGAACTGTATATTTGTCTGTTCAGAATAAATCATTGTTGAAGTGCGAAATAACTTTCATTGTCAGAACATAACAAAAACGTGTAATGTCTAGAATTGTGAACTTTCCTTGTGAACAACATTCGACTTCGTGAAGAGGAAAGACCCACTACTGCCTAATCCTTGAAAGAAAGAAGAAGAAAAAAACGATATGGATAATTTGTATTTTTTATCTAAAAGCAAATGAGTTAGGTTCTGAAACTAAAGTATTTTACGTCAGTTAATATTATTTGTAATCATCGGGTTTGAAACTTCGTTTGGTATAGGTGGTTATAAAATTAAAGTATTGCTCTTAACCGATTACAAAATGATTAATGAAAAAATAATTATTTTTTTTGTTTTTAACTGCTTTTATATTGACATTGGAAATGAGTTTAAGTAAGTCAGTTTGAAAATAAAGAGTTTAGTTTAGTATATTTTTAACTTGTCTCATTGATGTTAGACAGGATTGAAAAAGCTACCTAAATTATTTTCTTAAAAATGTAATTGACATACAATTCTTTAAAAACTCTTGAAACTAGATATTAGCGAAGGTGGACAAGGATTCTAGTCTTCACTATTCCTAGAAAGTCTTAAATTTTGATATTTTACATTTTCGCGATTTGAAAACAGCTGTTTTATTTATTTATTTATGCACTATTATTTTATTTATGCACTCATTCATTAGCGCATTGCTTATTGCTACATGTTAGTTGTTTAGTTGAGTTTCCTGGCCTATATTCTTGTGCAATGAGTACGTGAAATTGACATATATGACACATTCTGCAGAAAATGTTACAAAACTATTAATACTTACGAGGGTCAGAATCTTTCCTCTGATGCATCTCATCATTTTAATTGCCTTCTCATCGCAGTTTGCACCATCTGCGAAGGCAGTCGTTTCCGGGAACTTTTCTGCCAACAATTTAACGCAAAATGAATGTTATTAATCATGATTCTTTTTAAAGCTATTTTAACCTAGCTGATTAGTCCATTTATTTTTCACATTTTCTCAATTTTTTCAGTCCCTTAATGGAAGTATTACTAACAGTATCATAGACGAGTAGAAGTGCTTATATTCATACATTTGTATTGAAAATTTGGAGCCACTTTTAAGAAAATATCTTGTGAGCTTTTAAGATGCAATTTTGAACATATTTTCACAACTTTGAAGTGGAATTCTCCCCCAATTTGAAAAAGTGCAATGCTCAAAAAACAATGTTACGCCGAGTCAGGAATGACACAATCCCGCCCATCGGAACTTCAACATTGACGTGTTGCTTCATTCAAGCACCCTACAAGAAACTACAATTTAAACTCCAAAAATGAAATAATATCTTAATAGAAAGTCTAATATTGCTTTTGAATGAAGATACTATATGTATTATTATAACATGTACTGACCAATTTTCAAACGCTGACGACAGATTTAATATCCATACACTGTATTGAATGTAAAAGTGAAAACAGTACGTAATGAATCCAATATGTAACTATGCACTGAAAATTCCTTGTTGTAATCGTAGAGTAATCGCTCATAACCTTAATTGTTGATGCGTCTACAAATCAATTGAGGAAAAAATGTTGATTTATTATTTCATGGTTCCGAACGTGTCAACAGAGATGTTATTATTCCAGTAAGTGTAGTGCATGGTTTTATCACGGGCGATGACTCCGCGGATTTTCGACAAAAAAAAACTTCAATTGCCGGCCATGGAAACTAAAAAGTGGATAAATCCGGTTGCTAAAGTTAGGAAAACATCATATAACATGATGAAGCCATTATCAATGTTTTGTGGGTCCTTGATACCGAAAAATCGATTGACGGACCGATATTTTAATTTTGGAGGAACTTTACAAGAAACCCTTGGGTCATTTTCAAAATTAAAAAAGTATGGGTTCAAATGTTTTGAAAAACTTTGGTTGCTTGATAGCGCAAAGGACGTTTAAGAGAATGATGGTCTGGATTTTGTTAAAATCCCTGGCATTTCGAAAATTAATTTTTTTGCACTTTTTCTTCAACTACACTAGCAAATAAATTCTATTTTCGTATTCAAATGTGTTCAGCAAAAACAAACCTAATTAGGTCAAGTTTAATTTTTCGAAAATGTAAGTATTTTTACCGTAATTATGCGGCAAAGGGGCAATTATTTATATTTTTTAAACAATTTTTTTCTCAAGGTTGGTAGTAATTTCGGGCGCGTTAACTATGTAAGTCATTACTAGTCATTAGTAGTGAGCTGTTTTTATGGCCTTCATATCTTAAGCTTCTTTAACTATCAAGGAACATTTTTATGGGATTCATGTCAAAGTACTTACAGCCCATTGGAACCCACACGATCAATGTCTTGAATATGTTTTCCAACTTTCTTTCCTGTTGTGATAGGGAGCGTAGACAGTTTTTTCAAACAACTCATTTATTGGAGGGAAGCATTGGTTCTTTAGAGCCTTTAAGTATTGGTGGTGCCTCATTGTACCATTGACAGTGTATACGTTTCCAATAACATTAACAAAAATTACACTTCAAACATCTACTTTTGTCAGGTGCTTCTCAAGACTCATTATAATCTGCTAAGTCATAGAAAAAATACTTATCCTAATAATTTGGCTACTTTTGCAGTTGACGAAACGAAGGTGGAGATTTATTTTAAGTTCGAATAATGAGTGTGTTTAAATGCAAAGGTTAACGAGTTCACAGTGAATACTGATTATATTGATTCAAAATATCTTAACTTTCATCATTACATTAGTTTTGAAAAAAATAGGGAGGAAATTTTGGAAGTTTAAACGAGAATCGCTGTCTGCTATTGAATTGAGAGTATTCTGCTGTAATCATACAATAAGTTAATATAAAAATCAAAAATGTTTATACTCGTGATAGGAAAAACTCGCATGCGAACGTTGCGATTCAAAATTTAAAGAAAAAGGCACATACTTCTTCGCAATACATTCAGCGATAGTATATGCGTTTTATATATTATTACTACTAGAGTGATAAATTAATATTTTTGGAAGCACCAATACCTAAGGTCTTTGCGAACTAAATGACATGATTCAATCTTTTGGAAATTTTGATTTTCCGCATAGAACGTTTCTAACTTTTCTACAGCTCATCCTTCAATTATATGATCGCAAGGGCTCAGATAGTTCAAATTTATTTTCGAGTCGTCATCACCACCAATATTAAAACCAGAGAACTCTTTCTCCATGCACTTCATTTCGCAATTGAATGGCAATTGTTTACAAGTTTAGTTGTAAACTACTTTACAATTCAGCTGCTAACCAGACCGGATGGCCGAGATCGCTAAGAGGGCAGTAGTGCCGTAGCGATCTCAACCCGAAGGATCGCTGGTTTGAGTCCCGCCTCGGGCATGGTTGTATTGTGTTCGTCCTTTCACTCCGTCATCATCATATCGTGTCATTCTTAGAGTTACCATACCGTTAGACGCAATAGTGGTCGCTAATGACCTAGAAGTTGATGCCACCTTAAATAACATATAAAATCAGCTTGAATAGCGTTTCCGTAAACACAAACCCTGTACATGCCTAGCGAGGCTCTCCGCCAGGGATATTTAATATTTCTGCCTTCTCAGATCGCGTTCTTGTAACCTATTCACTGATATTTCGAAGCAGTATTGCGCACCGTGGACACTACTGATTTTTACCGCTAAATGTTACAATAGCATCACATTTTATTGCGACCGAGTCGGTTTTTCATTTTATATTTCTTATGGAAACGTTCATTTTTGGCAGAATATACTTAAAGTATAAGTATTGACATACAGAAAAAAAACGGTTTCTCTCTTGTTCTTTACAATACTATCTCTGGGGCTCTGGAAATTATTTTACTGATATTTAAATGATAAAGCTTATTAGTTAATGTGCTTTGTACGTATTAATGTAGGTGTAATAAGAAGTGTTCTTACCAAGAGTGCAGCACGTTTTTATATCTTGTATATCCACGTCATTTAGGTGCATAGGCAGTTCTTTGTCTCTGCCTAATAATTTCTCGCAACCGCCAGGCACCTGTCCTCCATTGGTATCAAACTGCAATAAACCAAATATACGAATACTGTTAGTTTATATTCTCATTACCCTAAATATTCATTTCTTAAGAAAACGAACATGTCAGGCAGAAGAAATATTACATTTATAAATACGATTTTGAATAGATACTGTTTTATTTTGTCTTGCGCTCCGGAGTAGCATCTGGTTTCGGGATCAACTGTCGGGACTGGAACGTTCATGTACCTCTCTTTGCTGAGAACGTATGCTTTATGACATGATATTTGAAATTAAAATTGTGTAGCACATTATTTAGCATCATAAATCTGCGACAGAATTGTACTTCAGATGTCAAGTTCAGTTCGTCAGACAAAAAGATAAAAATGTCAATTGCGTACACTACTTCAAATGCAACATACAACAAATTATAGAAAATGTGTTCATTTACGATGGAACAATAGAGAGATCTATCGGGTGGGTTTCTCTGTTCCTATGCTGAGAAACAATTCAGGAAATAGATGCTCTCCGTACGGCCTGACGCGTTGATGTAGTTGAAAGAGACGCATGCAGATGGTAGCTCAAGAGAAGATGGTGTTCTCTCTAGTAGTTGCAATGAAAACGTTTTCCTATTATAGCCGTAGCAGCGCAGGGATATATGAACGATAAACAAACGAGAGGAGAATGATAGACCGTTCCTCAGCAGAACGCCCTTTTCCCCGTTTCTTAGCGCATTAAAAGCGCGCGTTGTTTAAATTCACATCAAAGTAAATTTCCTTATTGCAATCTACTAAACAGATGTAAATTTTCCCTAAAACATCAAAGCAAAACTATTATTCGATAATTACATTCAGAAAAAGAAAATATGCAAGGAGGAATTTCTTCCCATGCCCTGAAAAACGGCCACTGCAAGATAGGAATTTTCTACAACTCTTCAATGAGCTGGAGAACGCACGAACCAAATATTCCACTAAAACAATGAATCCAGTCACAGGAAGAGTTAAACGAAAATGAGACCTGCGTTGTCTTCCTTTAGTCTATCCGAAGACAAAGTACTCGCCTAATACAAAATCGGAGCATATTAAAAACAATTGGAAATGTCGAGGCTTCATTTAAAGTACCCCTAAAATCAAAACATCCGTTTCAAACTCGCACGGTTTCGAGTTCGGTCAGAAGGATCGGGGTAGACCTAATTTTGATGAAAATAGAGTAAACGGTTTATGTGCTAGCGTTGCTCACAGACGCGCGAACAGGGTACGGTCGGGAGAGGCGTACGGAGAGACGGGCGGACGGACGGACGGACGGACGGACGTACAGATGGACGGACGGACCGGCAGAGACACATTCGGGCGGGGGATAGGACGGACGGTTAGGCAGACAGACGGGAAGAGAGGAACGGACAGACGGACGGACAGACGGACGGACAGACAGACGGACGGACAGACAGACGGACAGACAGACGGACGGACAGACAGACGGACGGGCAGACGGACGGACGGGCAGACGGACGGAAAGACGGATGGACGGGCAGACGGACGGGCGGGCGGGCGGACGGACGGACGTTTTGCCGGCACCCATTTTTTCAATATCAGGGACCTACAAAACGCCAATTCTGACAAAACAACACGTTAGAGGAAACAATTTGCTACATTTAGAAACACAGTTAATGGATTTTTTCGATAGCAGGGTCCATGAGTATATCTGTGAAAAAATCACCTATTTTCCTTGCAATATTACAACAGTTTCTCGTCATAACGTAAGTGCGTCGTATAGCGGAACCACAGAATAGGTACTACACAGAAAAGAAAGTAGAGGGTGGCTTCTTTGATTTTCAGGGAGCCATCTTGCAGCGCGGATCGCCATTTTGAAACTGTGCAAAGGAACTGCAAGAATCAGCTCAAACGCCAATTTCCCATAATCGGCAGCATATTTTTTTTGTCCTCGTTTTCCTATGGGTAGTAGTAATTGCACTGTTTATTATGAGATAAAATACGTAATGGCGTATTATTTTGTTTTTTCAAAAATTACACAAATGTAAATTTCGTGCCATATCTGTCATGCCGTTAGTAAACACCTTTCCAGCGATTTGTAAATCCTATTACATTTGTGAGTTGAAGTGTTCTAAATGACTTTAAATAAAGTTTTCCGAAAACTCAAAACTTTTTTGAGAAAAGAACTTCAATTTCGCATTTTTAGAAACGCTTAAATGATGGCTATGTGCTAACCACACGTATCCTTTAAACCATGACCGCAAGGCCACGACGCTTCTGGTAGGCCTTAGCTCGTAAAGAGCTGTTGTGTCGAAGTACATACATACATATGTGCGATAGTATATATTTGCCTGTACCAAGCAAATGTCTCCTTGGGTAACGTATGTTTTGCTACTTATACACCCACCCACGAGTAACACGGAAATAAGGCACCCACACCACCGTTCACCATACAACAAATGTCGGTTCGTCCAGCAGTTTACACTCTTTCAATATGGCGACCATGCACAACATTTCGGACGGATTGTGGTGTGGCTTTCCTTTCTGTGTAGTATCCATTCTGTGGAGAGTCTGTAAAGAATTATCTTCGCATAATATTAATTAAATATTAAATTGTAAATGCCAATGTCGTTTTCTCAACAGCTGAACACTATAAAATACGTAATTTATAGACTAATAACGTGTTCAGGTTGAGAAAACTCTTTAAGATATACAATTATATATTTACTACATTTAAATTTTACTCTTTAAGTGGACGTGTTTTATTGTGTCGAATTGAAAGATGTGATTTCCAAAGAATATTTGGTGATCATCCACACTATTTCTAATAAAAATAGTAAATTTCGTATCTACACTGTCAATACTTACGACTCTTTGTATCTTGAGCATGCAGCACCAGAATATCTGAGGAAGACAAAAAAGTTTAATTAGTATAAAATATTTTAAAACGTATAAAACTATTCGTTGTAATGATATTGCAATTTCCAAAATCTCAGATACAACATTGAAAATCGCGCCTACGTCATCTTTACAAGTGTGTTTCGCTTTATTCTTACGATAAATTTATAGAAAAATATTGGAGCCATTTTTGAGAAACTTTTGAAAATGCCCCTGGGGCTTCATGTAAAGTACTCCCAAAAATTAAAATATTATGATATTCAAATTCATAGAGCTTCAATATAGAGGCCAGATCAACAGAAGATTATTCATTTTGAAAAAATCTTACGAATGGTTAGGCGCTAGTTTTTTTCACAGACGATATACGAACTATCGTCTTGGGAAGAAGAAGTAAAAAAAAATCGGTATCGCGCGATCCCAAATCGTGTATTTTCCTTGAAATCTCGAAATCGATTTTTCTCAGCGTTACAGAACTGTCTCTCACTACGTATATGCAAAATTGCAAAAATTTAACCTTTCCATTGAAGATATAGGTGTATGCTTTAGACCAAGTCTGTTGTAAAACATCAGTTCTTTAAAAAGCCATGTACACTTTTCTGAGAAAAGACAAGTAGATTTCACAAAAGTCTCAAATTTCTGAAATATCTAATAACATTGTTTTTTTTCAAAAACCGCTTCAAATTTTTAAAAATAAATTCTCCTCATGGGTAACACTGAAAAACATATAGTGCTAGTCTTATTTTACACAAACTCTCCATATTTTAGAAAAAAACAAAATGTGAAAATTTCAGAACTAGAAACTGAAGGTAGCGATATTTACGTTAAACAAATTCTATTCTTAAAATCATCTCTATAAAAAAGATCATGTACAATTTTGTCAGAATACGAGTACATTTCGCGTATTTTGTTTCTGAAATGTAAGCAAGTAAAAAAAAATAATTTCTCGAAAACCTCTTCAAATTTCTCCTCGTATGTAACAACTGACGGTACAAAAATATGGTGTTAGTCACATTTTTGTCTGTTCGGCCGACAGTCTGTGAACAACACTAGCGGCTAAACAGTTCAGCCGATTTTGTCCAAAATTGATATTTCCCAATCAACCTGGCTGATGTCGCGGCCCCTTGAATTTCAAATTGATATTTTAATTTTTTTGGGGGAGCGTGGATACTTTATATCAATCCCATGGGACTATTTCAAAATTTTCGAAATATTCGGTGCATCGTTTTCAATTACATTTAATTGTTGCATAGTGTAAGAGACGTTTAAAAGGATGGTGCAGGTCTCATTTTCGTTAAAAAAACTGATTTTTCGTAAATTGCAAAAAAAGCAAATTTTTTTTCGGAATCTTCCCACGACTCTAATATTAAAGTAAGAGAGAGGGAACGCTTTTGAAATACGATCATGGTAAAGTTCATATAAATCACAGTAAAAATGGCTGTGGAAGAGAAAACGTATTGTGAACGTAATGCCTCTACAGATGTAACGTCTTTCACATGAGAAAACTTGAAAAGTTCTTCTTAGAATTTCTTGAATAATTAATCACTACGAATAGTATTACAAACAGAATAATTACTTCTAATTGAGAGACATTTTGAAAAGATTTACTGACATATTGAAATATATTTTCATTCGTACGTCTCCACTGCTGACGGCAACGTCCTATTCACAAACTTGCTTCTAGTTAAATGGGACGATCCGCTCTTAGGAATCGTTGAGGTGGTGCGTAAAGGTCAATTCGAAGTATCAATTCTACTACGCTAATCTTTTAATACGTTGTTATGTATTCCCATTTCATACACTGCCAACAGCTCTATATAACACCAATGTCCTCTGACTTACTCCTTGGTCTCCTGCCAAATACATGGTTGTCTTACTGATCAAAACCTAAAAAAAAAACTTAAAGTAAATTAGAAAACACACATTCAGTAATAGCAGATAAACCACGTACATTTTTTTAAACTTATATTCTTTTGTTATTAGATGCTCATCAGAACAGATACAACTACACATACCTGTAGAATAATAAAAATACCATTGTATGTCCAACGTTGCGCAAGATAGCACCATTGAATCTATCGAGTTTACAGACCATCCATTATCTAATGAAAACCCAGCAAGCTCTCTACTTCATTTCCAATTTGCAAAATCATCGAGTACTATAAGAACCATTTTTATAAAAATTTTCTCAATTTTTTTAGAAATGGTATTCTCTCCCCCTCCTCGGCATCTCCCATCATTCCAATAATCAATCGCGAACAAAAATTCCATCATCGTTCGTGCATTAGATACTGATTCTCTAAAAGTATCTTTCACCAACTATGAATAATGAAATAATCTGCGCCACTTTCTCCTCAAACGCCTCTCTCCAATCCTAAGCAGTAAATGTAAACTTTCAAATGGATTTATACACATGGAATTTTAAAATTAGTGAAGGGATATACTGAGATCAGCTTTTGTCTGAAGATATGTCTTTCCAAACCTTTGAAAGAGAGATCTTGAACGGGAAGAAAATAAATTCAAAAAGTGCAGATATAAAAGTTTGTATGCACAATCAGTTTTCCACGGAGCAATGCACGTCGATTGTCATAACATCCAACGACTACGAGCGCCTACAAAAGCAATATTTGATTTCGGCAAGAATTATTAGTTTTAAAAATCTTGCATGGTTGAGATAAAAATCAGATAACAATCGAAAGGAAACTCATACCCTCTTTTGAGGTGTGTCTTCGTACATGTCGCCTGCATCCTCTGAAACAGGAAATGTTCAAATGCACTATTTGAGGAGTTTTACCAAATTCATCACATCTAGTAAAATGTTTCACAAGACTAAATGAATATTTTTGTAGCAGAAACATTTAAATATTTTGAACAAATAACAAAAATTGTAAATATTACATTAGAAAATCTAGTTGCGCTAAAACAGCAAGTACTTTCTCGCCTTTAGTAATCGTTATGTAATATTATTTTAATCAATTTCTCTCTGAATTAACACATCTCAGTCATCATTTTGTAAAATTCATTACAAATCCTACTACAGTTGGTGCGAAATCTAAATATTTTCCAACAAATATCAACACAAACTTGACAAATAAAACTGTTTCTGAACAACTACATCGTGTCCCAACAATGAGATGGCATTCATAAAAATTCTTCTGCCTATTCGCGGGGCGAAATTTTTGTTTCATATATTTCAAATAGGTTTTAAATAATTTCTAAAAAATTAATATGTAAATGTATTACAAAACGTCAAATGCTAAAATCTAAACATTTAAACCGAAATAATATACAAATTCGAACTTGCCAACCATCCAACTGCCTCGCATTACGATCTCGAAGCGCAATAAATTCGGAGCGGGCAATTACGTGTGTCTCCAAATAACACAAAAAACACTTATATTTTCAAAAACTTCAACATGACCCTATATGAAGACCTGTTTTGATAAACACATTTAATTAAGAAAAAATTAACAACAATTTTAGCCGTAGGAAGGCACCAAAATATTTATTAAGAGAGGAGGGTGAAAAAGACTTAGGGGGAAAAACAGACTGCGAGGGGCAAAAGAGACTGCGGGGGGGCAAAAGAGACTGAGGGGGGGGGGGGGCAAAAGAGACTGAGGGGGGGGGGCAAAAGAGACTGAGGGGGGCAAAAGAGACTGAGGGGGGCAAAAGAGACTGAGGGGGGGGAAAGGGACTGAGGGAGGAAAAAGAGACTGAGGGGGGGGAAAAGGGACTGAGGGGGGAAAAGGAGACTGAGGGGGGAAAAGGAGACTGAGGGGGGAAAAGGAGACTGAGGGGGGGAAAGGAGACTGAGGGGGGAAAGGAGACTGAGGGGGGAAAAGGAGACTGAGGGGGGAAAGGAGACTGAGGGGGAAAAGGAGACTGAGGGGGGAAAAGGAGACTGAGGGGGGAAAAGGAGACTGAGGGGGGGGAAGGAGACTGAGGGGGGGGAAGGAGACTGAGGGGGGGAAAGGAGACTGAGGGGGGGAAAGGAGACTGAGGGGGGGAAAGGAGACTGAGGGGGGGAAAGGAGACTGAGGGGGGGGGGAAGAGACTGAGGGGGGGAAAAGAGAATTAAAAACTCTTAAATAAGAAAAAATAAGTTAACTTTTTAAAATTTCAAACGATATTTCCTCAATTATTTTTTCTGCGGCAGCAGCGCGCAGGGTAACAGCTAGTATTAAATACAAAATTAAACGCAAATAATTAAATCTTGTTGATTTTTGTTGTTCTTGGTGATCTTTTTAACATGAGTCTTTTACATTAAGTTAATTTGAACGACTACGTGAATAAGAAAATTAGATACCCAGAATGAAAGTAGCGATTGACAATAGGATCGCATTGGGTACGAATTGTTAGTTTGTCCAAACTACTTCTATTCCTATAGTTCTGCCATTACTGAATTTGGTTTGCTTACCTGCAATCAGCCCTCCTTCATCCATGCAAATCGTATATGGTGAGTCCCTTTGGGGTTTTGGACTGTCTGCATTACCCCTTGCTACAGCGGTCTGCAGAGAATGTGTAGCATGAATGCACTTATCCTCTTTTGATTTTTTTATAATAACTCAGACAAGGGCGGTCTGAGTTATCACTCAGACTCTCACAACATGATTTAGAAATGGAAAATATTTCTGAAACACTTTAATGTGGTCATTAATTCATCAGTGTTATTCATAAATAGATGCATTAATATGTTCATTACTCAACATGTTTTAATATAATACTTCTAAAGGTCAACTAATTACTTTTCTAAACTGAAGGTCAAATAAATTCATTTTAAAACACACAATAGATTATATTACCTTTTTACTGTTATACCGTTCTGTTCTTTTTAATTCGATTAAACTCTGCCAGAAATAATGTGTCGTACCGCGAATCAAAATTCCGCGGGAAGGATTTTCTGAATGGAAAATGACGTAGCATACAAAATGTGAAAGTAAAATGCCTGCATTTCATAACGTTAGGTTAAATTTTAACATCTTCAACACCGCCCGACGCCCCAAGTAATTAATTGTAGGTTGTAAGAGCAACATGCAATGCTGCCAAAAAGTGAGTTAGGCAGAACCTGTGGACACCAGCTCTTACCAAGATGGCCGCTGCGGAGAAGAGCGGGAGTGCAGATGGGACGATGTTCATGGTACACGATACGTTTCGGTCAAATCCGGAGTCTGTGCTAAATGCAGATCACAGTAAAAGTTAATAAATCCTCTTTAGTTAAACTTTTTTAACAGATCCAATAATTACACTAAATTTATGAGGTACGCTTTTTCGTGCGTTTCCTTTTTTTTATAATCATGGCCCTCGCCGATTTCCTGCCTTTTGTGATTATATAACTTACTCTACACTACATATATTACTCCCTATATAGTGCGAATACGACAAAGTAAGTATCAGAAGAGCGCAAGAATTGTAATTGTTAGACAGATTAGCTAACTACTTCGACAACTACCTCGAGCTACACAAAAAATTCGCCGTTTTCCGGCCAAGAATTGCATAACTTTCTCTTCTTACGAAGTACCTTCGACTTACTCTTCTTACGACTAATCGAGACTGACCTCCTAGGGGCATACTCGAACTACCGAGGCAGCAAAGAACAACTAATAATAGACTCAGTAGAATATAACCTGGCGTCTAAGAAAAATAGGAATCTATATGGAATATGTGGGTTTTAAAAAACCTTTGCTTCTGTTTTCCATTATCAGCTACGAGCAGCACTCTGGCTTTACAAACTCAAATCATCTGTTATCACGTTCCTGTAACATGCGAAGGCTCTCTTGAAAACACTAACGTTAACCACTGAGGCTGATGTCATTCCTGTCTTATGTGGCTATTTCAACGAGATTTACAATGCCCGCTATAGTTTATTTTGGGCATGGACCCCTTGTCCAATATGTTAAAAACTACAGAGTACGAATTTATGACCAAATCAGGAATAGAAGTACTATATCGCATTAACCATCTCAATTATATAAAGCGATGTAACGCTGTATGCATCAACTAAGACACATCCCATATATCTTCTAAAAAGTTCGGAAAGATTTTCGAAGAACACAAGGATGCAATTTGGACTGGACGAATGCCGAGCAGTGAGTTTGGGTAAAGGAAAGCTTCAAAATACTGCATACTAGTTGAATGTGACGTAACTTACGCTGTAAACTGTTTTGAGAGTATTTTCGTGTTTTTAAAATTTCTTTCATATTTCATTTCTTACACGCCTAGGTTTGTTCAAATATGTTCTTACAATGTCATTGACTTACCAATGAACCATAATAGCTATTAATGTTATACTCCAACATCCAATGGCTCTGAATGTTACCTGCATACTGGATTGAACTGGTTATATTGCAATTTCAAAATTATATTCGCCGTAAAAAACCTTTAAGGCATGGATAATGCAAATAGTTATAATTTAGAGGCTTCCGCGGCCGGAGTCAGTATTTACTAGGCTGTCCGGGTGACGCCGCGTCCATGGCGAAGGTGCGGACGTTTCGGTCGCCATTCTGCGACCTTCCTCAGGGCGTAATGCGCGGAGATGTGCTGCGCAGGAGTTTAAATGGGGCTCAGTTTCTCTTCTACCCGAGTGCCGGTTGGCCGGGTGGTCGGCCAATGCGGAGAGAGATGCCCCTGATTGGCCGGTGCAATCTCCGCGCATTACGCCCTGAGGAAGGTCGCAGAATGGCGACCGAAACGTCGGCACCTTCGCCATGGACGCGGCGTCACCCGGACAGCCTAGTAAATACAGTTATAATTTAGTTCCGCTGCATTTTTTACGTTTTTTTCTAATATGAACATAAATGTTCACCTGTAAGCTGTTGTTATACGTAATTCTCAAATGCTAACATAAAATGATAATCCCACTTCACGGTGGCATGGTTCCTTTGAATCACTTATTCAGTTCATTAGAAAGGAATCGACTCCATGGACTGAATCCTTCATTACACGTACTAGTCGCGACTATTGCCAACGGAATTTTATAATCAATGCATTTCTACACCCAATAGTCTACGACACATGTTACATATCTGCCATTCTGCGTTCGCGAGCCCCTTCCGACTCTAGCTCTCGGGACTTGTTTGACGCTTCCTCTCTTGCACCGGCGCTCGCGCTGTTTTATAAATCTAACGGGAACACACACATTTTTAAAGGGAATAGTAAATAAATAGACATTTAAAATACTAACTTATTGATTCGCAGTCAGAGTGAGAGACGTACAGCCGGACTGCGAGGCGTGTAGACGGACGGAGAGGCGTGTAGACGGACGGAGAGGCGTGTAGACGGACGGAGAGGCGTGTAGACGGACGGAGAGGCGTGTAGACGGACGGAGAGGCGTGTAGACGGACGGAGAGGCGTGTAGACGGACGGAGAGGCGTGTAGACGGACGGAGAGGCGTGTAGACGGACGGAGAGGCGTGTCGACGGACGGAGAGGCGTGTCGACGGACGGAGAGGCGTGTCGACGGACGGAGAGGCGTGTAGACGGACGGAGAGGCGTGTCGACGGACGGAGAGGCGTGTAGACGGACGGAGAGGCTTGTAGACGGACTCCGGCGTGTAGACAGTCTACTCCGGTGTCGCCGCAGAATGCTGGACACACTCATCTTTTTATACTCGTTATTCCTTTTATTTCCAGCGCTCACAATTCTAGTGGAATAGATGAGAGGTAATTTTAGTATTTGTTGAATATTCTGACCCTCACTGATCGCTCCCACATAAACAACATATGCCATTATCTGCTTTGCTTCCTTCATCAACTGCAGGAAATCCGTTATCCGTTTTTAAACAATGAGCACATAAGTACTACCGTTCGGTGCTGTAGCACGCGAGGAAGATGACGAAAATTACTTGTTTTTTCGCGCGCTTGGTGCACGTAGCTAATAGAGAACTGTAAGACTGGCACAATCCAATAAATACAAATTTTGTGTTTTGAACTTTTTATTATAACATTATTTAAAATAAACATTATCGGGACTTCTAGAAAGCATTTCCTTCTTCATTCTATTTATTCTCACTACTTACAATACCCTCATGGGTTATCTCATTGTTCAGCGTACTCCCTTTCCATGACGCGACCCCGGGTTCGAGTCCTGGTCGGGCATGATTATAGTGTGCGTTTTCCTTCCAATGTCCCAGGTTATGTCGCTGAGTGACGAGGAGATAACTTACTTCTCAATTTCAGAAGACTAGAACACCGGCGTAGGAATGTCTTCGCGCTAACCACACGTACCCCGAACATCGCCGCTGGTAGGTCCTGGCCCGTTTGCGGGCTGCCTCGCCAAGTACAGACAGACAGACTTACTCCAATAATGCAGTATAAGAGATTAAGTGGATAATTGGTCAATACACATACATTTAAACGGTACTAGTAAAGAAACAAACGGAAAATAGCTATAAAACAGAGAGAATATCGCAATGAAATCCTTAATATTACAACTTCGAATTGAGAGCTGGCCGCTTCTCTATGATTCATCTGATAACGATAACCTGCGACAGCATGCTCTGTGTGTTACGTAGCACGGTGATTAGAACTGAAGCTCATCGTTGGATTCTGTAAACCTCGGCGATATCCAGGTTCCTGGCGAAACGCGTCATTCGACTCATCACAGTATCAACTTGTTTTCTGAGAGAGAAGGTACGGTATTTTTGAGTGCTACATAGTGATTCAAGTGCATTCCTACTGACTTTTTGTTTAATATTGTCCTTTACTTATCACACGTTACATGGGCAGTTGGTGAAAATATCGTGCTTCGTGTCAAACAAAACAATGTGGCTCCCATCAATTCAAGAGAAACTTTTGACCGTGGAGAAAGGTCCATTCTGTCCTTCATTTTTAAATTTATCAAATAAAACTCGCTAGAAATAACAAAGTTTATACCTGAACCTTTTCGTGTCTAATTATGTTTCCAAGTGTCTCTGTGAAAGAAATGTGTCAACGCTCTTTTAATAATATAAAAGCCAACAAAAGAGACCAGTAAAAATTATTTTCTCCTATAACGTTAGAAAATGAGCTAAAGAACCAGAAAAATCAGAATATTTCGTATCTCATTGGTCACAATCCAATGAACTTGTTGAATCCCCTCCTGCAATCTTCGATTCCGTCTTACATCCATTATCACAAAAACCACAAACAAAGTATTTCTATTTCAATTTCATTATAGGCTTAAATGTTAAGATTTTAATACCGGCTAAAGATTTATTAAGAGTGTGGAGAAATAATATCAGAAAAATTACCTATGTTTGAGTGTCTAAAAGTCGGAACTTCGTACGAAAATTATTTCGAAAACCCCCTCCCCATCTTTCAATCTCTTCAGAATGATAGGTCCGTTTATTGGAAGTTTCTTGCGATGACTTCGAAAAACAAAACACGCCTCCCCTATTGTCTATGAAAACGGGATTAATTTCTTTACGTGATGAAGTTTGTGAAAAAATGGATAGCTAACATACTTGATGAATATTGGGGAGTTATCAGGTGAAAAGCACAGTCACATTGCTAGGTGGTCTATAGGCTTCCCTGTTGCCACTTACAATTCCGGTGATTGTAAGGGATGAAAAAAAAAGATGCATTAATGCATCTGAGTACTTGCGTGTTACCACATCCCCTCAGACAGTTCACGCCGACCCCGAAGCCTCCGAGAGAAGTTTGAAGTGCTTCTGTCCTGATACAAGATCCGTCCGCTGTATAAGTGAGAGAATTTCTGGTGCACGGTGATTGGAGGAAAATGTCGTCAGTACTTCGTTTCTATGACCGCAGTCCCTTCCAATCAGCGACCAAGAAAATGACGACTCTCGCGAGTGCTGAAGTGCGCAAATTCAGGGGGCCGGGGGTGGCGATAAGCGGCGCGCCGCCCCCTAGCGACGTGGAAGAAGAAGGCAGACCGCCCCACGGCGACGCGGCTGTCGAAGGCCCACTCGCGCAGGCTTAAGATCTGACTCGTGCTTGCAGAGCGTATGAGCTGGAAGCCGTTGCGGTTCCCGCTGCCGGCCTGCCCGTGATAGCAACGAAACTCGTCGGCCGTGAATGAATGCTACATCTCAATATTATTTGTGTGTATATCACATTTATACGTTTTGGCGTTTGTTGTCTGAAATTACTTACCATACTAGTACTTTCAATGAATTGTTGCCCTGTAAGAGTTTACATTTTTCATAATTTATTTTTCTTCACGTTTGGATGTTATAAATAAAGATGTTTTCAACTCCATCAACTACACTTGAATTATCGACTCGTATCACATTCATATTTTATTTTCTAACTAAAATTTTGAAACTAATCGGCCGTTAATGAATGCTGCATCTCAATATTATTTGTGTGTATATCTCATTTATACTTTTTTGGCGTTTGTTGTCTGAAATTTTATACAATACTGGCACTATCAATGAATTGTTGCCCTGTGAGTGTTTATTTTTTTTATAATTTATTTTTCTTCACGTTTGGATGTTATAAATAAAGATGTTTTCAACTCCATCTACTAAACTTGGTTTATCGACTCGTACCACACTCATATTTTATTTTAGCTCATGCAAACAAATATGTCATTAGAAGAATGTGAATCATGTTTAATTTACTGTAATTAAACCAAGAATCTATTCATACAGAAACGGAAAACAATTTCTGCGTTTATACCTCTTTTATTACACGAAAAGTTATTGCTTATTATTGCATCAGCTATGGAGCTAAAATTTCGTAGGATAACTTACCAGGATCGAGAAGATCGTTGTTACCAGGAAAATTTGAAAATAGCTATTTTTTTATTTTTTAAAAATTGTATTCACCTGTTCGGCATTGCTGCCTATTAATAAATACATTTTATTTATGTTTAGGCTTCACCATTCCTAACTATTGCTGCCATGTATATACTTCTGAATTTTCATAATTGAAGATACTTAATTGTTAGTTGTTTCTTTTCTTTCTTTTTTATTTAATCAAATGTTTGGAATTTTTTGAAATGTTTTAGTTTTTACTTCATTATGGGGGTTTTAAATCATCTTTTGGATACCGTGATCTGATTCTTTTGGGGTTTTAGCACGTTTTCCCTAATAAAAGTAGTGCGAAACAGCGGGAATTTTTAAGGGATTCAAAGAATTATTGGGATACTCTAGTAATAAAATCTTTGATCGGTTCTAGTTTTATTTCTCTGTGAAGTTGATTACTTATCCTCCGTGGGGCTTTGATAATTCTGCGTACGCATTTGTTTTTAATTATTTTCAGATTTTTTATATGGTTTACAGCTGCATTGTACCGTATACGGCTGGCGTAGGCTAGTGATGGTCATAAGATAGACTTATATAGTAATGTTCCACATTCTATACTTAAGAGAGATTTTGAACTCAGTAGAGGATGTTGTTTCGAAATTTTAATATATGTTTTATCTGAAATTGTTTTATATGGCCTTTCCTCGTTAATTTAAGAGATTCCTAGATACTTAACTAATACATTTCTGGGTAATTATTCAACAGAGGCATTTCGAATTTGTAATGGAGGTGGAAAGCTAATTGTTCTTAGTGTGAATATTGTGGCTTGCGGTGGATGTGCTCAAATAACAGCAAATTAAAGGACCAGGATATATATTAGGTTTTCTAACTAATTACGAAGTTATGTATATATACATTGCATGTTTTATTTTTCGTTGAGCGTGTGGCACCAAGAGACTGTTAGAGACACCAAGAGTCAGAGAAGTTCGTCCTCTTCTTTGTTGTATTATCCTCTTCGAAATTGGAGAGATGAGCGCGGAAATATACTGAACTATAAAAAAATTAAAGCAAAAAAAAGTGTTATAAAGTGTGTTGTGCAATTTATCTTTCAAATGCAGATGTGATGAGATTCGTAGTGGGATTTTGCCCCTCTTAAATATTTATAAACCATCCAGAAACGCACACCACACTGATTGTTTGTATCTGGTTACCACAAGTGTCGATCAGAAAGTAATGCCCCACATTTACTCTTCAGAAATATTAATTGGAAGGACCCGAAATTTTCTCACAATATTAATACACGGTCATTCTACGTGCTCTATTGTTTTGAATAATTTCCATCAACTTGTACAGCATTGTACCAGCGTGAAATTAGTACGTTAATCACAATACTCTGTAACGCACGTCGTCTACAGCCGCCACTTTAACAGTTCGTTTAGAAACTGCCAATAAGACAGAATTGAATCTTCAAACACTAACGCTGGATACACGGGTTAACAAATACTATCTTCCATTAAAATTGGATGAAATGGAAAATGTGGGCCATTGCTTTCTGACCGACCCTCGTGCAATACATGCATCAAATTAACGAGAAAAACTCATTTTTGAATGTTTCTTGATTATTTTGATTTTGGCGACAGCGCCATCTATCACAAAACAGAAAATACATTAAATGCAAAAATTTCGTATTTTTCTCGAAACATACGAATGTGCAATAAAAAACGGGGATTTCTATTTAACTTCTTTTATTGTTCCTGTCCTTCTCCCGGTGGGTAGAGGGTCGAGATTGGTATCGTATGATGGGCCCGATACAAGCAACTTTCATTAACCACTTTTTTGACCCGGTGCTTACTTTTTGAGATATTCCCCAAATCAATTTTATATGGAAGTGCGATACGTTGATATAAAACAAAAAAGTATTTGCTTCCTTTGACACCACCAGTTTACGTTTATATGGAAGAAAAGTTCAAAGAAATCCTGTGCTTCCGAAGTTTTCAATATTTTCTTTCGTTTAAAATAAAAACTATTATATATTCTGATAACTATTCAACAACGTTTTTGGTACAAAAAAGTGTACACTTAATTCATTTGATTAAAACAAGCTAGAATATTATAAAGTCTAAATGATATCGAAAATAATAAATAATTTCGACATTAGAATTTGATTAGCAGAATTTGATATTTGCTGTAGATTTTGAAACTTTTAAAACCGAAAAGTTTATACATTTTTACAAATTATTCAGTCACCGTTGTAACCTTCCACTTCTTGTCTACATGTATTAAGAATTATTTTACTATCTTAATGTGAGTAGTACATACGGGAAGATTGCTTATTTTCAGAATAAATTCGAGTAGCATGGAAGCAGTTCCTGGACTTTCTGCGCCTCCTGAAACATTACGAAACTAGTATTAATACAACTGAATATTTCTCATATTATTTGTAACATTTACCATTTTTTGAAAATTCAGACTACTGAACAAAATTGAAGTGAACCAGTGCCATTTTCTTATGCTCAAACCGAGAAAAACTATTTAAAGAAACAATTGGAGTAATTTTCATATTTTTTTTATAAATTGTATTTAATTCGAAAAAAATTTTAAGTAAAAATTACGACCTTCGAAAAAATTGAACAAGTTATGTAAATATCTATTTTTTAGAACAGACGTCGTTAAGGAAAAATCTCCTAGTGGTGCTAGAACAGCACATACTTTCTTACATTATTGGAAACAGCTTCGTAATATTGAAATATTGTATTTACTGGGCTACTAACACTTCAGATATTGCTCAAAAACGTCCAATTCAACCAAGAAGCGAGTAACGCTCTGTTGCCAGCAAAGACCTCCGTCAAGCTGCAACCCCTCCTTGTTCAAAATTCAAAAATAACTAGCATATAGTTTTGTTTCAATTATGTACTAATTTTGTACCACATTAAAAAAATTGTTCTCAACTATAAACAATAAAAAAAACACATCCAAATGTGGGGGTGCTAGCTTGACGTCAAGCTGACATCTCATAAATTCAAAATCAACTAGCCTAACATTATCTACTAATTATGTACTAATTTTGTACCAAAATAAAAAAAATGGTACTCAACTATAAACAATTAAAAAACGGGTGACAATGAAGCACTTTTCACGAATATCACATGATTTTTTTAAACACATTTTGAGTCAAATTTCAAAGTTGAAATGCATAATTCAGATTAACATCATAGCGAACTTTTAAATGTAATAATTTCAAAATTTTATCTAGTCCAGCAACTGAGATATTACAGTCTACAAACACGAAAAATTGCGAGCGGTTGAAAACAGAAGGGTCCGCCATTGCCATCCCCTTCGCAGAAATTCAAAATCAACTAGTCTTTTTTTTTACTAAATATGTACTAATTCTATAACAAAATAAATAATTTTGTATTCAACTATAAACAATTCAAAAACGGGTGCAATGAAGCACTTTTCACGTATATTTTACGATTTTTTATACACATTTTAAATCAAATTTCAAATTTGAAATTAATCATGCAGATTAATATTATAGTGAAACTTTACATGTAATAATTTCAAAATTTTATATGGTCCCTCATCAGTGTTATGACACTCCACATATCCGAAAAGTTGGGAGTCGCTCCATTAAAAAAGTGTCCGCCACCGCATTCCCCTTTCCAGAAATTCCAATTTAACTAGCCTATAATATACTACTAAAAATATAGTAATTTTGTAATAAAATAAATAATTCTGTACTCAACTTTAAACAATTAAAAAACGGGTGCAATTGAAGCACTTTATGCGTTAATTTCTGATTTTTCAAAACTCATTTTCTGTCAAAATTCAAAGTTGAAATTTAGACTACTTTGGGACTATGGTGGTGTTTTAGGTATAATAAATTAATTTAAATTTTACATAATAAATAAAAAATTGTAATTTTTCATTTTATTATGAGTGAAATCTCAAATAGGTACACTACGTACCATTGTTATTTAACCTAAAGTTCTGTGAAACATAGCTCAAAATTCCGCATTTTCAGAAACGCTCATACATCATTTTCTCACATATGGCTCCAATTCTGTCGCGAACGCATGGTGCTAATTGCACTATTTAATATTTTTAAAGAATCTCTTTTGCGTTTGATATGCACATTTCCAGTGATTTGCAAACACTATTGTATTTGTGAGTTAATGTGCTTCACATGATTTCAAATGAAGTTTTTCGAAAGCTCAATAATGCCTGTGAAAAAAATTCTTCAAATTTCGCATTTATAGTAGCGCTTAAAGCCATTTTCTTAAAAACGTCTCAATTTTTTTTAAAAAGAATATTGCCATTAATGACCAGGTTTTACTGATCCTTAATATTCTTTAAAAATATAATCTCGATTTAGAAAACCGATCAATAAAGAAAAGTTTATAAATGTACTTTGAACGGCGATAGATGGCATCTGGCAAGAGTATAACGTAAACCTGGATAGCTATCCGGGATCAAAAGAAATATAAAACTAATACGGGAAAGTCTGTTCCATTCTGTCGCATCACTAATTTTAATATTCATTGAACAAATTACACATAGGAAAATATCTATCTATATCTAAACATTTATACTTTAGTAAGTAAATTCAGAATTTTCAACAAACGTGAAGTCTGTACCATTCGCTCTACGAGCCGTTTTTTCGAAAATGGCACATAAGCGATACGGTAAATGTGATATTTGAAGCCCTTTTTTACAGAAATGTTTTGAGATTTCGAAAAACTTCATCGGAAGTCATTGGAAGTATTTTAACTCATAAATACAATAGTGTTTACAAATTGTTGAAAATGTGATTATCGGCGTGAGAGATCTTTCAAAACAATTACATTTGTATAATTTTTGAAAAAACAAAAATATACCCCTAAATGAACTTTACGTCATATTAAAAATTACAATCTTAAAATTACGATCTTAAAATAGATATTTTGATTTTTATGTGTACATTTTATAGAACTTTAAGTTGTTGTCTTTCTCAGAAATGTCTCAAATTTTTATGTAACCGTTTTCCTTTAATGAAGTAAACATTGCTTAAAAAGATGGCGCTGGTTTAATTTTCTTCAATTCTCTAATTTTCAAAAATTGCAAAGATTCAATATCTTTTCGTCATCTTTCTACAAATACAATGTTGAATTCTGAGATTTCACCCTTAATAAAATCTGTTCTTAAAAGACTGATCTTTAAATGTTTGTGAAATATTTTCAAAAGTGAGATTTTTCACATACTTTTGAGTGAAATAGAAGTAACAAATATTTTTGTAGAGTCGGCTCCAAATTTTCTTTTTTGTTCTCGAATAGAACAAAATGCGCTTAAAAAAGACGGAAGATGTCATTTTTGGCGAACTATTCTTTTTTCTAAAATTGCAATTTTTTCTTAATATTTTCACGTACAATTTTTTGAAAATACAAGAAGTTTCCCTGCAACTTTTGTTTGAAATATTTTATGTATTTATGAATTATATTTATGAAATGAACTTTTAGTAATTTTTTCTTATAGTTTTCTTTTATAGAGGAACGTACTCTTCAAATAGGCCGAATCTCTCATTTTCATTAACTTGTCTGAATGTTCAGATTTTCCAAAAGCTAAAAATAATGCCGTAAAGTATGTTCCCTTGACCAATACCAGTTTATGTAATTTCATTTAGCGCATTAGCTGCATTACCATCGTGACTTTTATTATACTTGTTAGAAGATTTTAACTTGCTAAGGGCTGAGTCTAAGGATTGTAGCAGTATTGTAGCAAAACCGTAATCAACTAAATCTATCATGAGTTTCTACTTCATTTCTGAGTGATTGCTTATATCTGAGGACCGTCACAACTGACCAAGACTCGTCAAATTACGGGACATATCATTTTAGTATACCCACTAATGAAATTGAAGATTCTTACTTCTATCGCAGCACGCCTTAACCTCTCCTGTGTTCACGCCTGCTTTCTCGTGACTCTTTCTTTTTCTTTTCTCTTTCTTTTTAGTAACAAAGGATATTCTTGCAAAACTTGCGATTGATTTCCCCGTTCTCCTTGAACTGCAAATTGAGATACATGTAAACATACGTGAACCTTTCAAACGGGATAATGTAACGTTTAGTGAAAATTAATGGTCATTTAGAATTAATGTTATCGGAACGATTTGGAAAAGATTGAAATGCAGTGATTAAAATTTCCAAAGGATTTTCAGCTTTAGAAAAACTATTTCTTCAACAACATTTAGTTTTCCAAGGATGATCGAATTGGCCATTACTTAACAATGGATATGTCTCGAACTACCGTGAATTTCATGAGTACTATAATTTCATATCTGTCTATGTCGATTTCATATTTATTATTGCTTAATTTATATGATAAGTGTTGGGAATCGTGGTGTTGACACGCACTCTCACTATCAACACATATCCCTGACCACGACTCAAATATTCCACGCACCGCTCTGTTATGGCAAACGGGTTGCTCACTATGATGCTTACTATTCACTTTAAGGGAATATGGAATGACCTGTCAATGGCCTGGCATCCCTGGCAATGTTAAATATTTGAGTCTAATTCTCAGAATTTATTGAAATGAGGCTTATGAAATTTGTACAGGTCACTATATCACTCATAATAACAATGAAACAACGGTTTTGAAAACTGTTTACTATTTTTATAGATAAAAATATTTTCTTAAATGCAATTTTTTACCAGGTTTTGTAGTTATAAATAAAGTTCTGCAGAATAGATAATACTAAGGTAATGAAAAAATGGTTCAGTTAATTTACTGAAAAATTACCTTTTATTGACAACTCCTAAAAAGTTCAGTTTCGTATTGCAAACGTAAGTTGAGAAAAAAGGTCCTACATTTAGTTTTAAAAGTATCAAATTTTGGGAAATGAGCTATGAAGATGCAACCCTCAGAACATGCTAGCTCGATAACTTGCTTCATCAGAATAACTATTTTCTAATAACTTCATTTTGGCACATTTTTTTAAGTTACGTACCTACTTGTACCACAACATAAGGTTTTCAATTTCCTTTCTGTAGGTCTTAAGTCTTTCAGTATTTATGTAACAACATCTAAAAGTATTGTAGCCAGCACCTGAGCTCAATGAAAGGAGGACTTCACATACAAATAAATAAATAAAATACTTGCAAAAGTGATATCAACATAACTCAAAACGCAATTTAAAGAGAAAACAATGGAGATTTAAGAAATATAAAATAACAAGAAATATTTTTGACTGCAAAATAGTTCTATTTCGCCTTTTAATTCATTAAACAGACTATTAAGAAAGGGTATATCATAATTTGTATAATTCATTTAATACTAAAGAAAAAAGTTTTCATTGCTTTTCATTGCTATTAATTAAAAAACAGCAATATCATATAAAGCATAATAGCAGGTAATGTGGCAACAAACATACAATCACCTAAGAAACGAACAAAATGCAATTAATAACGTAATTAAGAATTTGCACTCCGTTCAAACCATATTTTTAAAATCAAAAAGCATTGACTCAAGTCTGATGGGAGGGGTTTCTTCAACTTGATAAAAATCCTACGCACGGTTTAGGCGCTAGTAGTGTTCACATACACCAGACAGACGAACGGAAGGACGGACGTTTTGAAAAGAAACACTTTTTTGGTATCAGGTAATCCCAAAACTTGTATTTCCGTGTAAATCTTGAAATCAATTTTCCGCAGCATTACATAACTTTTCCTTTACTAAGTATATTACTCAATATATACGTACGTATACGAGAAAGTAAAAATGTCACTTTCTACAATTTGTTTCCAGAATTTCTTAGATGGAATTGGATAGGGTATGTGCCAATCGATTTGTCTTATCGAGAGGGATCTAATGAGCTATTGATCATCGTTTGAGTAGACTGATTGATACCGTTAGCCATCAAAATTCCGTTTTTGGCTGCTTAAGAAAATTAAAAACATGTCGTTCCGGAGAAATTACTTACAAGAATATACTGGATGGATAAGAAAAAAATCAATATCCCACTGAACGTTTTTGAAAGACAAAAAATCATTTGCCTCGATTGGTGGTTTATATATGGACTCTCCGTGGCACGATGATTGATCTGTTACTATCTAGGCTGTTATTCTGTTATTGTAACACATTCTTTTTATTTATTTCCTAAATATCAGTCTTTTTCATATTCGTATCAAAAACGTACCTGCCATTATTTCTTCATCATACAGCATAAAAATTTCTAAAAGAAAAATATTACTTATCAGATATATGGATGTGCATGAAATTGCATTATACAAATTTTCCAAATGTCCAAAATCCAATCCAATCCAAATCCAAAAAAATAATCAATCAACCGAACATATATGCTACCAATAAACTCAAATTGTTCTGTTACCCATTGCAACACACAACTATCCGCACATTTTTGTTTCATTCTCGATTACATACAAAATATTATGTATGATAATCAAACTCTTACGATACGAAGAAGTTGGAGATATGGCTAGAGTGGAAAACCCAAAACCACTGCAAACGCCCTATCCACATCCAGTGGTGACCGCAAACGCATGTCCGATTACCTTGTTTACTGCGGAAGGGAGCTGCCTGGTTAACGCCGTGGCGACGCGCATCAGTCGCGAATTCGCTGCACTGACCATGGGCCACCACCGTCTCGTCGAACGCCCCGCAGCACAGGCTGGCGCTGGCGCTGGCGCTGATGTCGCTTTCGCTTCAGCCGCCACTCGCGAGCTCCTCCGGCGCAGGTCTCCCTGCTACCTCCACCCACCCGGCACGTGCGAACCTCCCTCCCCCCCCCCCTTGTAGCTGACCGCGCCCCCGAACCTGGCCCCGCCCTTGGGCGAGGGCTCACACCGCCACCCTCCGCGCCTCGCCAGCCTCACAGCGCGCTGCACTCGGTCTCGGTGTCAGTCGCTGCGCGTGGCAGCACGCACTCCGCCGCCGACCTCGCCGCCCCCGCCGCCGCCGCCGCTCCCGCCGCCCCCGCCGCCCCCGCCCCCGCCGCCCCCGCCGCCGCCCTCGCCGCCCTCGCCGCCCTCGCCGCCGCCCCCACCGCCGCCCCCGCTGACGCCGCCGCCCCCGCCCCCGCCGCCCCCGCCCCCGCCGCCGCCCTCGCCGCCCTCGCCGCCCTCGCCGCCCTCGCCGCCCCCGCTGACGCCGCCGCCCCCGCCCCCGCCGCTCCTCCACCCCCAAGGATCGTACCGAACCCCAATTCTACGACCAGCCCTGCTGGCAGCAAAGCCGCAGGTGAGTGTCAGTTTAACTAATTAGTAATATTAGTAGTATTAACTACTTGTCGATATTAATTTTAACAATGATTTTTAATGTATTAATGATTATTAATGATTATAATTCTAAACAACTTGTAACAAGAATTGCACTTCAGCTTCTGGGTTAATGACCCCCTTCTCAGTCAGCTTTTTCGTCCAGTTCACTTGGTCCTTGGAGTGAATGCCGTGATGACCCCTTGTTTTACCTCTGGGCCTAAATATAACATTTGCATGTTCTTTGGAGTTCTCCGAGTAATGTAATTATTCTAATTATCGTTCCACTTGTTCTCGTGGCCAGACCTCCTCCAAGATTTCTTCACGAAAGCACGAAGAGGGATAGTGGCCAAACTGTGTAGCTGATTTGCCTTTGCAAATCTGTTTTATTACAAATGAGTGAATTTTGTCTTATCGGTTCTTTCCAAAAATGCTCATTTATGACTGTTGACTTAAAATAAATAAATGAAAACTTTGTTTGCAACAGTTTCTGTAAATGGAGCACTGAGAAGTGCTTTGCAAGCGTCTCTTTCCAATTACACAGTGTTTTCCAATTGTTGAAAAGATTCTTCGTTTCCGACATTTGACTCTGCACTTGCATAGCAAGGGGCTACAAGTGCATTTCTATTATTGTTAGCTGTCCCTACTTAAGCTTGATTGAAAAGTCAATAATGTATTGACGTGTTCATTAAAGGTTGTATAGTTTTTTAATATGTGTTTTTCTTTAAATACGACAATTCTTAAAATCGACAATTTTAGGGACTGACCATATTTAATAGAAATATGTGATTTATTATTATTATTGGAATTATTATAAATATTATCTTATTGACAATTACAATCGTCCTTATTTAATGTAGTGTTCCCTAAACAATATAGGATAACGCTCAGACCCTAAAATGAGTTAATGAATTTTATAAAAATTCTCAAAATTCCTGTATCACGGCAATATCTTACCATTTCTTCGATAAGAAACATTCTATTGAAGGAGTTTTCTCTCACACAAATCTGATAAAAAAGGAAGAAAGTGTTTAAAGGTTTCTTTAAATTTGTTAAAAATATACCACAGTGCTTCTTGTTTAAAACATTTCTATGTCTAAAGCTGTTAGTACAATTTAACCTTATGTTGAGAAAATCGTCTAAATAATAATAGGCCAGTGAAGTCAGAACGTATTAGTTTAACCAACGAAACGCACTATTCTACGTAGTGGTGCTAGTCAAGATGGGAAGACAGGGAAAATTTGGGAATTTTTCTAAAAATTAAGTAAATTGTTAATATTATATTTTTATGAAAATGTAATTCACTTATCATGTACTAATATTTACGATTGGATAAATTCAACAATAACATACTTTCTTTTGGCCTATGACAGTGAGAGGATCACCGTGTCAGCTGGGTGATGGAAGTGTGGGCGTTTACCGACCTGCCAGCGAGTGCAAGATTACGAGGACTGGCCCCGGCCCTCTGAGCCCCACACCAAGCCCTGCCACGAGCACCCCGCCACGCCACGCACCCCGCACGCCATCAACTACACCCAACCCCGCATCTTTACCCGCAGCCCGCCCAGCCCCTGGTCTCACTCCCATAGCCGCAGCTCGCCCCCAACCTCGCCCCGCTCCCAACCCTGCGCCGAGCCTTACACCCCGCCCCGGACACAATCATATGCCTCGCCCTGCACCAAGCCTCCCAACACGCCCCGCACACAACCCTACACCTGGTCCAGCACCCAGCCTTCCAACTCGCTCCTCAAACAACACCACCCCTCGCCCCACATCCAGCGTTACATCCCGCCCCACACCCAACCCCACAATTCGCCCCGCACCCAGCCCCTCAACTCGCCCTGCATCCAGACCCCCAACACGCCCCGCACCCAACCCTACACCTGGTCCAGCACCCAGCCTTCCAACTCGCTCCTCAAACAACACCACCCCTCGCCCCACACCAAGCGTTACCCCGCCTCACTCCCAACCCCACACTTCGCCCCGCACCCAGCCCCTCAACTCGCCCTGCATCCAGACCCCCAACACGCCCCGCACCCAACCCTACACCTGGTCCAGCACCCAGCCTTCCAACTCGCTCCTCAAACAACACCACCCCTCGCCCCACACCAAGCGTTACACCCCGCCCCACACCCAACCCCACACTTCGCCCCGCACCCAGCCCCTCAACTCGCCCTGCATCCAGACCCCCAACACGCCCAGCACCCAACCCTACACCTGGTCCAGCACCCAGCCTTCCAACTCGCTCCTCAAACAACACCACACCTCGCCCCACACCAAGCGTTACACCCCGCCCCACACCCAACCCCACACTTCGCCCCGCACCCAGCCCCTCAACTCGCCCTGCATCCAGACCCCCAACACGCCCCGCACCCAACCCTACACCTGGTACAGCACCCAGCCTTCCAACTCGCTCCTCAAACAAAACCACCCCTCGCCCCACACCAAGCGTTACACCCCGCCCCACACCCAACCCCACACTTCGCCCCGCACCCAGCCCCTCAACTGGCCCTGCAACCAGACCCCCAACACGCCCCGCACCCAACCCTACACCTGGTCCAGCACCCAGCCTTCCAACTCGCTCCTCAAACAACACCACCCCTCGCCCCACACCAAGCGTTACACCCCGCCCCACACCCAACCCCACACTTCGCCCCGCACCCAGCCCCTCAACTCGCCCTGCATCCAGACCCCCAACACGCCCCGCACCCAACCCTACACCTGGTACAGCACCCAGCCTTCCAACTCGCTCCTCAAACAACACCACCCCTCGCCCCACACCAAGCGTTACACCCCGCCCCACACCCAACCCCACACTTCGCCCCGCACCCAGCCCCTCAACTCGCCCTGGATCCAGACCCCCAACACGCCCCGCACCCAACCCTACACCTGGTCCAGCACCCAGCCTTCCAACTCGCTCCTCAAACAACACCACCCCTCGCCCCACACCAAGCGTTACACCCCGCCCCAAACCCAAACCCACACTTCGCCCCGCACCCAGCCCCTCAACTCGCCCTGCATCCAGACCCCCAACACGCCCCGCACCCAACCCTACACCTGGTCCAGCACCCAGCCTTCCAACTCGCTCCTCAAACAACACCACCCCTCGCCCCACACCAAGCGTTACACCCCGCCCCACACCCAACCCCACACTTCGCCCCGCACCCAGCCCCTCAACTCGCCCTGCATCCAGACCCCCAACACGCCCCGCACCCAACCCTACACCTGGTCCAGCACCCAGCCTTCCAACTCGCTCCTCAAACAACACCACCCCTCGCCCAACACCAAGCGTTACACCCCGCCCCACACCCAACCCCACACTTCGCCCCGCACCCAGCCCCTCAACTCGCCCTGCATCCAGACCCCCAACACGCCCCGCACCCAACCCTACACCTGGTCCAGCACCCAGCCTTCCAACTCGCTCCTCAAACAACACCACCCCTCGCCCCACACCAAGCGTTACACCCCGCCCCACACCCAACCCCACACTTTGCCCCGCACCCAGCCCCTCAACTCGCCCTGGATCCAGACCCCCAACACGCCCCGCACCCAACCCTACACCTGGTCCAGCACTCAGCCTTCCAACTCGCTCCTCAAACAACACCACCCCTCGCCCCACACCAAGCGTTACACCCCGCCCCACACCCAACCCCACACTTCGCCCCGCACCCAGCCCCTCAACTCGCCCTGCATCCAGACCCCCAACACGCCCCGCACCCAACCCTACACCTGGTCCAGCACCCAGCCTTCCAACTCGCTCCTCAAACAACACCACCCCTCGCCCCACACCAAGCGTTACACCCCGCCCCACACCCAACCCCACACTTCGCCCCGCACCCAGCCCCTCAACTCGCCCTGCATCCAGACCCCCAACACGCCCCGCACCCTACCCTACACCTGGTCCAGCACCCAGCCTTCCAACTCGCTCCTCAAACAACACCACCCCTCGCCCCACACCAAGCGTTACACCCCGCCCCACACCCAACCCCACACTTCGCCCCGCACCCAGCCCCTCAACTCGCCCTGCATCCAGACCCCCAACACGCCCCGCACCCAACCCTACACCTGGTACAGCACCCAGCCTTCCAACTCGCTCCTCAAACAACACCACCCCTCGCCCCACACCAAGCGTTACACCCCGCCCCACACCCAACCCCACACTTCGCCCCGCACCCAGCCCCTCAACTCGCCCTGGATCCAGACCCCCAACACGCCCCGCACCCAACCCTACACCTGGTCCAGCACCCAGCCTTCCAACTCGCTCCTCAAACAACACCACCCCTCGCCCCACACCAAGCGTTACACCCCGCCCCAAACCCAAACCCACACTTCGCCCCGCACCCAGCCCCTCAACTCGCCCTGCATCCAGACCCCCAACACGCCCCGCACCCAACCCTACACCTGGTCCAGCACCCAGCCTTCCAACTCGCTCCTCAAACAACACCACCCCTCGCCCCACACCAAGCGTTACACCCCGCCCCACACCCAACCCCACACTTCGCCCCGCACCCAGCCCCTCAACTCGCCCTGCATCCAGACCCCCAACACGCCCCGCACCCAACCCTACACCTGGTCCAGCACCCAGCCTTCCAAATCGCTCCTCAAACAACACCACCCCTCGCCCAACACCAAGCGTTACACCCCGCCTCACTCCCAACCCCACACTTCGCCCCGTACCCAGCCCCCCAACTCGCCCTGCATCCAGACCCCCAACACGCCCCGCACCCAACCCTACACCTGGTCCAGCACCCAGTCTTCCAACTCGCTCCTCAAACAACACCACCCCTCGCCCCACACCAAGCGTTACACCCCGCCCCACACCCAACCCGACACTTCGCCCCGCACCCAGCCCCTCAACTCGCCCTGCATCCAGACCCCCAACACGCCCCGCACCCAACCCTACACCTGGTCCAGCACCCAGCCTTCCAACTCGCTCCTCAAACAACACCACCCTCGCCCCACACCAAGCGTTACACCCCGCCCCACACCCAACCCCACACTTCGCCCCGCACCCAGCCCCTCAACTCGCCCTGCATCCAGACCCCCAACACGCCCCGCACCCAACCCTACACCTGGTCCAGCACCCAGCCTTCCAACTCGCTCCTCAAACAAAACCACCCCTCGCCCCACACCAAGCGTTACACCCCGCCCCACACCCAACCCCACACTTCGCCCCGCACCCAGCCCCTCAACTGGCCCTGCAACCAGACCCCCAACACGCCCCGCACCCAACCCTACACCTGGTCCAGCACCCAGCCTTCCAACTCGCTCCTCAAACAACACCACCCCTCGCCCCACACCAAGCGTTACACCCCGCCCCACACCCAACCCCACACTTCGCCCCGCACCCAGCCCCTCAACTCGCCCTGCATCCAGACCCCCAACACGCCCCGCACCCAACCCTACACCTGGTACAGCACCCAGCCTTCCAACTCGCTCCTCAAACAACACCACCCCTCGCCCCACACCAAGCGTTACACCCCGCCCCACACCCAACCCCACACTTCGCCCCGCACCCAGCCCCTCAACTCGCCCTGCATCCAGACCCCCAACACGCCCCGCACCCAACCCTACACCTGGTCCAGCACCCAGCCTTCCAACTCGCTCCTCAAACAACACCACCCCTCGCCCCACACCAAGCGTTACACCCCGCCCCAAACCCAAACCCACACTTCGCCCCGCACCCAGCCCCTCAACTCGCCCTGCATCCAGACCCCCAACACGCCCCGCACCCAACCCTACACCTGGTCCAGCACCCAGCCTTCCAACTCGCTCCTCAAACAACACCACCCCTCGCCCCACACCAAGCGTTACACCCCGCCCCACACCCAACCCCACACTTCGCCCCGCACCCAGCCCCTCAACTCGCCCTGCATCCAGACCCCCAACACGCCCCGCACCCAACCCTACACCTGGTCCAGCACCCAGCCTTCCAAATCGCTCCTCAAACAACACCACCCCTCGCCCAACACCAAGCGTTACACCCCGCCCCACACCCAACCCCACACTTCGCTCCGCACCCAGCCCCTCAACTCGCCCTGCATCCAGACCCCCAACACGCCCCGCACCCAACCCTACACCTGGTCCAGCACCCAGCCTTCCAACTCGCTCCTCAAACAACACCACCCCTCGCCCCACACCAAGCGTTACACCCCGCCCCACACCCAACCCCACACTTCGCCCCGCACCCAGCCCCTCAACTCGCCCTGGATCCAGACCCCCAACACGCCCCGCACCCAACCCTACACCTGGTCCAGCACTCAGCCTTCCAACTCGCTCCTCAAACAACACCACCCCTCGCCCCACACCAAGCGTTACACCCCGCCCCACACCCAACCCCACACTTCGCCCCGCACCCAGCCCCTCAACTCGCCCTGCATCCAGACCCCCAACACGCCCCGCACCCAACCCTACACCTGGTCCAGCACCCAGCCTTCCAACTCGCTCCTCAAACAACACCACCCCTCGCCCCACACCAAGCGTTACACCCCGCCCCACACCCAACCCCACACTTCGCCCCGCAACCAGCCCCTCAACTCGCCCTGCATCCAGACCCCCAACACGCCCCGCACCCTACCCTACACCTGGTCCAGCACCCAGCCTTCCAACTCGCTCCTCAAACAACACCACCCCTCGCCCCACACCAAGCGTTACACCCCGCCTCACTCCCAACCCCACACTTCGCCCCGTACCCAGCCCCCCAACTCGCCCTGCATCCAGACCCCCAACACGCCCCGCACCCAACCCTACACCTGGTCCAGCACCCAGTCTTCCAACTCGCTCCTCAAACAACACCACCCCTCGCCCCACACCAAGCGTTACACCCCGCCCCACACCCAACCCGACACTTCGCCCCGCACCCAGCCCCTCAACTCGCCCTGCATCCAGACCCCCAACACGCCCCGCACCCAACCCTACACCTGGTCCAGCACCCAGCCTTCCAACTCGCTCCTCAAACAACACCACCCTCGCCCCACACCAAGCGTTACACCCGGCCCCACACCCAACCCCACACTTCGCCCCGCACCCAGCCCCTCAACTCGCCCTGCATCCAGACCCCCAACACGCCCCGCACCCAACCCTACACCTGGTCCAGCACCCAGCCTTCCAACTCGCTCCTCAAACAACACCACCCCTCGCCCAACACCAAGCGTTACACCTCGCCCCACACCCAACCCCACACTTCGCCCCGCACCCAGCCCCTCAACTCGCCCTGCACCCAGACCCCCAACACGCCCCGCACCCAACCCTACACCTGGTCCAGCACCCAGCCTTCCAACTCGCTCCTCAAACAACACCACCCCTCGCCCCACACCAAGCGTTACACCCCGCCCCACACCCAACCCGACACTTCGCCCCGCACCCAGCCCCTCAACTCGCCCTGGATCCAGACCCCCAACTCGCCCCGCACCCAACCCTACACCTGGTCCAGCACCCAGCCTTCCAACTCGCTCCTCAAACAACACCACCCCTCGCCCCACACCAAGCGTTACACCCCGCCCCACACCCAACCCCACACTTCGCCCCGCACCCAGCCCCTCAACTCGCCCTGCATCCAGACCCCCAACACGCCCCGCACCCAACCCTACACCTGGTCCAGCACCCAGCCTTCCAACTCGCTCCTCAAACAACACCACCCCTCGCCCCACACCAAGCGTTACACCCGCCCCACACACAACCCCACACTTCGCCCCGCACCCAGCCCCTCAACTCGCCCTGCATCCAGACCCCCAACACGCCCCGCACCCAACCCTACACCTGGTCCAGCACCCAGCCTTCCAACTCGCTCCTCAAACAACACCACCCCTCGCTCCACACCAAGCGTTACACCCCGCCTCACTCCCAACCCCACACTTCGCCCCGCACCCAGCCCCTCAACTCGCTCTGCATCCAGACCCCCAACACGCCCCGCACCCAACCCTACACCTGGTCCAGCACCCAGTCTTCCAACTCGCTCCTCAAACAACACCACCCCTCGCCCAACACCAAGCGTTACACCCCGCCCCACACCCAACCCCACACTTCGCCCCGCACCCAGCCCCTCAACTCGCCCTGCATCCAGACCCCCAACACGCCCCGCACCCAACCCTACACCTGGTCCAGCACCCAGCCTTCCAACTCGCTCCTCAAACAACACCACCCCTCGCCCCACACCAAGCGTTACACCCCGCCCCACACCCAACCCCACACTTCGCCCCGCACCCAGCCCCTCAACTCGCCCTGCATCCAGACCCCCAACACGCCCCGCACCCAAACCTACACCTGGTCCAGCACCCAGCCTTCCAACTCGCTCCTCAAACAACACCACCCCTCGCCCCACACCAAGCGTTACACCCCGCCCCACACCCAACCCCACACTTCGCCCCGCACCCAGCCCCTCAACTCGCCCTGCATCCAGACCCCCAACACGCCCCGCACCCAACCCTACACCTGGTCCAGCACCCAGCCTTCCAACTCGCTCCTCAAACAACACCACCCTCGCCCCACACCAAGCGTTACACCCCGCCCCACACCCAACCCCACACTTCGCCCCGCACCCAGCCCCTCAACTCGCCCTGCATCCAGACCCCCAACACGCCCCGCACCCAACCCTACACCTGGTCCAGCACCCAGCCTTCCAACTCGCTCCTCAAACAACACCACCCCTCGCCCAACACCAAGCGTTACACCCCGCCCCACACCCAACCCCACACTTCGCCCCGCACCCAGCCCCTCAACTCGCCCTGCATCCAGACCCCCAACACGCCCCGCACCCAACCCTACACCTGGTCCAGCACCCAGCCTTCCAACTCGCTCCTCAAACAACACCACCCCTCGCCCCACACCAAGCGTTACACCCCGCCCCACACCCAACCCGACACTTCGCCCCGCACCCAGCCCCTCAACTCGCCCTGGATCCAGACCCCCAACACGCCCCGCACCCAACCCTACACCTGGTCCAGCACCCAGCCTTCCAACTCGCTCCTCAAACAACACCACCCCTCGCCCCACACCAAGCGTTACACCCCGCCTCACTCCCAACCCCACACTTCGCCCCGCACCCAGCCCCTCAACTCGCCCTGCATCCAGACCCCCAACTCGCCCCGCACCCAACCCTACACCTGGTCCAGCACCCAGTCTTCCAACTCGCTCCTCAAACAACACCACCCCTCGCCCCACACCAAGCGTTACACCCCCCCCCCTACACCCAACCCCACACTTCGCCCCGCACCCAGCCCCTCAACTCGCCCTGCATCCAGACCCCCAACACGCCCCGCACCCAACCCTACACCTGGTCCAGCACCCAGCCTTCCAACTCGCTCCTCAAACAACACCACCCCTCGCCCCACACCAAGCGTTACACCCCGCCCCACACCCAACCCCACACTTCGCCCCGCACCCAGCCCCTCAACTCGCCCTGCATCCAGACCCCCAACACGCCCCGCACCCAACCCTACACCTGGTCCAGCACCCAGTCTTCCAACTCGCTCCTCAAACAACACCACCCCTCGCCCCACACCAAGCGTTACACACACCCCCCTACACCCAACCCCACACTTCGCCCCGCACCCAGCCCCTCAACTCGCCCTGCATCCAGACCCCCAACACGCCCCGCACCCAACCCTACACCTGGTCCAGCACCCAGCCTTCCAACTCGCTCCTCAAACAACACCACCCCTCGCCCCACACCAAGCGTTACACCCCGCCCCACACCCAACCCCACACTTCGCCCCGCACCCAGCCCTTCAACTCGCCCCGCACCGAGCCCCTCATCACGCCCTGCACCCAACCCCACACCACGCGCCGCCCCTAATCCTCCACCTCTCACCACACCAAACCCGGCCCCACGCTCTCCACCACCGAGCCCTTCCGCCCTGGTGCCCCCTCCCCCGCCAATGCCGCTGGTCTGCTGCCCCAGCGACACCAAAGCAGACCGCAGTGAGTTCCCTTCATTTAATTACGTTCTACATCACTAATGTCGAATTTTTAAAATACACTCTGCCAGTGCTGTTATTAACATTCCTATTCAAAACCTCTTTTTCTCTTCCTGGGATCGGTATTGGTAATACAAATTTGTTCACATTTTTTTGTATTAGTGAATGTCAATATCTTGCATAGCGTGTGATGTATTGAATGCGAATAATTTTTATGATTGCAAGTTTTATTCGTTTTCTGTATATTTTCAAATATTTCGATGTGAGTAGTCAATGTATACATGGGTATTTATTTACTTACCAAAAATTAATTAAAAATGCAGTTAGAATTGTTGACTGCTAAAGGTAACAGGGAAATTGCTCCTCTATAGTTTTAGTAAAAACTTGTCTTTCGTTCTCGGAGTGTAGTGTGCCGCAAGTACATTCAAAATGTGTACGAGAAACGTCAACGTCACGAGAGGAACCCAAGAGCCGTTCGTGGGAAGAGGGCAAAAGCCTGCGAGTTCCCACACATGGTAAGTTATGCCCTACTTGCGCAGTCGAGAAGAACGAAATGAAATCTTTATTCAGACCTTGGTGGACTTTGAATTGGCACTGTATTTGTTTATCCATTTCATTCGTAATATCATTCAAGTTTATTTCATTACAAATCTTGAGAAGAAAGTTTTCGGCAAAGTATTTGGGGTCAATAGTCTGAGAGGATGCTGATTATGAGTGGAACAATTGCATTGTCATTAATGTTTTAAAAAATACAATGCCAGGAATGTTTCTCCATAGTGGTACCCTGCTGGTGAGAGTGCTAGCAACCGAAATTTTGTTGCTAACACGAGCTGCAGCTTTTAACAAATGAAAACGTTATTTGTATACTCATCACAATCCAGCGAGCTAGAATATACTACATAGAGTGGCTGAAGCGCCTCCTTCTTTAAAGGAAATTGAAGCAATGTTTTTTGCAGTCAAAGCGGCGCCCTCTGGGAAACAAAGTATTCTAGCATTACGATAGGTGCTGGTTACGGACGGTTACACCCTGGTTACACCGGCACTCGTGTCTTTTGACTTCAAAAAACATGACGCCCACTAGTTCGAGGAACCTCCACCAAGAGCGCTGAAACTATAGGGATAGCCACTCCATGTAGTACATTCTAGCGCGGTACCACAATCATTACAGATGCTGAAAGTGTTTCATTTGTTTTTCAATGATGAGGCTGCTACGAACATAAATGCAATTTTTAATGGGAGGTCCTGACGCGGCTCGGCGCGAGGAAGGTTTTTCAGTGCATTTTAGGAGTCTTAAAATACCAGTTTATTTTAATTCACAGTCGCTGCAAGGAAAATGGAATTCAACATCTCCGCGAATATTATAGCTAAAAAACTAGGAAAAAATGTTACACGAATGGCCGCCATTTATCAATTGATTAATTTGCTTGGTTAATCTCTGTTTACCAAGTCAGTGACTAAAACCAGTGTGCAATCAGTATTTTCTCAGAAACATACCGAATGTTTTCACAGCTGATATATTTCTTCCTACAAAGAATTACACAAAACTGCTTTAAAAAATAAGTAGTTTTTACAAATGTCAAACTGTAGCAAAATGCCTAACATCAGTAAAATAAATACTATAAATGATTATTAATAAGATAATAAAATTAATATTAATTATAAAATATTTATTAACATACACTTTTTCAGTAAATAAAAATTAATTGTAAGTTTCAAACAGCATTATGAGTCATGTATAAATATTTATGACCTAAAATGTATTCTATTACATTGCTGAAATTTTTGAATAAAGATTCATATATGATTTCAGTTTTCAACTGAAATATCAAAAGCGATAATGAAAGCATTACTAAATAATCATAAATAGGTTGTTTCTAGCTTGTGGACAATATATATGTTTTACTACGATTACTTAAAGTACTATCGTGAGTAGACAACGGACATCTTTGAAACCAGTGACGGCTCATCTCAAAAGTTGACAGAAAAGTTTACAGAACAATGGCATTGACGGGCAGAATCTGATGCTGAGACTGGTGTACAATGAATTGATGTGTACATTTCAGAAATGTGCTGTACATTAAATTTCTCATTTTTTTGAGACATTCCCTTTTCCGCAACATTAGTTTATATTATTTAAACTTATAAATAAAGAACATGTGTAATTACCTATTTTTAAAAGAAGTTGGGACGCCTTTTTTAGCTCGTAGTAAATTTGGTGATCACTCATTCTTTAAAGTCTGCCATTTGGATAAAGAATTCACACTCGATTGAAAGCGTGGCAAGAGCTGATACACTATCTTCTGCCATTGTATTGCCCAGGTATGTAACTACCGTGCTCAACGAAAATAGAATGTACCTCTGTCTCGTCGACCACAACAAGATATGTAGTTCTGCCTACTTGCACGGGTAAAAAATGCAAGATCCATTCACGGTGACGCATTTCGATTAGATACTTTTCGTATTCCCATGTACAAATTACAAATATATTGTAGAAATTCGGTTGGTGGAAACTTAAAAGAAAACTAAAACACGATTCTCATCTTATATAATATCGTCACAGTTTAAAGTCTGCCGGAAAGATACAGAGACACCAGCGGAGATGTTGGAACTACTAACTGAGGACTTTGGCGTAGCAACTCTCCGGTTACGGTTGACTAACAGCATTGAGACATCCCACTCCCCAAAAAGTCCAATCTCGTCGTCCCTGACAGCCATGTCCCTGACATCTTAGCCTACATTCCGACGTTGAAGTCGAAGATGTAACAAGGCAATGTAAACACTCTGGCTCGCAGTACAACGTGCGATTTAATTTATTGTATCTAATTTGTAGTTAATGCAAGAAAATTGTGATGCGATTATGACTTAAGAGATAATAATTGACATAATAATCTTAATATATATAAATCTCGTGTCACAATGTTTGTCCTCAATGGACTCCTAAACCACTTAACCGATTATAATAAAATTCGCACACCATGTGCAGTTCGATCCAACTTGAAAGATAGTGTAGTTTAAATCTCAAATTATAATCGCAATTTTAATTTATTGCTAATTTATTACAAATTTGATTGTTGTAATAATTGTAGATAATTGTGACTGTCAAATAATAACAGACAAATAATTAGCAATAAATTAAAATTGCGACTATAATTTGAGATTTAAACTATCCTATCTTTCAAGTTGGATCGAACTGCACATGGTGTGCGAATTTTATTATAATCGGTTAAGTGGTTTAGGAGTCCATTGAGGACAAAAATTGTGACACGAGACGAGATTTATATATATTAAGAATACAACAATCAGCTAGCTGACCCGGCCACGCGTTGCACGCGTTGTGCTGCCACGGAAACAAGGAAAACCACATCCTTCCATTACAGGCATATTCAAAGCTAAGACATTGGGGAGACTTTACACGGTACATCCAAAGCAACGTGAGTGCTTCTATTTACGTTTTTTATTGGTGAATGTTCGACTGGGTTGAGTAAGTAATCAATAGATGGCGCTGCTATGGTAAAAAATCAGCTCCAAGAATCAGGACAGCAGAAGGTCATGCACAAGAATCTCAATAACAGTGTAACGAACGTATTCAAGAGAATATCATAAGAACACTGTGACACGAGATTTATATATATTTATATATATTTAACCTCCATTTAAAATTATTTTGCACTTATTATTTCAATGTGCTATGATAACATGTTTTTCAGTTCCTCTTTCTAATATTTAAACTATTATTATTATTTTCAGTCAAATGCCACCGAAAAAATCTAACCTCAACAACGCGAGCAGCAAAGGGTCACGACGCAAACGTGTTGAAAGAGCTCAGCAATTACCAGAACAAATCGAAACAAGAAATGCAGCTCAAAGAATCAGGACTCCAGAAAGTCGTACACAAGAATCTCAAGAACAGCGTGACGAACGTCTGCAACAGAATATTACGAGAACAAGAGCGGCACGAGAACGAAACATAGCTACAATACGAGGACTAGATCGACAAAGGCAACGGATTTATATATATTAAGATTATTTTACCTCCATTTAAAATTATTTTGCACTTATTATTTCAATGTGCTATGATAACATGTTTTTCAGTTCCTCTTTCTAATATTTAAACTATTATTATTATTATTATTATTATTATTTTCAGTCAAATGCCACCGAAAAAATCTAACCTCAACAACGCGAGCAGCAAAGGGTCACGACGCAAACGTGTTGAAAGAGCTCAGCAATTACCAGAACAAATCGAAACAAGAAATGCAGCTCAAAGAATCAGGACTCCAGAAAGTCGTACACAAGAATCTCAAGAACAGCGTGACGAACGTCTGCAACAGAATATTACGAGAACAAGAGCGGCACGAGAACGAAACATAGCTACAATACGAGGACTAGATCGACAAAGGCAACGGATTTATATATATTAAGATTATTTTACCTCCATTTAAAATTATTTTGCACTTATTATTTCAATGTGCTATGATAACATGTTTTTCAGTTCCTCTTTCTAATATTTAAACTATTATTATTATTATTATTATTATTTTCAGTCAAATGCCACCGAAAAAATCTAACCTCAACAACGCGAGCAGCAAAGGGTCACGACGCAAACGTGTTGAAAGAGCTCAGCAATTACCAGAACAAATCGAAACAAGAAATGCAGCTCAAAGAATCAGGACTGCAGAAAGTCGTACACAAGAATCTCAAGAACAGCGTGACGAACGTCTGCAACAGAATATTACGAGAACAAGAGCGGCACGAGAACGAAACATAGCTACAATACGAGGACTAGATCGACAAAGGCAACGGATCAGCCGCTCATTAACACGTGCATCATTCGTTCGGCTTGCCTTTGAATATGCACCAGATATTAACTACTCGGCGCATTCAAAAATTGCTATCGGTGGAATGGATAAAGTATGTCAATATTGTCAGGCATTGAAATTTCGGAATGAAGCAGCCGGCATGTGCTGCGCATCAGGAAAAGTTGTGCTGTCACCTCTACCCGCTCCGCCGGAGCCTTTATTATCCCTTCTTACTGGCAATTCAGATGATTCCAAATTATTTTTGCGTAAGATACGCAAATTTAATTCTTGCTTCCAAATGACGTCATTTGGGGCAACTAAAATTTGCGATCGTGCATCCGATGGACGTAATTTTGAAACTACATTCAAAATTCAAGGCCAGGTGTACCATAAAATCGGATCACTGATGCCAATGCCTGATAACAATCCAAAATTTCTTCAAATTTATTTTATGGGCGATTGTGAAGAGCGCGTGACGACTCGGTGCCTGTATAATTTTATTGAACAAGCAGAGGAAAGAGCAATTGTGATATTATTGGAAAATTTTTTAGAAGATCACAATCAACTAATTCAATTGATCAAAAGAGTTTCGCCACGACTGCAAAATGACAATTATCAAATCGTCATAAAAGCCGACAAAGTACCATTAGGTGAACATGCTGGTAGATTCAACGCTCCAACTGTTGATGAGGTTGCTGTTATCATGGTTGGTGATCCAGTTGACAAAAGATCTATAAAAATTACACGGCGAGACAACACTGTCAGTACGATTTCGGATCTACACCGTTCATATGACGCACTACAATATCCATTGATATTTTGGCAAGGACAAGATGAATATCACCTTAATATCAAACAGTATGATCCAAATACCGGTAAATTTTACAATTATCTATTTACTTTCTTACTGTATGTATAGATTTTAATTTCGTATTGCATTTAATTTTTTATTTTTTTAGGTGATTACAGAAATAATAAAGTTAGCTCAATGAACTACTACGCACACCGAATAATGGTTAGACAACATCAAGACAATTATATCCTTCGATATCGTCAGCTGTTCCATCAATACATTGTTGATATGTATGCTAAGGTCGAAAGCGAACGCTTGCGATTCCTTCGATTCAACCAGGCAAAACTACGATCGGAAGAATATATTCACTTACGAGATGCTGTTGCTGGAAACATCGATGGAAATTTAAATCCCATTGACATCGGTAATGCTTTCATTTTACCTTCAAGCTACATCGGCAGTCCACGGAACATGCAGGAATACATACAAGATGCGATGACTTACGTACGTCATTACGGCCGACCGGATTTATTTATTACATTCACATGTAATCCGAATTGGGAAGAGATACAAACTTTACTATTGCCAGAACAACAAGCCATTCATCGTCATGATTTAACTGCACGTGTGTTTAAACAAAAATTGAAATCCTTAATTGATTTTATTGTTAAATATTCAATTTTTGGTATCACACGTTGTTGGCTGTATACGATAGAGTGGCAAAAGCGAGGTTTGCCTCATGCTCACATTTTGGTTTGGCTTAAAGATAGAATCCGTCCTGAAGAAATCGATCAAATAATTTCAGCCGAAATTCCAGACCCATTAATTGATCAAGAATTATTTGATATTGTCACCAAACACATGATCCATGGGCCATGCGGTGCTTTCAACATGACGTCACCGTGCATGGAAAATGGAAAATGTAAAAAAAAATTCCCAAAGCCGTATACGAATGACACGATCACGGATATTGATGGTTATCCAATGTATCGCCGCAGAAGTACTGAGAATGGTGGCCACACATTTACAATGCGACTGCCGAACTTTCCAAATCAAGTTGAGTTTGATAATCAGTGGGTGGTACCATACTCACCACTACTTTCAAAAACTTACAAAGCTCATATCAATGTTGAGCTTTGCAGTTCTGTTAAATCAATTAAGTATATTTGTAAATATGTAAACAAAGGCAGTGATTTGGCCATATTTGAAGTACAAAACATAAATAAAAATGACGAAATAGCACGATACCAAATGGGCAGATACATTAGCAGCAATGAAGCTATTTGGCATATTCTCAGCTTTCCCATCCACGAAAGAGATCCTGCTGTCCAACATCTGGCAATACATCTTGAAAACGGTCAACGTGTATACTTCACTGAAAAAAATGTTCTCCAAAGAGCGTTCGAAGCTCCGAAAACGACTCTAACTGAATTTTTTACATTGTGTCAAAAACCTGATGTTTTTGGCCAATTCGCGAAGACATTGGTGTTTGGTGATGTTCCACGTTATTTCACATGGAACAAATCCAGTAAAAAATGGGAGCCACGGAAACAAGGAAAACCACATCCTTCCATTACAGGCATATTCAAAGCTAAGACATTGGGGAGACTTTACACGGTACATCCAAAGCAACGTGAGTGCTTCTATTTACGTTTGTTATTGGTGAATGTTCCCGGACCAACGTCTTTTGAATTTTTACGAACAGTTAATGGTCGAGTATTCAATACATACCAGGATGCATGTCTTGAACTGCAATTGCTAGAAGACGATAACCATTGGGACTTAACGCTTGCTGATGCTGCGTTGACATCAACACCGAATAACATTCGTCAGTTGTTTGCAATTATTTTGACGACATGTTATCCCTCGCAAGCACAAACTTTGTGGGAAAAATATAAAAATTGTATGACAGAAGACATATTGCACCGAATTAGACAAACAAATCAATGCCAAAACATAGATTATACACCAGAGATGTACAATGAAGCATTGGTCTTGATCGAGGATTTATGTGTTCTTATTTCAAATTTACCACTTAATCATTATGGTATGCCATCACCTAATCGTCCAGCCACCGACTTAGTCAATACCGATTTACAACGAGAAAATCAATATGACCATGAAAGTTTAGCAACAATTATCATGAACAGTGAACCATTACTGACAGCAGAACAAAAAATTATTTATGATCGGATTACGCTGGCTGTTGCTGCTGAACAAGGCGGTTTTTTTTTTCTTGGATGCACCCGGTGGAACCGGTAAGACATTTTTAATATCGTTGATTCTTGCCAAAATACGGTCGCAACAAAAAATCGCATTAGCAGTAGCATCGTCAGGCATTGCGGCTACTTTACTGGATGGTGGGCGAACAGCACATTCAACATTCAAGCTGCCATTGGACGTTCATAATAAACCAGATGCAATGTGTAACATCAAAAAGAATAGTGGAATAGCTGCAGTGTTGCGGAAGAGTTCTATAATAATTTGGGATGAGTGCACAATGGCACACAAATATTCACTTGAAGCATTAAACAGAACTATGCAAGATTTAAACAGCAATAATAAACTTTTCGGTGGTGCTATCTTACTTTTGTCTGGTGACTTCCGGCAGACCTTACCGGTTATACCTCGCTCTACTTTCGCGGATGAGATTAATCCATGTTTGAAACAATCATTCTTATGGCGAAGTGTTGAAACACTTCGATTGACCATAAATATGCGAGTACAATTGCAAAATGATCCATCAGCACAAATATTTTCCGAACAACTACTAGATATTGGGAACGGTAAAATAGAACTGCAACCAAATACGCAATGCATTAAACTACCAGACAATTTTTGCACTGTTGTTCAGGATAAAAATGAATTGATTCAGTGTATTTTCCCGGATATACAGAATAATTATTTGAATCATGAATGGCTTAGTCAACGGGCGATTTTGGCAGCCAAAAACGTTGATGTTGACGAAATTAACTTCCAGATACTACAGTTATTACCAGGCGATATGATGTCTTTTAAATCAATCGATACTGTTGTTGATGAAAATGAAAGTGTAAATTTTCCGATTGAATTTTTAAATTCATTAGATATCCCTGGAATGCCACCACATAATCTTCGATTAAAGATTGGTTCCACTATTATTCTCCTCCGTAATTTGAATCCACCTCAATTATGTAACGGTACGCGTTTGGTCATCAAAAAGATCACCGGAAACATTCTTGAAGCAACCATTTTGGCTGGGAAGTTTAAAGGAAAAGTGGTCCTGCTGCCACGTATTCCGATGATACCATCAGATTCTACCATACCCTTCAAAAGGCTACAGTTTCCAATTCGTTTAGCTTTCGCCATTTCTATAAATAAATCTCAAGGTCAAACAATGTCCATTTGTGGTTTAGATTTGGAAAATCCATGTTTTTCTCATGGGCAACTATATGTTGCGTGTTCACGTGTTGGGAAACCGTCTAATATATTTGTGTTAGCTAAAGACAGGTTAACCAAAAACATTGTGCACCGATTGGTGTTAAATTAAATTGAATTTGAAAGTATTTATAATTGAACTAGCTGACCCGGCCACGCGTTGCTGTGGCTAAAGTTTTTGTTATATTACATTATAGTAAACAATCTAAGAGGAACAATAAGAGAACATCAGTCACGGAGTCCACTATGCTTTTTCACACAGATGGTATTTGTAAAAAAATATGGTGATCTCCTTATTTGACTTTCTACTACTATAACCCTTTAGTACAATGAAATTATTTACCAATAAAGACGAAAATATTGATGTTGGTATACAAATTCACTGGATTGAGATTTGAAGGGGAAGTACGTTGAACACAATTAATTAAAATGTTCTTACACTTGATATTAAGCAGAAATCAATAGGTACAAAATAAAAATTTATCAGATTTATTATTTCCATTTAATTTGTATAACAAATATAAGTACTATTCAATTATAAATACTTTCAAATTCAATTTAATTTAACACCAATCGGTGCACAATGTTTTTGGTTAACCTGTCTTTAGCTAACACAAATATATTAGACGGTTTCCCAACACGTGAACACGCAACATATAGTTGCCCATGAGAAAAACATGGATTTTCCAAATCTAAACCACAAATGGACATTGTTTGACCTTGAGATTTATTTATAGAAATGGCGAAAGCTAAACGAATTGGAAACTGTAGCCTTTTGAAGGGTATGGTAGAATCTGATGGTATCATCGGAATACGTGGCAGCAGGACCACTTTTCCTTTAAACTTCCCAGCCAAAATGGTTGCTTCAAGAATGTTTCCGGTGATCTTTTTGATGACCAAACGCGTACCGTTACATAATTGAGGTGGATTCAAATTACGGAGGAGAATAATAGTGGAACCAATCTTTAATCGAAGATTATGTGGTGGCATTCCAGGGATATCTAATGAATTTAAAAATTCAATCGGAAAATTTACACTTTCATTTTCATCAACAACAGTATCGATTGATTTAAAAGACATCATATCGCCTGGTAATAACTGTAGTATCTGGAAGTTAATTTCGTCAACATCAACGTTTTTGGCTGCCAAAATCGCCCGTTGACTAAGCCATTCATGATTCAAATAATTATTCTGTATATCCGGGAAAATACTCTGAATCAATTCATTTTTATCCTGAACAACAGTGCAAAAATTGTCTGGTAGTTTAATGCATTGCGTATTTGGTTGCAGTTCTATTTTACCGTTCCCAATATCTAGTAGTTGTTCGGAAAATATTTGTGCTGATGGATCATTTTGCAATTGTACTCGCATATTTATGGTCAATCGAAGTGTTTCAACACTTCGCCATAAGAATGATTGTTTCAAACATGCATTAATCTCATCCGCGAAAGTAGAGCGAGGTATAACCGGTAAGGTCTGCCGGAAGTCACCAGACAAAAGTAAGATAGCACCACCGAAAAGTTTATTATTGCTGTTTAAATCTTGCATAGTTCTGTTTAATGCTTCAAGTGAATATTTGTGTGCCATTGTGCACTCATCCCAAATTATTATAGAACTCTTCCGCAACACTGCAGCTATTCCACTATTCTTTTTGATGTTACACATTGCATCTGGTTTATTATGAACGTCCAATGGCAGCTTGAATGGTGAATGTGCTGTTCGCCCACCATCCAGTAAAGTAGCCGCAATGCCTGACGATGCTACTGCTAATGCGATTTTTTGTTGCGACCGTATTTTGGCAAGAATCAACGATATTAAAAATGTCTTACCGGTTCCACCGGGTGCATCCAAGAAAAAAAAACGCCTTGTTCAGCAGCAACAGCCAGCGTAATCCGATCATAAATAATTTTTTGTTCTGCTGCCAGTAATGGTTCACTGTTCATGATAATTGTTGCTAAACTTTCATGGTCATATTGATTTTCTCGTTGTAAATCGGTATTGACTAAGTAGGTGGCTGGACGATTAGGTGATGGCATACCATAATGATTAATTGGTAAATTTGAAATAAGAACACATAAATCCTCGATCAAGACCAATGCTTCATTGTACATCTCTGGTGTATAATCTATGTTTTGCCATTGATTTGTTTGTCTAATTCGGTGCAATATGTCTTCTGTCATACAATTTTTATATTTTTCCCACAAAGTTTGTGCTTGCGAGGGATAACATGTCGTCAAAATAATTGCAAACAACTGACGAATGTTATTCGGTGTTGATGTCAACGCAGCATCAGCAAGCGTTAAGTCCCAATGGTTATCGTCTTCTAGCAATTTCAGTTCACGACATGCATCCTGGTATGTATTGAATACTCGACCATTAACTGTTCGTAAAAATTCAAAAGACGTTGGTCCGGAAACATTCACCAATAACAAACGTAAATAGAAGCACTCACGTTGCTTTGGATGTACCGTGTAAAGTCTCCCCAATGTCTTAGCTTTGAATATGCCTGTAATGGAAGGATGTGGTTTTCCTTGTTTCCGTGGCAGCACAACGCGTGCAACGCGTGGCCGGGTCAGCTAGCTGATTGTTGTATTCTTAATATATATAAATCTCGTCTCGTGTCACAATTTTTGTCCTCAATGGACTCCTAAACCACTTAACCGATTATAATAAAATTCGCACACCATGTGCAGTTCGATCCAACTTGAAAGATAGGATAGTTTAAATCTCAAATTATAGTCGCAATTTTAATTTATTGCTAATTATTTGTCTGTTATTATTTGACAGTCACAATTATCTACAATTATTACAACAATCAAATTTGTAATAAATTAGCAATAAATTAAAATTGCGACTATAATTTGAGATTTAAACTATCCTATCTTTCAAGTTGGATCGAACTGCACATGGTGTGCGAATTTTATTATAATCGGTTAAGTGGTTTAGGAGTTCTTTGAGGACAAACATTGTGACACGAGATTTATATATATTAAGATAGTACTTATATTTGTTATACAAATTAAATGGAAATAATAAATCTGATAAATTTTTATTTTGTACCTATTGATTTCTGCTTAATATCAAGTGTAAGAACATTTTAATTAATTGTGTTCAACGTACTTCCCCTTCAAATCTCAATCCAGTGAATTTGTATACCAACATCAATATTTTCGTCTTTATTGGTAAATAATTTCATTGTACTAAAGGGTTATAGTAGTAGAAAGTCAAATAAGGAGATCACCATATTTTTTTACAAATACCATCTGTGTGAAAAAGCATAGTGGACTCCGTGACTGATGTTCTCTTATTGTTCCTCTTAGATTGTTTACTATAATGTAATATAACAAAAACTTTAGCCACAGCAACGCGTGGCCGGGTCAGCTAGTATATTATAATATACTTAATAATAATTGACATAAATATCCTTATTATATATAAATCATATATATTTCTCTAATGACGATATTTTTCGGTTGTAGCGCAGACTTGCTACAACATGCACGAGCCACCCCTGTTTGAAACGGAAGCAATGTTAGTGCAAATTATGACAAGGAAATATTATTGTACACGCATCAAGTCTTTCACACATGAATATAATTACTAAACTATTTTTTTGTTTGCTTTTAACTCTATTTTTCTATATTTGTTCAAAAGCTACTGAACGTAAAAAAATATTACATTAATATGAAATACATTATAATTTTTTAAAAAATGTGGAAATATGAATAAAATGAATTCTGTGTTCATCGCTGAGAACTACACATTTGGTGAAACATTTTATGCGTAGGCGATGATTGGTTATGGGAAGAGCATCAACGACTCCAATTGGACCTGCGGAGGCACGCTAATTAGCAGCCGATACGTCCTCACAGCTGGCCATTGCCTCTCTTCTAAATTGTAGGTATTCAACGTCAAAACTAAACGATTCAGTAATACGGAAATAATCGATTGATTGATTGATTGGTTGATTTAATGTTTTTCGGCGCGTCAACTGCTATAATCATTAGTACTGTTCATGTTGTATATGTGAAGGGTGAGTGGCGGAGTTACTACCACGATAGTACAGAGATACGACGCGAAACTACACTACAAAATATACAACGCTGAAAATATCACTACGGGAACATATTATTATTATTATTATTATTATTATTATTATTATTATTATTATTATTATTATTATTATTATTATTATTATTATTATTATTATTATTATTATTATTATTATTATTATTATCATTATATATAATAATATAATATATTATATTATTAATAATAATAATACGTATTGACACATGATTACAATGCCTATCGTACGTACCCAATTTAACTCACTATAGAGAGATATAAAATGAAAACATTCTGGTGGTATATAAAATATTAAATAAAATAAATTTATTAACAAACAAGATATGATTAACAAAATGGACCGTGATAACATTGTTTCCAAAATACAATGTAAAGATTGACATTAGTATACGAATATAGGGCAAGCAAAAAAGGAAAATTGAATGGGTGAAAGCCAGAACGGTACGTGACATTTTATAAATTCTGAGAAAAATGAGTTTATTTCAGGTTATATTTCAGTGGCAATGAATTTTCGTAGTTTTAATGAACAATTGAAATGTCGTGATTTTAATGATACAAATCACTTAATAATACAAATCATTTAATTACGAAGTAAAGCATCACGAATTTACTGTGATATTGACTTAAATAAACAGATTTCTCAAAATGTATAAAATGTCACTTATGCTGTTCTGGTTTTCACTCATTCAATTGAAAGAAATTACGAACAAGAAAAACATATTCTGTATCTCCTCCCAACCTAATTCCCTTACTCGGCATATAGTCAACAAATTACTGAGTGGCGGATCCAGGTATTGAAGCATTCCCCTTATATTAACAAAAATCTATGACGCCCCCCCCCCCTCCCAAATAATCGACCGAATCCGCCCCTACACGCCACATAGCCTTCGATAATATTAACATTATTGATACAGAACATAGTTTCTTTACAACGGAAGAGTTTGAGAAAACAACGCGACGAATCACAAGTTTCTTGTTTGAGGATATACCAATTATATTATTCAGAAAATATATTTTCATACTTTTATTCAGTTAATGTTTTCAAATTTGATATGTTGTACTTGTTTGTATTTTATAGAATATTTAAAAAAATAGTATGAAACGAATTCTGTCAACAATTGATAATGTCATCCCTGTTTTCCAAAAATGTGGCATATTGTGTTTCTGCTCGAAGCCATTCACAGTTGTATTATCCTGTATTATATGGCTTTCGGATTAAACTTAATATAATGCATTCCAAGCTTAATGATAAAATTACTTGTTCAGAAAGGTTGATAACTAGTGATAATGTTATTAATTATCTCTATCACTACCAGATGCAATAATAATAATAATAATAATAATAATAATAATAATGTATTGAAATCAATTATGGGATATTATATCTCAAAAAGTATTCGTTTACGAACACCTTTTAAGCTAGTAATACTTTCTGACATCTATTTGGATGTGAAACCAATGAAATATATAAATTATAAAGTAATGAAATATAAGTCACAAAGTTAAAAAAATAGTTATTTTCCAGAGAAGTTACCAAATATACCTTTCAACCTGATTTAATGATTTTTGATGATTTATTGTTGAATTAACGCACAGATGAGGTTCATTAGACCTGGGACTTTAACCAGTTGCTTTATCTTTGTCTCCTGCATCTGATCAAACAAAATAGTGACTAAGAAGTCAAAAACGGGCAAAAATATTTAAGTGCAATTCTCCAAATACATAATCACTACCTAGAGAGATAACTCAGGGCATCAATTGATGTCACTGCAGTCCCTCTGACAGGGAGCTCGTACGTTCGAGTCCCGACGGTGCCAGGATTTTCAACACTGGCTTGTTAGCTAGGTCGAATTCAGTCTCTATCTGGAGGAGAATTATAGCGGCCGTCTGCTCTGATCGATAGCTTTCCGTGGTTTCTCCGATCAACAACAGGCGAATTCCAGAGCAGTACCCTACCAAACGGGCCACAGACCGCGCGCGATCCTTTCTACCTCTTCCTTGTCCTATCCTCTCCCCTCACTCATACATATTCACACACACTAACACACACTACACAAGCACACATGTCAGGAGACCGGGCGGGAGCTTAGAGCTTGTTCCGGCTGGGGCGGTATCCCGCTGGAGAGAGATACCTGGTTGAGGAAAGCCCCGCTAGCCGACAGTAGGACAGAACTCACCGTACTGCGAGGAAAAACTACCACTTCGCGAGCAAACACATGCACTAAACTTACGGGATTAATGACCCTGTTAGTTAGCGTAGACGGAATCACTAAAATAATCATTGCGCGCGGCGATGGTGTTACGGTTAGCCCAAGATGGCGGGTTCTAACCCGATCGAAGCCGTGGATTTTTAAGGGCGAAAAACGAAACGGTAAGGTACGAAACTTCGTACGCATCCTTCGGAGGGGAAGTAAAGCCGCCTGTCCCATATTAGTAGATTTACTTGCATGTAAAAGATCCTCAAGCCTAAATGACGCCTCTGAGCTAAATTCAAAAATCGCTTGTTTCGTCGCCCAAGAAATACCTCCTTCCTCTGCTAGTTGGTGAAAGGAGCGTAGCGAAATTTGCGTGGTCAGACGGAAGAGCGGGCCTGATGGCCCGAGTCTTGCCACGTAAAATAAGGCATTAATTCAATTCAATCAATCAACGTAATCGCTGATTTAAAAAAATAATTAAAAATTTTAAAAAATTAAATAAATAAAATAAAAGAAAGACTCGTGCCGCAGGGGGGATGCGCGGTGGGTGCGCCTGGGCGCGCTCAACGCCCACAACGACTCGAGGCTGATGAACTTCCGCGACTACCGCGTGGCGCGTCGCGTCGCGCACCCCGCTCTACCGGCCGGGCAGCCGCTACGACGACATCGGCCTGCTGCGGCTGGGCAGCCGCGTCGCCTTCACCAACGCCATCAAGCCGGCCTGCGTGCACGCGCGCCGCCGCGTCGACCAGCGCCAGGCCGTCGCCACCGGCTGGGGCGCCACGCAGCCCCGTGAGTGGCGACTTAGTATTATTATTATTATTATTATTATTATTATTATTATTATTATTATTATTATTATTATTATTATTATTATTATTATTATTATTATTATTATTATTATCATTATTATTATTATTAAACTCCCCTCCACACTACTCGGGATTCGGCGAGCGGTTGCACGGGATTCGCCAACTGCCCCATGTTTGGAGCCGCCTTGAGGGGCACCGCAAACCCAAGATTAAGCACATTTTATTCTCCTGTACCATAATTTAATATTATGAGGGATTGTTTTATTTTCTGTAGTGTTCGACGACGGCAGTGAACATTTGATGAAAGTCAATCTCGATATTCAAAATGTAGATGTGTGCATCAAAGCATATTCTGGTGATAAGAAAAGTTCCGAACTTAATAATGGTGTCAAGGATGAATCCATGATAGGCGCAGGAAGATTAGAAGGCGGTCAAGACACGTGCAAGGTAAGAAAGTAAATAATTACCATTTTTCTTTGACTTCATATCTTTCATTCAAACAAGCAATGAATTTATTGTATGCACGCCGAATACAATATCTCATACAAAATAGAATCTTTTTTGCATAGGATTCAACTATCATTTTACAGATTGAAGAGAAAATTCTACACGTTATAAAAAACCCGAAGCTGCTTTTAGATATTTTAATTTCAGGTCGCCGAAAACTGTCGTATTGTAGTGCCTCTAATTCCAATTCCTGGGTTTGTAACGTTCGTCTATGTCATACATTTTAAACATCATAAGTAACAAAGGGTAATGTTAGAATCAAACGAGAATTGTTACCTTCCGTGTGTTTCCCATGATTATACAGGGAAATAATTGGCTACAACCCAGCGATATTTGTGATGTATAAATTAACAATTAAATTTCGGAAAAATAAAAATGTTTCCTGCCAGTTTCTTTAGAGAAAAAATAGCTGGGTCTGCTCTCACGTACTCGAAGTAATGTGGTCCAGAATGGATACTTGCGGAGAGATTGCAATTGCTTATTTTATTCATCGCTTGCTTTTCAAGCGTTGTAGACGTCTTTCATGAGTATCCGCTCTGCTTCAGCTAAGTTACGTGACATTCTGTAGCGATACTAGGGCCGGACTACAGCCAGGGGCGGATTAATATTTTTGCCGCCTGTAGGCACATCAAATTTTCCGCCACCCGTTTAACATTAATGTTACATTTCAAGTTGTAACGTTTCAGTAACAATTCTTCATTAATTTAAACGTTTTAACTTTAAAAGTAACATTATATTTTGCACATTGTTTTCTTAAATTAAATATTTTTTTTTGGATTAGCTAATTTTGGATATAAACTGTATCTTCATAGCAAGTAACGTTCAACATTATTAACGTTTCAGCACTGAAACGTTAACATTAAAAGGAAACTAAAACATGACAACTAGAATTACAACATGTTTTCATTCGTCAAAGGGCCTTAGTTTTAGATTCATATACTTCTGAAATCATAAGGTATACTCTAATGAAGTAGACAAATAAATAGCTTGTATTAAATATTAATATGATATTTTAAAATAAAAATATGATTTAAGCTGTTATAGTTTTTAGAAAACCTAAATTTGTTTTAGAAAATATCAAGAAAATTTTGCGCCTTTGAAAATTTGCCGCCCTTGAAAATTTGCCGCCGTAGGCACGTGCTTACTGTGCCTATGCGTAAATCCACCTCTCACTACAGTTGTTTTCCGCACCTGTGTGTTTGTGTTATTGATAGTAACTTCAAAAACCGTGAAGTAGTGTAGTCGTACATCTAAGAACAGTACTTATCTAGAACAAATAGCCCCAACACTGTGCAAACTATCCGTAGTGCTCTCGTGGCTCTACACACATTGATCCGGAGACCGGCGCAGCAACGGGAAACGAGACTCCGTCAACTTAAGAACATCAACAAATGCAACTGGAAATCCAAAAACAATTTCCGTAGTGGCGTATTCGTCAGAAACAACCGTTCGAAATCTACAACTCCGAAAAAAGCCTCGCGCATAGCCGCCGCAGTCACCACAGGTCTTGTCTCATGGCCTTCCTGGCGTACAGGAAGGCCAACCACAGAATCCGCCGCAAGGTAACGACCGACCAGGTACAGGTAGACGGCTTCAACAAACCCTAACACAATGACATCAGTGAATAAACATCTAAATTCACAACAGTGTGCTAAAATACCGCAACCACAACAGCAGCAAATGGATATTTCTACTAATCAACAAGAACAATGCAAAATGCGTTGCAAAATGTTTGTTCCTCAAATGCTTTAATGCCTGGAAAAAGATCAGCTAACCCTACGGACCTTGAAATAAATTCCAAATATTCCCCGGTTACGTTGTGTTTACCAAGAATTCCTACTCGGAATCGTTTTGACGCAGAACAATTATTCGAGGAACAAGAAGTTCCATAGCCTTCAAAACGAACATTTGAACAAATTCCGTCTGTTTATTTGTACCCTAAAATGAATTACCTAATTTATACTTCTACAAGTAAACAAATCCTAAATCCTAAGTTACGAACTGAACCAAACACTAGTGAAGTTTTCTCGTGATCTAACTTATCATATTAAAAAATACACACAATTTAAATTATAAACCCGTACTATCTTTCTCAATCCAATCCACTATTTGTAATAATACATGTTCCAAATTTACATGTCTAGACAACCAACAATTTTGGTGCTCTTTCACCGTCGTGACACCGACAGAGGCAGAACAATAATGAAATTTTCCATTGGAGATACAGCAGCAGATACTTTCTCATATTATTTTTAACTTTTGCAATTTGCGGAAATTCATAGTTCATCAAAAATTTCGTGGTTTCCCTCGGTCATTCAGACGAATGCTGGGATAGTTCTACTGAAAGTCAACAACCGCGAAACCGGCATCGCTAGCCGAATTAGTTAACTACGTGAAGGGACGAAGTTGAAGTGAATTCGAGACATTGGCGATTTCTGATTTGGTGACTGACTAGGAGCCCGGGAGGCCTAACAGCGCCGTGCCCAATAGCCCCTAACGGAACATATATTGTCTAAATACAAAAATACAAAAATTCAAAATATATATAAAAAAATGTAAGTCAGTAAGGGGGTCTAAAAAATAGTTTGATAGTAAGGGGGGTCTAAAAAATAATATGATACACATGGTAAAATGATTTAATTTTTCTCGTACAATTACGACATTCTGCCTATCGGCCTCGCCAAGTAAAATGTCACTTCTACCACTCGTATCATAACTCTTGCAGCATTAAAACTCCCACAGACAGGCGCGGAAGACCTGCAGCCAACTCGGAATGGCCGCAGCGGAAATTTCGCGTCACGTGTTGCTTTATGAGCACGTTCAGGCCAGCGCGGCAGGCGAGCGTCGCGGCAGCGGAGTGGCAGTTTTTTCTTACCAGCGGATTTGGGAACGCAGTCGGACTCGTTTCGACCGCTGCCGCTCGAGTTTCGTGAAGGTCCTCCTGCCTTCGAGAGTCTACGCTCCCCTCTGGATCGAGTTCCTTTGCCTTTGTTTATTGGATGAGGAAAACTGTCACCAAACGCTGAGTCATAATTGTCGCTCCGGTGTGAACGGCCCCGCGGATTCCGCCGCCGCGTCTAGCGCGGAGCGTTCCGCGCTGCACCCGCTGCGGATCTCACGCGCCTATTTGTTCGAGCTTTTACTTAACCTTCTCTGAACTTCCTCGTGGGGGCTGTGCGTGTTGCAGGGCGACTCCGGGGGCCCGCTGCAGGTGAAGCTGCCGCACACGCGGCCGTGCGTGTTCGCGGTGGTGGGCGTGACGAGCTTCGGGAAGGTGCTGTGCGGCGCGCCCCACGCGCCTTCGGTCTACACGCGCGTCTCCCACTTCGCGCCCTGGATCGAGGGCGTCGTGTGGCCGGAGCCGGTGGTGTAGTTAGGAGGGCAGGGGGGCGGTCCGTCCCGGGTGTCGCCACTTTAGGGGTGACGCCAATTTAAAAATTTTATAATTGGTATTATATAATTATTTTTAAATAATTTCTAATTAAATAATTAACAAAAAATGTAAAAAATATTAATATAATATAAAATAATTAACAAAAAATTTAATATAAAAATATTAAAATAAAAATTGTATATCAGTTATTCTGAATTACATACAGTTTTTTAATATATTACAGTTAAATGCCACGTGCAAATACACTTATTTTCTTATTAAATAATGTATAAACTATTTTTTATATTTAATTAATGAGGGAGATGCCATTAGCTTTGCCCCACGTGGCTCCTACTGAAGCTACGCCATTGGCGCGAGCGCTGCGGAATATGGCGTACTTTGGCTTTCGGGACAATTTGGTCTACTGAGTAATGTCCAATAAACACTAAGTCTACCAGAAAAATGCCCAGGCAATTAAGTCCACCGAATGATGTCCACAAACCGGGAGAGATGGCCCAGGACATCAACTGATGTCACTCCAGTGCTCCAGCAGCCACTGTCTGGAGGGGAATTCTAGCGGCCAGCTGCTTGATCGGTAGTTTTCCGTGGTTTCTCCAATTAACACCAGGCGAATGCCGGTGCAGTATCCCAACAAACGGGCCAGGAACCGCGGGCGATCTCACTTTCCTCTTCCTTGTCCTAACCACACCCCCTTACACACACACACACACACACACACACACACACACACACACACACACACATACTAACATGCACTACAATAACATACTAGCTGAGAGACTGGTTGGGAGCTTTGAGGTTGTCCCTGCTGGGGCAGTTCCCCGCTGGTGGGAGATACCTGGTTGGGGAAAGTCCTGCTATCCGACAGTGGGTCGGCGCCGGATCTCACCATACAGTGGGGGAAAGATCACCGCCTCCTCCCTCGCAAAAAAGCATGCACTACACTGAGGGGGCTAATGACCCTAGTTGTTGACGTGCCCGGAATCACTAAACAATCAATCAATGCCCACAAAGCAAATGGCCAATATGCAAGAATGCACAAAATTAGTAAGGAAATAGTAGGTTCCGCGGCCAGAGTCATGTGAAGGCTCTCTGCTGTCCGGATGACGCCGCGTCGAGGTCAGTGGTGCCGACGTTTCGACCATCAAACGTGGCCTTCTTCAGGGCTGGGCAGCACTACAGTCATGAAGAAGACCACGAATGATGGTTGAAACGTTGGCATCAGTGCCCTCGACACGGAGTTACCCGGGCAGCCGAGAACCTTCGAAGTGAGTAATGTCCATATTTGTTCGTTTATAATACATTACCTTCAACAACAATCTCATTTATTACTAGCTGTTTATAGAAATAGCAATATTTTGAAAAGGTTCAATTCTAAATTTCGATGAATGTTTCTAGGACATCATATGAACTTTGGATATATTTATAAATTATTCCAAATGAATATAATACAGAAAAATATTGATACAAATTCAAATTCAACAAATTAATGCCCCACATGCCATTAAGAGGAAATATATTTTGTAACAAATTAACAGGGCATTGGAGAAATAATAATAATAATAATAACAACAACAACAACAATAATAATAATAATAATAATAATAATAATAATAATAATAATAATAATAATAATGTCCTACCAAAATTACAACTACAACAATGTGAAGCAGAATCATATAACTTGGAGCTGCATGTTGTCCCTGTAGAAGAATACAAATGAAAATACATTAACGTACATTCAATGGCCATTTAGGTACGTGGACGCTTCTGCAATAGTCATAAATAATTTTGACGAAACAATATTGGATCGCTAATGCGTGGACATAACACCCACGAGCATTTCCTGTGGTGGATATTTTTGTAGTGGACATTTTGCGAGAAGTTGACTGATAATCGTACTTTGCGCCGCGTCCTATGCCCTGCTCTGTCAACATTTTGCAAAAAGGCGTGATGAATGTGGGTTTCGAAATTTAAAAAGCAAAATGTTAAGTAAAGATGCGGGTAAGAAATGGGTAATTGAAAAGCTCATTTCCAAAGAGGCGCTTCACTGTTTCCGATTGATTTGTGGTATTAAGAATTTTCGTAAGACGCTTCTCCAACATGCTGCCGATTATTGTGTTCAACAATGGCGTTTCTCCTGTGTTAACTGATATCTGGAAACTGTTGAATTCTATCTTGAACTGTATGGCCGAATTTTACAGAGAGAAAGTAGTAACTTTCTCCCTTAAAAATGGAATTTCTTGGAGATGTGTCCCTTTGGAAAAAATCTCTTCAATGATGATCAAAGGTGTTAAGAAAGAGAGGAAAAGGAAAACAAAACATGCTTTTGTTTTGTTTTACGTCATGAGAAGAAATTTGCACTTAACTGTGGTAACATTCAAAATTTTATGATGTTAACTTCGCATTGACGTCGCATTGAAATTATGAGGAATGCGAGGAATTATTAAAAGGTGGAAAGAAAAACGAAGAGAAGATAAAATAAGTATAAAGTTAAATAAATTAAATTAAACTAGAAAAAGATAAAACCCAGTTCTTAAACATTTTATTAAATATTTCGGGTTTGGGAAATAGGAAATTTTTCACTATCTTATATAATATTCTAAATTTCTAAAGTTATATTTCTAAAACGTGTTATTTTTCCCTTTTACGAATGAACTACTCAATCTATCTTAACAAATAAGGTGATACTTGAAAGCAGGAAGACCTCGATGATCACAGGTGTAACTCACATGTTTGAATAAGCTATGTAAACATTAATCAAGCACATTATGCTAGAGAGGTAAGTAACCAGTGCCGGCGATACCATGGGTACGAAGTCGCTGGGCATCTTTTTTATGTGGATAATTAGATTGTTCAGTTAAGAGCTGATTGTAGTCTCATTTACGTTCTTCAAAGTGGGTTTTCTTACACTCCTGAAATGATACGTAATTTTCAGGATGATGCGAGTGGCGATAGTAGTGAATAAGGCAGGATAAGGCGGATAGGAGAACGGCGGTCTTCCTACCACACTAGTACATGAGATACGACGCCAACCCACACTACTAATGTACAACAGCACTGAAAATATAACTAAGGCGATTTAAGAAATGATAATAACCTGATGTAATAGTACTACTATAATAAAGATGCGGGTAAGAAATGGATAATTGAAGAACTCACTTCCAAAGAGATGGTTATCTATTTTTGTTTGTTTTGTAGTAATAGGATTTTTCATAAGACGCTTCTCAATCCAGGGCAAGTTGAATTGAATTCGGCTTTCAAACTCCCTGTGCGAGTTAATCGGCTACGTTGGCTCTGCGATGTGAAAGTGTAATTGAGATGTTGTTAATACCACTTAATGTGCCAATTTTGACGTGGAGCAGCTTCACAAAGCATAGGCGCCGCCTTTTACCTTAAAATTCCTCTTTGTATAAACTGCACAATTGGGTACGAAATAATGTATTTAATTTGTGTTTTCGAAATAATTATTTTTCTCAATTTCATTTATTTGTAACCAACTTCTTTCCGTACTTGTCAAAAATAAAACATTTCACAATTATCTACTTGTGGTTGAAACTATAATTGCAAATCTGAAACAGATACCTACAGATCTACTTAAAATTCTACTTCTACCCCTGGTCCATATCTTCCTACAGTAAGGCACACACAAGTTGTAAGTGCTTTTGACGTTCAATAAATAAATTATTCTGATACGCTGCCTCCTGCCCTATTCTTATATTCAGTGCGCCACTGTTTGCCACTGAAGTGATATAATGCTACAGCAAGAAAGAGGCCGCTGCAAATAAGAGCCCGCCCGTCATTAAATATTTGCTGTCCACTGCGGAACAGCAACTTTTTGGATATTCATGATGTGTAAAGAGCTGTTCTATTGTATATTTACAATACTATGTTATTGCAGTTTTCGTGAAGAATGCTTCTGGTAAAATATTTATTTGGGTGCAGTGTTATTCGAGAGTGTTTTGTTTATTTATTCTTTCGTGAGTGTGCATGCTGCTTTTTGAAAAACGATTTTTCAGTCTTGCTGCTGCATGCCACAAGCTGAGAATACTTCACACCGAGAAAAAAATATTATCTTTGATGAAGTTGTAATCTTTAATATATTTCACGTGCGTGAAATATAATAAAGCCGAGGATAATATGTAATAAAATACCAAAAATAGAATTGTACTCATATTTATTATATTTCAATGTCAAGCAGATTTGCGTAACTAACGAACAGATATTTGAGACCATATTTCACTTCCCTTCACAGTCACAAATTTGTAGATTCTCTGTAGTTTCTTGCAATGTCGCGAGAAGCCTTGTCAGTAGAACGGAAATGTAATACTATTTGTCAAACTTTATCTGAAAATTGAAAACGTTTCTTTTTTAAACGACAAGAGGATCGTCGATTTGACAAGTCTCTGTCTCACGCGCGACAGATTATTTTCAGGACAAAATTGCTTTTGCTGCGCGAAGACTCTTAGCCTCTCAGCCCATTACAGCCAGAAATTGATGAAAAATTAACGATGCGACGAGATTGCAAGTCAGCGGAAATAAGCAAATGTGCTGCTCTGCGCTAATGCTTCACAAATGAATAAATCATGGAGACAGACGTGTTGTTGATGTAAAGAAGATCGCTTGTGTTTTGTTCACTTGGGAACTGGACTCTGAAAATTTGCTCCCATCTGCACTGGAGTAACTCAGTTTGCATTGCGATAATATTTACAGTTTTCTTTAAGTAAGCTGAGTAAAGTTGGTAAATTAAATTTATTTTGAAATTCAAATAAATGGTGTTGATTAAATTTTATATATATTGATATAGTTTTGATGTTTTAGATATTTTGAATATTGTATATTTTTTTGTAACTTTAGGCATATTTGGAGACGAGTCAATCAGAGCTGTAATATTTCCAAATTCAATTTCCCTACAAAGATACAAGATAAGAATGATTTCTATTAATTTATTACATTGTAATAGCTTGTTGGTCAGTTTTATTACACATTGCTTTCCAACTACCGTTCTTCTTACGCTGCATGCAATGTGAAACTAATGGAGCTACAAAATGGCGTAGACTTTCTGGTACTAGTTAGTTTCCTAATTTCCTTAGACATTTGTCTTAACAAATGCAATAATATATGAAATATTGATATTAACGACGTGGGAGATATTTAAAAAAATAGTATTTGTGCAATTTTTGGAAAAGCAAAAGAATACATTAATATGTCGTTTATGTAATGTTATTCAGTGTATTTAACACTACCGGTACAAAAAGTTTAAAGAAAAAAATTGGAGTCTTTTTGTGAAAATCTTGTTTTAATATTATCAATATTTAACTCAAAATTGCGCAAAAATATGTTTTTTAATGTGCCTGACTGTAGTTAATGTTCTCATTGTGGAGAACAGAAAAAACGTATCCCTTATTTACACGCGTATTTCATTCTATTCTTACAAGAAAAAAATTGAAGCCATTTTTGCCAAAAATTTTGAAAATTTTCCCCCTAAAATGCTTTACGTAAAATACTCCCAAAATCAAAAGAATTATTTCCAAAATCACAGGTCTTCGAATCGGGCCAGATAGATCGGGAAATTTTCATTTTGGCCAAAGCCCTAATAATAGTTCAGGCGCTAGTGTTGTTAATGAACAGCCGGAGTTTCCGAAAAAACTACTTTTTCGGTCCTATCGGCGGACCCCTAAACGTGTATTTCCGTTGAAATCTCGAAATCGAATTTCCGCAACATTACTAACTTTATATTCTGTTTATACTTCCGCATGTAAGAAGGTACAAATTGTGGCAACATTTCAACCTTTATTTTTTGTTGAGGTTGATAGGCAATAATCGTTTTAATCAATTACAGATATGTATGAAAATAATATTCCAAAATATTGCAGAAAATTTTTTCACTCTTCCCTAAAATTGTGTATTTGTATTATTTTCTCTTATTTGTATCATTCAGCGTAGACGATTTCTTCTTCTTCTTCCTCGCGAATAGGCCACATAGGACCACGCGTACATACATCCTGCATTTACCGTGGCTCTGTCTCATATATCGCGGTAGCAGGTGTATGTGTCACCCAATTGGAGGGGATCAGTATTTTCTACTTAATCCAATTTTTATCCCCCAGGGCTGTTAGCTCTGGGGGGTATGAAAGATGAAATGATGATGATAATGAGGGGTGAAAGGACGACACACTCATACAGACACACACAAATACACCCATGCCCGAGGCGGGACTCGAGCCCGCGATCTTCTGGTCCGAGACCACTCCGGCACTACTGCCTTAGCGATCTCGGCCATCTGATCGGCCGTAGACTATTTACTTGATGAAATGTTAGAAATAATACGTTGAAGTACTTTTTATTAGCTTGTCAACCCTGCAAAAGGATAATGATTTTATTAGCTTTTGTGAGCTTTCAAAGTTGTTCTTAACATGGAAAATAAATTAATTTGAAAACTTCAATATTTGAAGTCTCGAAGAATTATTCCCAAGAATAATTTGTAATCTCTAACCAATAAATAATAATTACAGAACAATAATAAAAGTGCACTTAGTATTTATGATTTAGTAACAGCGCATTTCTCATTGAAGTAGCGAATAGTTTCTTTAAAAATTCCTCCTTGAAGTTCCTTCAATAGACTTCACCAAGTCTCATGTCTTCGTTGCACTCATACGTTTTCTAAAGCGAGGCTATCACCCGAAGTCTCGAGTTCTGCAGAAACACTCGGGGAGGAAGACGGGGAGTTTAAGGTGAATTAGAAGGCTCCTTCCAAACTGAAATTGGCGGGAGTTAAGGCGGAGTAATTGCAGGCGCGTAACTTCGCCCAACTTTAAATGGCCGCTTTCCGAGCGGGCGCGCGGCGCGCTGTGGGACAGCGTAGCCCAAGAAAGGAATGCAGCTTTCGTGGCAAAGTGAAACCTACCCCCTCGCCCGCCTGTGCTATCGATTTCTCGGTGTAATAGAAACATACCGAAATTAAATTAGGGTTGATTCATGCGTTAGGACTGTATTTATATCAGGGGTTCCCAGCGGGGTCGGTATCGATTCTCTAAGGGTCGATGAAATTTTGAAGAGGGTCAGTGATGATCAGGGGTCGGTTGAGGGCCAATAGTCGAAGATAAATTGGTGACTGCTCGGTGCAATGAAGATTATACAAATTCAAAATCTCGCCTTTGCTATCGATTTCTCAGTATTATACAAACAACGAAATTAAATAAGAGTTAATTCATGTGTTAGAACTATTATTTATATTAGGTATTTCCCAGGGGGTCGTATCGAGACTTGGGGGGTCGATGACATTTGATGAAGAGGGTCAGGTGATGATCAGGGTGTCGATGGGGGTCAATGTTTCTTTAGGATGTGAAATCTACTTATCACTCGCCTTCGGTATCCACTTCTTAGTGAGATATAAATAAGATCAAATTAAATGAGTGTTGGTTCATAAGTCATGGCAACTATTTTATGTTCCCTAAAATGTGGTAACGTGGAATTAGAGTAGAGTAAAGGTGACTCTATGAGAAATCGAATTCTTTGGGAACGGGTGGGTCCTTCTGGGTGCAGTATGTTTTGTTGCTGTTTTTGTTCTTTTTTACGATTAATGTATATAAAACAATATTGATTCACGTGATTTCGATCCTAAAATAGTTTCATCCCCTAACCAAGGTTGAGCCATTAAACAACTCTCACGTTAGTTAGTAAATCGATTCATGATCTTGCTTCAATTGCAATGTAATTATCGTATTCTTGAATCCAATGGTCTTCCACCAAGCTACACTGAATATTGTGATGGTTCTTATTTTAATCCATTTAAAGAATCAGATTCATGGGGAGAAAATAAAAATATCCATTTATTTTGTATAGGGGCTGATTATTCCATGGCATACAACGTTGTTTTGAAATATGGAAATTTACTGAATTATTAATTTTAAACGCTTCCAATTTCAAAATCAAAAAGATACATTTATTTACAATGATAATAACAACGGTAACAGAAACTTTACTCAACAATTTGTAAATAAAAGAAAGACACAATACCAAAAGTTCTTTCAACACCTTCACATTTCTTTTATACCTCTCTTCAAAACTCCAAGGCGTCACACTTTCGTTTGTACTCCGTGTCTTTTAACTTTCTTTTATATTCCAACACGTAGATATTTTGTTTATATTTCAAGACGTCAAACTTTCGTCCGTACACCGAGACGACCTTTTTACTGATTGTTTATTTTCGTTCTTCTGTATACCTTGCCCGCCTCCACAATATCCAACCTGTGTTTTCGTTCCAAGTTGGCCGTGTATATAAACGTCTTATTGATGTCAAATATATACTGCATACTGACTCGTTACAGTATTGAGTTCATAATTTGAAATAAATGGACAACTATATAACAAAATAAAAGCATTTATTTCTATAATATTTTTTAATTCAAATTTGAACCGAATCACGCAGAACAAAAAGTGGCAAATTTAACAAGTAACTTTTTATAAAATACTGAAACACCAGGAATTAGAATACGCCTTTATTATTTGAAAGAATACCTACAAATAGTTCAAATTTTGAAAATTAGATTTTAAAAATATTTACATAGAATAATTCAGCACCTCTCTGTAAAGTTCATTTCCAAATCGTCGAGGTGTCATCATTCACGATCGGTGAATCTTGGCTACTCGATTCCGCTTAGTTCCTCTACTACCATAAAAGTAGATCTGCGGGTCATTGAAAAGTGGAAAAAATAGCCTTCATCACCAACCATTTGTGTAGTATATTTTTTAACTTGTTCCTAAAGGAGAATAGATCAGCAATGAAATGAAAAGGGGATAAATAAGTCATACACACATGTCATTGTCGTAGTAAACATACAAAACAAATAATTATTAAGATCATTTCATAAATGTAAATCTGATGTGTATTGTCAGCGTACGGTGCGACAAAAATTGCATAGGTTTTCGTATACGTATGCTTTCTTTTCTCTTGAATCGGAACTAACTTTACGGTTTTGCTCTACCTTCTTCACACCTGACTTCTGAGGGTACTTAATGATCTACCAGGTCCTCTCGCGGTACCTACCGCTCTCCTGCGAACATTTCCAGAGAAGAGCACCTCAGCACAGCGTAGGGCTACCTTCGTCCTGTTTATATGCCCATGAAAACCTTTGGCCCCATCTCGGTGCTTCTACCATTATTCTGGATATAGGTAGCCAGCTTGTAAATTACACACACACACATTGCATCTATCTGTAGTTGTCTAATAGGCCAAGCGATTATGGAAATATTACGAGATAGCTGAAATATACGAGGGACGCGAAATTCCCCGCACATCACGTACACAACTTCAAACATAAATGTATTACGCGGTTTCGAACCCATGTCCACGTACTTCTGATCACCTCCTTCAGGTCCCTGTCTTACAAGAATATCTATACCATACTATTCGTAAACGTGTTGGAGTAATGTAACAATAATTTGATAAAACGAGGAATATAATCAAAAAATGACCTTTCTATGTACGAGTATATGCGATCTTTAACGTCCTTTGCAGCATTGAAACTATGATTTAGATTTATATTTATTCAGTCAAAAAAACAGTAAAAGCTGTATGTGACGTAGGGGGGGGGGAGATTATCTGCGCACGTTTTCTTGAGTTCCAGAATCCCTTTCCGTCATTTTAACCATAAGTAGTTGAAAGATGAGTAAAAGTTTAACATAAATAAATAAATTTTAAAAACCGTAAGATAAGCAATATATAGCAATATGTATCGAATGGTTTGGCTTTAATTCGTTTCCATTGCAACAGTGCCAAAATCTACTTCATGCATTAAAATCTATCAATATAGCACTCGGTAATGATATGACCTCTTCCCAGCTGGTATCTATAGGCGACTAAAAAGCAACGCGGTACCTACCGTTCCTCTGAAGTCATTCCAGGGAGGCGCACCATCGCGTGCTTGGAGGAGATTGCGATACGATGGGCAGCCTGAACATAAGCGGGTAATCACGTACAAGTAGAGCCCTCCCCCCTACCCCTTCCCCTTCCCCTTCCCCTTCCCCTTCCCCTTCCCCTATCCGAAGCAACACGTGCGTGTGAGGATCTCTATGACAAATGGCAGAGGCGCTCGAAGGGTTCCCAATCTACGGAATCCTAGTTGCTGGCTAAGGGAGTTTACTTCAAGAGGGGTTTCGTTTTTCATTAAAAAAGCAGGCAATTCATTTAAAAGAATAGTTAAGTTTTTTTACACCTTACCTGAAAGTTAGGTGGTAGATAATTGTCGACGAGGAACGTCCGAGACAGCCTGCGAAGGTTCGTCCGTTCGGAGCCGTCGACGCATGCGCAGTACGTGTCTGCGAGATGCAGAGAGGGATTCGGGCCGCTTCGTTTTTCCGAAGGCTTTCCTGGGCCGGCCTTTCGGGAGTCGTCAAGATCGGACGGGTTCGAGAGGTTTACTCACGCGCAAACACAGTACACACATACGAGTATATACCAACCCAACTTATCAAAATGAACGTCCTGTTGAAACGTAAGGTACCGAAAAGGATAAAGCGGACTTTTGAGGAGAATTAAGGTTGCCAAATATGTTGATTTTTTAAATAAAACAATAGCAACAACTGTGCCGGTCCGGATTGCCGAGATCGCTTAGGCAGTAGTGCCGTAGCGATCTCCGACCGAAGGATCGCGGGTTCGAGTGCCGCCTCGTGCATGGTTGTATTGTGTTCGTCCTTTCACCCCCTATCATCATCGTATCGTGTCATACTCACAGTTACCATACCGTTACAAGCAATAGTGGTCGCTAATGACCTAGTAGTTGATGCGGCCTTAAATAACAAAAAAATAAATAAATAAAAAAATAAAAAATAGCAACAACTGAAATGAACATAATATTACATAACATAATAATTTGTGAATTACAAAAAGTAATCAGTATATACAATTAAATTAGTACCTACCTATGAATCCAATTGAAAATGAAATATACTACAGCACAAATGTTGATGTTTCTATCTCAATACCATTGAGATTTACCATAACAGAAACAAAATGTTGTTTTTTCACACTTTACATGTGTATAAAAGTGGTTGGTATAAAACGAGATAATCACTTAGTTTTTATTAACATCTGAAGTAACTTCATTTATGCTTGTCAATTTATGCTGTCAAATTTTTCTGAACCATATATACAACTGAGTATTGTAATGTATACCAATTTTTTCTGTGTATTTTACTGAGTATTCTAATACAGCACAATAATGTATTATTCTCTATACTAGTACCATCAACCATTATATTATAGAATTAATGAGGTATGTATTTCAATTCATAAAAAAGTTCTTATCACTGTTTCTTTAGTATCACCTCACAAAATATCAGCACTTGTCATCCTGACTGCCAGACAACTGTCCTTTGACAAGCTAATAGAAGCAATAGTAGCTACAATAACAGCAGGAATAAGACATTTGGCACATTACATAATAATAGATTAGCATTTCAACATCTATTGTAAATTTTTGACTTCCTCACTAAACATTAAAACCTTTAGCAGTCCATAACAAGGGTAGACACAAATCACCTATGAATCCCAGCAATGTATGTTACTGGACCACAGCAATGTAGTTTGTTTAAAATGTTTGATTTGCAATTTGCTTATGGACCTACCATAAGCAATATACAATGTATAAATATTCTTAATATTCTTTACAAACAAGTCCAAGAAGTGAATCTTGACTGAACTGTAATGAACTTAACAGTACTGTACTTACAACATACTGATTCTAATTTACATTCATTGACTGTCATGTGAGGCAAAAACAAATTAATCATGATTAAGCCTGATACCTAAAAAATATCAAATGCTTTTTACTGACAAACGTCAAGTTTAAAGTAAATCATAAAATGTAATAAATAGTAATACGTAATTCTTCAGAAATATTTTACTGAACACTGAATGTCATTAAATTATTATTCTTTATTTAGTGCTACAATCCAGGGTGGATCTTAAGCTGCTCAAGTATTACTTTGCTTTGAAAGCGATTAATATTCGTTACGGAAATAAGTTGCTAGCCTAATCAAAACCTCTTTTCTTGGAGGGCCAGGATTTGTCTGGGGTTTACTCCCATTGGAGGGTTGTGTTCACCTTACTATGGAGTTCCATCTACCCCTCTGTTTTCTGACAGAGTTTTCCTTCCCATAGCCTTTGGGATCCCTCCCCTCCCTGCAAGGCAGCAGGTTGTTTTTTGTTGGCTATACTCCCCTAGAGCAATTTGCTTCACTATGCCTTTCAGAGTTCTCTCTACCCGTGGTTTTCTGTCAGGGTTTCCCTTCCTTTATCCCCACTGCTCCCCTTTTCAGGCACCAGAGACTAGCCCTTATCCTGCTCTCATTAGCTATGCTCTCCCCTCAGAGTGTCCCCAGGGGCTGCCACACGAAGGAGAGGGCAGGACTTGCCGACATTTTACTGAAATTGGATATCCCCGTTACAGGGACATATTACTGGTGTTTTAATGGTGTTTATATGGTGTTTACCTATGGACATGAGTAAACCCCTACTAGACTCATATCAGGCATATGATTCCTGTTTCATTGAAGAAATTAAACGTTGAAGAAATACAAAGTATCTGCCAAATCAAGTTGATATAAAGATGTGCTACAAGACTTTTGCCTTGATTTAGCCCCTTCTTTTCTCACACCCACTTATTGCAATGTAAACATAGTAACCATTAATCATCATGTTAGCTAGAAGGAAAGTTAAAGAAGTTGAATCTTATCATAGCTTCAATAATAATTAATTCTAACTAACCAAACCTTTACAGATATGCAAATGTCACCAAATTAACATTTTTTGTTATTTGGTGACATAACATAATTTTTTCACTTTTTCATTTCATTTTTATTAAATATGAATGTGTAGGGATAATTACAACAACCATTGAGATATCCTTGTTATTAAAGCAACATAGAGATCATAATCATTAATCATCAGTTGAAACATAATCAACAGTTTAATAAAATAAGTTTAAACTTAAAGTTGCACAAGTTCATCAACAGATAAAAAAGTTCTAATCCAAGAATTGAAATACTTCAACATCTGATGAAACTGATATTTAGCAATTTTAAGATTATATTTATTTTTTCAACTGTCCATCTACTAAGAAACCTACAGTAACATTTATTGTTCCAATTACTGATAACAAAATAGCTCATACTATCACAAAATTTACATTGTCTTTTTACAAATGTTCTTATATTGCTTTCTGTCTGTTCCACAATCAATTGTCAATTAATTGTTCTTGGAACTAATCTTGAAACTAATTTCATTTTGGTTACATTTTATTTTCATTGTGTTTTTGTAAACAATTTTTCATGTTGATTAGATAAATTGAATTTATAAAAATTGCATTTAAATTACACTTATCAATACAGTAAATAATTTCAAATAAAATTGAATTTTTCATAGCAGCATTACAACCTTTTCAGGACCACCATTCCCATATAAAAGAAAAAATTCCAATGCTATAATCTATGTCCATAACAGTTAATTTTACTTTAAATATCAAATAGTTGTTGCACATTATCTGTACCTAATGTATCTGTTTTATTTATCTTTTAAAAATCATAAACTAGAAATTAATAAAATGAATACCAAAGGTACAATAAAGTAAGAATAAGATAAGATAATATCAATAAGAAATAAAAAAAATAAGGATATAAACAAAAAATTAATAATAAAAAAAATTAATGAGATGGTTGAGGTTGGTGGAATGATAACAATTTGTCAATATCTGATTCCAACTTCCTTAATATCAATCGGAGATCACCACGTTCAGTGCTTTGTAGTCTGTTTCTCTTCTTGACAGTAAATTAGCCACTGCAATGAACCCATGTTCAGCCATATAGGATGAAGGAAATGCAATTAAACATTTCTGGAGTACTGCAGGGTAGAGAACTAGTATTGGGTTTTGAAGATTAAACTCTTGGTATCCGTGTTTGTATTTTACTTTGAGTTCTTCTTCAGTTGTGTGTTCTAAGAGTCCCTCTTCCAAATTTGATGCATCTTTAGAATTTGGTTTTGCAAAAGGATGTAAAGCCCATTTTAGAATATTTGTGTTTAAAATACCTTGGATAAGCTCCATAAAATCCATGAGAACTTAAAAATGTTGGAAGTAAGTAGATCTGCCTGTTTTGCAGAAGCTGCTGCTAATAATAATAAGATAATATTTATTCCTGGTCATCTAATTGTTGTTACAATTTGAAGTCATGGTCAGGATTACACAATGAGCACTATTATACTTGACAATACTTATAATTTTGAATCTAGCCGAGAACACAGACTTGTGCGCGAAACCTGATAACGCAGAATACAAATTTCTGATAAAATAATATCAATTTGAAAATAAAGAATGTATAAAAATTATCAAATTTAAAATATAAAATGAATGAAAAGTAACAAATTTTTACTTTTAAAATAACAATGCATAACTGCAATATACATGGCAATTAATTAATATGTACATAAAAGTTACATTATATAATACATATATAAGTTTTACATTATATAATTCTTACAAAATAGTTATTTAATCTAACAACAACATATACAGTAAGTTCATAATCATTAAATTATAAAATGCAGAATAAGAATTACAACATATTTTCATGACAATTTTCATTGTTTCTTTACACCAACAGTTTAGAGTATCAATAGGGGAAACATTCAGTATCCGCTTGGTTTATATCTCTTTCAAAGAATATAGCTCTTTTTTTATTAGGTAAATGATGATTTAAGATTTTTTTTTTAAATTTGGCATCTACTAACTGTCCTATGATGTTAAGTTCTTTGAATTTCTAGCTTTTTTTTTATGTACTTATTACATGCTTGTCAGTTTGGTTATAGGTGGTGTAAATGAGTGTGTTTTTGATCTCTATTGCATCCGTATTAGATTTTATGTGCAGTATTGTATTGTATGCATAATGTCCTGAAATTGTGTGAAGGTTTTCATTTTGAAATATCATTTTAAAACTATAGATTCTCTTCATTTTAAATATTGCTCTTAAAGCTTATTTGAGTACAGTAAATAATCTTGACATGTGTGTAGTATAAGTACCTCCCCAAATGTGTTTCCTGTAGGTGAGATGATGACAAATCTTTCCATTATATGTAGTATTCAGGTTGTGTATGTACCGCAGTCAGTTGAGTGATCTCAATATAAATATTCCTGGGCAAAGCCTATTGCAAACTTTATCTGTTTGTTTGTCCTATGTTAATTATCTATCTATTTGAATTCCTAACAATTTTAATTGCTCAACACTTTGTACTAGTGTATTCTCCATTTTGAAACTTCAGGATGATATATCTCAAGTGTTATTTGTTAGTGTGATGAAATTTCTTTTACTTAGATATATGTTTAGTTTTAAATCACAGCGTGGTACTGTAATGTGCTGTAGACTGCTGCCAATGAATTTGTTCAGTTCACATCTTGATTTATGCCAACATAGTATAATAGCGTCATCTGCATACTTGATTAATTTAGTGTTGTCCTGTGGTTTGAAATATTTGCAGAAACAATGAAAGAAAAAGGCCAAGTACTGATCCCTGCAGTACCTCTCCTTGCATTGTGATGGTATTAGAATTGACTTTCTTTGTTATTCTACTAGTGGTACATTGTTTGCACCCATCTACAAATTAAGTCAACAATTCTAGGGCCCCTGATTCCATATCTTTCTTGTTTGTCTAGCAGTAAATTGTGATTAACGCTATCAAATGCTTTAGTCAATTGAGCTGCTGCTTTTCACCCTTCATCTAGAAGGCTTGATGTCATGTTACTGAGTTCTGTAAATGCCATTAATGTTGACACATCTTTCCTAAAACCATGTTGGCTTGAGAGAATATTGTTTGCCTTGAAAAGCTTTATAGTTCTGTTTAATATACCTTTTTCTATTACTTTACTGAATGTGAGAGTTTGGGCTATTGGTCTGTAATTTGAGACTAAGATATATTTCACCATTTTTGTACAATGGCATTATTATTGATAGTTTCAGTGTTTCTCGAAATATTCCAATATTAAGCGAGTCATTTATTAAATATATTAATGGTGTCACAATTGTATGGAGACATTTCTTTAATAATTCAAATGATATTTTGACCCACCCTGATGATATTTTTTGGCTCTGACTTCTTTAGCATCTGTCGAATACATATCTATACTGAACTTGTTGTGTGGGAATCATCTAAGATAATTGATTTAATTATTAACCTATTCTTTGTAGTAATGCTTGTTTTTGATATTGTTGAGAAATATGTGTTGAGCAGTTCAATCACTTTTAAAGAATTAGTTATTTGTTTGCGGTTATCATCTGTTAGCTTGATGTGGGGGTGAGTGTTTGTGGTTTTATTACTGTTCGCTATTTTCCTGCAAAGACAGCTAAGGCTTTTTTAAATTAATTTCGACTCATCCACTTGCATCAATTTTCGTGAAAATTGGCTGAATGGTTTAGGCACTAGCTTTAAGACCGACAGACACCTGTTTGGCCTTCAATCGATTTTTTGGCATCAAGAACCCATAAGACATGGATTTTGGTTGCACCACATACTAGAGGAAGTAATTAACTAAACAAAGCAACAAGATTTATCCACTTTTTTGTTTCCAAGGTCCGGCAATAGTTTTTCTGCTGAAAATTTGCAGTTTAATATCCAGAATATGATTACATAACTTTTTCTTATGAAGTGCGAGAAAGTAAAACTATCCTAATGTCTTTAGAGAGCCAACATACTTCTGTATGTAGCAAAATGGGACTGTGCTCTTCATAAACTTCACTAGAAAGCTAACTAAATAATCGGTCATTCAATGAATTGCTTTTAATCTTATTGATTGCCTTATAACTTTATAGTGAGAGGTTTTAGGTATGCAGGCATTCATTCAAACCTGGCAACCAAATGCTGATGATGAATAATACAATGTACAGCAAGTTCAGTCGCAGCTGATGCAATATTGCAAATGGTAATTTTTTTCTCTTAAATAAAAGGAAATAACAAGAGCCTTAAATTGCTGCTGATGTGGTCATGCTTCTGATCATGTGAGCAACATATGTAAACTGTATTTTATAAATATTTTTAATACAAATAAATATTTTTAATATATGTATTACATTTTATTATTATTACATGTTTTACTGATTGCATTTAGTTTATGTTTTGTTCTTGTTAATGTTGTGCATTTTGCTTATTGTGTACCTTCTATGAGTAAAGTGTATTTTCATTTGGGCAAATACTTGTTGCATATAATAAATAAAATATTTTGGTGCTGATTGGGTAGATTCTCTGTGGCAGCTCTTGACTGCCTCAAAGCACTTCCCTTCCGTGCACTCATAGGGAATCTATGATTTACGATTTGGCACTATCTGCCCAAAAAGTTTATATTTCATAGTCTCCTGTGAAAGATCAGAATTGAAAGGAGTGCTAGAGCAGATTCTACAGCATTCCGAAGCCTGTCTTCTCAAATATATTTTTCCATTCACATTACTAGGATTCATTTACTATTTTCATCCATTATTGAAAGCTTCCTGAAATATGCTATTTGGGAACAATTGCTTGGAAAATTATCCCAAAACTTTGTTTTTAAAATATAAGAAATGCAGAAATAATTCATGCAAAAAATTAAGGGAGATATTGAAAATCTCCCTGAAGATAATGTAAAGCAGATGTAATAAAATTTTTAATTTGAGCATTAGTTTTGTAGCATGGACAACCATGGACTATCAACCTGTAATGTTCTCAATCTGTGCTGAGAAAATTCCAATTTTATGTCATACATCAGATGTATTCACACACAAATGGTTTAGTTATGCATTGGAAAAAAATAATACAGGGATAAGATTTGTTTGCCATCTTTGTAATAATGAAGCTTTTAAAAAATTACACCATTTTTATTCAATTAATGAGGAACTACAAGTAAAATGTTCAAACACTTCTCTGAAAACATTTACATTTATTGTATTAATCATATACGCTGATGTTTTGTTCATTGAGACAATTATCATTTAAAGAATTACAAGAATAATCTTTTTTTTTTTCAACCTAAAAACAATAGGAGTTCTGAAAACATTGTTTTCCCCCTTTCCTGCCTGTGGAATTGTCTCATTGCTCATTGCAGTATTAAGCCTTATTGGATGTTACTATTTTATTTCAAAAAAAAATAGTTCAGGCATCTCTGAAGACTCCTTTCATTTACATTGCAAATCAATTGAATACATTTTAGAGAAACCAAGCTTTGAAAGTATAATTTTATTTATATTGAGAAAGTACTAGTATTATCTATTATTGTATACACAAACTTGAAAAGACTTACAATAGAATGAAGTAAAAATACTCTTGATACAAATCAAAAAGTAGGGACAAGGTGTTCCACTATATTTCTGTATGGACAAGAGATAATTCAGTTGGGATGATTCTTAAAAAATCCATGGAAAAGGCAGTTTAAATAATGTTTCAGGAAAGTTAATAAACATTAAGATAAAATAACATTTATTTGAGATACTGTACACATCATGCAAAACACAAAATTACAAAGAAATGGATGACTTAGGCTTCATTGGGGCTAGCCACTACATTGGGGCTAGCCGCTGCACTGGGGCTAGCAACTCTACCCATAAAGAGAATAGTCCTGTCAGCCCCTTGTATGAAGAAGAGGAAGGGATGATCACACGTAAAGCTTATTCGACGCCTGCCAGATCTTGCCACAAATTCCACAGCTGCAACAGAAAGTAATTTTCTGAATTAATTTCAGTTCATTTGTATTTATGAAAACCACTACTGCATGTTACATTGCAACATTTTTTATTAGCACTGTTTAATGCTATAAACAGGTTGACAGAAGATTTTATGAAATACTGTCAATGAATATCATTTTCCCCGAAATTTTTTAATGTGAGACTTAACCCAAATCTTCAGGAAGTTGTGAATAGAGTATGTATCACATGGTAGCAGCCATGATAATATTAATGATAATACAAAATCAGTAATATATTTCTTGAGGAGAAAAATGTCTAGGTATTAATATTTTTTTTATTTCTCAAAATATTCTTGATTATGTAGTGACCATAAAAAAAATTTAAAAAGCTATAAGTATTAAAAAATATTGGTACCCAGGTACCAATTTTCACAATTTATTACAAGGTATCCACTTCACCAGTAATAAATTTCTTGTTTTAATATTTCAATAATTACAATTAAATAGAATGTTCATTAGACTAACATGTTTTGTTAAGAATAAAGCATTGGTCTAAATACTGTGTGCTGCAAATCTTAATCTGTATGTTAATCTTAAAATCTGTGTGTTTACCTGTAGCAACAGCAGCTTCAGTTCCCTTCTCGTTTACCTCCACAAATGCTTTCTGCAAGACTTTTGATACAGACACGTTGGGTACATCAGTGAGTCCAGACAGGTTGGCACTTGGGGTAAACAAATCTGTAACTCCAAGCTGAAAAAGAAATAAGAGAAATAATAAGAAAAAAATATGAGATAGGATTTTCATACTTTCATTGAACCGAGAGAAAACCCTTTCAATCAACTTAATATCCTAAGTAACATTTACTTTTTTGAAAGAAGTTTCTCCATTAATAATGTCTGCAACTTGATACAGTGTGAAGCATTTGGAAAAGGTACACAAAGTATCATACACTGACTTTTAAAAATCTGCACTAATTTGAATAGCCTAAAATTATTTATAAGATAAAACCTTTTGGCTGAATATTTTAAGAGTTTTAGTATACATGTTAAAGGTATCTACAAAAGCTTTATGTAAACTAATAATGTAACTAAAAGCTTTATCTATTAGTTGTGAATACTTTGGGTGTTTAGCTAATTCTAGGAGTAAAGGAGAATGGTTTCCTCAAAAACTAGTCCTTAAAATAATAACATTCCACTACGTTGTTTTTAATGGCTTCTTTTTACCTTCTATCAAGACGCAATAAAGAGTACCATGCTTGTGTAGTACCATTTCAATTTTGTTAGGGTATTATATTCTACAAGCTAGAAAAAGGATATTACCCTAGAAAGTGGCTCCTTCAGAGCTAACTTAGATTCAATCTTGAACTTCGGCATTTTAATCTCCACTTCCCATGGATAGAAGTTTAGGGCAGTAAAATTTATTGAATCAAGGTTCTCCTCAAGACGTGGGAGTCCATCCACTTCATCTGGAAGTAATATCAGCATGCGCATGGAAGAACCCTGGAATCACAAAATCAAAGTCAGTGTTACAAGATGAAAAGTAATGAATTTGTCACTTTATTGAATTATTGATCAGTGAATTATTTACTGCCATTTAATGAGGATGTGTTCAATAGACAGACTAGCCACAGAAATAGAGAGTCTTATTAGATTTCTTATTTTGTCAAACCATTGACCATTCTTAAAAAATAAATGACTTGCTTAACATTTTGTTTGATATCAAGTTCGATTAAAAAATTTACGTTTGAGTTACCACATGTACATCTAAGGATATATCTGATTAATTCCTGAGCCATATAATGACTTTGAAATTTATCTGGAAATTTACAATTCTTGAGTGGTATTTAATAAAGTTTCATACGAAATTACCTACCAAAAGAATTTAAAAAGACACCAAATTGTAATCATATATTCATATTATTTATTTATTCCAAAGTTTACATTGATGAAATGCTCAGCTTATCATTTATATCAAGAATAAAAATCTAATTCATGAACAAAGTACAGGTTTTTATGGGCAGCTTTTATTTTCTATTAAAATATTTTAGTTGGTCACCAGGCATCTTAGTCAACTCGTCCAGAATGACGATCTCCCCAGAAACTTAACTTGACAAAGTAAACTAAATCAAAATCAAAGTTTTGAGAACCAACTCTAGTCTTGAGAACAAATTTAATTTCTCTGACTGGAGCTCATGCATGATCAGCAATGATATTGCACATGGAAGAGTGGGGCTAATAAAAGTTGGATGGTGTCAGCATGTTACCAATAGAATTTCGTTCCGTGTCTATTAAGTTAAAAACCTCTACTCATATTTGATTTCATAAATTACTACTGTTTTGTTTGCCCCAATTTTTTTAATCCCTATTTTTGTGAGAACAATTGTATCTTCTGTTGTCGTCCTAAAAGTGATCTTCGACAAAGTTTAAAATCCAGTTGCTTGCAAATCTGTAGTATGCTCTACACTACATGCTTCAGTTGGTCTCCGTTCGTAAATTAAGGCCTGTTTAAAGGAGTAGCCGCTACTGGTTCGAGATGAGTATAGAGATGCGACATATGACGACGTTTTAAACCTCTATATAATATTAAAGCATATGTTTTTTAACATTATGTTTTGTTCAAGTTTGTTTTATATTTTCAATATTTTCTTTGCGAACCAAAAATTCCCTTAATCTTGTAAAGGTTAAAATCTAAAATATCTGATGGCCCCAGTCAGCTTGTGTTCGCGATTTGTCTGCCTTCATTGAGCATACCATCTCTCGCCCGAAATGACCTCGATGCCCTCTCCTATGTCCTTCCTTGTATTTCGCACATGGACTTATGCACAGCGAGCTTAACGCCTCCCCTCCATCCCCGTTCCCTTCTTCGGTGAATCGAGCACTGACCCTTTGATATGCCCCACGGAGATCAACCTTGTCTTTGTCCATTTATATTTTTTGCTTTGTTTTCAGTTTAATTCTAATTATAAATTGATAAACACCACCACTGTCAAACTGCTGTAAAATTGTTTTGGGCACGACTATTTTACAGGTGACAAACTAAGCTTTAAAACATCGAATTTTTAAAACCTCTATGTTTTTTGGTCGATGAATTATTAACATTTATATCTAAAATTGAAACATCGATTTTAATCACTTTAATGATAATGTTTTGTTGCCGATGCCACATCACTAGAGGCCATTGCTCACGGCGATGTTTAAAACCATTTATGTTATTTGTTCGATGTTTAAAATGGAAACATCGATGTTAATAAAACATCAGTGTTTGGCAACATCGATGTTTTGTTACCACTAGAGGAGAGTCGCCTCGCTAATGCCACATCACTTAGAGGACATTGCTCACGGCTATGTTTGCAAACATTTAAGTTTCTTTTGTTCGATGTTTTATTAACATCGAAGTTTCAGCGTTTGTTACCACGAGAGGAAACTCGCCTTGTAGAGCAGCTCGACGGCGGAAGCGTTGTGCTCCCGCAGGCGGGTGTGCCCCGCGCGGAACGTGCCTCTCATCATGGGCACCTGGACGCTGTCGGCGCTGGACGAGTGGAAGGGCTCGTCGACCGTTTGGTTCGGCTTGAACGCCTTCAGCCACTCGCCCTTGAAGTAGATGGCGTTCACGAGGACCAGCACCGAGTCCTGGCTCAGCTGGCCTTGAAAAGAGGAACAACGCGCTGTGGATGTACAATGGAGTTTTGAGGGTGATGCTTGCCATGCGAGATGTTTGAGAAGCGTCCCTTTCCGCACCACATCACATCACCTACCCTCACCCCGATCGCCAAAAGTGAGGTATTGCCGGGTTTCCAAACGGATAACCGCTACGAGCGTTGTTCAAAACGTTGGAAGTCACCATAATTGGCTACCGTAATTATATCAATTTCTTTTTATCCTCAAGCCACACGTTCATTTCATTTGTAATGGTCGTATAATAATGAGTTATTATGCATTTGATAAATCTGTTCGTAAGACTCGAGTAGAGCTCTGTCGCTTATCGGAAGGGCGGCGCGTTAAGGCGGCGCGTTAAGGCGGCGCGTTAAGGCGGCGCGTTAAGGCGGCGCGTTAAGGCGGCGCGGCACTTGAGGGAGCGGAGAGGGCTGTACCTGTGGCGAAGAGATCACGGATCTTCCCCTGCGTGGCCGCCTCCACCCACTGGTTGATGGCCTGGCGCGCGGCCTCGTTCTCCGACCGGAAGTCGACCGCGTCGGCGCCGGAGCGGAAGCTGTCCACCGCTCGCTGCCGGAAGGCGGCCTTCACGGTGAAGTTCGGGTGCACGAACATCTTGTTGGCGACGCGCACCTCCACCCCCTCGGAGCCCTTCAACAAGAGGAGGTAACGCGATTGATGTCGCTGCAAAGCCTGCGACTGCGAGCGCCTTGGGTTCGAGATCAGACGGTGTGGCGGGATTTTCGACACTGGTTAAGTCGAATTCAGCTGCGGGCTGGGGCAGAGCGGGACCGGGCCGGGACGGGGCAGAGCAGAGAAGGGCGGGGCAGAGCGGGACGGGGCCGGGCTGGGACGGGGCAGAGCGGGGCGGGGCAGAGCGGGGCGGGGCAGAGCGGGGCGGGGCAGAGCGGGGCGGGGCCGGGCGGGACGGGACGAGGCCGGGCGGGGCGAGACGGGGCCGGGCGGGGCCGGGCGGGGCGGGACGGGGCCGGGCGGGGCGGGACGGGGCCGGGCGGGACGAGGCCGGGCGGGGCGGGACGGGGCCGGGCGGGGCGGGACGGGACGGGACGGGACGGGGCCGGGCGGGGCGGGGCGGGGCGGGACGGGGCCGGGCGGGGCGGGACGGGGCCGGGCGGGGCGGGACGGGGCGGGACGGGGCCGGGCGGGGCGGGACGGGGCCGGGCGGGGCGGGGCGGGACGGGACGGAGCGGAGGGCTGCGGCCTTACCTGCAGCGTGTCGAATAGCGCGCGCACGCCCTGGGCGACGCGCTCGTGGCTGGCGGAGGGCAGGTGCAGCGCGGCGCCCAGCTGCTCGGCCGTGCGCCCGGCCGCGCCCATCCACGCCAGCGCCAGCACGGCGCCCGCGCTCAGCGGAGACATCACCAGGTTGCCCTCGAGCGGGCCCAGCGCCTGCGGGCACACACAGGCTCTCACACACACCACACGCCACGCCTCCGAGCGTTGGCACTCTATATAGAACGATTTTCTTAAGAATGGGATAAAGTGACAGTTCGCGAAACAAGTGAACATCAGGTGTACTTCAGAGAAGTAAACACGTGCACCCTCACGAGTACGCATCTCACATTCAAGACTCGATTTTAAAACAAACATAATACTTATCACATAAAAACTAAATTCAATGTAATTTTTATAAAAAGAAAGAATTTTTATCGAAGACCACAAAGCTCTGTACTTCCTAATTTCAATTATTACTCATGGCGCACTATATTTTCTTCGCACGAGGACATCACAGCAGGGAGCGTCGTAACTATTTACAAGTTAGCCAACTGCAAACAAATGAATGGAGGAAGGAGCGTCTAATAAGTTCAAGGACACAACGACCACAGAATCGTCAGTTGTGTTGCCAGCACTAGCTGTCAAATCATCCCATTCTAAAGAAAATCGGAGAATACTACAGGGATACTTGGCTGCCCGGGGTGAGCCGCGTCTCAGTCGATCGAGCTGACGGTTCGGCCATCGTTTTGTGGCCTTCTTCAGAGTTATACTGCTCATCATTTTAACTCTGAAGAAGGCAAAAACACAATGGCCGACACGCCAACTTGATCGACTGAGTCGCGGCTCAGCCCGGACAGCCAAGCATCCAATGACTCCGGCCGCGGAAACCTACGAGCACACACTATACTGCAGTACCGTCAGCGTACAAACGACTGATGGTTGTCTCGACACGTGCTGAGGTAAGTCATGTGACCTGCTCTGAAGCAATCAGCTTGCGAGGATTTGTTTACTTCCTCACAGCCAGGGTTTAGTGTTACCGCTCATTTGACTCACACGAAGTAGTGAATGCGATAAGGTTCACCTTTGGCAAAAGTTATGAACGTAATATCATGTTTTTTAGCCTGTCAGTAAGTGTTAATTTTATGAGATTTAATTTATCTGTGATGTAGGTGAAGCAATGTGTATAGTAATGTGTCGCATCAGCGCATTGAACTGTCGGAGTCGCTTAAACGCTGCTGGTACTGAACGAATAATATCTACATGACAACTCCCTGCTGACAAGGGAGAGGGTATTCCGTTATTCAATCAGAGGCTTCAAATTGTGATGATGCCACTGAAGAGATGATGATGGTTATTAAGAAAAATCTGAAATCTCATAGCACGAAGCAACTGTAAGTGTAAGAGCGTCATTACTTCATTCGTTATGTACCGTGTGTGCGGTTCTGTGTCGTCTACTGTTGTGTGCTCTTATTTATGCTTGTTTCTTGCTTCTGTTGTGATCTGATGCAAGAACGACCACACGATCACGTATCTGACGCCCGAGTATCCCGTATCTGCCCCCCCTGCTGCAACATCGCTCTAACCCCACCACAGTCGTCAAGTAGACAGTATCATTAGTACAATAGAGAACAGTACGCGGGCCCAGTAGACACACACACACAAACACACACACAAACACACACAAACACACACACACACAAAACACACAAACCACACACACACAAAACACACAAACCACACACACACAAACAAAACACACAAACCACACACACACAAACAAAACACACAAACCACACACACACAAACAAAACACACACACACACACAAACAAAACACACACACACACACAAACAAAACACACACACACACACAAACAAAACACACACACACACACAAACAAAACACACACACACACACAAACAAAACACACACACACACACAAACAAAACACACACACACACACAAACAAAACACACACACACACAAACAAAACACACACACACACACAAACAAAACACACACACACACACAAACAAAACACACACACACAAACAAAAACACACACACACACACAAACAAAAACACACACACACACAAACAAAAACACACACACACACACAAACAAAAACACACACACACACACAAACAAACAAAAACACACACACACACACAAACAAACAAAAACACACACACACACACAAACAAACAAAAACACACACACACACACAAACAAACAAAAACACACACACACACACAAACAAACAAAAACACACACACACACACAAACAAACAAAAACACACACACACACAAACAAACAAAAACACACACACACACACACAAACAAACAAAAACACACACACACACACAAACAAACAAAAACACACACACACACACAAACAAACAAAAACACACACACACACAAACAAACAAAAATACACACACACACAAACAAACAAAAACACACACACACACAAACAAACAAAAACACACACACACACAAACAAACAAAAAAAACACACACACACAAACAAACAAAAAAAACACACACACACACACAAAAACACACACACACAAACAAACAAAACACACACACACACACAAACAAACAAAACACACACACACACAAACAAACAAAACACACACACACAAACAAACAAAACACACACACACACAAACAAACAAAACACACACAAACACACAAACAAACAAAACACACACAAACACACAAACAAAACACACACACACACAAAACACACACACACAAACACACAAACAAAACACACACACACACAAACAAACAAAACACACACACACACACAAACAAACAAAACACACACACACACACAAACAAACAAAACACACACACACACACAAACAAACAAAACACACACACACACACAAACAAACAAAACACACACACACACACACAAACAAAACACACACACACACAAACACACAAACAAAACACACACACACACAAACACACAAACAAAACACACACACACGCAAACACACAAACAAAACACACACACACGCAAACAAACAAAACACACACACACACAAACAAACAAAACACACACACAAACAAACAAAACACACACACACACACAAACAAACAAAACACACACACACACACAAACAAACAAAACACACACACACACACAAACAAACAAAACACACACACACACACAAACAAACAAAACACACACACACAAACAAACAAAACACACACACACACACAAACAAACAAAACACACACACACAAACACACAAACAAAACACACACACACAAACACACAAACAAAACACACACACACAAACACACAAACAAAACACACACACACAAACACACAAACAAAACACACACACACAAACACACAAACAAAACACACACACACACAAACAAACAAAACACACACACACAAACAAACAAAACACACACACACACAAACAAACAAAACACACACACACACAAACAAACAAAACACACACACAAACAAACAAAACACACACACAAACAAACAAAACACACACACACAAACAAACAAAACACACACACACAAACAAACAAAACACACACACACAAACAAACAAAACACACACACACACACAAACAAACAAAACACACACACACACACAAACAAACAAAACACACACACACACACAAACAAACAAAACACACACACACACACAAACAAACAAAACACACACACACACAAACAAACAAAACACACACACACACACAAACAAACAAAACACACACACACACACAAACAAACAAAACACACACACACACACACAAACAAACAAAACACACACACACAAACAAACAAAACACACACACACACAAACAAAACACACACACACACACAAACAAAACACACACACACACAAACAAAACACACACACACAAACAAAACACACACACACACACAAAACACACACACACAAACACACAAACAAAACACACACACACACACACACAAACAAAACACACACACACACACAAACACACACACACAAACACACACACACAAACACACACACACAAACACACACACACAAACACACACACACAAACACACACACACAAACACACACACACACACAAACACACACACACAAACACACACACAAACACACACACACAAACACACACACACAAACACAAACACACACACACACACACACACAAACACACACACACAAACACAAACACACACACACAAACACACACACACAAACACACACACACACACAAACACACACACAAACCCACACACACACAAACACACACACACACAAACACACACACACAAACACACACACACACAAACACACACACACAAACACACACACACAAACACACACACACAAACACACACACACAAACACACACACACACACACACACAAACACACACACACACACAAACACACACACACACACAAACACACACACACAAACACACACACACACACAAACACACACACACACAAACACACACACACACAAACACACACACACACAAACACACACACACAAACACACACACACACAAACACACACACAAACACACACACACACAAACACACACACACACAAACACACACACACACACAAACACACACACACAAACACACACACAAACACACACACACTTCGCGTGCCCGCAATTGCTTTTGCGCTCAACGCCGACAGCAAATCAGCACACATACTTATACTGCACACCACACCCCCGTATACACAACACTGTCACATAATTCCCATATTGGTTGTGTTGATACTTTATTTCATTATGCTGTGAAAATATAAAATTCTAAACCATGGGTGTCGAACTTTCAAAGCTTCAAGGGCCACAACTAATGCCTTTCATATGATTGCTGAACAAATTTTCATAACTCGGGCGATTCACATATGCCTTTCTCGTATTGTTGATCTCGGCAGACTACCCGGCTGTTCTAAAGCTAGGGGAAGGAGGAACCATTCGCGAGATCAGGCCGTACCATGCATAACGTAGGGAAATAAATTAGGATGATTATGAATTACTGAATTTACGAGAAAAAAATCTGACATCTTAACTTAACCTACTTTTATATTAAGGAGGTGTTAACCCCGACAGTGCGCGTACGTCAGACGCGCAATGTTGTAGCCCGACAGCAACAAGGGACTTTCACTTTTGACTGGACACGAACCTTTTGCAGGACACAAACGTCACCGCGAAGTTGGACAACCCTGTTCTAGACCATAGTGTAAACAGGTCTAATACGAATAAACATGTGTACAGTCTGGAGAATATTCCACTCTTTTCGATTCTTAAAAGGAGACAGTAAATTATTGACGAGCCTTGTTGCCGTTAATGGCATAAAGAAGTTACATTTCCTAAATTAGCCATGTAGTTTCCGAAAGCACCCACCATTAAGTCTCATTGCTGTTGGACATACAAATCTACTGTGCAATAAAACTGAATGACCACGTTTCAAGACTTGTTTCCAAAAATGGTTAAGGTGACCTGTTAAGCTTGTTTGGTAAACACCACCTGTGTCTTGTATTTTTGCACCGATTCAGAGAGACCTATATTTTAAGAAAATCTCCTATAACAGTGTTTTTCTGCGTAGCCGTGATTTTTGATTAGTTTGAGCGACGCAACTGTGCTTAATGTTTTAGTAGATTTAGCAATTATTTTCAAACGTGTCATCAAACTTCCTTATGTTGCCATGCAGGGAAACCGTGTCTCAAGGCTGAAAGGAAAAACTGTGACATTTCCGGATGATTGAAGGGGATTGATGAACACACAAAAACTGTGGAGTCTTATCAACAAACTGACACCTTCGTCCGACAAGCGAGGATATGTATGACATTGATTTGGTAGCGTAACTTAATAGGGCAAGTTATCGCTCCGTACGTCACGAGATCGACATGCTGGTGCCTGCAACATCCGGTGCGTTTTGTAACAAAGAGTGGGGATTTCAGAGGACTATTTCATTCCGGCCACTTCCGGAAAGACCATGCGTGAGAAGCGACGGACATTCTACCCTGAATTTATCCAATAAATTAATTCTTCCTGGAAGTACTTAATTTTATGGTTATTTCTCAAATTAGATGATTATGCTACACAATTGGCGAAAACCAAGGTTATGAATTATCGCATCAAAACCAAGCATCACTAAAAGCAGACTAGTGTGCACAAAAACTTTTTATAAAGCAAAAGCGATTACGTTTAGAGAATGTAAAGCGTGCTTAAAATTTAATATTTAGCACCACGCAGAAAGTGAGACAATGTTCAGATAAAACTGAATACAACAAATAAAACAAAATACTTTCGCCTGATAGCATCAGCTACTACTGACCTTAATGTAACAGTGATTTGTATGCTTGAATTAAAATAAAATGAATGTCAGTAAGGCTGAAAAAAATGCATGACACATGTGGTAAAAGAGATTGCTGTGTGGGATTACGCCACTTGGTCTATCGGCCTTGTGTCGCAACATTTCCTACACGCAAAATAAAATGCAACTTTTACCACTATCATAAATATTATGTAACAATGCGGGTATAGATATTGAACGGCTAGTAACCCAGGGCTCCACGTTTATAAAGAAGGTTTTAATAATAAATAAAACTTGTTGAAAGGATGTTCAAGAGAAAGAAGAATATTATTCAAATAGTTCCAATGTTAACTTCGCGTGTAGATGGAAATTTTCAGATCGAAAACTCGCTTATGTTATATTCTTTTGACAAAGAAATAAAATCATGATTGTTAATTTTAATCTCTTGGTAGAAAAAATGTGTTAAATGTTGGCCCATTCAGAACAGTTATAGAAATACGTGGACCTTGTATTCTACAGGAAGAGTATCATTATACATTCCGCCGACCACTATTTAAATTACATTAATTTTTTCATTCTCTTGACGAAAAATGTGTGAACCTGCTGGGCAAGCATTTTAGAATTCAATCTCTATGTGGTATATGAGTAACTGCGAGTGTGCGGATCTGTCTCTCACGGGTAGAGCACTTCTCATGCACCAATCGAGACATATGAGGTGTCATTCGAGGTGCCTGTCTCCTAGAGGAGAACTGAATTTGATTTCCGAAACAACCAGAAGATTCTAAGCACTTTCCAAAAAAATCGTTTTAAAAAACGATGTTTTAGAAGATTTTGCGACAAAATTTTCAGACCTAATTGAGAATGCTCTTACTATAGAATAACATTGAAGAACAGCTTCCAGGTGATGGTTTATGTGCGTTTTTGTGATTAGCAAAAAAGTGCGAAATTTAGACTAAATTAAGACTATTTGCATCATCCATACCTGCAAGTATTTTTTACAGCTATTACAATTTGATATTACCAGTTCATAACCCTTATGGAAGTAACATACAAAGCCGTTGGGTGTTTAGAATTTTGAACGGGAGTCTAACAGTAGTATTAGCTTCTAGAATTCATTGGCATATCAAATGCAACATACTGTAAGAAATTATTTCAACAAGTAATGTATGACCTTTAGAAATTTTCAACACAAGAAAACACTTTTAAAACAGTTTTTTCAGCGTCGGCCACATACAACTAGTTATTTTATGAGATGACAGTTGACTTCACGACATCCGTTCAAGTAGAAATTTCGCCTTTTTTACGATCTACTATTTTTTCTCAGTAAGACATTTTATTTTGTTTTGAAGATATATTTATATTTTATGTTTTGTTTAAAAAACACATCAAACTTGAGTTTTTAGCAGATCGTTCTCACGTTCGTATATAATATTTCAAGTAATGATGGAAAAATGTGTAAATAAATACCGATTGTAGAGTGGTAAAACTTTCTCGAGCGCAAGTCGTGTCTCAGGAGACCAGAAGGGAAAATCGCTCAACCTACTTGCCCCTCCCCTTCGTTACAACACGTTTACAACGATGAGGATGAGCAGAGTTGGGAATCTTCTCCGTTTATGGTTATTGGCGCTGAGGCCAAGTTAAAAGAGTAGACAGCAGAGAGCAATCAATTAATATATTTTTAAATGCAAATTGGAAAGTAAAATGTGTAAAAGAGTCAGCTAAGTCCTGAGTCTACCTGATCGTAAAATGCCAAATGTCATACCAAAAGGCAGATGAGGTCCTATAACATTTAATTAAATGTCTTTTTCGAAGTATCAGTGTCTAAAATGAAACCAGAAATTCCATTTTCCGTAGGAAAGTGAAGTCGGCAGACAGGAGTCTAGAGCAAATTTACGAGATGGTCGATGGATGCAAAAGGGGCTACTGCAATGCAACGGTCAAACAACGACATGTAATTGGCACCCAGTGCATATAGCGTAATTGTGCTCCAATCTGTCAATCATTATATCTGCGAATTCAGAGTTTAAATATTTTCAACTACAGGTTCAACTACAGGTGGTTTTGTTCGACTATATTTCAATTCTATTTAATTATAGAACGTTTTTAGAGCTCTTCGTTGGAAATTATCTGAAACTTTCATTGGCAAATTATGATGCAAAAATATTCTGATAAAGCACTCCTCACTCCCTTGGTATTTGAGCGAGTTTTGAAAAGGTAAAATGTTGATTGTAACTACATATGCCCCACCGATTTCAACGCGGCCCATCAACTGGCAGACGGGTGAAGAGGCACTTCACTATAAATCTGCGCGTAGCACAGCTCTGCAAATTTCGCCCCGAGGAAGGTGGCAGCGTGACTGCCTTGACGTTGGCAAATGTATCTAGGACGCAATGTGTCCCTGACAGTCAGGAATCTACGAAGCTGAAGCCTACAGTTCCATCGTTTTACATCGGCCTCTCCATGCGACTTAACCCCAAGACGTAGCAGGTAAGCCCGTTTTTTGATGGTTCGAACTATCAAGTCATAATACGAGTCTTATTGTACACCCTGGTCAGGAGCGAACAACGTTTTAGCGGTATCTGTTACATTAACATAGATTTCATCGTTGCCACGCGAAGGTTGTGAGACAAAAATGTTGGCGCATGAGCAGGTTATGGTTTTCTTGAATCCAGAAATCCCTCTCCCCATTCCTTTACCAACATTATTTGAATTAATAACAAAAGATAGCAACTAATACTAATTAATAACATAAGATAGCAACTAACACCAAATTTTAAGAATATGTTATTTAATTATTATTTAGAAAAATTAATATATTTGTTCAGAAAGAATAATAAAAACAATCGAATTGTGTAAATTGTGTGCTTTTTATTGCTGCGATAATTTTTCTTTGTGAACAAATATTTTGTAATAATAAACAATTTACATGTTCTGAGGTGTATGTATGTTTCTGGAATGCAAATTACACACACATTTTTTCTTGGGCGCTAATTTTGGCTCAGCCATTTGAAATATCGAAGACATTTATTAGATAAAATATGCTTTAAATGGCCTCAAGAGCTTATTTTCGAAGTTTCGTTATTTCCCCCCTAGGCATTCTGTACGTAAGCAGCATTCGATTGGTGCAACGCACGCAGTCACTCACCCGGTAGAGGTCGATGGCGAAGGCGTTGTTGGCGTCTGCCATCTCGCGCCTCACGCTCTCGTCCGCCGCCGGCGCCGCCTCTGTGGTGGCGTCGCCCGCGACGCCCGCGACGCCGCTCCCGCACACCAGCACTGCAACACCAGCCCTCCCTCAATGCTCTGCCGCGCCAGGACTCGCGACCAACGCTAGCAGCCTGTGTTAAATGATGGGTTGATTAGTTGGTTGCGCGCGGCGATGGTGTAACAGTTAGCGTATCGGACTGTTGTACCCAAGTTGGCGGGTTCAAAGGGTTTTGGGCGAAAAATCCTTCGTACGCCTGCCTTCGGAGGGGAAGTAAAGGCGGCTGTCCCATGTTAGTAGGTTTACTTGCATGTAAAAGATCCTCAAGCCTAAATGACGCCTCTGGGCTAAATTAAAAAATCGCCTGTTTCTCGCCCAAGAAATATCTCTTTTCTGTGCCAGCTGGTGAAAGGAGCGTAGCGAAATTGGTCTGAGTCTCGCCACGTAAAATAAGGCATATATTAAATTAAATTCAATTCGTGATTCTGGGAGCGTCATGAGCTGAGGACATTAGTCCTCTTCGAGTAGTGCATTTTTTATCGCGAGACGTGGCGGTGATCTCCTGCTGGCGGGCGAGATCCGGTGCCGACCTACACAGGCTTGCGGGGATTTTCCACATCCAGGTATCTCCCATCAACGGGGCACCGCCCCAGCCGGGACTAGCTCTACGCGTCCGACAAGTCCGCTCTAAGCGGTCTCCCGACAAGTGTGGTAGTGCAGTGCTCGTGAGTGTGTTTATAATTAAGGAGTGAGGACAGTGTAAGGAAGAGGAAGGATCGATCGTGGGCGGTCCGTGGCCCGTTTGTTATGGCACTGCTCCAGCTTTCGCCTGGTGTTGATCGGTGAAACCACGGAAAACTACCGTTCAGAGTAGTCGGTCGTTAGAATTCTCCCTCAGGCAGGGGTTGAATTCGTCCTGGTTGACAAGTCAGGGTCGAAAACTGGATCAACATGACTTCGTAGCGATGAGAGCAGACCTTTCGATCTATTTCCCACAATCGCGTATCCAAAGGGCTGCTCATGAAGTTTCAACCTTTCCAGAAGCCGATGATAATTCACAAATATAGTTATTTAAGAAAGTATTTCAATATCTCAATTGAAAAAGTTATTTATCATTAAAAATCAACAAATACATTAAATTCAGCGTGAATGAAAAAAGATAAGAAAATTTATTATAATACAATCGACTACACTTTTAGCCGAACACCGCAAGGAAAGCTCTGGTTGCAATACTGCCCAAAATTAACGATATTTCCATTTCGAAATGCTTTCTTTTGTTAGTATTTCGTGTTACTTTACTTGCTTTTATTTAATTCATATTAGGCCAAAGACTACCCTATATTTTTGTGTTGCACCCTTTCCAAAAACATTGTATTTCAAGAGAGCTCCCAAATTATTTTTTAAAAGAAAGAAGAAATTGTTAATATATTTAGTTCTTCTTCTCTTAACGCTCTTGCAACTTTGCAAATTAATAAAAATAATTTATTACGTGATAATTGGACGTTTCAAATGCACTTTTACCCAAGAAAATGATTGCCTCTTCTTGCCCTTCTAATTGCCCTTTGTTCCAGAAACTGTGGGGTAGCATCGCCTACAGGTTTTAGCATTTGGAAAGAGGGGCTCACAATCCCAATAAATTACAGTCAACACGACAACTTTGAGTATATTCTGATTCCTATATCATCGCTTTTCGATCTATTTTTGTGTCAACGATATGAATTAACGGGTGGATGTGAATGATTTGATGAATGGAGCAGTAATTGAATGAGAGACAGAGGAAACTGGAGAGCGTCGAGAAAACCAGTCGGGAACCGGCTTTGTCCACCACGAATTTCAGGTGGATCGACCGGAATTCGAAGCCCGGTCCAGGCGGCGGTGGAAAGCAAGTGGTTTGCCTGCTGCTCCCCGGGGCGTATAGAGGCGTTGCTCTAAGAAGGGACTAGTAGACGCAAAACAAAAGAACGTCTTGCAGGACAATGGCATTGCAAGAAATAGAGATTAAGCCATTTACAACTAAGCCATTTAGCTAACCATAAACGAATGCACTTGCAAAATGAGTGCGTGGTCATAACCTGCAGTTATATTGCCAGCAATGGCCGAGCAGTAGCTGTCAAAGAGGTCTCTTCTTATCTCTCTATGCCATACCTCTGTTCACGAGCGATGATGGCAAGAGTAGTTTTATGAATAGATAGAAACCGTATTTCAACGATTTGGTGCACAAACCTTGTGTGCCCATTCACGGTCATTTTTGGAGACCTCTCGTTCATATCTACCTCGTGTATACAGACTTGTATATCCGTATAAGACTATCATCTTTTTTCCCAAAAACAAATACTGTTGTTTGATAAGTAAATGCTCCTTTACAAACTTTCAACTCTTGTTTTCTGAAAACTAGATATTCTGGGCACACAATTATGTGTGCACTAAGCCATTCCAGAAATGAAACAGTAGGGGAAGCAAGCAGATGACAACACTTAATTTCCGTTGTTACTCATCTGCTCTTATTGTTATCCATCAATTTTGGTCCGTTGCAAATACTCTTCGTTTAGCTTGGATATCTTAGTTTCCTGTCGATCTTTGCTAGCGTCTTCAAGCAATGAATCTCTTTGCGAGAGGAGTTGCAAAGGCCGGCATCAGCGAGTCTCGGGCCTCGAGGCATGAACGCGAAGCCGATGGTTGAAGCTTCGAGTCCCGCGTACAGCATTGGTAACATCATCGACGTCTTAATTATTCCAAGAAAATATAAACGTTAGAAAAATCCCGCAACTCGTACCGACTTTGAATTTTCCTGACGTTTTTAAATTTTTGTACACATTGTATATTTCTTTATGTCTGTCCGTAAGAACGCATGTTACGTTTTTATTTGTAGAGCTCTGTTTTCAAAAATAATATTTTTAATAGATTTATTTTTAAGCAAAAAATTATATTAAGATTTTAAAAAAATGGTTTAGTTTCTTAAGTGCTAAGATCGAGTTTTGAGTGTGTGCTCCTAGCTTTAGACTAAATTGGCAAAACATACGTATTTGTAAAAATGGATGAGCGTACAATTGGGAAATACGTGACTTAATATTATTATTATTATTATTATTATTATTATTATTATTAAATATTATTATTATTAACAACAATGATAAGAATGATGGCAATAATAACAATCATAATAGCAATAATAATTACAATGATAGCAATCTTAACAATAATAGTAACAATAATAATTTTGATATAGTTTTTAGTAACGTTTTACGTCGGAGGTGCAGGTAGCTTCAGCGCTTCCCAGAAGCGCCTCCGCAAGTGAAGGGGGCGTGCGCGCAGTGTTTTGTTCCTCGAATGCGCGTGACCCGCGGCCCCAAGCGTCACCTTCCGCGTACGAGCGGGCGGGCAGCGGGCGGTGGGCGGTGGGCGGTGGGCGCGGGCGATGCGGGCGCGATCGAGGGCGATGCGGGCAGGCCACGTCCTGTAGCCTCGCCCGACTTCGCCTCGCCCACCCGCCCACCGCCCAAGAGCTGTTGCCGGTGCACAGCTGCCTCGACCGAGCTCGATCTGCAGGCACCAACTCTCTCAAACGGTAAGCGAAAATAAAAGTTGTTGGGGAAATAGGTTTATTACGAAATGTCCTGCAAATGTAACTATTCGTATTTTTGTCTTCATGTTAATGCAGGATGATACATTTTATCACAGATTATTTATTGGGACGTCACGGTACGCTGATGTTTAATGTATGAAACCTGAACATCTCGTCTACATTGTTTGAGGATCAAGCAAAATATGAAGTTTCACAGGTCTTGTTTTGTCCAATAACATTGAGGTTGTTTACGCGAAACGTTTCACGTTTGTATGAACGTACGTTCGTATGCCATTTACGATCCACTTTATTAGTATTCTAAAGAATCACACACGCTGCCAACGATGGGGAACGCCAAATACTGTCAAACTTATCTTGACAAAATCTACTCTCTTGGTTGTCATCCTTATTACACGGCTGAAAGTGTACATCCTATACAAAACTGATTTAATCAGTAAAACTGTGCATGGCAGACATAAGCGTATTTGGAAAGATTTAAATGATTTGTTAAGTATAAAAGCTTTCGAAAGTAACTAGGCTTGTCTCCTTAAACAAATACAGATTTCTTTTGTCCAAAATGTATACAGACAATGGAGCATGACAAGATATCTCAATTGAGTACTTCAATAGTAATTTATATTACAAGGCAAGAAAGTGGGCGTTTTCTATGACTAGTTGTCCGGAGAGTTCCCGGACGAGGCCATAGGTTGAGTCTAGGAACCCCGTCGTGTCATGGAAAGTCGCTTTTGTAGTGTGATGTACAATATTTTAATCGAGGCCTCAGTTTTATGACAATTTGTCCGTGTGATTTACAAATTTAATTTACGATCACAAGACCATACTATGTATTTTTCAATCCGGAGGTTGAGACGTATATAGTTTACTTTTGATTCCTGGCACTTTCATGTGAATTTAAAGGATATTGCGTCACATTTGCAATAGAGGAAAACTTCGTATTCGACAATTTATTTAGAACTCCATCAGATATTTTGGAACAACTTACAGCAGCTACTTCACTGAAACGTCATGGCGACTGGAAAAGCGAGTGCTTTTCAGAAGGATATATCCATGAATCAATCAATAACAATATTAAAAAACTGCTAACAATATAATGCTCTGTGCTGTCAGTGATAATGCAACACATTCATTAGGATTTGCTTCGTCAATATCGACATATACCGAATTAAATCGTGAGAAAACAGACGTATGTTATTGTTTTCAAAGAGCTCTCTAATAAATTATACCAACACTATTCTTGTCAATAAATGTGATGTTGAATAATTACAACTCAATCTAAAATCAATCTTTTTTATTCTCCTTTTAAAAAATTTTTTCAACTCCATGGAGTTACTTAAATGATTTCGGTGGTTTAGTGCTGGCTATTGATAGAACAGTTGAACGTTCTGATGCGAATACAGTAAACCATCGTTAGCACGAACTCGCTTACCAAGGATTTCGCCGTAACACGAACAAACCTTGGGGTACCGCAAGTGATTACAGTAATGCGGTCATTTATAATAATCTGATAAAACGAATTTTCACAACACGAATTCCTATTATTTCGGTCCCTTGGAATCCGCGTTAATGTGGGTTTAATGTAGTGCATTTAAATACGTTGCTGTTGGCGAGAGTGTGCAGGCAGGTGTTTAAAACAGCTGAACTTTCGTATCCGATTATGTATAACTATGCGTCACTTTCCAGACTGTCTCGGGTAATATTTCTTCTCTAACCTGCATTAACGTGGAAGCAAAAGCATAAACCAAGATTTCTTGCGACATATGAATCCACGAATTTTGTCATTTAGTCTTTCAATCAACGGCAATATGGTGCGAACAAAATGGTCTGTTTATTAGTTTGTGTATTTACGAGAAAAGTTATAGTCCATACTCTTTCAAGACCTCGTCGTAAAGTGTTTCATTTATAGTTTATAAAGATAAATGTATTTGATACGGCCTGTCACAAAGTTCTACTTTTGAGAGAGTAGTCCTAGACTTGAGATTTTCGACAGAGATATTATATTATTAATTTAACACCTTTATTAACGCAATAATTTGCGTATTCTAAATTGATACTTCAAACAATTTAACTTTATCACTGCACTGAGAGGTCACAAACGTTTCTTCAATTCAGCATATAAGTTTCAGCTATCCAAGAAAATCACAATCCAAATTTAGATAATTTTCTAACATAAACATTTCGAGGGTTGATTTAACTGTCATCGTGTTTTATTGCCTGACTCAAATACACTGAAAGTTCAAAAGATGGAAAAATGTTTCTTAATGGAATAAGAACGTTTGACTGTATTCTCTACAGACAATTATAGCGTGAATGTTTTAAGAAGTGCTTATATTTACCACTTCCTTTACCGGTCTTCTCTCAAACACAAAGCAGAAACCACTAGGAGGGTTGGGAATCACAGAGCTCACGTGGCGGAAAACCGCAAGATGTGTGCATTTACAAGATGCACGGTTTGATAACGTCTCAAATGAGTCCATCTTGAGGCGATCATTTCTTCGTAAACCTTAAATGGATGGACTGAACGTGCATTTCTAGATCATTGTAGAAGGTTGTTGTAACCATGTCTTTGATAGTACGTGGCTATTCAGAGGGAACATATTGCTTTCGATAATGTTAATTTAGTTTCGTAAAGTTAGTCTGATGAAGCCGGCCCCTGCACAATATTTTAACAAATAAGTATTGAAGTAAAATATTGATTGTACCATTGACCGAAATTTTAATAACTAAAAATTTATAAATAAATATTCCTTTTTATTAACTTTCTCTGTAATTATGATAAATATATTTTACATGCGTTTTGTTAAATTTGCAATATTTGTTTTCAGTAACAGTCACTAACATTTGTAACGAGCAGTAACTAATACATTTTTAAATATTGATGACACTTTAATTAACCGTTTCAATCATTTTACAACAATATATTTAGATATTTCAGTAAATATTTCACCAAGTCTTGCAAGAAATTATATTCGTATCTGTGTAGAATGGCAGGTTTTCGAAGTCAAAGTTCTCTCTCTTTTCGAAGAAGTATTGTTAACTGACAGAAAAAAATAGTGTTAAATTGCAGTATATTTCGTATTAGAGTTAATATATTGTGAAATGTTTTTCCTGTGTTATTTGATGTATTTAGTCAAAGAATAGAAAAAAAAGACATGTGGAAGAGAAGTAGCGTAGGTTTTCTTGAGCTCCAGAACATTTTTAACTTTAAGTAGTTGAAAGATTAATGAAAGTTTTAAAATAATAATAATAATAATAATAATAATAATAATAATAATAATAATAATAATAATAATAATAATATTTTAAAGCGCAAACATTTGAAAGACTAGGCACCCCTTTAAGTTATATAAATCTTATTTGCATCTAAACACAAACTGCGGATTTGATTTTTTTGCATCGCTAACAAAATAGTAACACCTCTCACCGGCTCTTCTCCTACCACTACAATCAAAAGGAAAGCTCAACAAAGCGTGCACATAATGAAGCTACATTTATGTTTAATGTTTGAGTTATTCGTTTCCAAGTTGTAAATCGTAGTTTTAAAAGTGAAAATTACTTCATGCTGGAACCCAACTTTGTAGACCTAGGACCTGAACTGATCGTTTCAGCGTATACGTACAGATACATGCCGGTACTCTGCGAATCTGAACATTTTAATTTTTGAAAGTTTATATTAAGAAACAGTTTTCCCATCCCATAAAAAATCTTAGGAAATGAAGAGGCAGACTAAGCTGTTAAAACAGCAATTACACTCGCACAAATTGTAAACGAGGCTAATGGTACTCTGGAAGAGGTTTTTTTTCTTTTAACATCTACAAGAAACCCTTCGGACTGAAAACGAAAAATCCCTCGAAATTAAACCAGGTGAGAAGAAATTTATTGCAAAATCCTCTACCAACCACAAAAATTAATAGAAGACGAGTCATGCTAACAATGCTACGTATATCACTTCAGTCTCAGTCATAGTCGTTTGGGCAAGCAAATCAGACGCTGATCCACGTCTAATTTGTGATTCTTCTATTTCTACAGCTCATAAAATTGAATGCCCAGGAACTCTTGAACTTAGGAAGAACTTAAAGTACTCTCTATTGTCATACTCTTACACAATGTTGAACTCCCCATTAGAACGTTTCACAAGTTATACATCTATTAGAAGATTACCTACTAGAAAATTTGATTTAATAATATTTAAGATGTTTAAATAAATCATTAATGTAATGGTAAACTATGAATAAATTATTTTTTGTTGAAGTAACAGTTTTCTAATGACTAATTAGTAATAAAGAGTTCTAAAACAAATGAATAAAAAATTGAAACTTTGCACCCGTAAGTTAACATCGCAGAAAATTTCAAGTAGTAAATTTAATTTTCTATACGCTTCAGAATTCAGCAACTTTTGACTCCTCTTCTCAAACTGTAAGGAATGGGAATACCGATAGTACTCCAGAAAGTTATTACCCCGCCCGGTTGAAAAGAATAACGATCCAGTTTCCATGTCCAAGCGTGGAGCCTAAGTAACACTCTCCCTTTCTTTTCTTCTTCAGGGAAAGATCAAGGCTTGGACACGATACTGACTTATTTGAACTAATCAATACTAGGAAAACCTATGCCAATAATATGAAATTATTGCAAAGAACTTTATTACACTAATTTGAGTTTCATGAATACTTTCTATCTTTTCATAATCTCAACTAAAAAAACTCATTTTCTGGTCTAATACCATGTAAAAAATTCTGTTGTTGAGTGGTTCATATTTATTGTAAACCGTGTTGTTCAACCGTAAACAGTAGTTGTTATTTATTGTATTTCAAATTATTCTCTTGTCTTGTCATATTTCATTTCAAAACTAAATTTTAAATGGAACTGGTGGCTCACGTCGAGCTGTTGTGAAACGAACATTACAAAAAAAGTTTCAAACCGTTTGTGATACTATAACAGTAGCCTATTCCAATACGTCATTTATGGTAGTTTGTTTTGTATATGCATTAAAAACGTGATGTTCATAAGAGAAATAATGTAAGTATAGTATGAATGAATGATTATTAAAATTATCTGATATTGTCTTAACAAAATTGAAAACCTGAATTTGATAAATGAAATGAAATGCCACGTTAAAATATTTTAGAGTTGTCTCAAATATCCGCATAAACATGTCACCTTGGCCTTACGAGCCGATGTCGATTGTGTTCTGATTAATAAAGTAATGCGAATCCCAAGATATATTCTTATTTTAAGTATTGAGGCTGATTCGCAAACACACGATAACGCGAAGAAAATATAAACATTACTTATCAACAACCTTGGATAGCATTTGTGTTTTCGCTCCCGACAGTAAATAAATTAAAAGCGAGTGAATGAAGGCACGTCTCGGAGAAACAATCTGCCTCGGGAATTTCGTTTTGAATCTTCGAAAGCGTAAGGAACTAATACTTGAAAGTGTCGGGCGGTGTGCCTCGGTCGAAGTGAAAGCCTACGTGACAAATAGAGATCTTTCCTCCTGACGCTCCAATACGAAACTACTGGACACTGCCCTCGGTCACTTCGGTAAACTCGTAGCGTTCCCACAAATTATGAATCACCCCTGGTATCTGTCTGAGGGAGTTTTCTTGTATAGAGTGCTCCAATGTATCATTCCTTACGCCAGATTAAGTTTAGTCATGTCAACGAAAGTAACCTGAAAGTTCGGTGTTGTATTTTACCGTTTCCGAACGTTTGACCATCTTCAAAGCTTTGAGGCTCACTTTCACGAAAGAATGTAGTGACTCACGTTTTATGTACCTCTATGCGCACAAAACAAGTTTGTCGCAAAAGATGATTCAGTATTTGAAATTTTAGTTTACAGAAACCGATGAGGCCGTAATTATAGTTTACCATACCGCCAATGCCAAAAAGGGCGATTATTTTGTTTCTGCAGAGAATTTACTTCTGATTCAGTGCTGGTGAAGTGGTTTAGAAATACAATAAAATAATATAACAAGATTTACTGAACTAAAAGTTTTTTTTCCTTCTCGATTTACATCGGGCGAAGAGAAAGTATAGTAATCGTGAGGTGGAAAACTGCGATTTTTAGGCAGAAAAATGTATTGTTGGTCCTTGTAACGAAAAAAATGCGTACAAGTGTACTCGTTCATTATACATTTGCAGACGGCAGAATTAAGAACCACTGTTGTTTTGAAAGTGAGGACCCGAACACACATCCGAGAATATACGAATAGAGCTGACGTCTAAAAGAATCTGACCAATGCTGACGCCAGCCGAGGCAGTCCGGGAAAAAGTGCTTGTTTTGTTTTCGTAGTTTCTGTGGCGTCCGCGGAAAAATAAAAGAATCCACTTCGGCAGGCGAGAGAGCATTCCGACAGTAAATTTATTACAAATAATGTAGTGATCTATTTGCCGCGAGGAAACGGGATTATTAATACCATTAGAAAGACCTTTGGACAGAGCTGCAGTACAATACACTGTCATCGACAATACACACTATTCATGTAAGTCATGAAAAATATTTTTATTTCTCCTTTGCACATAACTATTACGCAATAGTTATGTTCTTGTCCACTTCTACTCTGCCGTCCCCTGCAATGTACCCAGCTCACCGCCCTCTATAGCTAATAGATCAGGATCTACTGTAGACGTGCGATTCTTATTCAGTCGGTGATCGCCTCATGTAAACAAATCGCAGCGAATCTGCAGTAATACAAATGTCTACCTGATGTATCACACTTTTACTCTTTTTCAGAAGATGAAGTAGTACAGTTTCCTGTTCTATAATTATTGAAACTTCATTCATGAACGGATAATTCTCGATATACATAAGAATCCATTTAATTGTAAAAACTTTTGAAACAATTGGTAATCACGAATGTTGTCAAAATTCCATCGGCATTTCAATTAATGACATCGCATTCTATTCCACCTTTACATCTAGCGACATTGTCGGGTTCCCTAAACGTTCACAGTCATTTCTATCCCTCCATCCACTCTCTTCAACGTAGTCGCCCTTGCCTTTTTCAACTGTCCACTTAAGGAGACCCTGGTCTGGAAGTAACAGGGGTCGGATGAAATCTCGTCGGCTGATCCCAGCCGCTGGCGGTACGTTTGGCGACCCCTGATGAAGCAGGCTTCCCACCGGCGAGGTACCAAGGTACAATTTAAATTTCTCGCGTAAAATGCGAAAACTGATTAACTACATTCATTCTGGGGAAAGTATTTTACGAATTCTTTACCTCCCGACTTTTTGTTTTACAAAAATCAAGACTCCAAACATTTATCTGGTCCTTTTTACAGGTTCATAGCGAGCGTTCCGGATTTAAAAAGTTCAGTGATTTGCATGCTATATTTGTTTTTATATACGATCTTTTTACCTTCCCACGAGATATTAAAATGCATTTCTGGCTCAAAAATGTTACACTTTACGTTAAGTACACGCAGAAGTAAGTTTCTCATTTCAAATTCTAGACAACGGTAGTGTTCATCGCAAATCTCATACAGACTTTCTCGTTTGAACGGATCAATAAGCAGCGAGAGCATGGCACAGATGTCGGCGATGGCAAATCTTGCTGATGATTCACCAGCCAATACCTCACCAATAAACAAAGATTCGCAAGCCCACGAGATCTCTTATTGCAGGGGCGGATCCAGAGACGAAGTTTTGGAGAGGAAATTTTTTCAATTCCAAATATTTTGGTCAATGTGTTATTTTTCAGATTATATAGAATGACGCGGGCTCAACGGAGCTCATGTAGCGATTCAATTTTATCCGTTTTAATGTTTATACGAAAATATTTTTGCTTCAAATTTCACGACAAATTAAAATTAATGATTACTGAAAAAAAAAAGAATTGAAAGGGCAAATTCCCCTCCCGGAACCACCGTTTGCCATCCACGAGCGGTGCGCTGGGAGCCGGGATTCACCAACGCAGTGAAGCGGCGCGCGGCGAGACGCAACCCGACGCGACGCGACTGTCTGCGGGGAGCCGCAAGGCCGGCTGGGCGGCGCACGCCTGCTCACCTGTCAGCACGACCCCGACGAGCAGCATCTTGTCTCTGCGACCGCACGCGCTGCACTGCGCCGGCCGCCGCGCCGCTCGCGCCGTTTGTTGTGGCATGACACACGCGTGACGTCACAGCGCGTTGCGTAACGCCGCCCCTCCCTCCCTCCCTCCCTCCCTCCCTCCCCCACCCAGTCTGCGGGTGCGACACCGGAGGGACGCGACGCACGCAGGCGCTTGCTGAGCGGGATGGGGGCGCGGAAGAGCCAAGGGCGGGGCGGGGCAAGGCGGGGAGGTGGAGTTGGGTAGAGGGAAGCAGAGCGGGGAGGGGCGGGGTGGAGCTGAGCTGAGCGGGGGAGTGAGGGGCTGGGTCGGGATGGGGTGGAGCGGGGCGATGTGGAGCTAGGCGGAGTTAGGTGGGGGTAGGATGTGGCGGGGCGAAGTAGGGTTGGAGCGGGGAGGGGCGGGGTGGAGCTGAGCGGAGCGAGGGAGTGCGGGGCGGGGATGGGATGGGGTGGAGCGAGGCAGAGCGGGGCGAGGTGGATCTAGGCGGAGTTGGGCGGGGCAGGGTGGGAGTAGGACGTGGCGGGGCGAAGTAGGGTTGGAGCTGGGCGAGTGGAGCGAGGCAGAGCGGGGAGGGGCGGGGTGGAGCTGAGTGGAGCAAGGGAGTGAGGGGCGAGGCGGGTGGGGTTGGGGGAAGATGGGTGGAATGAGGCAGGGCGGGGTGGAGCTGAGTGGGGCGAAGGTGTGCGGGACGGGGCGGAGCTGCGTGGAGCGAGGCTGGGTGTAGGTAGGCGGGGCGGGGAGTAGCTGTCAGTAGTGAAGCTGGAGCGAGACGAAGCAGGGCGGGGGTGGGACGTGGCGGGGCGAAGCGGGCTTAGAGCGGGGCGGGGAGGAGTAGGGAGTGCGCCCAACAGGACGCAGCTGGGTGGGGTGGGACAAATAGGCGTGGGGCGGATTGGTAGGAGGCGGGGCGCTTCGGAACAATGCGGGCACAATCGAGGCACAATCGAGGCGAGGCGAAGGTGCTCGGGGCGACACACGGGGCAGGCGGAAGAGGAAATAAGACGGAAGTGATGGGACGAGGAAAGACGAGTAGAGCAGGCGAAAATGCATGGGGTGGATGAAGGCGAAAGAGGAGCTGGAAAGGAAATGAGCAGCGAAGATACAAGACGTGGCCAAGAAACTGGAGGGTCGAGATGAGAGGGAGGAAAAGGGGTCACGTGAGCGAGAAGAGAGGATGGAGGCTGTCGGATGGATGGTGGAATTGGTGGGCCACTACGAGGTAGACGACAAGAAAGGTCAGATCAGGAAATCTCATGTCAACTTCTATGCAACGGTAGTGTTCATCGTAAATCTCTTTTGTGGAAAAGACTAAAAAGAGGCCAGAGAATGACACATACTTCGGCGATGGCAATTCTTGCTGATGTACTACTCACAGCAAATACCTCCCCAATAAACCAAGATTCGCAAAATCGCGTGATTGCTTATTGCAGAGTCGAAAAAAAGACGAATTCTGGGAGGGAATTTTTTTTTATTTCAAATGATTTGGTCGAATGTGTCATATTACAGATTAGTTAGGAGGTATACCATTACTCTATGACCAGGCAGCGTCAAGACAGAAAGGACCAGGGAGAAACAAAGCAGCGTGGGAGGGAAAACAGGCCGAACCGAACGGGGGTGGCTCAGGTATGGAAGGCGGGTATGACGTCAAGTACAGAGGAAAAGACACGAGTCGGAGTAGGAGCAGATGTTGTAGATAATTAATGAGGCGGGTAGTGCTGGAAGGCTGGACCGGAGAGGGCCATGGAGGATGCGGGTAGAGGAATCGGTGTGAGCGGGGCGGGGCAAAGACAGGTGGCGCGGGCAGGCTAATAATAATAATAATAATAATAATAATAATAATAATAATAATGTGTTTATTAATGGCGAGGCTCAGGCCATAGGGCCTGCTCTTCCGCCTAACCACTGAATTTACATACATTTAGAGTAGTAACATTTTAAGAGGGGAGGACAAGCTGTACATTTAATGGAGTTTATGTTAATGGTTTAACTGTTAATGGAGTGTAGGAATGCGACACCGATGTCGATGTTTTGAAAACATCGAAGTTTTTATCAAATCACTGATGGATTTAACATCGTTTTTTTTAAGCTGATGTTTTTTTAATATCGGTATATTTATATTTGATGTTTTTATGTTGTTGATATTGTACTTTTAATGAAAAAAGTACAAGCCTGATAAAAACCTGTATAAATTTTCTGATATTTATATACTTAGTGTTAATGTTATCAAGAGTGAGAATAATCAAAATCGTGTTTTGATTCTTAAAAAAATGAAGTCTATATAATTCTTAAATTATCCAATCAGATGATAAAAGTTTTGTTGAATATTATGGTCATGTTTTCACTGTGTTTCGTCAATTAAAACTCAAATAAAAATTAGTAAACCCTTAAACTAAATTATACCGTCACCAATACAGTTAAATTACCGTCACCAATACAGTTTTAAAAAGATCGATGTTTAAAAGCATCGATAGTTTTGAGACGATGCTTTAACATCGCTGTTTTAATTTTGAAAATCGATGCTTTGTTGGCGATGCCCCATCTCTAATAGAAAGACGAGGCAGGTACAGTGGGGTGAAGGGCAGTAGTGCCCGGGGAGGGATAAGGGGCGAGGCAAGCCTGGGCAAGGTTGTGGAAGAAGGGCGAGGAGGGTCGGCGCAAGGCGAAAAGGGAAAGGGCAGGGCGGGACGGGGCGTGGCAGAGTGGAGTGTTGGAATGTGGGGTGGTCCGGGGGAGGGGAGTGGCGAGGTGCAGGGCGTTGGAGGGCTGGGCAAAGGGGGTGGAAGAAAAGCGGTAAGATGCGGCGCAAGGCGAAGAGGGGGGAGGCAGGTGAGACGTGTTGAGACCTGGCATGGCGCGTTTTCCAACTTTCCCCCCGCCAGTAACCCTGGCGAGGCGGGAGTTTATTTTCTTGGTGTACAACATACGTCGCAGCTCTATGGCTTATGCGGCAAAGAAGGGGGCAGAACTTACTTACTAACTTATTTCTAACTTAACCTATGGATGAAGCCGGCACTTTGGCCGGCAACCTAAGATTAACACAAGACTTGTATTTTTCTTTATGCTTATTAGTTTTAGTTTTCTTGTTTTTTTGTTTTTTCATTCACACTAGATTATATTTTAACTTGACACACGCACTTTCACACGGCACTATATACATAAACACTATTTACACTATGTGCGCCACGGCGCCGACTTTGCTCCAAGAGTCAGAGAGCAAACGTGTTGAGCCGCAGCAACTAGCCTTCCGGTGAAAGCATTTCCCGGGCCGGGCGCAGCGCGGCGCAGCGGCCGAAGGGCCGTGGCGCGTGGCGCCGCCGAAGCCCCGTGGGCGGCCGGAGGCAGCGGCGCGCGCACGTGCCGCCCGTGTGAAAGTGTGACGGTGAATGCGACGAGAATCCTGCCCATGAATATGGACGCGGTGATGCTCTCCAATGCTGTCCCATGGTTGCAGCAACTGTCGGAAGTCGGGACACGATATAATCAATGGCGCGTGCTTTCGCCTCGTTTCACCAAGAACACTATGCAAATTTATGGCACTTGCCAGCGGCGCGGAACCTTCATTGTCGGTTAATAGACGTGCATGAAAAAAGACACTGTACACAATATATTGTAAATCTTTTCAATACTACCATGGAGCCATTGTGATCAAGGTTTTCTCGGTTTACTCAATCGTTTAAGGCGTATGCCGAGATGTCTCTAGTTTGCTCCTCCAGAAGTAAAACTAAAGTTCTGCCCCCTTCCCCTCTATCTTCTTCATAGTATCTGAAATAGTGTAAATATTTAGCATGGTTAGGCCTCATGACCTGAGCCTCGCCGCTAATAAAGACAATTTTTTTTTATTTTATTATTTTCGTTAATCGGCCGACTAGGACCACGCAAGCAATCATCCTGCATTTACCGTGGCTCAGTTTTTATTTATTATCGCGGTGGCAGGTGCTTGCAACAATTCTTAGGGGGGACCAGCATTTAGCTGGATCCGATTTTTATCCCCCATGGTTGTTAGCCCGGGGGGTATGGAAGATGAAAGATGATAGGAATGGATTAGGAGGCGATAGGTGATCGTGGACTTTTGGAACCATCCCAGCATTCGCCTTTATGATCGAGGGAAACCATGAAAACCCCGGTCAGGATGGCCGGCCCGGGAATCGAACCCGGACCTCCCGATTACGAAGTCAGTGCGCTACGCACTGAGCCACTTCGCTCCGTTATTATTATTATTATTATTATTATTATTATTATTATTATTATTATTATTATTATTATTATTATTATTATTATTATTATTATTATTATTGAAGTTATTTTATATTAAGTGCATGAAATTATTGTTTGCTGTACGATCAACATTGAGTTATTCTTTTCGAGACAGATATATTGTTGAGGCAAAACAAGAAGAAAGAAAAAACAACAACAATTACTTCGCCCACTAAATACAAACATTTTTTCTACGATCGTATAAATTTGCTTCTATTTCCGATTTTGAACTGCTCAATCCCTTTCCTTCATGGTGCTTACGTTGGACGGACTCCAACGAGCGAGGGGTTACGCTACGGATTCTTGTGCGAGTGACCTGTTAGTCATTTGAAAAACTAGTGTACTGTTAAGCGAGTTGTGAAGATGACTGAAATTTTGTTGGCATTTTTCAATGATCTTATCAATTATTTTCTTAATTAGTAATTCGTTAGTTGTTAGTAGTAGTTAGTAATTTATTAATCTATTTATTTATTAATTAGTAATTAACAGAATGAAATGAGCAGAATAAGTTTAATGCGCTTGATAATCCACAGTGCAACTAGTGTTTCTTATAACTACATTTGTTTTGCTCATAAGTTTTCTTATAGCTATTATTTTGTTTGTTCATATATTTATTGTCTTATAGTTTGTTTCACAATACTTTCTTATAGCTTCTATTTATTTCGATTTATATTGTTTTGATGATTCTGATGACTCACATTAGTGATTTTACAAATATCAACGTACTGTAACCCTGCTGAAGCAGGAGGCCCTTGCCCTTTATGGGATGGTGTAGACTAATAATAATAATAATAATAATAATAATAATAATAATAATAATAATAATAATAATAAGTAAATAACTGGGAGCGGATTTAAAAAATGTATTCTATTTTTGATATCATATTTTTCAAACCAGACAGAAAAAGTGAATCAAGAAAAAATCAAAATGAATCAATGTACTTCACTAAGGAGCATATTTATTTCAATTATTTCTCCCGCGAAGTAAGCTCTATTAAATTATGTTTGCACAAAAATAGATCTTTTCATTCCACATGCTTCTCCTAAATTTTATGAAGAAAGATTTACGCAGGAAATGGAATATTGTTAATTTTATTTGGATATTAAAGTGCATATTTCGGAATTTTTAGGTCATATATACATATTTTTAAAAACATATTTCAAGATTTTTTAGGGCATAAAAATTATCTCCCTAGTAATTAGTTTTTTAATATTTTTTCTAGCTAACTAAAACTTTTGACTCGATTAAAGTTGTTTTGTCGGGAATTTGTGCCTTAGTTTCTTACTTCTGTTGTAATAAACCCATCGTGCGGAAATCTTCTTAGCAATGTAACTTCACCGCGACAAAGGGTTACGCATGGGGATATCAGATTTTTAAGAAAAGATTAACTTGACTCATACGTAGCAGTATTTAGAAACCCACATTTTTAAACGATCGAAGAAATATAAGATTTTACGATACTTCCATTGTGGACCGTGTTACAGCAATTAAACATGCGTAAAGCTGTATTCTATTTGCTTATGCTTATTCATTTGAAATAAATGACTCGTGTTCTCTTCCTTCGGCTTCTCTGAGTGAATGCTGTCGGTACGACCTGTGTTTCCATCTTGCGAAAGCCTCGGAAAGGCCCCGTCCAGGGACACAACTTCCTGCAAAACCTCGCAATGCAGGAATCGGAAGCGGTTGGTTCTCGTCAGAACTGAGTCGGTTATTTTTAAAACCCCGTAAGTCACTCTCTTTAACATTTTCGTATTTTATAAGAAAATAGAAATGCAGGATATGAGCATTGCTCCATGTGTAAATCCCGTAAATAATATTAATAGAATGGCCGTGAGGACACTGCAAAGTTTTGGTGTGGTTTTGAAACTGTAAGTCATGGGTGTTGTGGTGCGTTATCGTTGGCATTTTTCATTAAATAATTATAAACGTTGTCATTGCCAACAATAGTTTTTATTATAAGAGCAGCTTTCGATGGCTTAGCCATCATCATCAGTTGTCTGCCGAATGGAAGCCACAAAAACGACTAGTAGTCTAGTAGACTAGTAGTTTGTGGTTAAAAAATTAAAGTGGGAATTTGAAAACTTTGATCTTTAATTAAACCATTTATATGAATTGATGGATGAGTATTTTTTTAAATAAAAAAGCTGTCCAATTTTTTAATCAATTCACTTTTGTTTCTTTTCATTTTATCCTTTGAATACATTCTTTCTGATAATATTCGTACAATTTACTTGCATTGTAATACATTTTAAGAAAATTAAGAACACAAACGAACTGTAAATTATACGACTTAAATTCAGTACACGAATTGTAATATTAAATTCAGAACATTTTTATAAAATCAAACCTTATTGTTTAGAAATACTTCTGACGAAGAATTGACTTATGTAGTAAGTTAAATTTCCTAATTATCTTTATTAAGAACGAATTTTATGCCAGATTATTTTGCTTTTGAAGGAATATTATTTAAACATAAAAGTATTGTATAAAAAACGCCCATTCTGTTGTATGAATCATGGCTGATGTGCAAAGTGAGTGTTGATTGTGATTTCCTAATGGATTTATAACCTTTCAAAACCATTCAAATGAACATTTGCGTTTTGCAGTCTTCCCGTAAGAATGACGTCATCGGCCATTACGATTTTATATTTCTGTATATCATGTTGAATAAGAGAGGAAGGAGAAGATCTTCGTCCATTGTCAGCGAGAAAACAATTATTTCTTGCTTTTGACAATATTTTCATTGACAAATTGAAGAGGTCAGCGTAATAGTGGTCTAAGCTACATTTTAAGAAAAAAATGAAAAATCAAGTCTAAAATTCATAGCTATGATTAGCAAAAGTTGTGAAGAGAAACCTTTATTTATTCTTAACTTCATAGAAAAAACTGGTCCAACCAACAACGTAAAAAAAAGTTCACCTTTTTAGATAACAAATGGTGTCAATAACTCAATTTTCATTTTTAGGGGTTAGACCCCTATTGCTCTCAGACTAATATTGCACAGTTCAATAGGTGCCAATGGCAATTTTGGTATTTATTTGTTTCGTTCGGTATTCATAACTTTCTGTTTTGTCAACAAAAAACGACTTATTTCTTTGTTACGGATGGAGAGGAGTGACTCACTATTTTCCCTGGTTTACTATATTTGAAGTTACGTTCAGCTAATTCAACCGTCCAGTCAACCAATCAATCTGGCTGATGTCGCGGCCTCTGGAATTTGAAGCCGATATTTTAATTATGGGGGTCACTTTACCCAAAGCTCCTGAGACATTTTACACATTTTCAAAGAAATAGTTCGATTGTTTTTTATTAATATTTTGTGTGGTAGTGTGAAGGACGTTTAAGAGAATTGTGGGAAATCTCATGTTTGTTAAAAAAACTCATTTTTCGAAAATTGTAAAGGTTGAATATTGTTTTGGTGTACCTACATCAAAAATATAAAATATAGAGATTGTTTGTTGTTCGAAAATTGTGCCTTAAAGGCATATTTTGAAATAAAGTTAGTGCAATATCTCGAATATGTGAGTACTTTTCACGTAATTTTGCTTGAAAATGTGGGCGAGAAAATACGTGCAGTTTTAGCACCTACTTTTTTATTACAAACAGACAGCACACTTCTGAACAAATGTCTTCCAAAAAGCAGAATGAAGACTGAGGAACCGGATCGAATATCCGGCATTAGTTACTTCTCGATTTTATTGTGAATTAAAATCCATATACTCGGAATACTGTTTAGAACTAGTCTCCCAAATTCTCATAAAATATTTCGACAGTTTGAAATTTTAATTAATTTTATCAGCTCAAAACATTTTCATAAAGCGTTTCACGAAAAGGCTGAATGCAAATCTATGCCTTTTGAACTAAAATTTGCAGGATACGAACGGCATATTTTCTAAAGCAGGGTTGTCCAACTTGTAAGTCCTCATGGGCCACAACTAAAACCTTTAATAAGGTTGCGGGCAATGTTTTTATTTCTCGGGCGATCCGCGCGTCACCCCGAATTCTTGACCCCGGAAGTTAGCCTGACAGCTCTGAAACGGGGGGAGGGGGAAAAGGAAAGAGGTGTTATATGAGGCCGTACCATGCATAACGCAGGGAAACACATTGAGATAATTTTGGATTTCTGAATTTACTTGAAAAATTGAAATCTAAACTTAACGTATTTTTTTAAGGGGTATTGATTTTAGTGAGGTGGGTATTGATTGTATTTAGGAGGTATTTAAGGGGGTATTGACCAGTGAAAGGCGCGTGTACTAGGCATACATTGTTCCCACCCTACTTGGATGTAAGGGACTTTCACATTTGGCTATTAACATTTCGCGGGCCACAGGAAATGGCACCGCGGACCACTAGTTGGACAACCCTGTTCTAAAGCATAGTACGAACTATTGGTTTTGTCTGAGCTTGTAAGCAGAAAAGTGAAATATCTTTGAAGATGAGAGACATTTTTTATTATTTTCCTCTGGATAATTATTCTCTTAATACTTCAGAGAAATGCATATAATGATGATACCACTTGGCGACGTGCCAGTTGTGTCTTATGTATTCTGATGATTTGAACACCGTCATTTATTTCTAGAAGATGTAATAGTTACTCAGAAACGAATTTGTAACAGAAAGTAATATTACGTTCATATTTCGTGTCGTGATTACAATCAATTGGTGACATTTTTTGAATTTAATAAGTATGATTGGAAAACAGTATCTGATTAATTTTTAATTAATATTTCCTCATTAATAGTACCTGAAAAATGTGCACTGATTTCTAATTTTGGAATTAAATGTAGGTAACAATTTCTCTCTTTAAATTTAGTATATTAATATCACTTAATTTGCTAATGCCTCAAATTAATGTTAACTTATTGGCCAATATTCTTCAAAATATTCATGAACAGTTTCTTACATCATATTTGTAACTTTGTCGTTTAACAGTCTGTAAATCGTATGCGGTGTCATACATGTATTCAGCGAGGTGCCACTTTTATCACCTACAAAGCAAGCTCTTCTCTCGAATGTCAAGAGATGAATCATCCACACAGATTTGTTTATCTCTATCGCAGTTTACAAACAATTCAATATACTGTACGTATTTTGTCTGGTTACCATTAATCCACACACACACACAAAAGCGCACATGCACGTACACACACGCGTGCGAACACACACGCACACACTCCTATACACATAATGTCATACCCATACCACATAAGGTGTTCGAATATCTTCTGAACCGTTGCACAAGCTGTTGAAATGTAGTTTTCATTAAAACGAACGTAAGCGAGGGACACATGATTAAACTATAGGTTTTTAATTTTGACCTAACTTTGATTCTCTCAATGAAACGCTGTAACTATGATAACAAGCGAAGCGACTCGAGTTTGTGCGCCTGCATATTAAACTATGTCACATAACAATATTTTTGAAAATGCACAATTTTTCCGAACACGGCGTTAATATTTGGTCATTTCCGCGGGGAAATTTGCTTCAATATTGTTCGGTAGCATTGAACAAAGTTCGCAATGCCGAATGCGGCGCGAAGAGGTCTTGAAAACGCGCGACAAACGCTCCTGGACTATTCCTTTGCAGTTTGCAGAAGCAGTGATCTCAACGGGAGTTCGGGGAAAGAAAATAATAACTATCTTCGATTGTTTTTTCTTACTAAGTTAACTCACGTCGCGCAACTAATAACTTAGTTACAAAGGAATTAGTTACTAATAACTCAGTTTTTAGTTGCATTTGTGCGAATAATATCTAATTCAACTTATTTTATCTCGAATCCTTTTGAAATATTTGTCTTTAATTGATGTTATTTTGTAATCCTCTCTGTAACTATCATACCTCATCACCGGACATATGGATAAACCAGGAATTGTACAGATGCATTCTGGGATATGAAACGATTCCCACTGACTGGCCATGAAGAATATTCTCCTACAACATCTTGGTCGAACGAGAGTCAGTTTAACTATGTAGACGAACAATTTTATTTGGCAGCACGAGGTTCAGGGAATTGATTGCGTAGGACCTATGCAGAATTGTTTATTTATTTCACTTTTATTAATGTAAATTAACTTCATTTACCATTGCAAGTTTGATTGAAACATTGTAATTTGTAAAATATTTTAATTCTTTATATTCTCAGATTTTTTGCCTTGTGAATCCATTTTCTCTGTTATTAAAATTATTTTATAACCTTCATTGATTTATTATTAAATCCATTCATTATTGTAATTGCTATTGATTTATTTAAGTACTACCATGCACGCTATTGTACGCTCTGCCATAGTTAATTCCATGTGTGACATATCTATGGAAAGGAAGGTGTATACTTGTTAGTCATGATCTCTGAATTTTCCACAGTTACTACGAGTGTGTTGTTTGTCAGAGATGGCAACAGCACCAACAGTCCAGGTATCGGTTTGTTCTTAACCTTTGCACTGTCGCTGTCACGTCACCAAGATAATTAGACGCTGCACGATTATGAATGTCAGTTTTGTGAGTATAAGATGAGAAGATGCAAGTCTTTTAAAGTACAACCCCTGAATGAAACCTAGCATTAATAATTGTATGTTTTAGAATTGCTGAATTGCCTTACTTTTAATTTTTTTAATGTAAATTATTAATAAACTAAGCATTCCACCTTCCAGAATTGCCGCCTAAACGTTAATTCACATATGTTGTGCATGCCACTTGACTCTTACTTTTCCTCACTTTTTCTTTAACGCATAGCTCAATTTCGCAAAGCGGCTGAGGTGACTCAGGGCATCGCTGTTTGGGGGAGAATTCTAGCAGCCGCCTGCCCTGATCGGTAGTTTTTCGTGGTAAAGGTAGGGACTACCTTGACGGGACTAAAGACCAGAGTAGTTGAAGCACCCGGAAAAACGAAATAATCAGTCCCATTCACAACTAAATTTATGTTTGCCTGTTGAAAAAAGAGCACAATTTTGGAGAGCGAATCTACAAACGGGAGTACCTCTCTTGGACGAGAGGTCAATCGCTGACCGATGACCCCGCTGACGCCGTGCTACATCCACCGGAGAGTTTCGTTTTGATGAAGAAACCTCTCGACCTCAGGACTTGGAGAGAGCTCTGAGCGAGACGGAGCGCCGAGAGAGAGACAGACAGACAGACAGACAGACAGAGATAGACAGAGAGAGGCAGACAGAGAGAGGCAGATACAGAGAGAGGCAGATACAGAGAGAGGCAGATACAGAGAGAGAGGCAGACAGAGAGAGGCAGATACAGAGAGAGGCAGATACAGAGAGAGGCAGATACAGAGAGAGGCAGATACAGAGAGAGGCAGATACAGAGAGAGGCAGATACAGAGAGAGGCAGATACAGAGAGAGGCAGATACAGAGAGAGGCAGATACAGAGAGAGGCAGATACAGAGAGAGGCAGATACAGAGAGAGGCAGATAGAGAGAGAGACAGAGAGAGAGATTAGAAAGGAACGTTTGTTCTTTCTGCTCGCGATTATGCGGGACTTGCATATGCATACAATGCGTTATTTGTAATCATAGTGTAAGTCGCAGTTGGTGCATGCGCAAGGGTCCCAAATCTTGCAAAGAAAAACACCGGGATACTTACTTGATACTCGTAAATTATAGCTTGTACTCTATATATAGGGAATACAAGGTAATAACCCACACAACGAGAATAACAACGCAAGGACACAAAATAAAAAAGTCAAACCCAAAGACAAAGCGCATGGACATACATAGAGAAACACGTGTCAAGTCTTTGGGTCTGACAACAACCCGCTAAAAAATACAATGTCATGGTTGTTCTTCACAATTTAAAAAAAATGGAGAGTAGTGTTGAAATTCTGACTTCAGATTCGGATTCAGCAGGTCGGCATACTTAGATAAACATGTGTCAAACCTTATGGTCTGACTACTTTTTTTTAATTTGGTGTGACTCTTCAATTAATAAAAGAAGTTACGGGACAAAAATGTCATTCTTCTAAAATGTGATTTATTAATAGATCTGATACGTATGAAACTAAGTGCGAGCACGTCCACAACTAAGTGATCATAACCTAGAACGGTGCACTTCATGGAGTGTGTCAACAGTCAACAGTCAAGTGTCAACAGCCATCTGCATTATAAATTCAGACTCAGAGGTCGCAGCGGTAGCACCAAAAATCGTGACGAAATTTATTTGGCGGAACACTGGGACAGAAGGAAGAAAACCTTTGAAAACCGGAACTGTCCCGGTAAAAGCGAGACGTCTTGGACCCCTCTGCAGGCGTCACAGGTTAGCCATCCCTCGACTACTGCAACTCTGAATGGTGTTGCCACGTGACCATGCGTTCCTGGAGTTCCCCAAGGGCAATTGTCCGCCACACGTCATCGCGTCTGATTCGTGTCTTCCCTGACCTTCCTTCGCCGTTGCACAAAAGAGAACCGCCTCCCACTGAAATTACGCGTTCCCCGCTAAAGCTCGTGTGGGTGTGGCAAAGGTGGTTGTGACGTGCGGAGTTCCCCAAGGTTTACATGACGATTAGCATGTTCCTCGAGTATTTTGTCTGACATCTCAGCGCAGAGTTTCCTTCTCGTATTTCCGCGGTTTCCATTCAGGAAGATAAGAGCCAAGATGCAATGAATCTCTAGGTCTTTGTAGACATTGTCGGCGTACAAAACAAATGACACACTAGTGCGTCTCAATCTTTGAAGTCAATATTGAATTGAATCATTTTCTTTCTTTCATATTCATTTCAGTACACTCTCTTTCTCTAACAGGTTCACGGTTGCAATTTTAAATCCAGAACTGAAATTCGTGTCTTTTTACGTGACGATTTTATATGTCAGAATGGTTCCAAAACGACTGTGAAACATTTTTTATGACAATTAAAATATCAAACAATTGAAATACAAACTTTTTTGTAATAAAACTTTATTTTGCTCACATAACAATATTTATAACATAGTATCTTCTAAAGTGTTTGCCATCGAAAAATATATTTGTGCCTACATGTTCTTTAATACTGCTAAGTTTGGAAAGTGTCTGTTGAATTAAACCAGAAATGAAATTGCCCCCTTCTGCGCCCCCCCCATTGCAGACATCTAAAATTACATCATATCTTCCATTTATTTTCCTTCGTTGTGCTGATATGGAAAGAAAAAATCCATTAACTTCACACATCTTACACGATCTCATCTTATATTCGTGATTTTTTATTCAAAGTAACTTACTATTCCACTCCTACGATATTCATCTCGTTATTATCTACACCAGACCAGACCAAACGATCTATTTGAAAATTAGATGATATAACATTACATGCACTATATTATTTTTCTCTATTGAGGATCAACAATCGTTTAATAATAATCGTTTTATGATTATCAAATGCTCCTTTTTTCATTCATTCACGTAATCCAAAGATTTTTTTTGTATTTTTGCTGAGTAGGCAAGCTCCACACAACTTAAAATTTTAGTATATGTCTTCTCATAAACTTTCCATTATTTCAAGCTATGAACAGCAATATCTGTTGGAGTCACATCGTTTTATACTGACTTACCACCTCTAATCCAATCTTGAGTACCCCTTGTCTTTACTTCCGATTCAATTTAGAATGTTTCTCTTCTTATGTCTGTTCACAAAAGACTGTTTTCCCGTATCTTCTTTTTTGCATTTCTCGGGGAAGTGTTTCCAGTTTCCTCTGAATACCTAACTGTATCTTTGTACTCCTCCATGCAAGATCTGTAGAATGCTCGTCGAAAACCAAGTAGGCATTTCCATTTAAAAGTCGAAAGTTGTGTTCGTCTCCAAAATTACAAATGTAACAAACAAGAAAACAATGTATGACATTTGTCTCATCATCCTCAATTTGCCGTGAATCGCAATCCAAACATCAGTTTTTATGGAATTTGATGAGGTCGACTTACGAGGGCCATCCTATATCAGTGATTTAATATTCTGGTAATGCACCGAGAAATGAAAATGTTCAATTCAAAACAAGCTGAGATGTAGAAAAAAATAACGCGTAGAGTATCTCTAGTGTTTTAAACTCCTACATTTAACCGACAAAATTGATTACCTTTCCTAAGGCACTCTTTTTTAATTAATTTATTTATAACGTCATTTATTTATAACGTCAAGGTCATCAGCGACCCCTGTTATTATTCAATTGTATATATAAACATAAAAGTTATAATTATTGCAAGAACAAAATGTTACATTTAGTCACATTTTTCACAATATGTACGGTTTAATATAATTACTGTTCTAATAGCAGCTATATAAGGCTGTAAAGTTGTGCAGCTTCTAAGAATTTTATTATTTTGGCACACCAGTCTGTAGAACTGAGTAATGGATGTAGGGTTCCTTCAATTTTTAGAAGTTTTCTTATATTATTAGTACGAGGGCATTCAAGAATAAGGTGGAAGGTGAAAACTGCTGCATGACACTTTGGGTAGGGTTCTGGATCAGATCTCTTAAACAGATGGCAGAAATTCAGATTGAAATGGTCTGTCCTTAGTCTAGTGATTATAACCTGTTCTCTACTCTTAAAATGTTTTCCGGGGAGATAATGGAGTGTCTCACTAAATGGAGTTTGAAAACATCCAATTTCGAGATAGAGCCTCAAGAACTGAAGCAGAAGTCTTTTACAAACATTTTAGTCTTGAAAGGTGCCTTGAATTTGGTTGTGGGCGCAGGTAATTGATGTGACGAGTTTAGCGGCTGCATCATGCTTTCGCATTGGCAGTGCCAATGATTTTATTGTGCGAGGGTATCCGTATTATTTCTATTTGAGACGAAAGGACTGTGTTCGGTTAGTTTTATGTGTGAATTACGGAACCCATATCGCGTTGATAAGCGTTGACTTGCCCGCTGACCCACAGCTGTTGGCTTCGTCTTATCGGTCAAGGCCACCACAAGTATCGTGTCAACTATTAAGAGAACTGCTGCCTTCGCTGAAGTTAATTTCATTTCCACCGTTGGTGATACCTTTGGGGTGTGCGCTAAGGTTTCTGGTGTTTTGTGGTCTTGCCATGTAATGCAAGATACATTAATAAAATAAATAAAATCAATGTAGAACAAAAAAAAAACAACGTGGCAGAACATAAATGTACATAATTTCTGGACATGAATTTAGCTTCAATCCGCGCACGTTTTATTGTGGTCTTCTTTTCTACTTACGAAGAAATGAGGCGAAGGGGGTGGGCTGTTATTTTGTTAGCAATACTTCAATACCAAGTCTGTAGTTCTTACCTCTGCAAATTTTGTAAGTTTTCTATACCTGGGGAGCCAAGATTTGTATATTTTCTAATGTTGTTAACATCGGTATTTACTATTATTATTATTATTATTATTATTATTATTATTATTATTATTATTCAGCTATGTACAGTAAAAGTGTGGGCTAGGAATTCTGAAGCTCAAGAAAACGTGCTATGATTGCACTTCCCCCCCACGCGTCATATACAGTTTTTATTTTTTTTTATAGATAAATAAATCAAATATCGCACCATGTACCATGTTATTAATTTCAAAACACCGAAAAATGTTGCAAAGTTATAAATTCTTTAAGAACACTAGAACATAATGAATAGATGAGTCCTGTACTACAGAATCATCGACACCTTCCTCGCTCCATACGCAGGATGCAATTAACATGTTGTGGCCCAGGTCCATCGTTAAATTGGGTCACTGTAATTCGCTTCGCAATGCCCGAAGTTGCTCAACTCATTTGATCGGTCTGCCATTTATTTCATGTTTTGAGTGGAATCTACAACATCATACATTGTAGGCGACCACCGCCTTAAACTAAACCTGCAAGCAACTAGCGTTTCAGCAGAAATGATCTGCGAAAAATAGATAATTTTAGTATTTGTGCGATTACACGAAAACTTAGCCAGATGGGCAATTTTTGTAGTTATATTCGGCTTTAACGTAGCCAAGTACTAAAGAAACAGCTAGAGTTAGTCATTTAACAATATTACTGTCGACTAATGTAATTAATATACATTTGCCATATATTTAATAGTCACAGATATTTGAAAATAAAACTTATTAAAACGCTTCCAGACGGGCAATGTATATTTTGCAATATTTTTACGATATCTCACGACTTCAATGTTATTATTTTCGCCTTTTATTCTTGGTACATTCAAGCTTTACGTGTATGTAAGGCTTGTATGTACTCGCGTCCTTTCTTATTAGTATGGACGTGGGATTTCCTCAAACAGTGATGAAGCAAAGGATGTTTAGAAATTGTAGTGTTCTCTCGAAGAATGGGACTGTGAACGACACAGTTTCATTCGTGTTTCAATGAAGTGGTCAATTTGAAATGAAAATATCAGCCTCTCTCTCTTCTCATTTTAATTAGTTTCAATGAGATTTTTATTGAATTAAAAATTATTTTCTTTTCATCTTATGATTTTTTAATGAATGTAAGTTATATACACACCTATACTACCTCATACATGTCAATAAACATGAAAGGAAAATCTCAATTAAATCATAAATAAAATAATTTCACCTGTATCTACCACTAACGCAAGACTGAATTTCGAAAGTAAATAATCGCCTAAAATCTACTGTCGATTTACGGTCATCATATAATTAATTAAATACTTTCGTGTGTCCTTACACAAGTAGATATGTTTTTATTACATAGTTAATACTTTAAAATATAAGATGTGGACATTTTTGTTTCTTCTAGAAACCTTTGAAATATTTAATTAATGAATATTTGCTTAATGTATAGAAAGTGAAATTTCAATGGTAAACACTTTTGAGAAGTGTGGTGTCCTATTATTGAGTTCGTTCCTCCATTGTGGCTCTGCTTCTTGTCGTAATTGGAACATACAAGCAAGGTCAATACAAATACATTGTTGGAGAAGTAATGGAGTGCATTTTTCTCTCACGGTACACTTGGCTCAGATTGAGCTCCAATAGCCAACATTCCTCTCTCAAATGCTTTATCTTCATGCATTTGTAAATCCATCTTTGTAAATCCATCTTTTGTAATCCATCTATCCATCCATTTGTAATCCATCCATTTGTAAATCCATCTATTGCATTCCATGTAATGTCAAGCTTTCAATTCTGAATGTGTGAGACAGCTGTTTACGGCTTCCCATTTGAATTGTAATTTAACGTAAAAGAATGGTTTATTTTCAAGGGTGTGTTATTGAGCTTTTTTTTTCAATGTAAACTTTTACTTGTAATGTAAAAATTACAAAAGTAGAATACTAATGATAGAGATTTTTATCATTAACTAAATCAGTTTGAAACAAATAGGTTTAATAATTAAGGGCACATATTATTTTTTGAAAAATAATAGTATTGTTCTCCTAATTTCTACTTGAAGTCTATGCAATTTATAAAAAAACTTCTCAAAAATAGTTCCACTTTTTTCTGTCATTTTTTTTTCTTCGGGTAGAGCAAACTACGCTCAAATGGTTGGAGGAATTGTTTAGGTTTCATTTTCTTTGAACACTACATAATGCGAGCTATTGTAGCATCACTAGTTAATAGTTTGATATTATAAGGAGCGAAATTCTCGGTAACGTTGGCAAATGTAGCATATTGCTCACCGTTGCCGGACAAAACCTAATGCTAATTCTGGTGAAACTAGCGCTCGGTCACGTTTCCCTCTCAGCCAAAAGCGCTCTATCCGATTTGATGCATCAGTCGACCTGTCATCCAGTCACGCTTTCGGCGTGAGTTCCCCTCTGTTGACTTTTGAACATATCTCGGAAATTTACGGACCACGAAGTAGGAATTTGCATATATTTAGCTTGGAAAGGGAGAATAGACAGGCTTTACCGCTTTAACCTTCCTCCACTCTCTTTGTTGATAACTACAATTTATTCTTAAGCGCTTAACAATTGTCTTTCCCTCTCAAGTTTCACGTTATATCAGCTTAAATTTGTACCTGACAAACGTAGTCATTTTTATATTTTTTTATTTAATAATACGTCTCACTTCAAATTTAAAACTTACTTTAGTCAGTACTTTGTTGTTATGTTCCATTTTTTGGGTTTCATTTTATGACTTATGTAGCCAATTTTTAATATTGGTATTTGGTATACCTATAACGACAAAGATATATAATTAAAAAATGTAAACACTTAAAAGGATAAATATTTCAATATGATTTAATTCAAGTTTTATGTTTATTTATATAAACAGTAAAATGCAGGGCTAAGAACCTTGGGGGATAAAAATCGGGATTCAGCTAAAATGCTGATCCCCCAGATATAGGTCCTTGCATCTGCTGAAGCAGGATGCACGCGTGGTCTGAGTTGGCCAATACGAGAAAAAAAAAACATTAATATAATAATATTCCTGTATATTATTTGAACAGACTAACAAGTGTGGGTTATCACCTAGGCACGTGCTTATGTCCCCTTTTGTACGTCTTGGTTGAAATCCGAAACATGCTGAAACATATGAGTAACCGAATATACGCACTTTAGCCAGACGTTGTGGATAAAACTATGTGAATGACAATGCATGAATAAATTCTAACTACCTCCATATATTGGTATTAGTCACAGAGCTCTGGCCAAGGGTAGATGATTTTTTGAATGTAAAGCGTCTCGTGTGTTTGCAAGAAGTAAGTACGTTAGCATAAAACCCTTGTAAATTGTGCCTTGCCCAGGCGCAAGGTTGTTTTACGTAAATCGTAAAGGCCGAAGGCCGGACTGTCTAAATGTCCCAACTCCGAAATGCGTAGCAAAGCGTAAAATTAGGTTTACAGAGAGGTTAGGAGGTAGTACCATTTAAACAGAATTTTTATGCTGACATTGTGTAATTCGAAACTACACCGTGCATCTCAAAACCTTTAGAAACTCTCCACCAGCTGCCTGATCCGTGTGTAACACATATCTGCTAATCCTCATCTCCATGATGCTATTCATTTATCCTAGATATTAAGCAGGCACGTTTTCTTAAGCCTCGTTTCTCTAATGTGTAAGGAGTGAGGATGTTGGTTATTTCGATGTGCGGAATAATTTATAAAATCTGTAGCTCGTTTTTCAATCCAAAATATTTTCTATTACACACGAGCGAACAATTCTGATTATCAGATTGTGTCACCAACTACCCTTGTTATCATTTACTCTTTATTCAGCTAACGTTAGAAAATGAGTGGGGTATGTATTCCACTGCTCAAGAAAACGTTCTTATCCGCGAACGTTTTCTTAAGACCTCATTTTGCTAGATGCGAGAGGATTAAAGGATGTGATTATTTTGTTGACAAGACTATTATATCAAATCTTTAGTTAATTTTTCCATGTAAAATAGTTTCTATTACACGAGAACGAATATTTCTATTAAGAAATTTTGTCAACAAACCTCACTGGTATCATTTATTCTGAATTCGACTAATTGTGGTAAAGGGGAGAGGGTAGGTATTCCGGGGTTCAAGGAAACGTGCGCATGCCTATGAATTTTGCCTCGTGTTGGCTAATGTGCACTTCACCCCTCTAAAATCGAATGCTTCGAATATGTTTCTACTTCACACTATATAAAACCATTACGGATAATGTGAACAACATTTGGCTAATTCGAATGATGCAATTATGAAAGTTTGGACTTGAGCCGCAACAAATCCATTGTGTCTCACCAGAGTGGCTGCGAACTCTCGCAGATGTTGCAGTAACACTTCAAAGAATGTACTAAATTACCTCGCTTGGCGCTAAACCGCGGCCCCCCCTACAAACAAACAAAAATAAACAGCCACTAGTAAAAGCGGTTCTTTCAGGAGTAGGAGTAGCGTTCAAAAAGTTCACATCATCCGATAAATCTGTGAAACCCGATAAATTCAATACAGAAAACAAAATACTTTCATCTGACTGAATCAGCTACTTTAGACCTTAATGTATCATAAGTGATTTGAATACTTGAATTAAAATAAAATAAAAGCCAGTAATGCTGTCTAAAAATAACAAGTGTAATAAAAGTAATTTTATTTTTCTCATGGGATTGCGTCACTCGAACTATTGGCCTCGTGTTGCAACCATTCCTACTCGCAAAATTAAATGTTATTTTTACCAATCGTTTCATATTATTTTATAATTTATTACATATAGTATATTTATTTTAAAATACTATTTATACCAATATTGGCGTGTAATCGAGGGAAAATTGGTTGAAGGATTTTAATAAAAATATGTAGGTACATTAAAAAATAAATAATTTATTATTCGAGAGGATTCGTCACTCTTCCCATGAATAGAACTGTTTGATAAACATCAACCAGCATAAAGATGAAAGGCCGGTTCACGCGAAAGTCAGGTACAAATTTGTTGGTGAGTTCAACAGCTGAAACAGAGATTAAAGGAAACCCATCAATGTCATTTTTACAAAAAATAAAATAAATAATATAATAAGATAAAAAATAAAATTAGAGAATAAAACATATAGGTTATCAACTGCTTTAAACACAAAGAACATAATTTTATTTAAGAGTACAGTAGTTCGATTCAACTTCATACGGAAATAACTCTTGGAAATATGGAAAGTCGAGGAATGAAGGATCTATGGAAAGTCAGGAAATGATGAATCTCAGCGAGTTATTCCTCAATCACAATTCTAGCTGTATGCCTGAATTGAAATATCAGTTCTAATATAAGTTTGTAATTACATGTACATCGATTTTCAAGTAAATCAATGATTTGAACCACGTTATTTTAATCTTAAGATATTATTCCTATTTGTTATACGAAGAGAGAGTCTCGTTTTATCCATATTTATAGATATAGCTATATTACTAATTAATGTTCTGAAATGAAAGAAAACTACGCAGTCTCTGGCCACATGAGAGATATCTATGGTTTCGATAGGAAGTTTCCAGGAACTCGCGAAAAATACAAAAATCCATTAAACGGTTTCGATTTTGATAAAACTAAAGTGTCACTGCTAATGATAGACCTGACGTCATGCAATCGCAAGGCTCCAAAGAAGACGCCCGCCATTTAATATTTACTATTCATGTGTTGCGTAATTAAACAGCAACGTTTTTAATAATCTTGGAATGTACAGAATTGTACTATGAATCCATACACTTCAATGTTTTTGCAATGTTCGTAAAGACCCTTTTAGTTAATATATTTTATTTTTTTAGTGCTTTACGAGACCATTTTATTTGTTCCTGAGAAATACGCTTGCTACGTTTTGGAAAACCATTTTGTGTGATTTTATAGAGAAGCAGTTTTGCTTTTGCAGGACTTCATTAACACTGTGAAATTTGTAGCTGAACGAAAGTTAACATGAAAAACTGAAAAATTTTGGCACGTATAAATGACAGTAAACCCGTCTGGTTTTACTTTCTCAACTGGATAGTGTACTACAGAGTATATAAATGAAATAATATTTTAAATGGCAAATCTAATCTAACGCATATTAAACATGCCTATAATGGATTAATTAAAATGTTCCATAAATAGAATTTATAAAATTATTTGGCACCTTATTTACTTATGGCTTTCTTAATATTTCCATTACAATACGAGATGGATATACAACCCATCATCCGAATTACTAATGACTAAGAGTGTTTGAATTTCGCGCATTTGTACTTCTTGCATAGTATTTGCTATTGGAATACAGCGCCCTGAGAAAAATGTTTTAGGTCTTATCTGTTGCTTTTAAAACAAAGAACATCTCTTAATGCTTACGAATGTCACTTACTGATAATTCGTGATCTTTTAAATTCTGTTGATCAAGGAAGTGGTAGGTTGAAAAATATTCAAAATTTTCTATTTTTTTATTAAACTTAACTCTTTTTAAAACTGGGACGTATTGCTGCATATAGCGTTATTCTCTTTTCATTATTAGTTTGTCGCACGCCCTGCAGGAGCGCTGTGCAAATCCGAAATTTCGTGAACCATTTCCGTTCACGGAGCCCGACCGTCACGACGAAACGAGAGCAGGCGAAGAAACACTTACATGTGGCGGCAGCCGCCTCTGTGCCTTTCTCCGTCACCTCGATCACCGCTCTGTGCAAAACCTTGGATGCGAAGAGACCTTTCTCGTCCGAAATGCCCGTCAGGTTCGCCTTCTGCCGGTCGAAGAAGTCGTCGACTCCAAGCTGAAGGAACAGGAAAGATCGGTGAGAATCCACTCCTTGTATTTGTAGTTGATAGATTCGTTTGAAAATTAGCTTAAACGTCACTGCACTTAAACGCACAATGTGTGTAATTCTTTTTTTAATGACTAAAGAATAGGAATCTGTTTCTACCCTACCAAATGCGGGGAAGAAGTGAAACATTTGCTCCTTAGGAAGATAGTAAAAACTGCTAAGATTACTACAATAGACACTTATTTAAATAGCGTATTTATTTTATTCATACAATTACCTAATTGTTACTACAATTGTTACCCAATTGTCACTACCTACAACTCGTTACTATTAATGATTCTCCGTTTTTATTACGGAAAGAAGTTATATTTCATTGATACGCATCGCGTATGCACACACACATTTTGTAGGTTAACTACTTTTATCTTTGGATCATTCATTTGTACAAATTAAACGTTTTGCAGATTGAATTATTTGTTTGATTTGAGTCTAGTGTAAAAAAGAAGCAACTAAATAAATATCTTGTTGGCTAATACAATACCAAAAAACTAAATGCCAAATACCTTCATGAGAGCGGGTTTCAGTTGTAGGTTCGTGGCGATTTTAAACTTGGGTAACTGCACTTCCATCGCAAGTGAATCAAATTTGATTTCGTCAAGGTTTATGAGGCGAAGGTTATTCTCCAATTGCTGAAATCCATCCACTTCGTCCGGCAAGAAAATGAGTAGTTTGGTTTCATTGTCCTGCAACAGGTATTTTCCAATGAATACATGCATGTAAATAATTATTATTGTAATAATAATAACTTACAAATAATTATAACATTTTTTATCACTGCAACGTGTAACTGATGGTTAGTAACTCAAACATTTTAAAATGTCTTTTCTTTCAAAATTAAGATGTTAATTTTAATTATTACATTATTATTATTGTTTGAAAATTAAATCAAGTCAGAACTCGCGTTCGTTGCGTCAAGAAGAGGTAAACTAATTTTGGAGGACAAATCTCTCTTGATCAAGTTCCGTACTCAATAGATGCTCAAGCTTTTGTGAGATAAACAAAACTGCTCTCATAAATGAAATATATTGACGAGAACTTGGAAAATGGAGTTTTTAGTCCTTTTATAAAAGTTTTACAATGTATCAAACTACCCTTGTGATGAAAATGAAACTATTGCTACTGACTAGTAATATTACTTCGCCAGGTTTTAGCTCACCTCGTAAGGTTTTTGTTTTGGGAGCTACCCCACCAAAACGTGGAAGAGGTTTTTGCCCTGGATAGATATGTAATAGTTAAAGTAATAATAAAATAATATTAATAAATTACTATTATTATTATTATTTATTATACTCGTTTTGGAAAAGCACGCTTTGGTCGCGCACATCAGTATGATGCTCATCGGATTGATGGAATTGTTATACCTTAACGAGGGTATCGGCATTTACTTCTACGGACCATTTCCCCATCCGCTTTCTGGGAAATGGGAAAACCTAATTCGGTCTCGGCCTCGAGCTGTTCAATGCCTCGGCCCTGCCCGCATGGCACGACTAACAAGGTCTCTGCCCCCAGGCGAAAAAATCGGTGGCGTAAGCGCTTACCTAGTAACTATGCGCGGTCACATACGCGTAACGTAGGAGAGCACCTCCCCCACCCACATTGGTGAACTTTCGAAATAGTTTGTGCTATGGTAAGATCGTCCAAAAATAACGGGAAATGATTCGCATTTATACGAAATGCTAAGTGTGAAATATTTATTGTGCTCAAGAATAAATATAAATGAGTTAAAATTTATAAAACAGTGAGGTTAATTAAAAATTAACCAAAAGTCTAAGAGACAGAGAAATTATTTATTCTACGTGAATAATTTCGAACGTTTTATTATCTCCTAGAATCCCACTGTAACTGAATCTAGAACCTCACCGAAATTGACAATGCGGAATCGATATGCGTAGTTTCGAGAATACGCGTATTATTTAAGAGATTAATTAAGAGATTTGTATTTACACATTTCCACATGTTTTCTGGTAAAATATGGACAATGGCGTAGCGTTCACTGAGTTGGGTAAAATTATGTCATTTGATTGATTTTGTAGACTAAACGTAAGTTGGTTTAATTCGAGACGAATTGTTAGTAGAATATACAACCCTTCTGTGGTAATGCTAAAAATACCGTATTTATATCTTTTACAAAAGTAGATCTAGAGAAAAGTTGCCCAGGCTATAGAATATGTAAATGAAATTTCAGTATATCATATTAGTGCCATTACTTCCAGCATGTCTTTCTTAAAATAACATTGATCACTTATATCGTCGGTTCATAAGAAAAGTCACATATCAAAATCGCATTTTGCTGGTGTATTCCCGTATCTTTATTTATCAGTCAAAGAAAAATTGATCTTGATCGATTACCGGTTCACTAGAGAAACAATTTAATAAAAGTTTTATTAAAACAAGTAAAAAAAATATTGTATTCACTTTTAACCGAGTTAAAACTCACAACTCAAATTTCGAGATGTCAGTTTTCTGGTGCACTGACTATATAAATGTGTATATATTTGATACGCAGGTAACAATAGGTAAAATGCTGACATGCATTTAAAAAAAATGTGTGTAACTATTATGCTGAGTTGGTGAAGAAATGAAGAATTAAAGAGTAGGACTTCACATAATGATAACCTTAGTTTCACATATCGTAAATCAATTTAGAATTTTCCTCCTCCAAACATACATCAACATCTAAAAGCTGTACAAACGTGATCATAGAACTACACTGTGCGTACAGAAATCAGCAAAAAGTGTGCCTAGAAACTGAGAAAGCCGGGCTAAGGTTGAAGAGCCGTAGCTGCCTCGGGCCTGAAGGGTCACGAGTTCGAATGCCGCCCGGGGCATGGAGGTTTGTGCGAGCCCATACCGTTACCGTTACGTTACAGTGCTACAGTAGTTGCTATAACACCATAGAAGTTGAAAAGCGACCTTAAATAAGTAAAAAGAACTGAAAAATATATCAACTTGCACACGCTTTGTTTTACCTGTGACCAACGAAATATTTTAGAGGATTTATTACCACGTTCCCCCGCCCTTTCAATTGCGAATGGATGAAGTAAAACATGCATGGAGGTTTGTAGAGATCCAGGTGGCCTACTTGAGCACTCGCCGAGCTGTTCAACGGGTTCAGAGGGCGGTGAGGGCGTGCGTGCAACCCGATGTTCGTCACCGTTCACTGAGCGAACCTGTTCCGCGCCCTACTTGTTCGCATCCGCTGCACATTGTTGTGCTCTCTCCCTCTCTCTCTCTCTATTGTACTTCACTGCATTGCTCGGAAAGGGAAACCAATCCTTCATGGATCTACGTCGACTCGAAGAATAACAACTGAACATTTTCAATATATGGGTCTCTACCGTCAACTGAAAACGAAACAGTATCTTTTTTTATTTATTTTTTCTCGTTCATAAATTAAATTTCACGTTCGATATTAGCATATCGAGGATGTTTATTACAATATTTTCTCAACGTCTATTTATTAATATACGTATTCCTGCTGGATATTTAATCGACGAATGACATCGATTACACACCCAGTGGGTTCCAGTTCGGAATCCAGGGCCTGTTGACCAATCACATTCCTAGAATTTTCGGAATTCACGGGCAGAATTGCATTCTCTTTGCAATTTGCGCTTCCTTTGAACCGCGATTGACAAATGAATGATATCGCAGTTTCATTCACGTACATTGATGCACTCGTATTTATCGTTACATTTCGCGTTGATCATTTAACAGAAAATGAATCTTGAAGCCAGCGACAGTGACAATGAAATTTGTACTCTACTTCTAATTTAGGAAATAGCGCATTCGACAGCACTACAATTATTACCAGAAAAGGAAAGGAAGTATTATGAACAATCATATACAAGATTTATGGAATGGGGAAAAGTATTAGGGTGAATTTTTTTAGCGATAATGTTTTCTTGGCTTACTTTACAAACCTTTCTCTGCGTTATAAACCCTCTAGTTTGTGAAATACGTATTTACTCATGGTTAAGAAGAGTATTGTACATACACAATGACGTAAAACTAGAAGATTACTCTTAATTCGTATACTTGAGTTTCAAATAAAAGAAAATCTGTTCAAAATCTGTCATGAAAATTTCAAGGTCGTAAAGAAAGTGTAGTCTTCTACTCGCCCATAATGGCTATTATTCACTCGTAGAAATTAAGACAGTCGCTCCTACGCTGCTCGTGTTGTAACTTCAACTCGTGAATAATAGCCATCATTACGCATTCCTTGAAGAATATACTATATTTTTAGCTTTTTTTGAAGAACGAGCATATGTGAATTTTCACGATTGTAATCTACATAGATCCAAGGTTGAAGTTTGCTATGATGATACAATTTTAATATAAAAGACATAAAAGACGGACCAAGACGAATTGTAATTCCTTTCGAAGTCTGAATGTGCTCAGTGGGGCTGAAGAGCCGTAGCAGCCTCGTGCCTGAAGGGTCGCGGGTTCGAATCCCGCCCGGGGCATGGCTTCGCGGGGGTGTGTCCGTATACCGTTACCGTTACCGTTACCCCCAATGTTACTTAACGTGATCGCTATACGACCGTAGTAGTTGAAAAGCGACCTTAAGCAAGTAAAAGACAGTGCTGAGTGTGGGCGGGGGAGACTCACGTTGTAGAAGAGCTGCAGGACGGAGGCGTTGAGCTGCGGAAGGTCGGCTGTATCGGCGTTCACTATGTCCCGCATCGTGGGCACCAGCACCTGCTGCGACGGCGTCACGTGGAAGGGCCGTTCCTTGGTGTTCTCCTCCTTGAAGGGCGTCGCCCAGTTGCCCTTGAAGAAGATGGCGTTCACCAGCAGCATCAGCGTCGACGGCTCCAAGTTGCCTGCGCACGAATGAGGACGTCCCGTGTAGCGTTTCGTTTTTTCTGGGGAGGGGAGGGGGGAGTCATGATGTCTTGAAGGAACGGGAGAGATAATAGGAGGAATTGATAGTGAAATACTGAAAACGACTCTTTAGTGACATTGGTGCTAATATTTATGGAATTGGGACCAATTAGGTTCTCTCGATCACTTTTAAGCGAAATGAAATATCTCTTTTTTCCCAGGATATTTATCCAGCCATCAGCGACCCTTTACGTCTAGAAGGGACGCATATTTGACCATACACGAATACACTTGCGGGCTCCTCAGATCTAGGGTGTGCAGAACGTGAGGCCCTCCGTGATAACACATACGTGTGAGACAAGGGACAAACAACCATTGCCAAGGCGGGACTCGAATCCGAGACCCTTCGGACCCAAGCGCTGAGTCGATACATGCTCTTAGCCACTCGGCTATATAGGTCGGCGAAATGCAATATGTAATATATAATTTCCATTACACGTCTGTAAATAGAATGGATCATGTAAATGAGATACAGCACAGTTGATCGCAATATAGTCGGTGTGCATGAAATACGATACCCCTCTGAAATAAATGAGTGAGAAATGAATTTTTGTTTTCCTGAGCAAAGCATTTTATTTAACAGCCAAAGACATGTTTTGTATCTCTACAAGCTGGCTGTTCGGAAGACTGTATTTACGAAAGTGTTACAAACATACCTAGAATAATTTCTAAACAGATTTTTTCAGATAACACTGGATTATCCTTTTACATTGTCTGAGAGTCGCATATCACGTTGAGGAAACATTTGAACAATCGAGAATGTTGAATGGCGCAGAGTGTTTATTTTTTTCAAAACTACTGATAAATCACGTACGATGGTAACAGGCGAGGAGATTCGAAGCAGAAACTCTTACGTTCCTGTTTGAAAATACTTCACATGGAAAAAACAACAATGAGCAAAATCAATTTTAATTTTTTAGAATGCCTTCGTGAAGACTACAAAAACATGTAATTTATTGTGTTCTGTAATTTCCAAACTTTGGCAGTTTTCTCCTAAATAGCTCTTTTAATAAGGATTTTCTTGCAAAACATGATTGGCTAAAGTTGGAATGAAAAAACTACCTTCTTTATATTGTAATAATAATCTCTTTCTCGGTAATTTGTCACGTGCAATCCACTATCTCATTTGTCAGTGTATTTCACGTTTTTATTTGCAATCTTTCATTTTACAGAAATAAACCGAAAAGGTTTTTTTCCTGCTAAATTTCGGAGTAATGCTTATTATCATTATTTAAAAAAAATATTCTTTCTTCCAGCGACTCGAGAACAATTTTTTTTAAAGATTAGACTTCTCAAAACTATGAAAAGTCATTGTAGAATATAATGATTGGGTCACTTTGACGTCTGTTTCTTCATTCCGTTTGTCGTGGAGTTTGTTCCTTCACTCAGGTCTGACCTACACTCCTGATAATATCCGAGGTAGATACTACATAGTATCTCCGGGAGTTTTGGAGATTCGTTTTATCAAAGATTCTGTGCGTACTTTTACCGTATCTTCAGTGTGGTTATGTAGATGCAATGTTGGCGACTTCGGTTGGAGAATAGTGGGCGACGGTAGAGGGTCAGAGGATGGGGCAGCAGCAGGAGGGAGGAGGCTGGTGAAGCTATAAAGTAGGTCCTTTGGCGATGGCCACGAGAGCGAACGAACCCTTAACGAAGCCTTTTAACCCTTTCAAACTAACGAAGCTCCGGCAACGCTAAAACAGTTAGCTAGACACGTCCTCACTGTAGGACAAAGAAGACAAGCACTCCCCTCTGATACTCTGAGGGCGTAGTGCAACTCAAAAGCCGATTTGGTTATTGACTAAGGTCAGATGCGAACCCACACCAGCCACTTACACATAGCAGTGAAACGCGAAATGCGTGCGAACTGCAATCTCAACTGCAAACGCACAAACCTTCGGCTAAGCCGAAAAAAGCAGGCGAGGGCGAAAGGCGAAGAGGGAAGGTGAAAACCGGAGAGCATGAGGAGGAATGGAAGCTGTCGATGTGCAGCGGGAGAAGGGCGAAGGACGGAGGACTTCTTAAGGGAGGAGGGTGAAAGACATAGCAAGAGAACCGCAGCTGTCGATTGCCAAGTGAGGGAAGGGTGACGAAGTGAGAGTGGGCATAGGGCGGATGAGGGAGAATCCATTTAACTAAGAATTTGATGTAGAACGCCGAGTTCCGTGCATCGAAGGTCGGTTGAGCCCAGAGTGGAAGGAGCAGGCAGGGGATGGTGACCGAAAGGTAGATGGGGCAGAGAGAGGAGTGCGGATAGACGGGTGGAGGGAGGAGGGCGAAGAAGAAGAAGAAGAAGAAGAAGAAGAAGAAGAAGAAGAAGAAGAAGAAGAAACCATGTGGCCGATGAGTCCACACACGTGTACTGTACCAGGAGGTTTTTATTCCCCAGAATGGATGCCTGAGCCATGGCACTTCTCACTCCCCTCTCACCATTGCGCCCACACTCCGGAACGTGAAGTTGACACGCAAGAGTCGCAAGATGTAAACTACCAATGTCTGGGTAAGGCCGACTCGTCATCTGGAGACTAGCAACTTTCCGGGTTGGTACCGGAGCTGTTTACCCAGCTCATCCTCGCTCAAGACAAGTCCTTCCTCAGCACCCACGAGTTTCAACAGCTACCACCACGAAGCAAAGAGCCCTCTGAAGGCCACCCGTTTGATATATCCTGGGGAGCACTGTGGTCCCATCCCAGATCCTCACTGCGACCTACTTTTGTCCACCATCAGTGAGGCGACAGGAAATCTGGGCACCCGGACAGTATATTCAAATTCCCCGCCAGGACTACTCTACGTGGAACCACAACACAAGAGGTTGTGGTCCCACGGGAGGTTGTGGTAACACAGAGCTTAACACCGCCTTCTCACTGCACCCGCCTTGACACTAACGACGTGAGTACCGCCGGGAAACTCGCGTCCGGGTGGACGCTTCCGCCACCACCAAGATCCTCAGGCCTTGCGGCCGTCCGGCTCCCCCTGCGGGTAGGGGCGGGGGCGGAGGGGTGGAGGCTGTAGGAAGTGTCGAGGGCGGGGGGATTCCGCCGGGTTCCTACCTTTGGCGTACAGCTCCGGGATGAGCCCGCCGGTGGCGTTGCCCACCCACGCGTTGACGGCCTGGCGCGCGCCCTCGGTGTCCTGCAGGAAGTCGACCGCCTCGGCGTCCGCCCGGAAGTCCTCCTGCGCCGTGCGCCGGAAGTCGTCCTTGACGCCGAAGGTTCGCGCCGCAAACACCTTGTTAGCCATGCGCAGGCGCACTTGCTCGCTCTCCTGCAACAGACAGTACAAGTTCGGAACACCCCCTCCTTCCATTTGGGCTTGTTACAGCGTTTGCAAGTCACCGATGACGTGGGAATCTTCGTAAGAGGAACGATCATAATTTACGTTTCGATTCTCCACCATTTTACTAATACATCAACTCACTGTTATTGCATTATTGATGATTATCTGTATTTCACTAAACGGCGACTGATAATTTCAAGTTGAAGAAAAATAATGGTAAAGCGAACAACACACGAGGCGTGTACATCAAGTTAAAGAGAAATGTTGATGCAGGATTAAATTAAACCGAAACTTCAGAAGTAATTAAATAAATTCAAAATAATGACAAACACCACCACTTAAGTCAACATTTATGTTAACGATTCCGTTTGCAACGCAATAAAACAAACCTTATTCGATTAATTCATTTAAAAAGGTCACTTCTTTTTAAAAGTCACTTGTTTGCTTGTAATTTTTAATGCTTATTTTCTCTCACATGTTTCGTATTCTAGACGGAATCTAGATTTTGCTTTACTGCAGTTCACGTAAGGTTTATTTCCTTGTTTATTCCAAATTGAGAGCAAAAACGGAGAGATAGTAATGGACGATAGGAGATCCAGAGTAGGAAATTAATGACTCCATTGCAATCGCCAAGACTCGCATTCATGAATCTTTAGTGTTCCACATTCCTCATGAGACAAGCCCATCAAGTGCCAACTTGTTAGCACTTTCTCACTCTCTCGGTACCTCTTGCCGACTACCAATTGTGTAATTACCGTTGAACACGTTAATACCGTGTTTAACACGTTAAGGCTGCGTTTTTATTATCATAATTTCACATTCCAACACAGCGCAGAGCCGGTCCGGATGGGACCGAAGGATCGCGGGTTCGAGTCCCGCCTCGGGCATGGTTGTGTTCGTCCTTTCACCTCCTATCATCATCATCATCATCATATCGTGTCATCCTCACAGTTACCATACCGTTACACGCAATAGTGGTCACTAATGACCTAGTAGTTGATGCGACCTTAAATAACAAAAAAAAAAAAACAACGTAGCGCAGTGAAGGCAGACTGGAATTCCCGAGCGCGATACCATGGGCACGCCGTGCTTGCCTTGTGTATGGCACATCGAGTAGCCGCGCGGGGTCGGTGACCTCTCGAGCTCGGAGGGCAGCGACCTCTCGCGAGAATGTCGCGCGCAGCTTCCTCTGTCCCCTGACGAACGCTCGGTGGAGATGATGTCGATTTTTTCAAAACATCAGTGATTTTATAAAAACAACATCGATGTATTTAAGATCGATTTTTTTGAACCGATGTTTTTTTAATCGACGTATTTTATTCAATATTTTATCTTGGTCGAATTTTTGTAAATGAAAAAGTCTATAATAAAAAACCCTACAATAATTTATAATTAAATAAGAGTTTTTATTAATAAAAAAAGTTTACATTACATCAGAATTATCGCATCAGATCAAGTTTCGGTAATTCCAATAATCACTTTGGACTTCGTTTTGTCAGTTGAAACTCAATGAAAAATTATTAAATGATACCAATTTCAAGTTAAAGCCCCCTCTCGCGTGAACTTCAATGTTTACTAATCCAGTTTTAAAATCATCCACGTTTAATAACATCGATAGTTTTCGGTTGACGTCTTATTAACATCGTTGTTTTAATTTTCAGCCTTCATATGTAGGAACATCGATGTAGCATCACGAATCTGAAGTTGTGTACAGCGTACAAGGCCTACGTGGGAGTTTTGCAGTATATTCCTTGCCATTCTCCTATCCGATGGCTTAATTAACTCTATCACACATGTTCTCAACAGCATTTCAGAATGTTTCGAATCACTTAGTATACTTTTTCATCATTTATGATAGCGGAATGAAATGAATATCTCGTGAAAACCGTGTCTAACCTCCACGCGATGAAATTACATTTAACTACAAAACTCAAGTCAGCCGAGGCCAGCTGTTAATGCTACTCAGCTGACCGGCTGAAAAATATTTATAGAAGAGCGATGCGGTCTTCGGCGACGCTCATTTGTAATAGAAACTGTCATCGAAATCGTTTACTGCCCTGAAAGTTTCCTTCAGACCAGTGCCTCTCGCCAGAAACCAGTCAGTCAGGAAAGGCTTGACCTGTGGATGGACGAATGCCACCTATCAGGCCGCCTCATAAAACCCCGAGTCCCTGGTTCCGAACAACCGAGGACCATATGGAGGTCCCTAAACAGACTGCGTACGGGTGTTGGTAGATGTAAATACAACTTGCAAAAATGGGAATTCTCGGTCCAGAAGGACTCCGTGATTCGCTCCTGCGGTGCTGAAGAGACGATGGAACATCTACTTTCCTGTGAGAGCGTAGGCTTCCGCGGCCGGAGTCAGTATTTACTTGGCTGTGCGGGTGACGCCGCGTCCGTGGCAAAGGTGCCGACGTTTCGGTCGCCATTCTGCGGCATTCCTCAGGGCGTAATGCCGCATTCACCCGCGTAACGTCATCCGGACAGTCAATTAAATATCTACTTTCCTGCTCGGCCTGCCCTAATGGTGTATCCAAAAATGGCCTGGCCTTAGTAAACCAAAGATACTTGGCTCTCTCTACTTACCTGCAAAACGGAATTACCTGTCGTGGACTCGAAGGAAGAAGAAGAAGGAGAAGAAGGAGAACGAGAAGAACGATAAGAAGAAGGAGAAGAACGAGAAGGAGGAGGAGAAGAACCAGGCGAAGGAGAAGGAGAGGAACAAGAAGAAGGAGGAAGAGCAAGAAGAAGAAGAAAAGGAAGAAGAAGAAGAAGAAGAAGAAGAAAAGGAAGAAGAAGAAAAGGAAGAAGAAGAAAAGGAAGAAGAAGAAAAGGAAGAAGAGGAAGAAGAAGAGGAAGAAGAAGAAGAAGAAGAGGAAGAAGAAGAAGAAGAAGAAGAGGAAGAAGAAGAAGAAGAAGAAGAGGAAGAAGAAGAGCAAGAAGAGGAAGAAGAAGAGCAAGAAGAGGAAGAAGAAGAGCAAGAAGAGGAAGAAGAAGAGCAAGAAGAGGAAGAAGAAGAGCAAGAAGAGGAAGAAGAAGAGCAAGAAGAGGAAGAAGAAGAGCAAGAAGAAGAAGACAAAGAGCAAGAAGAAGAAGACAAAGAGCAAGAAGAAGAAGACAAAGAGCAAGAAGAAGACGAAGAAGAGCAAGAAGAAGACGAAGAAGAGCAAGAAGAAGACGAAGAAGAGCAAGAAGAAGACGAAGAAGAGCAAGAAGAAGACGAAGAAGAGCAAGAAGAAGACGAAGAAGAGCAAGAAGAAGACGAAGAAGAGCAAGAAGACGAAGAAGAGCAAGAAGAAGAAGAAGAAGACGAAGAAGAGCAAGAAGAAGACGAAGAAGAGCAAGAAGAAGACGAAGAAGAAGACGAAGAAGACGAAGAAGAAGACGAAGAAGAGCAAGAAGAAGACGAAGAAGAGCAAGAAGAAGACGAAGAAGAGCAAGAAGAAGACGAAGAAGAGCAAGAAGAAGACGAAGAAGAGCAAGAAGAAGACGAAGAAGAGCAAGAAGAAGACGAAGAAGAGCAAGAAGAAGACGAAGAAGAGCAAGAAGAAGACGAAGAAGAGCAAGAAGAAGACGAAGAAGAGCAAGAAGAAGACGAAGAAGAGCAAGAAGAAGACGAAGAAGAGCAAGAAGAAGACGAAGAAGAGCAAGAAGAAGACGAAGAAGAGCAAGAAGAAGACGAAGAAGAGCAAGAAGAAGACGAAGAAGAGCAAGAAGAAGACGAAGAAGAGCAAGAAGAAGACGAAGAAGAGCAAGAAGAAGACGAAGAAGAGCAAGAAGAAGACGAAGAAGAGCAAGAAGAAGACGAAGAAGAGCAAGAAGAAGACGAAGAAGAGCAAGAAGAAGACGAAGAAGAGCAAGAAGAAGACGAAGAAGAGCAAGAAGAAGACGAAGAAGAGCAAGAAGAAGACGAAGAAGAGCAAGAAGAAGACGAAGAAGAGCAAGAAGAAGACGAAGAAGAGCAAGAAGAAGACGAAGAAGAGCAAGAAGACGAAGAAGAAGAAGTAGAAGGAGAAGCAGCACTGCCCTGAAGTCGCCGCGCGTGCGGGTGCGTACCTTGGTGCGCGCGAGGAGCGCGCGGAAGCCCCGCGCCGCGTCTCGGGCGTCGTCGGCCACGTGGAGCGCGCGCGCCAGCTGCTGCGCCGTGCGGTTGCGCGCGCCCTGCAGCGCCAGCGCCAGCGCCGCGCTCGCGCTCAGCGGCGACACCACCACGTTGCTCGCCTCGCCCCCGCCCCCGCGCACCGCCTGCCCACACACACACACGTGTTAATGCACACTGGGGGAAAGCACATGTGAGAAATAACGCTGTAGAAAGAAATTTCATGGGGTAGGAGATGAGTTTCAGGAACCAGCTATTTGAATTTTATAATAAAATAGACAATGTCCAAATATGTTTATTTTTTACTGATACGCTATTGCTTGTTATTGCCTTCGATACGGATCTCGATATGCACTGCATAACTTACCTGGATCAAGAGGATCATGATTACGAGGGAAAAATAAAAACAGTTGATTGATGCTACATGTTCTCCTGTGGAGGAAATTATGGGCGGGAAATATGAAAAGACCTAGTCACGGAAACATTTAATTAATTAGAAACTATGTAAATCTGAATCATAGAAATTAGATAAAAAATAAACCTTGTATATACCACGGGCGTTAACTGGTTTTAATGATCTCGGACTGTTTTCTCCTCTCGACCATTAGAATCCTTTTAACGTTCATCATGCATAAATAACTATTTTACAGGAAACACATACCGGCATTCAGTAATATTTTGAGTTTCGAGATATCCTGAATGAGGACTATTTTTATTTTGCATATTTTTGTATAATGTCATATTTTATAATTTTACCTGGTACCACGTATTTATTATACATTTTGTTTCATTTTAACATATTCAGAGTTGAGACAGGACATTTCATATGAGAGTTTGCAACATATAACTGGAATCATCTTTTTAACAAAGAAATTTTCCTTCATTTTCCGCTTCTATGACCATCAACTCCATGCTAAAATTAACCCTTCATCTCCGAAACCGCGAACTCAGAATTAAGATGAACGGATGGTTGTGAGAGGAAGAATTAATTAGTATCAAGTAATTGCTCATGTTCCTTCGAGTCTATGCGTAACTCGACCGAAAACTAACACAATAGCCAGAGACTTCCCGACCATATTCAGACAACGATTATTAAAACTACTCTAATATGAAATATTGTTAGGATTTCTGCACACATCTGTCCCAAAAGTCTTACAGTGCGGCATTGAACCAGCTTTTCTTTTGTTTCAAATTCGTCAAATCAAAGAGATACTTTGGGAAAAATATCTGTATCCAGCTAAATATTGCAGAAAACGGATAACGAAATAATAATAACAAAAACAACAATAATAATAATAATAATAATAATAATAATAATAGTAATAATTTCAACACGTTTGTTACTCAAAAATATAATTTGATATAAAGTGGATTGTCTTTCACAGAGGTGGGTATACAGCATTAGCAACATACTTTTGATTCTCGCACCGCTTAAAGTATTCTCAGAAGTAACTTTTTCCCATTCGTGCCACGACCATGAGAAGGAAGTGTTTTATGGGAGAAATTACCCGCTTTGATTCATGCAAACTTTTTCCGAGTTACAACTTTCCTGGGTTTTCCGACCGTTAACTGCTGACAAGGATATAAATATTTTTGAACGTTGGTTAAGAATTTCCACAGATTCTTGCAAGTTCTTACTTCAGAGAAACTACCATTCAGAACGTTGTTTACTATATATTAAAGTAATTAATGAGCATTATTTGTGAAGAATTTACTTATCCCAAATGTTTACCTTATTCATCAGCGTTAGAGAAATTATTAAATTCTCATGGAACATTCGATCGATTATCAATGGCTTTTCCGACATTACTTGTGCATGCGGGTGTAACGCCTCAATCGACAGAGTCAACAGTTCATCATTGACTTTCCATCGACAGCTTCTTTTGAGAAATTAATGTCTTTCTCAATAACAAACAATAACAATTTAATTACAGGTCTTACTGTTTTAGCACTTACATCATCTTTATTAAACACCCAGAAGTTAAGGTTCTTTTTGAAATTCTAATGACATTATCAGAATATCAAAAGGTTTTTGTATGCTCAGTGCATAGTAATCTTTCCACAGGATTGTAAACTTATTTTACCGCTTATTTTACCTAATTTTGATACGTAGGGCGTGTGCACCACTACGCTGTTAAAAGTTAAATACTCTAACTGCTTGTTTCGAAATTATTTTTGATAACTACTGCTACGCTGAAAATAAATTGCCCCGTTCTAACGACTCGTGCGCCGCTAAGCATGGTCGGTTTGCAGCCTGCACTACATCACTCGTTTGTCGTGTTCGCGGGGAGAGAGTGGGAGCCAGAAAAACAAAACAATTTACAATTTTCTTTTTTGCTCGTTAACCGGTCTCGTTTATGACAAGTCGGCTCATTCACTTTCTCCCAGTTCAGTTCTGCGCGGGCAAGGTTAATTAACTGCGGCTGGATCTTCCTCCGGAGACACTTTTACTGCCCGTTTCTCTTTCAACCTACTGCCCTGAATTTGCGTAACTGACCCACCCGCCTGATCCTTTCTCCTTTTCCCTGCGAATATCTTTACGGCTAGAAAGGCCAAGAGCAAGTTCATGGCTTTACTCTCCATTTACGAGACTCGCAGTTGTAACTTTGAAATATGTACTGCGGTTTATTCTTGGCGTATGGTGTAGCCATGAAACACATTATTGATTTCCACTTGTTAAGTTAAGAGAAAAATTATACAATCGGGGTGGTTCTTGTAATTTCATTTCACCACAAATCACAGCATGACAAATTCAATAAAAGAAAGAAATTAATGAGTTTCTGTTGTTCATTGATATTTATCAACTAATTTGGAAGTAAGTTGGTTGTAAGTTAACTAAAGTAAATAATAACACAATCACATTTTTCTTAAAAGTTAGGAGGAAATACAAATACAAAATATGTTAACCTAAATACGGAAATTGCCGATCAATGTGTATTTAGAAAACAGTAATAAATCAGAACACTGATGTATTTCCTGTTTATTATTCAAATAATTTAAAATTAATAGAATTAATGAAGCATAGATTGAGGGGTGAGCGTACCCCCCCCTTTCAAATTTTGCTAGCCATTAATCTGCGTACAAGTGTCCTTATGGTGTGACAGTTTCTAGTTGTTATTTGAAGTGCTAATAATGAAAGGAACTCCATTCTCTTTGTATGACTGTTGCAAACACACAGTGGGAGGTAGAGTGTCGTAGGCTACATGTTCGACTGCGGAAGGGACAACGCTTCATAGTCCTGGAATTAAGTTCAAACCTTTAGTACTGGAACGTGGCAGCCCTAACTCACCGTACGATCGATGGCAATAGACCAAGATATTCTCATTACAGAAAAACGGAGAAAGATGTAATATTAGACGCATCATTAACATTTTTCATAATATCAAACAGAAAGAAAGAGAAAAAAGATTAAAATATGAAATTCTATCACATGAATTGAAACATCTTTAGAAATTAAGTGCTAAAAAAATATTTACTCTTGAGATAGGTGGAAGGCCTTCTCAGCAAAAGCTGAAAAGTTAAACAGAATTTCAGTTCCTAAAAAACGCTGTGAAGATAGGACAGCACGCAGTTCTGCTGCAAATCCGTCCGTCCGTGCGTCCGTCCGTGCGTCCGTCCGTCCGTCCGTCCGTCCGTCCGTCCGTCCGTCCGTCCGTCCGTCCGTCCTCAGCCCGCGTTCCTGTCTGAGGTGAACGCTAGCACCTAAACGGTTCCGACAATTTTCTCCAAATTTGATACTCTGCGACTGAGCTGAATGACCCGGGAGTTTGAAACTGATTTAGTCCACATTTTATAAAACTTAAATATTTTCTAAATTTTCTCAAAAAAGTTCTCCAGATTTTTTAAATAATTTTGTCCTTAGCGTTATGGACGCTTATAAAAATGGCGCAGGACTCATTTTCGTTGAAAACACAATTTTTTTAATTGAAAAAATTTTAACTTTTTTAGGCGTCTTCCAACAACTACAATGTTACAGGAAGAGGGTATTTTCTTAAAGCTAGTATCTATTGTTCAAAGACTAATCTTAAAATAATATCGTGCACAATTTTTCAAAAGAATTAGTAGTGTTCTCGTAAGTTTGCGTGAAACATAGGCAGTTTTTAAGATATTTTAAAAATTGTTTTTTTCAAAAACGGCTTCCATACATTTTCTGCTCATATGAATCAAAGGTCAGCAAAAAAATTGGTGCTTGTCACATTTTCGGCGAAATCTCTGTATTTCAAAAAAATACAAAAAACATTGCAAAATTCAATGTTGCAGATTGACATATTGTTTAATGAAATTTTGTTAAATAAAATCTGCTTTTTTTAAATCAGATCGTATACACTTTTTGACGAACGATGAGTTTTCACGTAATTTCTGCTTGATGTTATGCAATTTATAAAAAAAAAACCTTGTCTCAAAAACAGTTCGAATTATTTTTTATTTATGGGGCAAAGGACGCTTAAAACTGGCGCATGTCTAATTTTCATTGAATTCGTCAGAAATTTTCGAAAATTGCATTAGGTAGAAACCTTGCGAGAAAGTATGTGGTGTTGGAGAACCACTACTTCTTGCAGTGGCTGCCGAAGTCAGACCGCGTCCGAGGCTTTGCGTCAGCCTGCGGGGTCTTTTTCTCTCAGACCAGCACGTGCGCAGAATCCCCGGCGGTCTGTAGGCGTCCCGGGCTGCGATTTAGCGGGGGGCTCCCCCTACGACGGCTGCGCAGGCGAAGACAAGTGCCGGGCGTAGGGCGTCCTTCGCCGCCGCTTCCCACTCACGTGACTCAACTTTGAATAAATTTACGTCTACAACAGATACACTCATACTAAACAAAACATGCAAGTATAAGCAAGTTATGGAGTTCGTGAAAGCTAGATGTTGATGTAGCCAAGACCGCTGAAGTCTAGGTCAGGGTGTGTTCATGACTAGCGACGCAACACGGTTTGAATATTGTTCTAAAACTGTACGAAACTGCTATATGCCAGTGGATACGCTGAGGATGATACCAGTGTTTGATCTAACAACAGCAAAACTATAAAAAAGATTATGTGTTTCATTTATTTTCCGGAAGAATTCAATAATAATTGTAAAAGTAAAGGAAGTATATTATTAATTTGTAAAAATATAAAATAATAATTAAAAGTACAAGCAAAAAATGTAAATAGTATTGAATGCACATCGCGACTGAAACAATTAATTTGATCTATTATATATACTTCAATGAAAAAGAGTCCCCGCTACACTTCTGCAGAGGTCCTCCAATAATAGCCTTACCTCATGACGTTCGTGCAATGGAAATGGGACTCGTTTTGTAAGTCGCCAGTTCTTAACCGTTGTTGTATTTCAATGGAATTCTTGCCAATTAAACGACGCCAAGACGTACCGAGGAAATTTATTTTACAATCACGTACACATTTAGAATGCTGCTCCTTAAGTTTGTTTCAGCAAACCGTTGAAAATGCACCAATCGGTATTGTATTAATGACGCAGCACGAAATAATCGAACTTACTAGAAGCCTTTGTTTTATATTCGTTCCAATTGCGCAAGTCCCAAAAACGTTTTCTGTACATGGTTTTGTTTAGTACATAAGAGTTGGCATTCTGAATAACATTTTTCTTCTTCTACTATAATTTTAAAACTATTGACTGCAAATATCTGAAGGTACTTTTCAAACATGACTTCTGTTGGTGAGAAGCTTGAGCATTAATAGTAATAATAATAGTAATAATAATAGTAATAATAATAGTAATAATAATAATAATAATAATAATAATAATAATAATAATGCTACAACTGAGTAAATAATGAAACAGGTAGTAAGAACGTCCCTGGTGTAACCTACTTTAACAATAACAGAATATATAATATATTAGTTGCCTTTAAGTAGCAAAACCTCACCTTTAAGCGAATTCGAGGACAGAACACACAACATCAGTATAGGATGATGAAATTTAAAAGCAGAGAAGGATTAAGTTGAGAGGAGAAACTACTCATTGAGAAAACTTCTGCAAACTGAGATAAACTGGATTTATCTACTTTTAAAATTAATCAAATAAGTCATTGTGACGGGTCTCTTGACGCACCAGCGTGCAAATAAATTCCACAGTCTTCTGAGTAATGCGAGTTTGGGTTTTCCGCGAGGATCTGTAAATTATCATGACGCAAGGATTGTCGACGACGAAAGCGTTTGACAAAAGCATTAGAATCCTCTAGGCTTTTTCACATGGTTGACTCAATGAAACTACTTAGCATTGCTGGATATGATTCACAGTACCCACATACACGATAAATTGAAGCAGAAACGAGAATAGCCAGATTTTGGCTGTTAAACATTTTGATTTTTGGTTGACAAAATTCAGGATGTCAATTTGACATATTTCCTGCAACAACAGGCCTCACTTATGTTATCGTTTACGTTTGATTGTTTTCCTGTGAAATGATGGTGTTTCTTTGTGTACAATATATGTCCTGCTTACTCAATTACTATTCTGCAAATAACTAGAAAAATGATTAAATTGTAAACTTACACAATCTTCAAAGTAGGTTAAACTACGTCGTAATGAAATGTACCTTCGAGTATTCTGGTTATTTAGAGGGTTGGTTTTTAGACTTACTTTATCGCACTGATGTAAGAATTTCAATCAGACTGGATCAATTTGAGGCAGTATTGAAGAAAGGAAAGGACATTTTGCTGAACTGTTGACCAACTTTTCTTGCACTTCACTAAGTCAATCCTCGACACCTAGTATTGCCATTTCTATCCGTTTGTTTCTTAAATGGGAGTAATTTTTACTGAATGGAACTTTGATATGCACAGATTATGAGATAGACTACGTAATTGTTACGATATGAAAATATAAATTTTGTACGAGTTGAATGACAAAGAACAATTGAGGGATGGAACGTCGTTTAATATGGGCGGAAAGTGGATTAGGGTGACTGGGTTGAATTCGCGAAAGTATGGACGCTGGAATGTAGACCGGTTATATATTAACGTGAAATTATTACTTATAACCCACTTAGTAGTGGCTTTATGATTTTGAAAGTTTGGCAAAACCTTGGGGAAGGTAATTCAGCAAGTTCGGTTGTTCATCGGTGGTTCTAAAATAAAGAACAAGATATCCGCGGAAGAGGACATGGTAACATTTGGATTCTGGTTGTATGATTTCACGAACAATATATTTTGCTTTGTGTTTGAACTTAGTGTTATTATTTAAATCATCTCAATAGAGAGGCCAACAGACAGCAACGTTTGGAGAGTGACAGTACAGCTGCAGCTGGTTGAGTTGTTGTCGGTACAAACGATTGCGGGCACTTCATGTGTGCATACGCTGTTGCGGGTCCATTGGATTCAGTAGATTCGTTACAGTAATAAACCCAATCCACAATGCTTGTAACAGTAATAAATCCATCCCAACATTCTTTTCTAACGATCACTAATCACATTATCTCTTTCACCCTGATGCGAAATTATGCCCGCGAAGGCTTACTTGCCACATGAGTAGGTTATATTAGTGCGTTTTTTGTTGCTCCCAATTAATTTGCTCCTAAGTCGTATGAACAAGGGCGCATTGATACTTACATTTAAGCCCAAGAAGAGAATTTTACGCATCGTGTCTGCCCCAAGCCTTTCATGAACAGCTTATTTAGGAACAAGATAATCTACACTTCCACAAAAATTGAGATATCAACAATTTTATAAACAGCTGGAGGCTTGCTGTGACTGGTGTGACATATCTCGTTACTGCCACAAGCCTTTCATTTCATCGACTATCAACATATCGGTTGGGATGCCAATTCCTCCCTAGTTAAATAACTTTCTGATAAAGCGAAATCAAAAACATGAATTGATATATTTTGGTAACTGCAACCAAACTGTACGTTACGTGGAACTGTTTGAGGCAACGCATTTCAATAAAACAAAATCGCGGACTGTGCAAATTTAGATTTACGTTCTGGTTGGAAGTTTGCGGCCCGATTATGATGGAAAGACATGGGTGAGCAATCGTATCCAACTTCAGCCAGTGTGATTCAGGAATCAGTTTGTGTCAAAATTTAGCGGGAATTAATGCAGCCAAATATCAAAATTATCACCTTGGCACAAGTGATTGAAAGAGATACATGGGTTTTAAATCGGTTTTAAATATTGCGTCTTGTTCATTGTGTTCTTTTTGGTTGAAAATTGTCACTTTATGAAAATTCCCTCTTCCCTCCGTTGAAAATTCCCACTTTATCCCACAATGTTTTTCAACACTTCTCGCTCTCCTTGCAACATGGCGGCCAGCGTCTGGTCTGGCTGTTCAAAGTGCCCGTGCTGTGGCCACGTGGTTCATGACGGGAACTGTTGGTGCGCCGGAGCAGCCCACCCATTCCTCCCCACCTAGGGGCCAACAAACCGGGCGCGTATCGTACCTCGCCCCTTGCGCTTCGTAGATGGAAGCTGCAACTCACCTCATAGAGGTCCATTCCGAAAACGTTGCTGGCAGAGGCGACGGCTTTGGCGGCCATTGCGTCCTGTCCGTCTGGCTGCCCCTGGCTGCCCAGTGGGCCTGACTGCCCAGTGGGCAGCGCCTGCGTCTCCGGCAGCCATCGTCCTGCGCCTAAATTTACAGTCATCGTTACTACGAGGCACCTAATATTCAACTTTCAAATAGTGATGTCAAGATTCGCTCGCAAGCGGCGGCGATGGTGTGACGGTTAGCGTACCGGACTGTTATACCCAAGTTCGCGGGTTCAAACCCGATCGAAGCCGTGGATTTTTAGGGCGACAAAATCCTTCGTACGCCTTCTTTCGGAGGGGAAGTAAAGCCGGCTGTCCCATGTTAGTACATTTACTTGCATGTAAAAGATCCTCAAGCCTAAATGACGCCTCTGAGCTAAATTCAAAATCGCCTGTTTCTCGCCCAAGAAATACCTCCTTCCTCTGCTAGTTGGTGAAAGGAGCGTAGCGAAATTTGCGTGGTCAGACGGAAGAGCGAGTCTCGCCACGTAAAATAAGGCAAATTCAATTCAATTCAAAAAAAGATTGCCCACTAGTGACAGTAGAACACCTCGTGCCATCGTGACATGCCACGACACTCAACTGGTGTCGGAACTTGGCGACAATCAAAAACTGTCAAAATATTCTTAGCCGAAAGCGCGTTCTGTAAGGGTGGTGCTGCCGGAACTTGAACGAGCGTGTTTGCCAAAGAGTATGTGTAGTTTATGTATGAATAAATAAAAAAAATTAATAAACACTACCAACGTTCATTAATTTAATGTGTATGAACTCCGCTTACTGTATCTCACGGGAAAGTTCGAGAGTTACTTTAACTATTGCTTGGAGGCGATAGAAAATGGCGTGGAAGGGAGATTTCATTGTGCTAGCCATTCCACTATGTCAACTACCTCGACATCACTGTTCTAAAATCTTATATTGTATATATACTCTTAATATTCTCTTAACTCTAATACACAATACAATCACAAAATGCACAATACAATCACGAGTTAGATGATACGGCATCCAGATTTATTCAAGGATCTAATACTGAAATATTAGAATTCGTGGGGTTCAGATTACAATATTAGAGGTAATTAATATTCTATACAGCATTACGTATTTTAAGTGTTGTAGATTTCATTAATAGTGTATTACACATGGAGTAAATTTTCTTCAAATTTTCGTAATTAAAACCTAGTTATTTGTATTCGATGTACTCCATATTATCCAAAGACATTTCCTTTATCTATACAGTTCCCAAGCATTGAAGCAGAAATACAGCACAATCATCCTCGCTTTAGCTTCTGCGCTCGTCTGCTTGCCTAGCACTCCAATACTCCTCTTGACCCCTCCTCACCCCGCCCTTCCTGCACCGCCTCGCCTAGCACCTCCTCGTTCCGTTCCGCCCCGCCTCTCCACCCCATCCACCCTGCACGGGCTTATCCCTCCCACCTTTCATCGCCCCGTCCCGTCCCGTCCCGTCCCGTCCCGTCCCGTCCCGTCCCGTCCCGTCCCGCCCCGTCCCGTCCAACTTCGTTTCCCCCCCGCTCCCGCCACGCATCGCCCAAGTCCACGCCCTGTGCATTCCGTCCTGCCCCGCCACTATCCGCTCCACCCCTCCTCGACGTGACCAGCCCCTCACCAGCCCCCTCACCCCCCCCCCCCAGCAATTCTCCTCCAGGGTCAAAGCACCCACATCCACTTCCGCAGCCTCATCGCGTGGAGAGGATCGCCTTTCCTCTGCGGCGGAGAGAACTGCAATGTCACCGCGACGGAATTCTTAGCCCGGCCTGTTCGCCGACGGGTTTGGATTTCCACAGCGACGCAGCATTCACTGATCGTAGTAAAAATGAGAAGGATCTGCCGGTGAAACCGTTAGTTATTTTAGAGAATACGGAACTTGGCTTTACTGATATTCTGTTCCGGAAGTTAGTTTTTACCGTAATTTCTTTACCGTATGAATCTTTAGTTGGATCTTAAGTCCTGTTAAAATTGTCTAATCATGTTACTTGTTAGAAGAAGAACCAGCATGGTATAAATTATGAATGAAAAAGAAACCAAGATTTTTCAGAAGTATGAATTTCCGCTACTGTTCGCTCAATGTTAAAATGATTTGCTTTTAATGTGCGTATAATAAAATATGTGTCAAAAGGAAGATGTATTTTTAGTTATTTTATGCTGACATAACCACTAACTTTCTATGCAAATATTTATTTTAGAAAATACGATATTGTATATCATTAGTGCGGCTGTAAAAATAATTGTGAGGAGTCTTGAATGAAAGGTTCCGGTTCCGTTCGTTGTAAGTTTCTGACGAAAGAGATAAATAAAATTGATTTATTACTTTTAATTGACTTTGGACTTTGCAGCTATTTTTTGTGTAGTTTGCTAATCAATGTATAAAATTTGGAGGGTATTTAACGATTAGAATAGGCTGTTAGTTACAATAAAGACATCGAGACCATAATTACAAATCAGATGAATGTTATTTGCAATTATTCTATAACAAGTGAATGACCAGGGCAAATTAATGCAATGAAAAGCGTTAGCATAACTATACATTGTGTTGACAATTTGTTACACAATGATTGGAGTAGTGAAAATAATCAGGCCTATTTACATCAGTTATATGAATTTACTTTAGATTGCAAAATGAATTTATTTAATTATGTTGCAATTTCTCAGTCTGCTTAGCTGACACTATCACAGTGCAATAAAAATAAATATTCAAACATATCAGATTCATATATTAATTGTTTAGGTGGCAGATTTTTAAATATTGAAAATAAATAAAATCCATGGCGGTGTGGAAAAAATAAAAATCTAATATATTTTGGTACAGATGAATTAACATTAAAAAGCTGATCTACTTTACGCAAGTCCTTTCCGTTTTCTAAACAATCTTAAACGAAAAGCATTCTCAAATAATTATTTATAAAACATAGCCAATTTTGTGCCACAATTTAGATGATTTTCTATTACAAAAACTTTTTTTTTCGATGCTAACACGGAAAAGAAAATGTTTATCACATATAATGAGATAAATGGACATTTTAATACAATTTCCGATAAATTAAATTTAAAAAGCAGAATGTAAAATACGATTATCCTCCAGCAGTTTAAGGATTTATGGAGATTCCGAGAGATTGTATTGATATTTCACTTTCAATTGTTACCATCTATTGGAAACATCAATGTAAAATTTTGCTTCCTTCCATGCTCAGTTGCTTGTTGCGGGATACTTGAATTGATGCGCAAGGTATACGTAAGGTTTTTTTGGAGAACGATAACGACGTACAATGCATTGGAAGGTTTGGAGAGTTAATTGATCACTTAACTGAGAAGTCCGTGTATATTCTGAAATGCGTTGTTTATGGTTCAATGATCATACACTAACCCTTTTGTTTACTTTGTGGTGGTTGTTTCTTTTAAGATCATGTAATTATTTTTGTCTTATTACTTACTTAATATTACTGCGGTTAATTAACGATTATTACTAATGTAAATTTAAAAGAATTTTTCAGTAGATTAAAGAATCTTAATAATTTCGCCAGATATTTAATAACCATAGCTAAGCGATATATCCTCACATTCCTGCCGAGGAGGAAAAAAATCATAATGGGTTGTGCATTCCAATGTCAACCTAACGCATAACCTTCGAATCGCTAGGAGGCAGCGCGGACTCACCTGTGAGCATCATCAACACGAGAAGAGGCACCATCTCGACGCCCCGTGCACCACCCAGACGAGCACTGACGCCAGGCTCTCTCCGCCGCGTCTTTTATGACGCTTTCGCGCCGGCGCCCCGTGACGTCACACTTCGCAGACTAGCGGCGTGGCGGCGGTGGCGGGGGACGCGATCATGGTGGCGGTTGTGACGTCATTTCGCGATTTGGTGATGCCCCTGGGAATATCGGGAGTGCCCATGCTTAGTGATGCTGAAATTTCTCAGAAGCGGTGATATTCGTACAGCGACACGCTCCTGGTGGATTTGGCGTGTGATTGGAACTGCTGGTGTGGTTGAGTTAAATCGAAATGCTGTAGGTTGCGTTTGATGTCGAAATCGTTCAATTGCGTTTAAGGGCTTTGCAGTTTGGTAAACGACCCCTCTTTTTTTATATAATGTCATTTCTTTCGTTATTTTGAAAGATTGGCGACTCGTCATCGGCAGAAAACCAAAGGTTTATGATCTCGTTACCGGGAACGTTAAACATTGAGGGCAAAGGCTAATGAGGGACACGGCGTGGTATATGGAGAATATGGAACACATACTCTAAGCATTTTATTCTTTTTCTGGAGATTTTGAATCAAACGTTTCATGGTTTTACATATTTATTTTATTATTTAATGCATGTTTTGCATTATTTCTAAAGTAGCTTTTCTTGGCGCATCCGAGACATAGTCACATTGAACAATAATTGTTATATAATTATTATATTCGTTCTATGCAAGTTATTAATAAAAACACATTTCAAACATAATATTATTGTCTGACTCGTCCATCATAGGGCATAGAAGGTTTAATCAAAAAGTGTCGATTAACACCCATTTTTAGTTTTCACAATTTTTTAGTTCATTACGAAACTAGACTCTGCATATTTAACGGCCCAAGTAGATATCCAGTAAGATGTTAATAAGTTAAAGTTTCACTCATCGGTATCGACCAATTTTAATTTGCACGGCGCAACAAGTAGACTTTGTAAAACTAACTGTTGGTAACTACTATCGAAGAAAGTGTAGAATTAAACTTATGATATTTTAATGTGAACAAACGTGTTGACGTGTTAATAACTTTTGTATTGGTTTTTTAAATAATCTTGCAGTATCTAGAATGGGTCAATAGAGAGAGTGAAACTTTAAATTCTTTAAGAGACAGTGCAATCATTGAAAAAAAGATGTTAATAAGTATTGATCGGTGAAATAAAATTACAATGTTTCTAAAGGCAATTATTTCGAAGTGATATTTCATCTTCAGGTCTGACAGATCAGAACAACATAATTTTAAATTGGAAATGATACACTTAAGTTTAATTATGTACAGTCTGGTGCATCAAGACACAGCTTGTCTAGTGAATAAAGGAAACAGAGTATAGCAATAACCAGTTTTTCACCACTGTATGTGCTAACAAGCCATTTTCCCTAGAATTGGTTCAGAATATTCTATAAGGATTCGAAAGGATAAAAACAACGCCAATGGATTTTTATAGTGGAAGTTAATCGAATTGGCTATTGATTCCTCTCCTAACCCTCCTGAAAACGTGTTTTAGATACTTAATTTCCTCCCACAAAAAGCACGTTTGTCCCATCGGTAGACAGTCGCAACCAATGACACCTCACTTGCCTCGAGTGGTTGACGTAAGATGTCTAGCAACGGACGGCCACGCAGCCACAACGGACGGGCGAACGGAAACAGCGGACGGACACACGCAAGCAACACGGATGTTACCCGATTACTCTGATGTACGATTATTCCAAATACGGCACTGTTTTAATAATTTCAATTGTTTTCACTCCTTTTTAACTTGCTAGTGTTATGCCTTACCATTTATGTCGTATGACGCACTGCCTTTTGAAAGTTCTTTCTCTGATTTAGCAGTCTTACACTAAGCAGTACGATATTTGTGTTGATGCGTGAGTGTACCATTGATTTCTGTATATATATTGAGTAATATGTATTAATTTAAAGAAAAGAGGAAATTTCGTAAGTCTACTTCGTACCTCAGAAAACTAAGTTTCCTGAGTTAAATGTATGACTTTCTTCTAAACATGCGGCGCCTACTACACACTAGATCTTCCGACTACTGTAGGAGGATAATACTCGTAGTATGTGCAATGCAAAACGTTGATTTAAACAATGACCATTCTCTGAAATATCCAAGAACAGATATATCCATTAAAATAAACGACGGAAATTGCAGAATGTCTACCCAGCATTATAAAATCATCCAAGGTAGAAACAGATACATCATATTTTAATCGATTCCCCCAGATGTTTTCTTCTTTTGTATATAACTGAATTTTGAAATTACACAATAAACCACGTCAGTACTTTTTAATAGTATTTATCATTCTGTAACCAGGGTGCCTTCGCACTACTTTTTCTACTCTTTTTCAGCTTGAAAAATAGTTGTTTTTTTTTTTTTACGGAAATCGTAATGATTTGTGGCCAGTTTGAGATTGATATACAACAATTCTTTATTTACCGTTTTGTCAATAATCTCAAACAGCAGTTCAAAATCACTCGATGAAAGTTTTATTTACTTGTGTATTTATTTATCTTATAAATCTAAATTAAATTTAAAACATTATTTTGGCAAGTGCAATTAATATTACTACTGAAAACAACTACAACTATTTGGTTCCGTAGTGCGTGGGTATGTCTCATATTTCCGCTGTAAATTCTGCATCTCCTTGACTTGTGTAACGGGTGTCTAGTGTACTGAGTGATGGAAGTGTGAATGAAAGAAAAGTGTCTGTTTGTATTACGACAAAGACGCCCTGTCAAATATCTTGTACTACTTCTTGCCGGATCCAGCAAAAGTGAAGGTTGGGTGGTAGGATAAAGTAATGAGACAATGTTCTCATTACATTGGAGTAAATAGAGAATGAGGAAAATGTGATGAAAGAATATAATTACTAGACCTAGGAGTAGTAAGGATAGATTAAAGTAGCCTTGAGTAAGGGAGCGAATTGTCCGAAAACTAAACAAAACAACACGCCAAACAGAACAGAAACTGTAGTGCAGAAAACCCTGAAGTCTGTACTAAAAACTTATGTTTTACATTTAGTACAGGCTCGAGAGTCTTCTTAACTTAACAAGGCGTCCCCAAATATTTACGATTGAATATATTAGGACATAACTCACGATTCAGTTAAAAGCTCATGAAAGTTCAAGAATACGATATATTGCAGATTTACCCGTTGTGTTTGGCGTTTATAGTACTTACAATAGAAAATAATAGTAGGTAAGATAATGCAATGTTTACTCTTTGTACTTTGTACTAGAGGAATGCGTCTGTTTAGTGTGAGATGAAAGTTAAGAATCCTAATACTTTTCCACCGACTATCTACTTCATTATTCCTCCGAATTTGATACTGCTATGGGTAAATCTGAAATGAGACTTAAGAATGAGCTTTCAATTGCATCGTTTTATTGAAAACTCTAATCGAAATAATGCACTTTCGAATGGTAAATAGGTTTTCAGTTACCGAGTTTCGAATATTTCCAAGATACAATAATTTCGGGAGGACATAATATATTGTAGTAAGTTTAAAATTCCATGTTAAACTCCATTTTCATTACTTTTCACTTTTCCGTATCAGTTCGAAAAACATGACTTAAAATAGACGCTATAATTTGAACTCTTGCTAAACTTCCGTAAAAAATTCCCCTTGTAATATTTCCACGAAGCAGTTCGTGAGTGAAAACTACATTCATCCACATGCCCGTATCCTGAATGAAATTAAGAACACAATGGTTGCGTTCGTTCCACTTTTATCCGCGGGTTGTCGACACATTGTCCGAACTTACGTGTATGCGGGGTCACCGTACGGAAAACCCGCACCAGTGTAACTAGAATACACGTAGTCCACGAATGGACCCCATCAATAAGAGGGATGCACCAGAATGGGGGGGGGAAGGGAGTCATGAAGAGTAGAAACCCATCAAAGAAACGTTTAGAAAGATGAATGAGAGGAAGGCAAGAAATAAGTGTGTTTCGGATAGCTTAATACGGAATTAAATATTAAATGGCCGGCATACAATGGCTGGAATTAAATATTAAATGGTCTGTAACACAAATATAATTTACACAACTCGTTTCTGTTGTGTGTATCCACTTACGTGCCGTACGTAAATTACGTAACGCCGAAGAGGGGGGATGGGGTTTGAGGCAGCATTTCGCTGCGTTAAATAGGGGTAGAGAGGGTCATAGTTTAGTGTAACGTCATGCTGATATTTATTTTTAAAATCTTTCAACGCTTGCTGAAATAATTCCTTTCATTCAGTGTTATACTGAAACATTACCATATTAACAAATTAAATTAAAAATATAAGAAATTAAAGAAGTTATATTCTATAAATTGTTCAAATAAATGAAAATATTTTTCATCGATGATCTATTGGTTAAATCTTTTAGATTAACAAAATATTCAAAACTGATCTATGCTGTAGACTAGAATCCAATTAGTTGGCGCATGAGACTTGGAGCCTATGCTTTGTCCACGACGACATGTACACGGCTTGTCAGAAATTTTCTAGCCTACGGGTCCTTCTTTCAAAAAAAATTGTCCCCAAACTTATTTTTAAGCGTTCTCCGATCCACCAACTAATTCTCACGTTAATTATAATAAATTTTAATTTGCAACACAAATACAATTACTACAACTTTGATTTATAATTGAGTTTTACTTATTAGAATTGGGGGTGGGGCTTGTCGCAAGCGTTACGTAATTTTAGAGGGAGGGTCAAGCGTGCGTTACAGTTGTGTTACGGGGGAGAGGGAGGTGTTCAAAATACTCCAAATTTGCGTAACATAATTTATGGACGGTCTCTTAGGATGAAGAATCTCTTGGTATCTATATAATACTTCTGATATAGAGTTACGGTGCGATCTAATGAAAGAGAAGAGTTGGGAAAGAGCTGAAAGGCAACAAAAGAGGAAAGGAATATGAAATAAGGTTCACGTGAAAGGCAAAGGAGAGAATAGAAAGGTAGAAATAAAAAAAAAAACGCAAATGCGTATCGGGGATATTTTCCATTTTGGGAGTTTCTGTCATAAAGTTCTGCTGTGATTTGAAGTCGAGATCTAGGCGATAGTAGAGGTCAGATAAATAACGGAAATTAATATATTTTTATTAAGAGAGAATTCACACAGAAAGGAAAGATTCACAATTTTTTTTTCTCTGCCTTCGTCGTATTCATAATTTTTTGACATATTCCTCCCTTCCGCTTCTTCCCTAATTTGCCACATTGGTTAGACTGCGAATTCGTTAAAGTTCTTTACCAATATCCAATTTTCTTCAAAATAAGATTTAATATATCAAATTTTCTTCAAGAATCTTGCATTTGGTAATCTCCCCCTTCCTCACACTTTATATTGGAGCCTTTCGTCCAAAGCCTGCAAATTAATGCTTGTGCACTTTGTGCAAGAGTTTGAAGATACAATGTTTCAGGTTTCACCTACGTATTACTTAGTGTCGCACCAATCAATCATTGAAACTGTTTTCATGTGTGAACTTCTGTGTTAATATCATGTGTTAACTAACGTCTCTGTAATTTGTAAACATTTCCACCGTTTTAATAATTCCCATGTTTTTGTCTTGAAGGGAGATAAATCTTACAGCTCTATTTCATTTGTTATAACTTGTAGGATTTTATATGAATCAACAAATCCGAAGATGATTTTCTGCTATCAAAATAATTCCTGTCAGGATCTGTGTCGAAAGAGTCAAAAACGGATTTGCTTAAAACTTCAGGGAGAATAATCACCTGATACATCAAGGGCCTCTCAACGGTGACATCGTGTTTTCTGCAGAATCGTCGTCCGGAGGGGCCTAGGGTTCGAGACCCCGCGGCGGCTTATTGTCGACATTAGTTAGCTGAGTCGAATTTAATCACTTTTTCCGGAATAATTTCAACGGTTACTGATTTATCTGTGATGCCTTCACTGCCATATTCGCCCCCTTCGCTGTCCACCTGAACTATTGCCACCATCCTCGCCCCCCGTCACCATCCTCGCCCCCCGTCACCATCCTCGCCCCCCGTCACCATCCTCGCCCCCGTCACCATCCTCGCCCCCCGTCACCATCCTCGTCCCCATCACCATCCTCGTCCCCGTCGCCATCCTCGTCCCCGTCACCATACTCGTCCCCGTCGCCATCCTCGTCCCCGTCACCATCCTCGTCCCCGTCACCATCCTCGTCCCCGTCACCATCCTCGTCCCCGTCGCCATCCTCGTCCCCGTCCCCATCCTCGTCCCTGTCGCCATCCTCGTCCCCGTCACCATCCTCGTCCCCGTCACCATCCTCGTCCCCGTCACCATCCTTGTCCCCGTCACCATCCTCGTCCCCGTCACCATCCTCGTCCCCGTCGCCATCCTCGTCCCTGTCACCATCCTCGTCCCCGTCCCCATCCTCGTCCCCGTCGCCATCCTCGTCCCCGTCACCATCCTCGTCCCCGTCACCATCCTCGTCCCCGTCACCATCCTCGTCCCCGTCACCATCCTCGTCCCCGTCACCATCCTCGTCCCCGTCACCATCCTCGTCCCCGTCACCATCCTCGTCCCCGTCACCATCCTCGTCCCCGTCACCATCCTCGTCCCCGTCACCATCCTCGTCCCCGTCACCATCCTCGTCCCCGTCACCATCCTCGTCCCCGTCGCCGCCATCGCCACCGCCACCGTCCCCGTCGCCGCCATCGCCACCGTCACCGTCACCGTCACCGTCACCGTCACCGTCACCGTCACCGTCACCACCGCCACCGCCACCGCCTGAGGTGTCTAGATAGCTCGTGCCTGATGATGTATAGCTGGCTCACATCTGCGTTCCACGAGTAGCTCGTACGCGGGCGCCCGCAGCGGCTTTCCCCACCCGCCGCTCCCACCGGCCCCGCCCCCCCCCCCGCCCCGCCCCGCCCTCAGCCCTGAGCGGGAGCACAGTCCGCTCTCGCCTCCTCGCTGACAGCACCAGGAAAATTGTCTCCGGTGACGCACCTTCGAACGTGCGTAAAAAAATGAAAAGCAATTCCCACAAGTTTTCGGTTTTGTAGATCTTATTTACAAATATAGAATTGAATTCGACAATTATGAGCGTTTCTTCCCTGAATTTTGAATCATTTTCAAGTTCAAAAACATTCATAAAATTGCCAAGTTGTTACAATAATGTTAAATAAATATAAAACAGAGAAATCTAAAAATGTATGTCAATTTAAGTTAGAGCCGATTGAAGGAGTGAGTGGAGTCATGTATTGTTAGAAAATAGATTAAAACTAATACTAGTTGACAAATTAGACGAGCTCCCTAAATCCAATGTTATTACGTAATTTTGGGTGATATTATGGACTGCTTATAGAGGAAGAATATTTTATTGATTGATCATTCCGGTCACATTAACTGCTACAGTATGGTCCAGTAGTCTCGTTGATGCAGTGAATGTTTATCGGTGGTGGACGGACGGAGGGACGGGGGCGGGGCGGGGACGGAGGGAGGGACGGAGGGACGGACGGAGGGACGGACGGACAGTACTTTATTCAACGGGTCAATGACCGTGCTATGAATTCTTCCTTCCTAATCCTGGTTTTATTCCCATTGTTAGGACGTCCATTCCGCTAACCTCATGACATCTGTAATGTCTGCAACAGACGTGAGTTATATGGCATGCTGCGATAGCTGTGAGATCCGCACCACAAAATCGTAAAATTGGTTCCCTCCCGTTCGTGATTTACTTTTTTGAACATATTTGTACTTACTGACACTTTTTCTTAGGGAAATTACTCAGATGACTGCCTACTGCTAGCGCTTTCGTAGAGTAATTTATTTCTCAAACGGAGGGGCACACAAATGTTATCACTGGCCTGCGATGGTTTCTTTGCCACCATCTTATATTGCTTTTTAGGATTACTTTTTCACCCTGAATCAGGATCTGACGTTATTTTTCCTACATCACATCACGTTTTTTTTTAAAATCGTATATTACGTTTTTATCACATTCAAGTACTAATGCACTTATGTGAATGTTATATAAGGAGTTATTTTAAGTAAGATTTCCAGATTACTTCATTAATTCGATTTCGTGCAGCCATCTGGCAACCCGGTATAATCCGCTCAGACTAGAAACGGCAAAAGACAATGCAGCAAGTTTTCCAAAGCGACATTTTGTCGTGGTTAGTCTGCTAGTCTGAGTTCTGTTTTGCCCGCTGGTGATAGACGTTTGGCTTCCTAAGTGATCTATAATGAGTAATATTACGGTGTTTAACACGTATTACAATAAAAAACATTGCATTTTCATTGAAATTATATCAACATACTACGTCGTGGCTGCTAGAACAGTCCAGATACATTCTGCTATGTGTGTTTCGTCCCGATAAGACAGCAGCGCAAGGCCTTCTACCCCTACTCGTATCAAAGTTGGATACCAAGACAAAACGAGGGTACCACATAGGGCTTGTAGAACGTGTAGTTACGACAATGGATGAACGGTGAGAGAACAGCGTTGCCATTTGGAATTTCTATGGTGTGGCGACATCGTACAGACCACAGTACTGACTGCTACTTCTAGTCTGTACATGTGAAGAGATTTTAACAGCAGGAAGAAAAGTATTCTTGCGTGTCCAAACAATATTCCATCAGCAATTTTAATCGTTTTTTTGTGATTTTGATGTACCAGTCCCACTGCGTCCAGAAAATTTACAAGACTGTTCCTCCTCTGAATCTGAATGTGATGCAGAAACGGCCGATCCTCTTCTGACTGTGACATCTCAATTGCAGATTTCGAAACGGAACCTAATCTTTTCAAGTAAAGTGCATTAAATTATTTTGTTCGAGATCTTGGACTTAAAAAGGAATCTGTCGAGATACTTGTCTACATTTGGCGAAAGGAACATGTTAGTACCTGGAACGATGTACTATTGGTACAGATATTTCGAACAAGGCTTTACATTCTTCTTTTCTGAAGGGGAAAATTTTACTGTTACTACAACATGTTTTTTACCACTACAACATCCCAGAGTCTACGCTGAAACTAGTATTACCAAAGTACGACACAATGGATACTTTTTATTGATGCCGCCAAGCGTCGTCTGAAGTGTGTCTTCATAACGAAAACAAACTTTCATCCGTTCCCACTACTCATTCTGGTATTATGCGAGAAACATGAAAATCCTTAGATGGTGTGTAAACTGAAGTACTAAGAACACAATTGGAAAATCTGTGGTGATTTGAAAATCAAAGGTATTTTGCTAGGTTTTACGTGCAGATTACGTAAAGTATACGCCAGTTTTCTTTGTGAGTGGAACAGTCGTGCACGGTTATACCACTCCACTCAAAAAGAATGGCAACGTAGAGAGTGGATTGTAGGCTCACAAAACATAAAAGCTTTTGTTGACAAGTTCATCATACTGTTCACCCCGCTTCATATCAAACTTGGGCTTCTGAAGCAATCCGTTAAAGCTGTAAACAATGAAGGTGAATGCTTTCAGTCCTTGTATCATCGATTCCCTGGCATCAGTAATACCAACATCAAAAAGGGTATCTTCACAGCTTCAGATATCTGGAAACTTGTGATACTGATACCCTAAATTTTGATGAGTGCGTTGTAGAACGTTCGGCAAGCAAATCATTCCGCGATATGGTCAAAACCTTTCGTGGTAACAGAAACAGTTCAGACTACAAAAAAATGGTTAGAATGTTTGCTTCTTTTGAAAATATAGGTTGAAAAAATGAGCTAAAAAGTACTTACATTCCAATCTAGAAATGCTGATCGATGAGGAGAAAGATTTCACCAGGATCTGAAGGAATTGGAACTCATATTCAATGGAAAACGAACAAAATAATGCTTTCAGATTACTGTTGGTTACTAAAGACAGAAGATCCGTCTACAGAGGTGGACAAATTATTAGAATAAATATTTTTTCTCTGACTTAATGGATTATAATGAGTTCTGAGATGCACCTGACAAAAGTAACTGTTTGAATTGTAATGTTTGTTAATGTTATTATACAGTATTTATACAGTTAATGGTACAATGAGGTGCGACCAATATTTAGAAGCCCAAAAGAACCAATGGTTCCTTCACATAAAGGAGTTATTTGAAAAAAACAACGACTACGCTCCATATCACAGCAGACAAGAACGTTGGAAAACATCTTCAAGACATTGATCATTCGGTGTTACAATGGGCTGCAAACACCCTGACATGAATCCCATCGCATATGTTGGTTCGATAGTTAAAAGAAACGAAAGAAAAAAGGCCATAAAAACCAGCTCATAAAACAACTCATTCGCATCTCGCAAAATTACACTTAAATTGAAAGAATGGTTTAAAAATTTATTTTCAGCATCCAACACAACAAATATGTTAATTACGAAATGTTTATAAAAGATTAAAATCCTGAACACAGAGTCGCAACGTTACTAGCTTTTCGCTACCTATTGTGCATCTCGTGAAACATTCCAAAGAGTGTAGACTTCCCTCTCCTCGACAGAGCAAGCGCGCTCCGAACTTGTACACACTACCACAGATGGCAGGAGAGTAGTCGAGATCATTGAGCTCGTCCTGGCTACGGTGGTGTCCTGATGAGAGCCCAAATCCAAACGGACAATTCCAAATCTACTTGTACGTCGAACTCGAAACTTTAAATTTAACTGTAGGTGAGATTAATCTACTAATAATAATTTTATAAGGCTATAATATATGGAAATATATGGAAAATAAAGTGTTGATACGTATCAAGATATCCAAGCTTTCCTTAAACAGGTGAAAATATATACTTGTCCTGGAAATTTTGTCAAATGTATACATTCATAAAGGTTCCAAATCACTAAATCAAGCCTAATTCGTAAACACATGAAAAATGTTTGGTCGTAAGTTACGTAACAAACACACAAATTCTAACCCTACTGGTAATGATTTCATTTTCATGTTACTGACCTTTTTCATAATTATTATTCCATGGAATGTTTCCAGCTTCGTTCTCTTTTTGCCTAAGTAGGTTTTACCGCACCATTTTCCCTATTTCCTTGAAACGCAACTGTCAGAATCTAGGGTCATGCACGTCAAGTTTTGTGCGCCAAGATGAATAAAGTGAATCATTCCCAAAAGAAATGGTCGATTCATCGATTATGCTCGATTGGGGCTTTCACTTCAGAATGTAAAAACGTCATTCGTTCCAATCGCGAACCAAAAGAGTACAAGAATGACAGAGTGACTCCTCCGGTAAAACCTGCTTGCGTCGTGTCTTATTGTTCAGAGAATAGATACGCCATCAAGGAAAAGAGGTTCCAATCCAGAGTTGCTCTTCATCCACTACGCTTCTTCTTTCTTTGAATTCCTTTCTCCTCCCATTGTACAGGGAATAAGCTTGGGAAGTAGCAAAGCTCCTTTTCTCGAAAGACATCCGGTCAATAAAATCGTTTGAATCATTCCCCCCTGAAATGAAGTCAATCCCCCTGAATGTCGATCAATGAATTATATGCACTTACGGAATGTTAAAATTAGCAGCTTCAAATCTTAATTAAGCTACTCGGTCTCCACCACTTTTTGCAAAATGATATAAGTGAAGTAACGTCACGTTTTTGGTCGAGTTTCTTATTCATGAAAAAGGTTTTTTTAATAATTGAACGGATCTTGATTGAAGAGTCAAACAATTAATTTTCAGCTTGGGAATTTTACAACGATGGAAATCTGATAGTTATTAATGAAACAAATTTCATTAGGATGTATGAAACCTCTCATTCAATCATTAAACAATGCCGATCACAGCACTGTTTTTATTTTTCTCGTTATGTATTTATATTATTGTTGTAGTTATTTTTATTGTCCTTATTGTCGTTATAGTTGTTATCATCGTTATCGTTGTTTTCGTTGTTATTGCTGTTATTATGATGAGCATTATTGTTATTTTTATACTGAGTTATAAAGATGTATTTTAAACAACTAATTTCTTTCGTCTTGGAAAACTAGTATTAATACGAAGCCTTTGTTTAAGTAGACCAGTAGAGTACTGTACTACAACAGAGCTTCTTATAGCATTCATGAATGCGCTAATCAAACATTGTTGTGTCGTTCAAGAGCTACCTTAAGCACCACTGTTGTGGATAAAAGTCTTGGAGAGTAATTGATTTCATGCTTATCACTTTTTATTGATTTATTGACAAAATTGTGAAATCACCTCTTGCTAGAAAATTGACATCACTACGCGCACCTTTCCTCCAGTAAGCTTTGTATATGCTTATCTAATAAGCTCTTACCTTGCTTACATATCTTATTTAGATTGTTGTGACTCTTCTAAAGCTGTACATCTTGTGTTTACAGTTCTCGGCATTGTGTAATTGGTTCATAAAAATTCCCAACTTTCAAATGTAACGAATATAAAGATGTTTATTGCTACTATTTTTGCTGGAATAATTTGTCAAATAATTGGACGCATCTGATGTGAGAAATACTGGACAACGCTTGCCATATTCTGCGCCTTTCTCAGATATTGGAGGATTCTTTTTGTCCTTTCATGTATCTTAATTTCAATAAAAATACTTTTATGAGTGTAATACTTTTTTTGTTCACAGTTCGCAACGTCTCCAAAGGCCGAAACAAAATGACAAAATGACCTGAAATGGGGTAAGTTCCAGCTTGCATATAATCCATACTTTTTTATCACTGCCGTTATTGCTATTTTTGTGTTGTTACTTATTCATTTTTTACCATTATTTCAAAATGTAGAACTCGTTTTATAAATTTGCACCAGTATGTAATGATTTTGAAACCTCTTAACTGTAAAAAATATAACAAAATTACCTCGTATTGAACGCTTTTATTTAAGACTAACGCAAAGTTTCACAGATTGTTTCTGTACATAGTATTAAAACAACAAATCAGAAAAAAGAAATGCAATTATCTTCATCCAGTTTAAAGTAAAAGCACCGGTAGTGTACACGTCTTTAGTAGTTGACCCTCAAATTCGGGAAAAAAAATTCAACACAAAATTATTGCTAGACTAGTATGATAGTTACAATTTCAGATGGCTTCGCCGTACAGAAATCGTGTAAAACGATAATTACAAGGTAGTTCTTTTCTTATTTAGAAGCGTTAATGTGAATTGGTCAACTACTGAGAACATGTCAACTACCGCATGTATCTATTAATCTTCTATTAATATAATGCTTCTGGTACCGATCCTTTGTCTAGAGACTTGTTCATTTGCACTGAAAAAATTGTGAAATATGCTTCTAATTTGCAAGAGTAAAAGGAAATTATTTTATTATCAATTTCAACTGTAGTGTTAAATTATTTTTTACGTAAAAAGTAACTTCTATCATGGTCTTTAGCTTGTTATTGCTACAAAAGGAGATTTAAAATGTTTTAATATTTACTGAAGCATTTGTGTTATATTCACGGTGATATCCCATGGTTCCATCTAGTATTCCATTCTAACATTATTATATTGTAGTATGGATTGTGAGCATAGCACTTTGCTATGATCCCTAGAAAAATTGGAGAGCTTTTTCTGACAAACATTTCACGAAACGTGATCTTTATCGCGCTGCCGATCACTTTTGGGTTGAGACCTAAATCTTTTAACTTCCTGACCAATAGCGTTTTAGAGATTTTTACAGTTTATTTTCATTAAAATAGCTTTGAGATAAAATAGCCAGCCCAAAGAACAAGCAAATTAAGACCCAACCGAGTTAGCTCCGAGTCGGTTTTACGTTGTCTCTACAGCGACTTCGACTGGTAGGTTCTAAAGTTCCGCGGCGGATTTTCGACTGTTGTTTTACATCTGGGTGAATTTCAGTCGCTACTCAGAGGATAATTCTAGCACCTGGCTGCACTGCCGGAGCTAGATAATTTTAGGCCCGGGGCAATGATTATACGTTGATGACACCCCACACACACACACACACACACGAAAAAATTAAAAATGTGAAAGTTGTATCAAGAAACTATACGAGACATTTTATTTCAACAAATAACAAAAATTATGATGAAACTTTTTAAAGTTTTTGAAAGTATATTTTAAATAATTATTTTAAGTAATCATTTAGTGAGTAAATAATACAAATTCCTTGATGATCTTAAAACTCTAAAAAAGTGTTGCTTAGTTAGTGTTTATCAAAGTTAGTATTGTACCGCGACTTATAAAATTATGATACGATTTTCTGGAGTTCTAAATTATTTTTCAATTTTTTAATATTTTCCCCATTAGTCCCACCATAGGGCCCCTTTACTTGTAGGGTCCCGGGCAATTGCCCCATCTGCTCATTCCTAGTGCCGGCACTGGCTGGCTGCTCTGATCGGTTGTTTCTTGGTTTCCCCAATCAACACCAGGCGAATGACGGTGCAGTACGCTAAGTAATGGGCCACGGACTGCGCGCGATCTTTCCTTCCTCTTCCTTGTTCTCTCCTCGTGCCTTACTTACACCACCCTTACGTGCATTATATTATCACAGATCTCAGGAGACCAGTGGATAGCAACAAGAAATGTGTTCAAGAAATACGTCAATAAAGTTGTATTAAATACATTTTATTTGGAATTAATTGTAAACAATACAATATCCATGGGTTTAAGCGCAAACAACTTACATAGATTGTACAACTTTGTCTAAATGATAAATAATTAAATATATTTAAATAAATATATCAAGGGTTTCTAATTTAAGAAAACGATATAATAAATTATTAGTTGCAGTTGCATTCACTTAAGAGTGTATTACACTGAGGGTTAATAATTGCGGTTGCTTACAGAAGGTCGCAACCAATCGACTAGCAGTCACATTGCCAAGTTTCACTCTTTGAAGTTAATTTTATTTTATAATAGGAATATTTTACAATTTGATCACGTTTGCCTCTTTTTTTAGGGGACGAATTTAGTCGACTTTTTCCCGTATTTCTGTACACTTCTTATTTTTCTCTACAACATTTGTTGAGAATTAAACAGATTAGAGTCTAGTATTTAAAGAATGTTTTATAGAGAGTGTTAAATTAAAGCAATTCTTGGGTCTATGTTACAACGCTTTCTACCGACAGAACACTTCTCTCCGTGGCTCTCATTATTTTCCCCTAATGTACAGTGAAAGACAGAGGCACTACAACAGAAAACTTTTAGAATTTCTCGATATTCACTCGCCAGATCTGGAAAATACTGCACAGTGGAATGGTAACACAAAATTAACAATATTTACTTTACATATAAAAAGTGTTCCAAAAATAACAATCTTCCAATAGTTATTCAAGAATAATATCTAATTTTCGTTCTAACATTTCTTCTAAATAATTTATTTTTCATAAAATAATCTAAATAATATAAGCAATATTTAATATTACAAAAACATTTACAATAGCGACCATAGCCTGCATAGCACCCTTCAAACTTTGGTTAATGAAAATTCAATGGCACTTATAATAATACTCACTCAGTAGGTAACGTTTGATCTATCAACATTTAAAAATGTACACACATATCTAAACAGTTTCTCTCAATGAAAAAGACCATATTTTATATATTTAAAATTTTGCAAGTGCAAATATATGCAGTGTAAAAAAGTACAGTGTCAATTGAAAGTAAAGGTGAAAGAAGAGCGCCATGCGTTTAACGCTGATATGCATACATGTGTGGATCATAAGTATCAACCCTTCATATGATCCCCTAATACATTGTGAGGTCGCTCTTCTTGGCAGAGATTTTTTTACTGTAACCGTGCGTGTATGGTCCTTACATTTTAAAAATGTCTCTGGCTTATTATCAGTACAGCATTTGAGCACACACGTTCATTTTCATTCCAAATATTCAGTTTCACTTTTGTATTACTTACAAATTTGATTTTTTGATACCATTTTCAATGGATACACTTTCTAATACTGTGAGTTGCAATTAATGTACGTTTATCATTAATTATTTCAATATCTTTTCAATTAGTATTGTTATTTTCAAGCAAAAAGTTGTTCAGATTGATATTCTTGTTCTTGAGTATTTCCTGACTATTCAGAAACCTGATTTCTGGATCCGCCCACAGAAGAAAATAAAATCTTCACACAGCACGAAGAAGACGAATGGACGATTAACACGGAACCAGATATCTGGTTCGAATCCGTACCTGTTGACTATTTCCACAGCTGTAAGAGAAAAAAGAAAATTGGGTCATTTTATAAAGGTTTTTATTTAAATTTATTGGTACATCGGATCACTTTCATAGCACGGCATTTCTTGAGATATTATTCCTTACATAATTTATTTTATGGTAATGAACGAAATGGATGGCTATTTTATTTACGTCACTTAGAGATGATGGACGGAGAATTTTTGAAAAAAGTGTACTTATGTGTGAAATGCATTAATGACAATGGCAAAGAAATATTTCTTGAAACTTAAAAGATAAAAATGTGGTATATATTTCTCAAAAATCAATTGAATAACTCTCAAACATTGCCCGAACACTTTTGTACAACCGATGAAAATACTAGAGATTCTGGATCACAAAATGTTACCCCAAATTTGACTCGCTTTGGCAAATACTCACCCACTCACCCACTCATCCACTCACCCTCTCACCCACTCACTCTCCCTCTCTTTCTCCCTCCTTTATATCTCTCTTCCCCCTCTCTCAGGGTCAGCTGTATGGAACCAGCGGGTTGTTTGTCTCGTCTCAGTCTGTTGTTAAAGAACTTTCCATTTTCCAGCATACTTCGATAACCCAATGTCTCTTATCCACTAACTACTGAATCTGCAAAAATATAATAACGGTGAAAGAGTTTCATTTTACATATCACGGTGTATGAAACGTATCTGGTGTCCTATAAGCTTCACGAAAACCTGTTTGGGGACGTATAGATTCCGATTCATCTGCAGATTTCAGGAATCTTTGTTTTCCTAGTTCGAGAGTCATTCAGAAAGTAAAGAACTTTTTTCCCTACAGAAATAGCTTTTATTCGAATGTGTATTAGTATGATGGATTGTGCATTATAACATTATTGGGTCCGTTAGCAATGATACCAGAAATGTTCTTGGAGCACACCTAGATTTCTTTAGTGTTCCATTTAAATGTATTTTTCTTGTGCGTAGACTTAAGAGTAATTGTTATGCATGGATTTGTGCTTGAATACATCTGTGAGAACTGTATTATTTTAGTAGATTATCACTAGGTGGTTGTTTTCAATGAAATGTAATTTTTTTCACTTTAAAACAATGACGTTTAGTACCGAAATTAATTTTATATTAAGATAAAACGAAAGGCCTATTTCTTATGTCATTTTTTGCATTTTTTGTCGATTTTAACTAATAAGTCATTTTTAACATCTTACATAATTTTTAAGGCATTTTTCGCTGATTTCATCGATTTTAACATAATTTTAATGCAACTTGCTTCAAACAATTTTTACGACGTGCAACAAAATTTCACCACAGAATTCCTGAGTAACCTATTCGATTTCTTCACTCATATATTATAATGTCTGCCGTTGCGAGTACTATGTGATCTAAGGTTCGTGTGACGCTTATCGGCGCCATTGTCAGTTTGGCAGATTTCGGGATATATAAAGGCAGAGATTTTCTTTTAAAGAACAGTCCAAACCAAAAGTTTTCAAGCTGAATTCTCTTAATCAAAAAGAAGAAGCCTCGAGTACATCAGTAGCATACCCAACAGTTGTTCATCATTTTTGTTCATCATATGTGGTTTTGATCAAATGTTTCATATGTTAGAGCATATTTAAAGTATTTAAAAGCATTTTATTGATCCTTTTTGGCAATGTTTTATGTCGTCAAAATCAACCTCCTAGTTATTACTGTGAATCTTTTTAATTACATTTTTAGACATTGTAAAAATGAAGTATACGTTAAAAAATCGTTTGAGATGCCCAGCAACGCCCGACAGAATTAGAATTGTGTATTGAATATTCAAATGAACGCAAAGTAATATAATTTTTTAGGTTAATTCAGTATTAAAACAGCTTTTATTAATCTTTATGTAGTTTGATTTATTCCTCTTTTTCCTCCCTTTGACAACATTTGGAAAAGAAAAATCCTTGATGATGCTGAAAACCCTGTTTGTTGCGTGTAAAAGCTCATTTGCATTTTCAAAGACAAAACTCTTCAAAAGGGAATTCTACAAGCAATCGGGTCTTATATTAGGAATAACATGGAGAAAATGCATAGGAGAGTAAGGGCACGAGCCGGATTTAATTGCTCTTTAATGTTTTTTATTTCATTTCATACATGATAAAAAAAATCCATCGTCATAGCCCTTTAGAGTACTTGGCCATTATAACAGCCTTCGCCGCTACAAGTAATACGCAGGGTGGTCCTAAAAGGTATGTAACGTTTAGCACAGGAATGTAGCCTAAAGACTTTTCCAACAGCTAATGAAAACATTTTGCGCACTTTGTCTTACTTTTGGAAGGACGAAACATATTTTATTTGACTGTCGTTTCACTATTTCAATTTACAGCGTTTGATCCCAGTTTTTGACAATTATAAAGTCTCGCGGTGAAATGCATTTCAAATGAAAATAAAAATTTAAACAAATATGCTTTCATTTGAAATGACTATCTTCCTTCACGATTGTCAGAATAATGGAATCAAAGAATATGGTTTGAAAAGAGGCACTGTAATACACAAAAAGTTTTTAATAAATTTTCTATCAAAAGTCACGTAGTACTTTCCTAGTTCTTCACTGTCTTCGCCATCCATTATTTTAAAAGTACGACAAAATAAGCTCTGAAGAAATGTGTAAGTGTTTTTCTGACAATCCTGTACCACTTGCGAGCCACCAGGACGAAGTGCTTTCTGTCGAACTTGACCAATAATATCTCGTACTCCTTCAATACTAAGCCTCACGAAAGAGACATCGTGGTTGCAGAGAAACCTTATTTATTAAGTGTACAGTTCACGCTATGAGGTATGCAATACTCAATTTCCGAACTAAAGGAGTTAGCAAAATAAAATTTTCGACGTTTTCTCTCTAAAAGTTCTTGTTGATTACAACCATTTTAGATCGTTACATACCTTTAAGAACGACACAGTATAAAAAAATTGTGTGTCTTTACGATTGTGGTGTTTGCATTCTTCCTATGAAGAGGACAGTATCTGCTTGGTTGAGGAGGAAAAAGATGAACGGGCGATCTACTTTGAAGACTTGTGGTGGTTTCGGAATGATAAGAGTGTATGTGACGAAGCCCACGGCTGGAAAGGAAGAAAATTTCAGATTTAGATGATAAACTTACATTGTCTTATCGCTATAGGTACCAAACATCATCTATGTGAATATGTCATAATGTGTTTGCCAAAAAAGTACGTAATTAATAGAGTAAAATAAATAGATGATTAAATATCGTTACCTCTGTGACATATTAATGAGATACGTTTGAATCATTTATATAAAATATTATTAAACTATTGTATCCAACAGACAAAGGCACCAATAATTCACTATTCACTTCTACTATTCAAGACATTACAGTTGGAATATTAACATGCCGGTCATTTCTATTCATAATTTCTTGACAGTGAAGAAATGAAGTGATTCCAAAATTGAAAGAGTTAATTTTTTTCGAATTTTCTCCTGAAGTAATTTTCCCCACAATTAGTTTTTCTTAATAATTGAATATCTCTATTATTTTTATAAATATTAGTAGTTTGCATATATTAAATTTGAGTTCTATGGTGTCGAAGTTCAATTTTTTCGAACCTGTCTTATGCCATGTCTTTTTAAATATTAAAAGATTTTTCGTAATTTTTAGTTATATCGTATGCAATTTTCCAGAGAGTATTTGTAGAATAGACGTTGCTATATGGTAATATTGGGTCACTGTTAGCAATAATACGTGAATGTTTGTTCTTGGAGCACCACTAAATTTCTTTAGTGTTCCATTTAAGTGTATTTTTTTGCATGAAATTTGAGTAATTGTTATATATGAATTTACGCTTGAATATACGTGCGAGAATTATACAAATATAGTAGGTTTTCATTGTGAAACGTTTTAATGACATGTAGACACTTTATGAAAATGAAATAAATGATTTAAAAATCATTTTACTTGCCGAGCAACGCCGAACAGAATTAGTGTTGTGTGTTGTATATTCAAGTGAAGGAAAGAAAATATAATTGTTTAACTTAATTCATTAAAAATAACATTTATAAAGCACTATGTTGTTTGCTTTATTGTTCTTCTTTCCTCCCTCTCACAAGGTTTGGAAATTAATAATATCTGACAATGTTTCAAATCCTGTTCGTGGCTTCTACTCATAAAAACTCAATTGCGTAGTCAAACACAGAAGAAAGTTCAACAATGCATTCTAAATGGAATTGCATCTTACATTGGAACGAGGAATGGGAAGGATCTTAAGGAGGAGAGGAAGGTTTTAAACTCACGAGCTTGATTTAAATGATCCCTAATGTTTTTATTTAATTTCATACAAGATAAAAAAGTTACCATTGTCATAGCCCTCTAGAGTACTTGGGCATTATGTGTCGCTAGTACGTAGTAATAGTAAGCTAGTAATAAGTAAAATGCAGGATGGTCCTGAAAGGTATGTAAGGTCTGGCATTACTTTACAATTGTGGTGTTTGCACTCTTCCAATAAACAAGAAAGTATTTGCTCTGTTAAGGAGGAAAAAGATGAACGGGCGATCTACTTTGAAGACTTGTGGAGGTCTCGGAATGACAAAAGAGGTTGGGCCGATGCCCACAGCTGGAAAGCAAGAAAATTTGAGATTTAGTGAACAAACTTTTTTCATTGACTTATTGCTATAGGTAACAAACATTAGTATGAATGCATAACAATGTGTGTGATTAAAATTACCTTATCTAGTCTAATTAGACGTTAAACTATTGTTATCTCTGTAACAATTTCTTCTAACACGTTTGGATCATTTGCATAAAAATATTATTAAATTATTATATCTAACAAGGCAGCAATAATAATTATTACTCTAAACGTTACAGTTAGAATGTTGTACTTGTCCGTTATTGCCATTCATAATTTCTAGAAAGTGAGGAAATGAAGCGAATCGAAAATATAGTTTTTAATATCCCGTATACTGCACGTTTTTTAGTTGTATTTCGATTAATTAATGCATTTTCACATTATTTATACATTAAGATAGTTTGTAGAATTGAAGTATTTCATTTTAATGTAAAAATATTTTCCTTTTCCGACTTCTGGATAATTGTTTTCAGATTATTTACTCTTACGACAAAACAGTTCAAATCGTCCCAGTTCGGAACCAACACAAGAAAATGACGGTCGACTGTGAAGACGGTTTTTGCGAAACAGCAAACAGCTCGGTTTCAAAGGCCAGCGACACAAAAAATCGGGAATCATTAATACACATAATAACATAACACAAAACTTCTAGCCAAACTTCACAATTAGGCAGCCGTTATTTTAGTACGAACAGACGGTCGGACAGACGGTCGGACGGACGGTCGGACGGACGGACGGACGGACGGACGGACGGACGGACGGACGGACGAACAGATGCAATGCACCCATCCAGCATTGTTATTGGTTGAGGTAGGCAATCTGAGTGTATAGGGGCCTAGAGGGCAAACGAGGTGAGCCGAGAGGGCCTGGCCTGGCAGACGGGCAGGATAGAAGGGATGCAGCGCTGTCTTTGGGCATAGGCTAACGAGGCTCAGGCCTCAGACTCCCATGATTAAGAGGGCCCATCAGATGAAAAAAATGAAACTATCCCTCTAATGAATTCTTGTTCTCTAGCGGGAAAATGAAAAAGCAATATGAAATCATCAGAATCCTAATGGGTTTTTAATCCCATCCCATCCCATCCCATCCCATCCCTGTAGTAATTTTTTACAATTCGTTTTCTTACCATAAGAGGAAGATTTATCCGATAATTTAATTTTTATATTAATTTTTCAAAATAAATTATGACAAAATGACATAATTTTTTCCGACAGAACTTAGGGTCCCCGAATCTTTGAGAGCTTTGGGGCCTCATCTAACGACAAGCGGCCCTGGCGGGATGAGCGAAGCGGAGTGGGGCAGGCAAAGGAAGCAGGCCAGTAAATAAGTCAACACCGGGAAATTCACGAGTAAATATTTCATTAACAATTTTATTTTCGAATAGGAAAGATATATCACACACCAAATAAATTTTGTAGAATTAGGTTTCGTAATTCTGAAAACTACCTAATACTGGAAACTCAAAAGCTAATACAATTAAAATGAAGGAAGTTTGCATTTCCCCACGAACAGAATGACGTCTTCAGAGTTCAAGACGTAAAAGAGAAACGGGTGATCCGCCTTGAAGATGACAGGCGGCGGTCGTGGGAACATTGGTGCAGCCGCTCCAACTGCCACCAGCACTGAAAAGGAAGAGCGGAACAGAACTGATCATCACGAAAGTGCAATTCAAGATATCAACCCAAAAGCGATTTTGACACAATATAGTAAAAAGCAACCCGCAATACACTTAGACGGCATTGCTGCTGTTGAAGGTTGTGGCGATGGTTGAAGTGGGCGGGTCTGAGTGTGAGCTGACGGAGGGAGCGGTGCCAGGGGGCGGGTCAAGTGATGGAGTCAGACAATGGGAAGAACAGGCAGGCAATGTGGAGAAGCTGGACAGGTAATAAATACCAGAACAACGTGAAGTGATCAGCTGGTCGTAATATTGAAGATACCGTCTTTCTGAAAACAGTGTGAAGTTCCATGCACTAAATCATTTTGTTTCATGGTCCATTTTCGTAATACTGAAAACTACGTAAGTCTCAGAAGCAAATGCTGTTAAAACCGATAACATTGGCAACTTTCCGCAAACACAATGGCTTCGTGAGAGTTCAAGACGTAAAAGATAAATGAGCTCTGAGCCTTGAAGACAATGGACACCGGTTGTGGGTAAATTGGTGCAGACACTCCAGGTGCCATCAGCACTGCAAAGGAAGAGCGCAGCATAACTGATCCTCGAGAAAATGCGATTCAGGATATTTCCCAGTGTGTTTTTTACACAATTTAGTATAATACAATCCGCAATCCATCCATATGGCATTGTTGGCAGTTGGGTAGAGGGCTAAGTGGTAGAGAGCTAGGTTTGGGCTGACGCGAAGCACAGGGTGCGAAGTATTGGACAGACGGGGACAATGCGAGTGAGGGTGCGATGAGGGTAAATAAATACCCGGGGCACCGCCGAGTAATTCGTTAGTAAATACTATTCGAAAGATATGTTTTTATTTTGAATACAGAAAGAAGTACCATACACCAAATAAATTAAACAAATAAATTTGTTTTCGATTCATTTTCCTAATACTGGAACTCAAAAGAAAATTCTTTTTAAAACTTGGGTCGCTGGCACCTTCCCACGAACAGAATGACGTCTTCAGAGTTCAAGACGTAAAAGAGAAACGGGTGATCCGCCTTGAAGATGACAGGAGGCGGCGGTGGCGGTAATATTATTGCAGACGTTCCTTCTACTAGCAGTGCTGCAAAGGAAGAATGCAAAGTAACAAATCAAAATATTACCCAAAATGTGCTCTTTTTTAACATGATCTAGTGTAATGCAATCCGCAATACATTTAGATATAACAATTGCTGATCGAGGTTGGAAAGGGGAGTGAACGAAGGGGGAAGACTGGGGTGGTCTGACAGGGTGAATAGGAGGGGTGATGCCGAGGGGACGGGCAAACAGGAGTGCAGGCTGAGCGGGTGGAACGATAAAAAAAATACGTGGGTAATGACGGGTTACCAGATAGTAAATAATATTTGAGATACATCTTTATTTTGAAAAAAAAATGAACTTCCATACACCGAATAAATTTGTGTTATGATTCATCTTCGTAATACTGCAAATTACATAACACTGGAAACTCTGGTGAAAATGCTATTAGAAAGGGGGCCCTTGGCACTTTCCAACAAAGAGAATGACGTCTTGAGAGTCCGAAACGTAAAAGAGAAATGGACGATCTGCCTTGAAGATGACTGGCGGCGGGGGTGGGAACGCTGGTGCAGAGAAGCCATCTAGTACCAGCGCTGGAAAGGAAGAACGAAGCGCAGCTAATCATTGCTTGTTGGCTGCGCTTCGTAATATTACAACTTCTGATAATAAACACAGAAGTTTATTTTACTTATCAAAGAACGTGAAATACGACTGCCAATGATTTTCAAAGGTGTCCCCAAAATGTGTGACCTCACTGGCAATATTCTCAGTAAAGATGCTGTAGAGTTTCATCTTGCAGAATTCTGAGCTTGCTAGATTATCTAGCTTGCCTTCACACGGATCCAGGAGCTAAGAAACGCACTAGTTGATGAATTCTTTTGGCACGTGATACGACTTTTACCTCGTTTAATAGGGCGTCATTTGCTAAGCATACATATTGAAAAATTATGTAACATTGTCTCGATTATTTTTACAACCGGTACAACCTGTGCATTACTTCGGTGTTGTGTAGAAAAAAAATTACTCAATCACGCATCTGTCCCATGCATTGATAATTCCCATTGTGTCTGTATTACTACTACGCTGTATTACTACTACGCTTAATGTTAATTCAGTGGTTAGGCGGACAAGTAGGTCCAAGTTTGTGCCGAGAATTATTCATACGATTATTAAAAAATAAATAACCGTTATAGTAAATTGTTTTTATTTTTTGCTGATACATTATAGCTAAATGACTAAAGATATTGTCTGGTATCAATTTTAAAATTGATTAAAGATATTGTCTGGTATCAATTTTGTCATTTATCATATAAAAAGGTATCTACATCACCAACAATCCAATTAACATTATAGCTAGTTATTGTCTTCGATACTGAGCTTCGTTATTGAGCTCGATTTACACTGCACAACTTACCTAGATCGAAAGGATCGTGATTACGAGTGAAAAATGTAATTAGTGGAATGATGCATACGGAGGAAATTATGGAAAGTCAAAACAAGTCAAGTTAACTTCTAGTTACTTATCAAGTAAGTAAATCTGGATCAATATATTTAGGTAAAAAATAAAATTGTGTGCTTCGGGCATTAACAGGTTCTATTGATCTCGGGCGACAAAAAGGCCTTGGGCCAAAGGCCAATCGTCATTAGATCATTATAATGCCCTTGGTGCCTAAATAACTAATATATCATGAAAATAAAACGGATTTACTTATTAGTTTAGATAACTTACTAGTTTAATATATTACTTCATTTTAAAAAGGAAAAATCAATGTGGTAATTGGCATTGCGTTTTTGATACACGTTTGTCAATGACCAATTCAGTGAGACAAAATCTCAGGCTCCATTGAAGTGAATCACTCTCAATGTAATTTTTCATTTCATTTTTTGGAGATCATGAATAGCACTTTCGTACACTTGCATTGGCAATCAGCGATAACATTTGCAGCGACAATTTAAGCAGTTTGTGGAAACCGTTCTTTGGAAATCAGAAATTTTCGCAGTTTCCAGATACGTTCAGAGTCATTACAGCTTTCAATCTGGTAGAATGGCTCTGCCAGATGATCAGAATTTTCTACGTGAAAGACGAGAACCTCAATCGACTCTCCATTCTCTTGTTGATTAAAGCAAGTTTAGACTTTAGGGAGACAAACTTCTGGAATGGCTTATTTTCCATCTTCTGTTCGTTGTGATTTAAACTCAAAGTAGTAAGAAAGGTATTCGATTTTCTTCACATGTATGAATAATATTTTTTATCCAGTGAGACGGCAACAAAACGAAGAAGAGCATCCGGGCTGGACCACATTGGTCTACGTAACCAATAAAATATGTTATAATAAAGATGCACGAAAGTTTCCAATATTTCATTAATGTACTCAAACTCATAAATGTTAAAGAAAATTGGAACTTTTACTGTTTTATTAAAAGGACTTTTCAATCTAAAATTTTTGAGGTAGGAGTCAATTGGGGAAAATTTTGAAAATACTGAAAATTATTGAAGTTTTATTGCACGGTTATATGCTTTGTTTATTGTTCGAAGATCACGAGTCGAAGCAACAATTAAGTTACTAAAATTGTTTCAAAAGTGATTTGGGGTGTTCTCAGACAGAGGTTCCTGAGAATCGTTTTTTCTGTATTAGGTGAATTCAGGATTTAAATTTCCATCAAAATGTCAAGATATTGCACACTGCAATGACACAAACTTTTATAAAATGTCTTTTACATTGACCCAAGATGACTGACTAGATGTAACAGTTTACTAATATGGTTTTAAAATATATAATTTCTAACTATTCGTGTTATGTACACTTTAACGTAACCAATTTTTAATGTCGAAACGTCGCACATAATTGTAAATATGTAAGTTTAGCAGAATACACTAGCTTATCATTACAGAACTTAACAACTTTACAAAATCTACAAACTTTACAAATTAACGTCAACATTTCACCATGCAATCTTTCATAGCACTCCACTTCACCACACTTCACTTCACCGCATTGCGAAACACCGAACAGTAATGTCTTTCTTACACACTCGCTTCCCTCAGTTTCACAACGCCACTGCACTTCACGCCATTGCACTACACATAATTAATAATAACAATAGTGATAATAACGAGAATAATAATAATACTTAATTACATAGACGACATAGTTACTTACACTGAATAATATTAAATATATTTATAACAACAACATTCAGCAAACTAATTTATTTTAAAATTTGCTCAGGCTTTGAGGAAAGGGATCGAAGATTGTCAAAGACAAACCGTTCCAGTCTCTAATAGTTCGATTCGCGAATGAATATTTCCCAACGTCCGTTTTCTGAATTCTTGTCTGAATTTTGTGCATGTGATCCGCTCTGGCGAAATATGTAGGTTTCCCTAATCGACTTTGAATTTCTTTCCACGCTCGAAGGCCTGTGTACGCTTTATACATTGCATAGAAACGTGACTTTAATCTCCTCCTTTCGAGTGACTCCCATACCCCATTATTCTTGGTACCCCTGAAAGTAAATTTTGATGCTCAACGCTGGACCTTTTCTAGATTCCTTTGCTGCAAAATACTGTATGGGTCCCAACATACCGCGCCATATTCTAATATGGGTCGCACTAATGACATATATGTTAGTTCTTTGGCTCTCACTGTACTCTTTTTCAGTATCCGCATAACAAAATGTAAAGATTTCCAGGCTTTCCCTACAACGAAATTGACTTGATTTTCCCAGCTCAATTTACTGTCTAGCTGTATTCCTAAGTATTTGCAAGACGTGACTCGAGGTATAACATTATTGTTCAGTTTGTACACAAATTCATTATAACTTCGACCCCTACCAAACGTGATGGACTTGCTCTTTGAACTGTTTATTTCCATGCCGTCTGTTTCTGCCCAGATGTGTTATTTGTCTACGTCTCGCTGCAAAATATCCTCGTCCTTCTCCGAGTTGATAATCCTATAAATTAGGCATTCATCTGCAAATAGTCGTACATTTGAAGCTAAATTAGTCGGCAATTCATTCACGAAGGCCAGAAACATGAGTGGTCCGATGACACTTCCTTGTGGAATTCCTGACGTGACGTTCCTCGAGTCAATAAGTCCTACATCAATAAGTAACTACCGATTCGAACTTTCTGTTTCCTGTTACGAAGTAGTTCGTTTATCCACGCTACCACTCTAGTGTCTATACCCGAATCTATTAATTTCTTTATAAGACGATCGTGTGGAACAATATCAAAGGCTTTGGAAAAATCTATTACTACTGCATCGACCCTTTTCCCTTCATCAACTACGTCGGCTAGGTCCTGTAGAAGTGAGACTAGCTGACTTTCGCATGAGAAACCATTTCTGAATCCGTGCTGACCCTGATAAAGCCACTCTTGCCCTCCCATTCCTTCCTGATATGTAGCTTGAAATTAGAGTTCCGTAAGTTTGCATACGACTGATGTAAGGCTTACCGGCCTATAGTTACTAAGTATTGTATTGTCACTTTAAAAAATAGGTACTACAAGAGCCAGCTTCCAATCTTTTGGTACGCAAGCGTTGTTTATTGGTACTTTAAATAACCTAATCAAATATGGTAGAATAGCCTCTCCACCTAATTTAATGGTGTCCGTGGAAATACAATCTGGACCTAGTGATTTTCCTCTCTTCATTAATTTTATTCTTTTCCGCAAAGTATTTACATCAATATGAAAACTACGTCTATCTGCCAGCGTTGGTATCTGAATACTATTAGGTTTCTGATTGAAAACCGAGCTGAAATATGCGTTAAAAGCCTGTGCTTTTTCCCTTTCTTCCATTATTGGCGAATTATTAACACGAACAACTAGAATCTCTTCTTTACTTCCTTTCCTTCTGCGAACGTATTTAAAAAATACCGACCAATTATTACTGCCCACCGCATCAAGAATATGTTTCAAATGACGTTCTTCTGCCATTTTCTTTTTCTTCCTTAATACTTTTGAATAATTTCGAAATGAGGTCATATGATTTTCACTACGGTATCTCTTGTTAATTTGTTATTGTTCATTAATTGTCACAAAAAAGCTTATGCAATTTTTATTTGTAAATACAATTCTTATTTTATGTCCATGTTACATTATATACCGAGAGTAACCTGAATAGATGGGATGAGTTTAAAAAATTCCATCTGCGACTCTAGTTGATTTCGTGTGGCCGTCTCGTAAAATTAATACTAATCTATGCTATCGTCATGATATTAACACATGTATCTTAAGACTATTACTGATACTGAAAGTTATGAATGTTTTCTGATTTGTTATCAGATATTTCTTAAATAAATTAGTAGCAAGACGTTCTGGGTCTAACAATTATTTCTTCTTATTCGATCGAGCTCCGGAGGATATCTCTTATTACAATTATTGAATTTGATTTCAAAATTACTTAGCAATGTACAACGAAAATGCCAGTAAAAGATAAAAGATCACAGTTCCAAAATTATATTTTCAAAAATATTAATACAAATATTAATTCACAATGTAATTGCATTCGAGTTTTTTGTCAATTTATATATTTCTTATCTGGGCAGTCGAAATGATGCAACTAAAGATGTTTCGCTTTTCCCATAAAAATAATGACGTCCTCAGAGTTAAGGATGAAAAATATAAACGGATGATCCGCCTTAAAAATCACGGGCGGCGGAGGTGGTGGCGCTGGTGCTAATGTTAGTACGTGACCAGCTGAAAGCAAAGAATGGAGCATAATCAATTCTATTGCAATGGTTTCTTGACATCATACCATAAATAAACAGTAAGTATTATGATAAAAATTGTCGTTTGCATAAAAAATGATCGTGTCGTCAGCTTCATCCGGGCAACTGGTATGCTCCAGTTTTCGAAAGTCCATACCAGTTGACTGGATGAAGCTGACGACACTATCATTTTTTATGAAATGCTAATTTTTTATAAAAATAATTACTATTTATGATATCATGTCAATAAACCTGGACACTTGTTATATAAATTAGAGAGTGTTTACTAAGGCCAAGAAACTATTACAATGAAATAAACATAACAGACGTTAAAATATTCATTGTAATCAATTCTTCACTGACTGGTTCAACACACATGTTGTCATTTGAGGCGTAAGTCGCTAGTGTAATTGTTACAAAAGTGTGTGCCCAAATGTTTCTAGTTCATGCCAGCTCAATTATTCATGCTGAGTGAAGGGTACTACACTTTTAGCCAAAATGGCTTACGCCTAAGCGCAGTACTTTTTCAAACGATTGAGACAAACTCGGGAGACTTGATGAAGCGTGCGAACTCATTAGTAAGCATTTACTATCGAAGACAGCATTTCATGCTAGGAGAATACAAATGTATGTACTAGTTTTCATATGACTACCTGACGAAATGTAAATTCTTTAATTGCAATTTGTGTCCTGTGTTTGAATATTAGATAATTACTTTACTTTCCTGTATATCCTTGAATCCAAGGTAGATATTTGACCTGAGATTCGAAGGCTAGAGATCTTTAAGGCAACAAAAGTCTTCGACTTTCAGCTCACATGCGGAAAGAAACGTATTGACTAAAACTAACAAAAAAGTGTTTTGGGGAAGGTAACATCACCTGGCACCCATTCCTTAACTACGATAGAAATATTCCTGTATTTTATCGGTTGAATTCTATTCACGAGAAAAAGTAAATTAGGATCTTTGTTCTAATAGTCTGTAGGTTCTCTGTACTGCTTTTGGCACATACCAGCCTTAAAACAATGTCATTCACTTTGCTTATGGGAAGTTTCAGCGTTAACACCTAATATTTGCTAGAATTGATGCGACGTAAACCTGGATGCAAAACTCTTCGTGTGCACAAAAAAAGAACAGGCTTTCATAATCTGTGTTTCATAATCTGAATGTTGAACGTTGAAAATTTGAAATGCTTTCAGCACAATGTGAGTAACATTTTTCCACGGTGAAGAGTTTTCAGTGGATTGAATAATTTAAAAATAGTCAAACAAGCAGGAAGAATGAGAAAAGAGCAAGATGTCTAGCCTCAATTAAAAATGATCAAAATATTGAGCAAGACCATACTCTGACTGAACAACCTATTGGTGACTATTGATGAAGTGGCAAACCATATGCACGTTAGTCAGGACCTGCGCTTGAGAACGCCAAGATGGTTTGTCGAAAGACATTCTTTGGTCACGAGTCATTGCAGACAACACAGCGCCGACCAAGCTCATCAAAATCTATATTTCGAGGTCAGTGCATCCCGGATACAGTTTCAATATTGACACATCTAATTACTGTTTGGTGCACATAATGTTTTAAGATGCTTTGCATCCGACCGACAGTTGAAGCAGTGCATACATGGCTTGCTGCTCAATTCTTTTTTTACTAAAGCTGGTGTTATGGTGGACCATGTACATTGAAAAGCACTGTGCCAATTTTGAAAAATACTCATTAGATACTGCGAATTATGCAACTCTGCCCCTGGCAGGTGTCAGCTGTTGACGATTTCATCCAATCGTCAGCTTGAACGTCACCATAATGACGTCAGTATGACGTTCAAGCTTCCAATTGGATGAAACTGTCAACATCTGATATCTGCCAGAGGCAGAGTTGCAAAAATCGCAGAATACATTTTGTACTGTTGTTAATTATAAAAACCATGTAGATACCCTTGATACCCTAAGTAGTATTGACTAACCCTTGTACTTTGGAAAAATATTTCACTTCACATGCTAATATGGAGATCAATATCGTTTAAAATTAGCTAAATTTAAAAAGTTGATATATTTCAACAAATTCTTTAGAGTTCATTGTTATGCGGTAGAATAGCATATTCAAATTTAGAAAAAAATTCTACACAGAATAGTCATTAAATACAAACTGAACGTTGTCTTAATTATCCCAGACTAAGTAAAATTTAGATAACATTCTCAAACTAATGTGCTTTACAAAATGAAATGGAAGCGTAATATCTGTTAAAGTCATGATAAGGCAATGTAAATAATGTACAAGTAATATTTTTATTTTTTAAACAAAAAAAGTTCCACATACCAGATACATATTTTATGATTTATTTTCGTAATATTGAATACTGTTAGAATATTGGAGACGCAAAAGAACTGCTTTTACAACTGGGGTCGTTGGCACCTTCCCACAAACAGAATGACGTCTTTAGTGTTCAAGACGTAAAAGAGAAACGGGTGGTCCGCCTTGAAGACGACGGGCGGCGGTGTCGGGAGTATAGCCCACAGTGTCACATGCAGCGCTGGAAATAAAGAGCGCAGCGTGGTTTATCAGTCAGTGTTCATGCAACACGATCCGATCTGCTCTCATGCACCACAAGACTTCCGATCGAATTGAACAAATAGATATAAAGCGACAATTTACAAAGACACAGGGCTATAAAGTTCAAAGATCTTGAGACTAACTCGAAAGAGTATTGACAAGCATGCATTGCACTGAAGAACAAAGATCATTTTCAGTTCAGAGTACTGAAAATTAGAACAGTTCAGAGCAATGAACAGCTCTGAACATCACAAGTTTACAGCTTATTGACTGTACAAATGTAAATTTTCTACTTACAAATTGTGGCCTGTGCTTCAATAAAGACAGCAGTTAAAACGCCGTAATATTGGAAAACCCAAGGAGATTGTAGTGCAGCAATTGCGCAAGGTATATTAAAGGAATGTCATTACAGGTTGCGTACCAAAGCAAAATAAAAGGTTTTTAAAATGTAATGTTGAAGCAAGGTCTCCGAAATGAGCACATATTTAAACGGAAATCAAAACAGTGTCCAGAAATTGCGTAAATTAACAAATTAAAATAGTGATACAAAACAACGTTACAAGGTCGGCAATAATTGACTGGCGAGAAGTAAAATAAAATCAGATAGTGTTTAGGGTTGAGAGTAATATGACGCGACTAAAAATAAGATTACCCTCTTCCCAACGACCAGTTACATCGACATTTCACTTAAAACTGAATTAATAGTAAAAAAGTATATATTTAAACACAATTTATCGTATTCATGTTACGATTTCCGAATGAAATATAAATCAATAAGATTTTAAAGTGCAATTTAATTGAGATTAAAGGTGTCATTAGCAATTAAACACCAATAATAAATGTACTGAAAGGTGTATTTTTCCAAAATGTGAGTACATCAATAGGAATTGAATATACTCTGATGTTCTTTGTATGAAATTATGTCGTTTCAGGAAACATTTAATAACAGTAAGACATTTTATCTAGGACGTTGGACTTTTCCCATATACAAAATCACCTCATTTATAGTGAAAATGAAGTATAGGATGATCGACATTGAAGATATCAGGTGATATATATCGGTTCGATATTTAGGTAAACATTTCCGCTGAAAAAAATAGTGTAAATACTATCTCTTCCAAGATGAAATATTGGTATTTCAATTTTGTTTACCAGCAAATTGTGAATCACTTGCTTTAGGTACTGATAGAGAGTGTACTTAGGTCTGATAAGAGAGTTGTTTACCATGCATATATGTAACTATTTAATACACTCCACATGCTTCCCTTGCGTAAATTGCTGCAAACTTTCACATATTCCAGATTCCAGAATGCGGAATTAAGGAAAGGTCCTCACACTAGGGGGTCTTCGGCTGTTTTTTAATAAAAATAATGTGGTGTAGTCTATTTAAGTAGGAACATCAACATGTTTTGAAAAATATGGGACCTATGAAAATAGGACGTCATGTTAAATGTCAACATTCCCAACTGAAAAATACATTTATACTTCAGTTAACCTGCTTGGCCGCATCTGACTGCCAGATTGTGTGGCCTACCTTGTCATTTTAAATGGATTCCTCATTTTTTATTGAAAATTAATTTTTCGCCTAGCAATTAAATCTTCCTAAATGTATAAAGACATTTCTTCTTTTCATAGACATATTTATTTTATTCATTGTTATAAATATATCTCTTCTTTTCATAAAGATACTTCTTCTATTCATAGATCACACCGTGTAAAAATCTAGACTTCTTATATTTGATTTTATTAAAAATTTCTGGTGAAAATATGGTAATATTATTTTGCCCATACTCGTTTTCGTACCTAACTCGATATATTATCTGATTAATAAAATCGAGAAGATGAAGATGTGAAGAGTATAGATAGCAATGAGCCGCCTAAATATCCAAATAACTATTGTGAAACAAGCGACACTAGTTTTGTTCACAATGTTTCCATCTTTCACTGTCCTAAAATCAGATGAAATGAGTTACGAAAACTTTTTCAAAACGAAAGTATTCTTTATGACAGATTGGTAATTAATTGAAGAAACCTAAGGTTTATCAATTCTTATTTCCCACAACGTAATCTATAAAGAATCGAAAAAAATTATTTTAAAGAGTTAACTATTTTTGTTATATATATATATATATATATATATATATATATATATATATATATATATATATATATATAATGACATAAAATGGAGGGTTCCAATGTGATCCTTGCTATGCAATCTAGCATCCAAAGACAATTTGAATGTAGCACCGATTAATTTCACCATCCAAAATATTGACGTTTTATTTCAAACATTTTTTCTTCTTTTGTTGTCTTCTGCTCGAGAAACGATTTCAAGTTAAATGGAGTATCCAATATATATTCTACTTAAATCAGAAAATAAAAAACCTTTCTTCTTTAGCTTTAACATATTAAGTAATTGCATAATTATTTTGAGGGGATAAATTCATGAATTGAGTACTAACATCTAATGCTCTGCAATATGTATTTTTAAAAAGTCAGTACAAACAATCACACCAAATAATACTTAGGAATTGTCCGTAATACGTAATTACATTCCCTTTACTATCATAATATATAGCATGTAGCTAGCCATTAAAACCCTCCAATCACTTCGTTTGTGGGTATTGGGCTCTCCCCACAAACAAAACGACGTTGCTTGAGGTGGAGATAAGGAAGAGGAATGGATGATCGGCTTTGAAGACCTCTGGAGGCGTTAGGTCCAAAATCGCTGACTCTATCGCCACAACTGCTGCAAATGAAGAAATCAATGATCAATCACTTATACATTTCCTATTGATAGTTTATACTAGTTATTTCATTTAATCGTTTGTATAAGCGAATCATGATGAGAATTTCATTTCTGTTTAAAATTGAATTTCACAGATGCAATTATCGTAAGCTGAACTATTATTTTTGTAAATAACCACTGCATGCTGTAGATTTCTGGAATTACGTATCATACTCAGATAATTGAAGTATTGTAACTATAATCAATCTTCAATTTTTCAAAATAACGGTAAGCTTTATCCAAAAATTATATATATATATATATATATATATATATATATATATATATATATATATATATATATATATATATATATATATTGATATATTGATATACAAATAAAAAGCAAGAAAACTGAAAAGTTGAAAATGTGTATTTAAATTTTAATATGCAAATCTTTCTTAAACGTGTTTACGTGTTTGTTTAAACGTGTTTTACATTATCGAACAACAAAAAACAAATGATGCATTTTTTGCAAATTTTGAAAATATCGCAGGGGCTTCATGTAATTAACTCCTAAAATTAAAATATCCCTTTCAAATTCAAAGGACCGTGGTATCAGGCAGATCGATTGCGGAATACCATTTTTGGAGAAAATTGGCAGAACAGTTTAACGGCTAACGTTGGTTGGTTGACAGACGTTTTGCCATCATTCGATTTTTCAGTATCAAAGACTCGCACAAATAAGTTTCTGGCTACACTACCTGTTAAAGGTCACACCACGTGTTAAACGTTTTCTAAATTTAACAACTGGATTTACCCTCATTTTTGTTACCAAGGCCTGGCAATAAAAGTTTTCTGCCGGAATTTCGCCGCTTTTTCCTGCAGCATTACATAACTTTCTCTGTACTGCGTAAACGGTGACATTAAAAACTGGGTCTCATATTAAATGTCAATACTTTCAACGAGAAAATACACTTATCCTTCATTTAGGCTGCTATGCTGCATATCACCGCCAATTGGGTGGTTATCATGTCAGTTTAAAAGGATGCCATATTTTTTATTGAAAACGTATTTTTCGGTAGGCAATTGACATTTCCTAAATATATAAACATTTTTTACTCAAGCCCTCAGGTTTTATTGTATTACCAATACTTCAAATTTCGAATTTAATAGTAGCGCTTAAAAGCCATATTCTTTAAACCGGCTACAAGTTTTTTTTAAAGTAATTTTGCCATTTAGACCAGCTATTACTGTTCCTTGATATTCTTAAAATTATATTCCCGTTCTACAATTAGTAAAACGAAAAATTAAGAAAAATTTAAAAAAATGTACTTGGGTAGCGATAGATTGTAGCTGACAGGAGTATGTGGCAAGTCCGAATAGCTAGCCGAGACCAAAGGAAATGGAAAATTTAAATGGGAAAGTCTGTGCCATGCAGTAGCACCACTAGTTTCCATATAATTTGAGTTTATTATAAAATGGAGGCTCTCAATATATGTCGGTATCTAATCGGGAACTAACAGTTGGAGAGCGGTTGAAAGTAGTACGAATGAATTCCACCATCTAAGATATTCAGGTTTTATTTCAAACATTTTCCCCTTTGTTGTATATTTACAACATCTGTATAAATGATTTCAAGTTAAATGGACTACCCGATAACTATTCTACTTAAATCAGCAAATAAAAACACCTTCTTTAGCATTACATTTAAAATCATTGCTTAATTATTCTGAGGGGGTAGAATCATTAACTGAAATACAAGTACTAACATCTAATGATCTATAATATGTATTTTTAAAATCTCATTACAAATAAGTACACCAAATAATACTTACGAATTGCCCATTATATGAAAATACACCTCCTTAACCATCATAATACATTGTAGTAGGTAGCTAGCTACTAAAACCCGAATAACCACTACGATTGTGGATTTTGAGCTCTCCCCACAAACAAAACGACGTCGCTTGAGGTGGAGATAAGGAAAAGGAATGGTCGATCGGCTTTGAAGATCTCTGGAGGCGTTAGGTCCACGATCGCCAAGTGTGGTGCGACAAGAACAGCTGTAAATAAAGAACATAGTCAATCACTAATAAATTTCCTATTGATCGTTTACAATAGATCTTTCATTCTATTCTTTGATCAAGCGAATTCTGTTGCGTATTCCGTTTCTCCTTAAAACTGAGCTTCGAAAATGCCTACTCTGAATAGTAGGACCTTACTTTTTATGTTGGCATCGTTCTAATTTATTAAATTAAAGAAACCGAAGATGTAATTAAATATTATCTATTAAATTAGAGAATTAATTCAGAATATAATTAATTTTGCCACGATTTGAAAAACTTGTATAGAGTTGATAAACAATTGATCGCAAGTAGAGTTATTATTTTTTTGCAAATATAAACTACAAGCTCTAGATTTCTTACACAACCATATGTAGATAATTGGAGTTTGATAAGTGTAATCGACCGAGCGAAGTGGCTCCCTGCGTTGCGAGCCGACTTCGCACTAGGGGGGTCCGGGTTCGATTCCCGGGCCGTCCTTTCTGACCGGGGTATTTCGTGGTTTTCCTAGGTCATAAGGCGAATGCTGAGATGGTCCAAAAATGACACGATCATCTCCCACCACCCCACCTTCCATCTCCAATTATCATTCTAGTCCTTTTATCTCTCATCATCACCCTATTACTTCATTCAGCATTCCCAGCAAAATGCAGGAGAGCCTTGCCCTCAATGGTATCTTAGCTAATAATAATAATAATAATAATAATAATAATTATTATTATTATTATTATTATTATTATTATCGATCTTCGATATTTATATTCACAAAATATTAGGTAAGATAACAAAAAGTATTTTCTTGTATATTGATATAAGGCAAGAAACCCCTGAAAATGTTAAAAATGTGTAATAAACAAAAGTATACTTTTTCTACACATTTAAAGAGGGAATAAAATACACATTATATTAGCGTCACATAGAACAATACCAAATCTAATCCACAACATGGAGGGCATAAATCAATGAATATTTTAAAGACAAGTGGTTTCAACGAATACTTTTCAATTACAGTAAGTTATAAAGAGCGATTGTGTAGTTTCTCTTGCTCTATACAGCGTTATGTATGTATTTTACATTCCGTATTATACATTTCGAATGTATATGTATGTTACAGCGATGTATGTATGTTACATTCCTTATTTAAACATGTGGAATATATTCCATTTATCCCTATACAGTATTTGAGTAAAACTCCGAGTGCGCGGATGTTCTGTCACTCAGGGGTAGACCACTTCCCGTGCACCAATCGAGACGTATGAGGTATCATTCAATGCGTCTCGGTCTCCTGACAGGAAACTGATAATTTGTTCGAATTCGGCCAGAAGATTCAAAGACATTTACAATAAAGTGTTTTTTCGTGTTTTGGCGCTATGATCTTAGGAATTATACCAACACGAAATTGAATGCCCGGAATTATACCAACGCGTCCTAAATCGAACTATGTAGGTGGCGTTTATTATACACCAGAACCCAAAGGCGTTTGTCGCTCAATAAGCTATTGTTTTCTTTTCGACTTTGGCAACACGTATGCTGACATCTTTAAGTGAACAATTGATTTACAAAGTTAATCGTTCTGCAGATTTCATTTCAATTTTGAATCGAATTATCATAAAAGACGCGGTAGTCATAGATTTTACAAAAGCATTCGACTTAGTGCCGTGTGAGCGATTACTTAATAAACTTCGAAATACAGGAATTGATACAAGAGTAATCACTTGGACCGAATCTTTCCTTCGCGGTCGCTCTCAAAGAGTTAAGATAGACGATTATCTTTCTGATGAAATTCAAGTGACGTCAGGAGTTGCGCAGGGAAGCGTGCTAGGTCCCCTTCTATTCCTAGCATACGTTAATGACATTTCCGATTCTATTAATTCAACGATTAGGCTCTTCGCATGCGCGCATATGCAAGAGCGCTTCCTGCGCTCTTGCATACTATACCGGAGAATACATGACGCGCGAGATCGGCAGATTTTGCAAAAGGATCTCGATAAAATTATGAAATGGGCGAAAGAAAATGAAATGAAAATTAATCCTAATAAATGCAAAGCGGTAACCTTCAGCAGGAAACGTGACAAAATTTCACTAAAATACACACTTGCAGATCAACTTGTGCCTGAAGTTAGTATCTTTAAGTATCTGGGGGTAATTATTCGTAGCAACTTGAACTGGTCCAACCACATCAATCACGTTGCGCGCAAAGCTTGGAAATCACTCCATTTTGTAATGCGGATATTGAGGAAAGGAAACGCGAACACAAAGCGCTTAGCGTATACTTCCCTTGTACGTCCGGTGATGGAATATAGCTCCGCGTGTTGGGACCCGTATAGGACTGGGCAGATAAATTTGTTACACCGTATTCAAAATAGAGCAATAAAACTTGTTGAAAAAAACATTGATCAAACTCAGATGTGAGAACCCTTAGGCAAACGTCGAAAGATCGCTAGACTAGTAAACCTTCTCAAAGCGTACACTGGATGTAAAGCGTTAAATGACATTCGAACTAGGATAGGGCACCCTCAATATTTCGGAAGAGGAGATCATCCATACAAAATCAAATATAGGATTCAAAAAACCGACGTAGGTAAATACTCTTTTGCCAACCGGACAATAACTGACTGGAACAATTTACCTGCTGCAGTACTGGCGACTTTTCCCTCTAGTGTGCGTTGCTTCCGGAAACGTCTAGAAAATTGCGTGTGATGCCAAATAACTGTGTATGTTAGGTCTTCTTAGACATTCTCCTTAGTTTTACTTCGTTAGTTTTACTTAGTTGTTCTTTTCATATTATATGCATTCCCATATATGTAACATAAATATCTCTGTATATGTGCTGTAAAACTCTGCCACCGAGCGAAAGCTCATTAGCAGAAAAAATAAAATAAATAAATAAAATACATGTGCGAAAACCTAGGAACAGTATTGCCTCGGAACTTATTAAACTTGAAGAATTTGAAATGAATACGGAGAATACAAAACTGAGTAATGATAGAGAGTGAATGAACGTTACGTTCGACTTCTCATTTCTACGTTCTTACGTAAGTGTGCAAATACCGTTTTTCAAATGAATGTGACCGACAAGCTATTGTTATTAAACTTAACTAACATCTTATTCACATTAGCATGCAAAACAGTCGCGTTTTAATGTTAGATTCGCAAGTAACGCCATATTCGAATACAAAACGATTAATAGAAATTGCAGAAGAACAAGTGAACACAAATTTGACTGTGTGTGTGAAGTTTTAATCTATTCAAAAATTAGGGAAGAAAAATGTGTAAGTGTTAAGCAAATCTGGGGAAGAATCAAATGTAGTTGTAAAAGATGTTGCGACAGTGTTTCCGTAACTAATTGGGAACGATCTTCATTTTTGCATTTAGTATTTGTGCTAATGCAAATGTGCTATGGGCATTCTTGTGTTATTAGAAAAAATGCGTAAAATGTAGCTGTAATAAAATATAAATATTAGCATCATCAAAACCTTCAAGTATTTGTTACGGCGATTATAATTTTGAAATTGCAATACGACGAGTTTATATGCAGTATGGAGGTAACATACGAGACCGTTGGGTGTTGGAAACATTTAAACGTAAGTTTAACATTATCCGCTAATACGATTTGTTGGTAAGTCCAATGCGAGATACTGAATGAACATATTTGAACAAAGCTGAGCATGAAAGAAATTTAGTATGAAAGAAATCTTCTACACATGAAACTATTTTTAAAACAGTTTACAACGTCGGTGACGCCACATTTTCCTAATTATACAATATTGTTATATTCTTCAACGAGCATAGAACACTAGCTAGTGTAGCGATCGTAGTATAATAGCCATTGTTCGCGAGTAGAAGACTATACTTTTTCTACGACTTTGAAATTGATGTTTTAAAAATACTAAATGGGCGTCTTAATCATACAGATCGGCTACAGAACACAGTGTTCTCTGGCCTTAACAAAAACCAACTCGCGTTCTGTTTCGTGGTTCATCTGTCTTGCGACAGTTGCGATCTGCTGCGGCAGAGCAGGCAGAGCCTCTGAAGGCGATTGCGAGAACCCTATGTCGTGTGTAACGAAGACGAATGTGATTGGTCGACGGCCGTGCGAGAATAATATTTTCGCACGGATAGAGGAATCGTCGTCATTACTGCATCCGATGACGTGTAGAAATGTATACATTCTGGGATAGTTGTAGAGAAACATACACACATACGTTACATTCCACTACCTTAGGCTCAGGCGAGGAGGGCGGCAGCTGCTGCGCGAAGAGACTCAGAAACTCAGAAACTTTTCAATGCGTCGAAAAGCATGGCGAATTCCCCACACTCACAATTGTTAAGTCAGTTTTACACTGCCCTTTTCCGTCCCATCTCTTTCCACCATCAGGGCAGTACAAAGAAATAAGAGAGTTGGAACGAATCGACAGCGAGTCTGACCAAGCGAAGTAAAGCCGTCAAAGGATTGTATCCTGTAATAAATAAATATCCAATAGCACTTTGAATTTTTGAGCAAATTTTTCAAGCAATTATGCATGTTCTAGAGTTCAAAGCAGAATTTTTGCGGAAAGGAGAATTATACGGGGAATTAAATTGGATGACATTTTGGCTTTTGTCAAAGAGGTCAATGTCAACAATTAAATGAGATTAAATTTGCGTTGGCGATGGTGTAACGGTTAGCGTGGCGGATTGTTATATCCAAGTTGACGGGTTCAAACCCGATCGAAGCCGTGGATTTTTAAGGGCCAAAAAATCCTTCGTACGCATTCCTTCGAAGGGGAAGTATAGCTTGCCGTCCCATGTTAGTAGATCGCCCAATAAATATCTCCTTTCTCAGTTAGTTGGTGAAAGGAGTGTAGCAAAATGTGCGTGATCAGACGGAAGAGCGGGCCTGATGGCCCGAGACTAGCCACGTAAAATAAGGCATCAATTAAATTAGCCTATCGATTTAAGTTAAATTAAAAAAAAAATATTTGACATAATTATCGTATGTAATCGAGGGAATCCATAGGATTCTAAAGTAAGTAAAGTGTACATGATAATAAGGATGTTTTCAGAAACAAACACCAATGATCTTGCACAAAAGTATATTTTCAAAAGTCAGTACAACTATAGATATTATAATCGAATTTAATAACTAAGTGTAAAGAATAATATAACGTCTCATATCTTAAATTAGCTGCAAACGAGACCTTATACGTTAGGTTGTTGGACTCTCCCAACAAACAACATGACATCATTTACATTGGTAATGATAAAGAGGAATGGATGATCAGCTTTGAAGATGACAGGTGGTCTTGGATCAAAAACAGCAGACGTGACAACTGCTACCACCGCTGCAAATAAAAACCCTTATTAACAGCGTCCCTGAGAAGATTTAATATTCATATTTTGTTTCCTACGTAGTTGTAATATCAGTCAGTTTATGAACGCTATTTTTGAAATAATTACTATAAAGTCTGGAAGGATACTACATTCCCCTCTACACTTTAAACGTTTCCCCTCGTAAATTTCTTCAAATCAGTCAACAAATTTGAGTGTGTGATAAAAGACGTGTGTATATAGGATTACGTGTGTGTATGAGAGAGGGAGAGGGACAGAGGCAGAAAGAGAGGGGGAGAGGGAGAGGGAGAGAGGCAGAAAGAGAGGGGGAGAGGGAGAGGGAGAGAGGCAGAAAGAGGGGGAGAGGGAGAGGGAGAGAGGCAGAAAGAGAGGGAGGGAGGGAGAGGGACGGAGAGGCAGAAAGAGAGGGAGGGAGGGAGAGGGAGAGAGAGGCAGAAGAGAGGGAGGGAGGGAGAGGGAGAGAGAGGCAGAAGAGAGGGAGGGAGGGAGAGGGAGAGAGAGGCAGAAAGAGAGGGAGGGAGAGAGAGAGGCAGAAAGAGAGGGAGGGAGAGAGAGAGGCAGAAAGAGAGGGAGGGAGAGAGAGAGGCAGAAAGAGAGGGAGGGAGGGAGAGGGAGAGGCAGAAAGAGAGGGAGGGAGAGAGAGGGAGAGAGATGCAGAAAGAGAGGGAGGGAGAGAGAGGCAGAAAGAGAGGGAGGGAGGGAGAGAGGCAGAAAGAGAGGGAGGAGGGGGAGGGAGAAAGAGAGGGAGGAGGGGGAGGGAGAGAGAGGGAGAGAGGCGGAAAGAGAGAGAGAGGGGCGGAAAGAGAAGAATATGGGGAATTCTTCGCCACGCAGATTTCAGTTGCAATTAAAACTCTCGTTTCTTTCCCCGAGATAATTCTAGGTATGATATTTCTGGAGTAGCTTGCTCTTCCTATGTCCTGGAAAGCAACGTGTTAATTGAGAGTTCGATTTTTTCATGAGATAATCGAAACCCTTTTTCCTGTACTGTCTGCCAACTTATTCGCCAAATCGGTTGCTTACGTATATCACGAAGTAGAAATGAGCGGTAATAAGGGAAGTACATAGATAATAATGGGTGATCAGATTCAACAATAAAAAGCTAACAGTAGATACCCTTAATTACAAATAAAACTAATCAGTACTACAGCCTGCAAATCATTTAATCTGTCCAGACTGCAGGTATGTTAGTGGAATTCACTACATGCGATACCAATAACAACATTCACTTCTCAAACATTTTTCCTCCCACTATTAAGGGTGCAATTATCATTCGAGATTGATGGTTATCACTTGCGATTACAATAGTATGTTCAACGTTATCGATGTTCCGTAGCCATATATTATAGTTGTGGATGTTGTGCTCTTCCAACAAACAAAATGACGTCACTTGAATGGACGATAAGAAACAGAAATGGGTGATCAGCTATGAAGATTTCTGGAGGCGTCGGATTGATAATTAATGACATAGTCTTTGTGACCAGAACTGAAAATAAAGAACGCAATGAATATTAACAAGTGGAGTAGTGCCATGTTAACATATAATTTCGAATGAGGATCTTATGCAAATTTAATATTCAATTTACAAATATGGCATTTAATACTATATTATTTGAATATTTCATTATGTTCGTTCTTATCTTTATGCTGTTGAATGCTTAATTTGCAATTTTTTATTTTTAAATTTCTATTATCAAACTCAATTTTTGCCTTGTTTTGTTCAATAATGAGCATGTTAGTAAAAAAGTTTTACTCCCATTGTTTTATCCATTATTACTTATAATTGTAACAGATATACCGGTCATCAAAGCTTCTAATCAATTATTTCAAAACTTTTTCGAAAATATTTGGTTAACTTCAAATTTCGGACCAAAAATATTTATAAAAATTTGATTATAGTAGAAATAAGATTATTTTTGAGTAAGCATTAATATTTAAAAATACATATAACTTGTGAATATGAGTTGGATGCAGCTGAGAGTTAAAACTTGGTTTAAATGCTTTTACTGTGGGCAATAATCATTGTAAAAAATGTTTTATTTTTTGTCTAAAGAAAGACTTTACTGTCTTGCTTAACTAGTACCTCTTATTTGCAACAAAAATGAGTAAATAAATTACGTTGGTGTCTTTACTAATGTTTATTTTTAACTGTGATGGATTATCACAAGTGAAAATAAATGCGAACAATATGATTCATAATAAACGTAAATACGAATGATAATAATAAAAACAACAATGGAGGACACGAAAATAAAGAAGTGATGCAAATTAAAGAATAATACAAGAAAATGTGACAGGGGAAATAGAAAATATTGTGATAAGTTGCAATAATGTAAAGACACGTGAGCAATTCTGTGGAAATGAAAATAAATGAGTAAAAATGATAACGACAAGAATCTGAGACTAATTAGAGCAAGTACTTGTGCGTGAGTGACCAATCAGAAAATAGTGTTCGAGTAATCGAATGACATGCGCCGAAGATGTAAGAAGAGAAGCGTTTGTGTACTAGTTTGCGCAGTGCTCTGGGACAAATGAAGGACAGAATGAACAAACAGGAGACGATGCTTAGAACCACTGGCGATCGGATGTGAGGATAATTTCGATGTTGCCGAGTTAAAATATTGAAATATTGAATTGAATTGAAATTTGAACCCAATAGTTTTGAAGGTGGGTAATAGCTTCATGAATACATGAATACAACTCAACATATAACAACTATATGCTTAGTAATTCATTCTTAGGAAAGGTTCGAAATTAATGGCAAATATAATCACGCATATAGAAAAGCCCGTTTCGGCAAATATTATATTGATATTTCGATATAATGAAAAGTAAAAGGGAAAGGGGAGGCCCAGTCAGATAACAATACATTTTCACTTACATATACATTATGACATTATTTCATGGTAATCAAACTACGTCAATTGGAATATTATAATTATGAATTCTTAACTTCATGCGACAGATATACCGATGTTTCAACTTATTGAAAGCAAATAATCGAATGTAAAAATACTCTTAAAGACAATAGATCCAACTTACGTATTATATTACAAGATTTCAGTGTTGTTAGATAAGATATTTTCTTAATTTAATTATTTCCATACCATTAATGTCAGAATTTTTTAAATTCCATATGTATTCTTTTGAAAATCTATGAAACATTTTAAAGTGTACTTCACATTATTATATGTGCCTTCAATTCTTTATTTTTTATGCTTTCGGGAAACTTTTTAAGGTTTGAAACGGTGCACTGGGATATTTCTATATCGATCTAATGAGGAAAGAATAACCAATTTGAAGGATGTACTTTTCTAATAAATTATACTTTAATCAAAGAGAGAGAAAAATAACAATTTTGAATAATAAACTATGTATTTACAAAATGCCGGTACAGAAAGTTCAAAGTTTTGTTTTTGATATCAATTATATTTAACAAGTTTTGCAGAGCCTGAAGTATTATTTCAAAAGGGGATCCAGTATTCTTCACAGAAACAATACATCACTTGAGCTAACAATGAAAAAGATAAAGGGATGATCGGCCTCGAAAAACATGGGCCCGCAAAGTGCTGTTATTACGAGTCCTGGAAATAAAGAATATATAGTGTGATTTTTATTGTACAATCATAGAAGAATGCGGAAACAGTTTCGTCAATTTCTTAGGTAAATTATTAAATATTAAGAAAACTACACCCGAATCTGAATAAATGGAAATAAAAATACTAGCATCAGTCAACTGCTTCACGGGGACAACGAATAGAATAAATCTTTTTAAACGTTCGAAGATTATATTTTCCTTACTAATAACTGCGAATATTTGTAACTCAAGACCAGTTAATCATTTAATATTCGTTTAATGTCATTGAAATCTGATCAATCGTTAGGGAGGCCGGGTCCTAAAACAGACGAATTCCGAGTAAACTCTCCTGAGCAGAAATTTTATTCTATTGTTTCTTGATCATCGTTTCAAGTGGCCTTCATTTTATCTTTTCTACAAACTTTTTTTGTTGTTAATTAGTCAAATTTCTAATGTGGGCATTAATAGGTAAAATCAAAACGAACAATTTTTCTGGAAGACCCGGCAATCTTCGGAGATTTATACACGGATGTCGGACCGGTGCTATATTCTGTTAAGAACAACAAATATTAGCCGGCCTGGATAAGCAAAGTCGCTAAGGTAGAAGGGCCTCGGCTCGAAGGGTTTGTTTTCAGAAATATAAATACCAATGCTCTTACACAAAAATATATTTCAAAAATTACAGTACAATTATATATATTATAATGGTAGGTTTATAACTCAGTGTCAGGAATTATATAATTTCTCGTAATCTTCGTTAACTTCAAATGAGACATTATAAGTTAGGTTGTTGGAATCTCCCCACAAACAACATGACATCATTTACATTGGTAATAATAAAGAGGAATGGATGATCGGCTTTGAAGATTACAGGTGGTCTTGGTTTAGAAACAGCAGACATGAAAACTGCCACCACCGCTGCAAATAAAAATTTTATTAAAAGCGTCCCTGATAAGTTTGAATATTCACATTTTATTTCCTACATAGTTGTGAAAAGTCGTTTTATTACGCTCATTTTAGGAAAATTTACTTCTGAATTCTGGCAGATTATTACATTCCCCACTACTCTTCAAACTTTCCACCGAACATTTCTACATCCTTTTACATTTCGAGAGTAAAATAATTTGAGTGACAAAAGTCTTGTGTGTACATGCGATTGTGTGTCTGTAGGGCAGAGAGAGGGGGGAAGGGTGAGATAAGGAGAGGGGGTGAGAGAAAGATGGTGGAGGAAGGAACCTGCACCAAGCAAATTTGAGTTGCAATTAAAACACTTTTCTCTTCATGGGCAAGTTACTTTAGGAGTAGTTTGCTGTAGCTTTCTCCTGGAAAACTGCTTGTTAATTGAGAGTTCGATTTTGCCCTGAGATAACCGAAATCTTTTTTCCTGTACCATCTGCCATCTTATTCGCCAAATCGATTTTTAGGTAAATATAATACGAAGTAGAAATATGTATTTGAAAGGGAAGAGTATACATAATAATGGGTAAACAGATTCATCAGCAAAAATCGAATAGCAGTTTATCTTAATAACAAATAAAACAAATCAGTACTATAGCCTGCGAATCATTTAGTATGCACAGGCTGCAGATAAAATAGTAGAATTCACAACGAACGATATCTAAACCTCAATTATAACATCCACTTCTCGAACATATGTTTCCTCTCACCTTCAATACATTAATGGGTAAAATTATAATTTGAGATTGTCTAACACGCGATTATAATAGTATGTTCAACGTTATCGATGTTCCGTAGCCATATATTATAGTTGTGGATGTTGTGCTCTTCCAACAAACAAAATGACGTCACGTGAGTGGACAATAAGAAACAAAAATGGGTGATCAGCTAAGAAGATCACGGGAGGCGTTGGGTTGATAAAAAATGTCCCGTTTGTGACCAGAACTGGAAACAAAGAACCCAATGAATGAAAAAAGTTGAGTGGTACCATTTTAACACATAATTTTCAATGAGGATTTTCTGCAAATTTAAAATCCAATTTAATAATATGGCATTTCATACTATATACATATATACACATACATTCCAATAGTTTATTGTATTTGTTTTAATTTTCTGCTGTCAAATACTTTTTTTAATTTGAAGTTTGTGTTACCACAAAATTTTTATTATTTTGTTGCCCAATAATAAGCATGTTAATAAAACATTTTTACTCCCAAGAGTCACTTTGTTTTATCAATTATTACTTATATTGTAACAAAAACACCAGTTTTGAAGACTTATATTTCAAAACTTTTTCGAAAATGTTTGGTTAACAACTTTAGGACCAAAAATATTTATAAACATTTCGTTATGGTAGATGTAAGTTTGTTATAGAGTTCTTTGTTTTAACATTTTTACGCAAAACATTAAAACATGAAGATATGAAAATGCATTTAACTCGTGAAGGAGCGTTGGATGCAGTTGAGAATTGAAAATTACTTTAAATATTTTTACTGTGGGTGAGAATCATTATCTAAAAGGTTCCACTTTATTTGTCTAGGGACAGCTCTTACCGAGTTGCTCAACTAGAACCTTTCTATTACAATACAATTATTGAGTAAAAATGCAAATATACGTCTTTACCAACGTTTCTTTTTAACAGTACGTTTTCAGTTACATCTACACCATGACATCGAATTCATAGAAATCAAGCTACATGTCTATTGGAATATTACAATTATGAATTCTCAACTTCATGCAGCAGATCTAAAGATGATTCAAGTTATTGAAAGTGACTATATGAAAACTTTCTGAAAGACAACAGAAATGACTCTCATATTGTATTATCAGACTTCAATGGTTTTAGATAAGATATTTTCTTAATTTAATTCATGCCGCATTATTCATTTCAGATTTTTTTAATTCCTTAATTTCAACTGTATTCTTTTAAAAACCTGCGAAACATATTTTAAAGAGTGCTTCAAATGCTGCCTTTTATTTTTGTATTAATACAGTTCACTTTTCATGGTTTGAAACAGGTACAGTGGGATACTTCTATACGGATCTAGTAAGGAAAAATATACAAATTTTGCTTCGAAGCACAAACGTACTGTTCGCATAGGATTCAAAGGCGATATATTTCGATCAAAGTGAAAAAAAATAACAATTTTGAACGTTTAACTATGTATTAACAAAATGCCAGTTCAGAAAGTTCAAAGTTCTTTTTATATCTGTTACCATTAACAAACGTTTTGCAAAGTCTGATATATTTCAAAAGGGGATCCAGTATTCCTCCCAGAAACAATACATCACTTCAGGTAAGAATGAAAATACATAAAAGAATAATCGGCTCTGAAAAACTTAGGCCCGCACTGCTCTATGTCTATGAGTCTTGGAAATAGAAAATATGTAGTGTGATTTTTATTGTGAAAAATATAGAAGAACGTGAAACCTCAGGTTCTTTAATGCCTTAAGTAAATTTCTTCCCCTCCATTAAATATTGACAACAGTACACATGAATCTGAATAAAGTAGGGGCCTACGGGGCTCTTATATGGCAGACTGTCCTGGAAGAATATTTTCTAACTTCCTGACATAGGGATAGAAGAAAATATTCCCTCTCACGTTTTCGGTTAATAGGTCATACTAAGAAGCTTTTTCGAAAGTCACTTATAGAACACAACACAGTTCAGTGATTTTCAATGCAACGCGGTAATTAAATGTGACTAGATGTATTAATCAATGCAAAGATTCGTTTAATATTCTGCACTAAATTCAGTTCGTCATAGTTTACGACGGGTTTAGGAAATATGTCTAAATTGTATTAGTATGTTTAATTGAACAGCAATTGCGAAAACGCGAATAAACACTTCTGCCAAAGTAAAATTTATTTATCAGCAGATGCTAAATCCGCCAAAAACAGATGAAAGAAGAAGCATGTTCTTTTCGTGGTGGCATTTGACGATGGCTGCGGTACTTCATGAAGCAATGTAGAGCCCTCTTGTGGCTTCTGGAGGAACTTCGTCGAGTTATTTGATGCAACTTTGTCAACTTTCGCTAATCGACGTATAGCATCGGAACTCTCGTCACTGAAGCACGAGACTAACCCATTTTCAAAGCACTGGAGTGTAAATATTTAGACTAAAAAATGCTCAACTCCTGCCATGTATGGACATCTACACTCGGGTGTAGATGGAACTGCGTCTGTTTTCACGAACAAATGAATTCGGTCGTGATGCAACTTCTAGTGTCCAGCAATTTATTCAAGAGATTTTTTTCTCGTGGACATTTACTTTCAAATAGTATTGGATATTTATTTTCTAAAAAAAAAGTCCCGCGTTAACGTAGCGGAAAGGTATCCATTAGGCGTTTGCGTTTTATTTTTGCGTGTAAATGTTATATAAGTAGTTTGTTTTAGAATGTATTATACACTTGTATTTAACTCGCAATAGTTGACAACCAATTTCGGCACTATCATTGACGCAGAATTCTCGTCGTACAGAAATTTACATCCAATTTATTTGTATCAAACTTCAGTTATCATAAATCAATTTATTTCTTGGAGAATGAATTCATGGCAACTGATTAGAAAATAAAAACTGATATATTTTATTTAACTAAAAAAGATTTCCTGAAACTAAATTCATCAAATATTTCCTAATTCTACAAAAATAATAAAAATCTTTAACAAATGGGAATAAAAGCAATGCATAAAATAGACTTTTCCTATGAGCTAAAAAGGCGAGACTCTCGCACAGTGAACTAAGTAATTGTTTTTCTTTAAGGAAATATTTACACTATAAAGGAAAGTTGAAAAAAAAAACATTAAATAAAATTCTCGTTTTGAGGCTCGACAATTATTTTGTCGCAAGGTATGCAATAAAAACTGCTTTTGTAGCACAACACCGTTTAAAAGTATCGTATGACAGCACCGAAGTCAATGCAGACCCAACAAGAGAGAAAAATTAATTTATGAACAATGTAAACCAGTAGACCGAAATGTGTACCACACGAATGAATAAACAAAGGGCAATACAATAGTTTTCCAATTTAAAGTATGTTGTTGATGTCTTCCTATAAAGAGAGAAATCTGTGTAGAGCAAATAACGAAAAAGAGGAAGGGTTAACTAAATGTGAACTTCCGAGGAGATCAGTAGTCTTGATATCAGGAAGAATTGCTTAGCAGTAGGAAAACAGATCTCATTGCCATAATGTTTCTTCTTTGCAAATACATGCTTAATTATGTTAAAGAGGTTTTATCTATTGTATTAAAGGACAAAGTACGTGCAAGTAGAAACTAGTTTCTCAACTAAATATGCAACTGCAGAGGTATACAAAAGCAGTGCCATCTATGAATTTAATTTTAAGAATCAATTCCCAATGAGAAACACCAAAATACTTCATTATATTGAGTGTTTATGGAATTTTTCATCAAATAATATCGAATTAGATGTACAATTGTTTTATTTATTGATAGCAGACTGCATATTTAAAGTGCACCTGAAAATAAATTGAAACAACCTAAAATATTGCATAATTTATATTAGCATAATTTGAATACTAGCGCACCTCTTTACTTTTAAATTATCGCACGTAATTTTTACTTTTTTCATGGTGTGTTTCGTTCATTGGTTCGATCAGAAAATAAGGATTCCTGAAACCTCACGCTATCGAAAACTTCAAACGCAGCACAGAATGTAATGATTTACAGAAGAAACAGTTGAAATATTTTAATAATAAAATTTCTACAAGTTACAACAAAATAAAATATGTAAAGTGCTTGTTTTACTTTTAAATTCATTTGCGTTTAATTTTATTTTAATCCATTGTATTCAGTCTTTACTAGTGCGAAACTTAAGTCCAGAAAAAAAGCCTTTAGAGCTATGACTTTATAATAACGTGTGACGGAAGAGAAAAGTAATTTGAGACACGTTAAGGTGAAAGTTAAAAAGAAGAGACTTTAGAAAAATTGATATCACAGCACAGTTCAGTTCAGTTATCAGATATAGATATAATAGATGGTTATATTACAAAGCAGAGTGATAGAGCCGTTATAAAATGCGAGGTTAAGAGTGTCACAAGGATGGAAAATAAAGCACTTGTAGCCATTCCAGTGTTGTTACTGAGTAGGATGATGTATTCTTCCCATAAAGAGAGTTGTATGCTCAGAGTCCACGATGCAAAAGAGGAAGGGGTGTTTAACTTTGAAGACCACCGTCCTCGAGGCGGGAAGAGCCGCAAAGCGAACGAATCCCACAGCTGCAAATAAAAATCACAACGCCCGCATCAAGAGGTTTCCTCAAAACCTTTCGAAGTCTGACATTAACATATGTCTTACCGTTTCCAACGGCTCTTAGCTCTAAATATCGCCATAAGGCCTACATCAGCAGATCTGCTCGTTAGCTTTCAATGTCTAGCAAACATAGATCCTATAGAATAGAAATGCTACCTCACTGTTAAATACGAATATGGATTATCCCAATAATCGTGGGTCTTCGATCAGTTTATAAATGTTATAACAATATCAGCGTATTATGTATACAACATAAAAATTCATTATTCCTATGTAACATAATACGAGAACCTAAAGGTCATTGCAGACGCCCCAGCGGCCTATGACATGAATACCTCCGAGATTGGGCAAGGAACAATTCTTCAGATTTTACTAATACAATTAAAGTTAAACGGTTCCAACTCATTTTTTCAACTCATCATTTTTACCGGTGCAGAAAAGTTTTTTATCTCCCTCTTGTTTCAGTCTGCCTATGTTGTTTTCTAATGGTTGACAGTTTACTGAGAAGGATATTGCGTGACATTTGAAATGAAGGAAAATGACATTTGACAATTATATTTGAAACTACTCTATATATTTTGGAACAATCTGCAGCAGCTGCTGAAGATTTATTCCCTATAAAACACACAGAACGGATTTGATAAAGAATACTCTACAATACTTATTGTAATTTAAAAAATTTGAGAGGAGTAAGAATTATAAATTGATCGTGCTCCTAGCGTATTTTTCAGAAATGAGTAAAAATACAAGCCCGCGCTTATGGGGTCTCAGTAATCGATTCTGAAAAACTGTCTTACCGTTAACGAAAATATAGACATCACCAGGTTTTTAGTCACAAAACGAATTTTATATTTTAGTTTCTTTACAATAACAATTACGGGATTTTACTATTGGTTTATTACAGAGGCAGAAGAACGTCATTTTCAAACAGTTCTCTAATTATTTGCAGTACTATAAATATTCATGTTAAGAAAAGTAAAGTTTAATAAATTACTATAATTCAGTATCTAAAATGAGTTTCTTTATTATCCTTGTAACAAATTTTATTAATGTCTAATTTATCAACGTTTAAGAGTTACTTAAATGACAAGAGGTTAATTGCTGGTCATGGATAAAACAGTTTAACTTAGTTTTGCGAATAGACCTTTAACAACGAGATTACATAGCGTGAGAGATCAAGTTTTTTCAACGTTATTTGTGGTTTTCTCAGTGTTACGGGCCGCCATGTTTTCTGTAGTCAAACTGGGGGTGGCGGCGAATTAAACTGTTATACCGACTTTCGTTTAACATTAAATTTCATATATGAGTACTGTAAGTATGCAACACGTCGAGATGGTTCGAACTTTCCATTGTCAAAAATTCTTGAGATTGTATATTTTTAAAAACATTTTTTACACATTTTCTTGCCATATGCGTCTCAATATTTATAAAGTATATATGTATTATCAAGAATGGTTCAGGATAAATATAGTGACGCAGAAAGCTGATACTTTTAAAAACAATTTCAATCTCTAAGTTTCAAGAAAATGTTCTTTATAAACATTTTAAACATTAAACTGCCTTCCAATTTCCTGAGACACATTCCCCCTTCGGGTGGGGTTGAATTCTTTCTGAGAAAACACTGACATACAATGGACTAAGGCAATAAAATTGGGTTTGCTTGGATGAAAAAAAGGGTACAGAATTCTATAATATAAAAATAAAACAATTTATGGTTTTAAACTCCTCCGATCCATCTCCTGAAAGACCAGTTTATCCAACGTGTGATTCTAAGAGTGTAAAACTGTTCCACAACAACTTATGATTTCTCTGAATGGTTACTATGAACTATTATTATATTTCCTTCTATGTCTCACTAACACTTCAGCCATTGTTTGAAAAAGATAAGTGTAACTGAAAATTACTCAAAAATATTAGTTTCCATCATCAATATTGTATAAAGACTCCAACAAATTTGTAGAAAGACTCCAAAAAAATTGAACTTTCGAAAATTTAGAGTTAAACAAAAATGCCATCTGCGCCATTTTTAAGCGTCATTTGCTCTATCCGAATTAAAAAATGTAATTCAGATTAGAGCTATTTTTGAAAACAATTTTGAAAATGTATTATTGTAATTCTTGTAAATAACCCTCAAAATCAAAATATTATTTTCAAATTCTCAAGAGTTTTAGTTTTGCCAGGTGAATGGGGAATATTAACTTTGGAGAAAGTCGTCTAAAAGGTTTAGACCCTAGTGACACGAGTGGACGGACACACTGCGTGTCAATATTTATGTATCAAGAACACATAACATGTAGATTCTAAGTATAGAAAGTGTTGTAGGAAATAATTTACTACTCATAGCAACAAGATTAAACCACGTTTACGGTATCATCCTCGCAATACAAATTTTTTCTATCGAAAAATCCCCTTTTTGCCACAGCATTGCACTTTCTGTATAACACGAAGGCAGTTTGTTTCTTTCTCGCAAACTATAGCTTTAATATTGATTCGAAAAATAATTTAGTCAATTTTTGAAATTCCAAAGCTTTTAATTAAAATCGGACCTTCACTATTTTAAGAAGTGAACAATGCTCTGTTAAGAAAAATAAATCATTTGGAATAGTTTTTTAAAAAAATCGTTTACAACCATTAAGAAAGCGTGTGCATGCCGAAAATAAGTGCGTGCTTATACAACACATTTCCATGCTTTGCAAACAATCACAGTGCCACACGTGGAAAATGTGCAAGAGACAAAGTTTGGCCGACATACCGTCCATTTGGATTCACTAAAGCATTCAGGTTACGGGCGCGTCATTCTGCCCAAAAACATTATGTTGCAGGTCGCGCTTCGAGAATTCACGAGCAGAAATAGAAATGGGCGATCGACTTTGAACGTTGCAGGTGGCGCCGGCCGATACGCAGAGTACACTGCTACGACAGCTGCAATAATTAAGTTGAAAATTATTAAGTTGTCAATAATTTTGTTCTGAAGTTTAAAGGTGGATAAATATTAATAAATGGTTCCTCTAAGATGAAATACGTCTTATGTCCGGATATACAGTTTAGGAATTAATTTCCAAGTGTTCCTCAGACCGATAGTAGAATTTCTACAACAGTAAACATTTTGAACGTTGGATAAATGATGCATTTTCTTGACATCTATACACTATTATTTTGTCTGATGCAATGTTTATGACACTCGAAGGGTCCACTTCAAAGTGGAATGTCAGTTTCACACTCATTTTGCTCTACCCGACAAATGGCGGATAAGTAATTTTGATGATGTTCTCTCCGTCTATTCTACTTGCTGACAATATCACTGCGGCACAATACTGATCGTCTAAAATTCGCAAAGCTCTGTATATGGTCCGGAAGAGAATCTTTGAGGTGACTGAGGCGAGTCGGTCACGAAAAAAAGAGTGCGAAGACGGGACCTATATAAATGGCCTCCTCGACAATGACAGAAACCAAAACCAAGCTGGTTGGTTAACCTGTTTTGAACGACGTCCTTCTCTCCTGATTTTCAGAAGACGGGTTCGTCGTTTAAAGCCTCTTTAACACATACTTCTATAGGTGATCTTGCCAGGTAGTAGTCATTCGGTCGATTACCGACTTAGGTAACTTAGCATCAACTGATGTCAGTGATGTTACTGCCGTGGCTGTGATCGGGAGGTTCGAGGATTTAAGCCTCGACGTTGGTAGGATTTCCGACTCTAGATATGAAGCTAGGTTGAGTTCAACCGTGAGTTCAGCGGCCGACTGCTCTGATCGGTAGTTTTTTTTGTGGTTTATCCGATTAACGCCTGGCGAATACCGGAGCAGTACCGTAACAAACGGGCCACGGACCGCGCTCATTTTCTTCCTTATCCTAATCTCACCCCCCCCCCTTCCTCACACGCGCACACTCACACTCACACTCACACTCACACGCACTACACTGCCGCACATACCGGGAGATCAGTCGGAGCCTTAGAGCTTGTCTCGGCTTGACGGTGCCACGTTGGTGGGAGACACCTGGTTGGGGAAAAATCCTACATGCCGACGGGTAGGTGTGCGTCGGATCTCGTCATCCAGCGAGGGAAGATCACCGCCCCCGCTCGCGATAGAAAACAAGCACTACACTTATGGGACTAATGATATTAGCAGTTGACATGCCCGGAATAATCAATCGATCAATGAATAATTCGGTCAATTAGTAGGAACGGGAAACTCTGTGAATACTCGGAAGTTTGAAGGCGTATTCAGAGTGAGCTGAGAACAGAAGGTGCATTCACACGATACAAAATCGTGCTACTACGACATGCGAAGGAACATGCATCAACGGAAAGGTATGTGTACGTACCATCCTTAGTGCCTGATATCTCATCCCATTCCAATCACGGGTACAGAACTCGTCCTATGAACATAGTTCTCGGGATCCGATTTCCACTATGTGTGAGAAGAAACATAAATGGTCGATCGGCTTTGAATATCACTGGTTTTGGACGTCTCGATGATTTCACCACTTTAGCAGCTGAAAATTAATGAATGTGAGGATGAAATCACGTGAGTAATTGCGGGGGGAGGGGTGAAGAAATAGATAAAACATTTTGTTAGTTATTGTACAGAATTTCTTTCAATAAGTTTAAATAAGGTGAACTTTATATTTCCCAAAGTATTTTTTACTTTAATAGACAAAATGAATCCCAGAAATCGAGACGTCCTCTAAAAATATTTTTCGTTTTTATTTAACACACGTTAAGCGAAAAAATGTTCTGTCAACAAAAGTTCTATTATTTATCTAAACCACCTTACTACCCTGTACAGAACTCAACATAAAATCTATTGTATTTGTCAATTATATCGTTCAATGTGTTATATAATTCTTCTCACGGAAGATTTTATTCATTTACTAGAAAAATATTAAATGGAAACAAAATAGTTCAATGGAAAAGCGAGGCCTTGAGAGACCCAGAAATGTAGTTGCCTTTCTTGTTTTGGGCTGCGCATGTCTGTACTGATTTTGATACAGCACTTAAAATCGCAAACTTCAGTAGAACCCCAAACAGTTTTGTTGGACTTGCTTTTTTATTGTTTTCAAAAGGGCTTTGACACATCACTTCCACAGAACGGCTTAACACCGTAAAGTGTCAGCCAAAGAAAAGTTTCAAAGCAAACTTCAGTTATCGAATTTAATAACGAAGGGCTGGATCTGCCTTTGGATGACGTCAAATGCTTCTCTTCGAATTCATGTAAACCAAATTGTGTTTAGTCAAAGCACGGTATCTTTTTTTCAATTCCCCCGTAATGTATAACTATTGAACAATATTAACTCAAACAAAAACTTAGTAAAGCGAACACGAAACAGGATGCATCACACTCAATGACATCGCATCGCATCATTTCATTCACATTACAAGTTCCCCATCTCGATCAGGTTTTCAGTCTAGTTTCCCTGATTTTTTGAGCACATGCTGTGATGGACCCTGGTTTTACTTCCGGACATAAATGTAACTTCATTATCTGTGCACGTCTGCTAGAGTTTAGTGGGAAATTTAGTTATTCAAATTAGCGTTCTCCTCGTTGACACTGCAGGAAGTTCGTATATTCCCAGACGAAGGACATGATGGACAAGAGACGAAACTTCTAGCTGACTTGCCTTTGAAAATATATTTTATTCTATCTGAGCAAATATTTTTCTAACAACTTCTGTCAAAAATGCTCATTTCTTTCTATATTCAGAATTGAACTTGTATATGGTTTAGGGAAGGGATCCAAGAATGAAACGTGCACAGAATACTCTTTCCCCCGTAGCACGTCACAGTTTCTGTTTTTGACGTAAAATAAATAAATAAAACGCAAGTTCACACTGTGGCGAGTTCTAATGGCGCTTTTCGCCGAGGACGGCCGGAAACTGCCGAGATTCTCCGAAGCCAGTGACGAGTTAAACCAAAGTGCAAATCGCCGTGAAACAAGATTGCAGATCGCTGCAGCTGGTAGTGTCACGAAAAGCGGCGGCGAGCTCTCAAGTCGGTGTGCTATTCCTTTGCGATTTTCTCGTTGCATGTCTGTTTCTCGCCTGCTTCTACACTAATACTCTTTAGATATGCGTATGTATTGACGAATTATCCAATATATTTTGATTAAATTGCAAATTCATAATTTCAAATATATAAAAATTTATTTTTATTTCTCTGGTTTGTCATCGCCGCACCTATAGTTGACCGGACGCCTCCACTGAGAACTTGATGTCTGTAAATTAAGTGATAAAAAATATAAACTACTACTCCTTTTTATAAATTTGAAACAAAGTGAATGGTAATACATACGGCATGTCATTTTCTTCGAAGAATGTTTGGCAGAAACGTATGTAATAAATCCTACGCCGCAGACATATCATTTTCACAATATATAACTCTAACAGTTGAATTAATATTGCTAAGATAGAAATAATCAAATGATCATGGCATTGTTATATTTAGTCTGCGTTTTAAACAAGTTCCAAGGAAGTCTAGCAAAAATAATGTGTTGAGCTTAGTTTCACATTTTGTGTAGTATATATTTATAACATGATCAAAAATTAATATTTTGATTAAGAATGTTTGCAAATATTCACATGTTTAATAACGAAGTCAACCTTTTTGTGACAAAAAGAGGATTATATAATTTCTTAAAAAACTGTTTAAAAACTTACCATTAACTCTTGGAAGGTTTTTGGTTTCAGAGAAATAATTCATTATTGTAAAAACGAATTTTCATCAAAAAGCATGTAATTATGACTTTATTTTGAATCAAGACATATTCAGACATATTCATTAATAAATATAACCTTTGACTATCATATATTCATTAAAAACTATTATATTAGTTTGTTATGGTACATTTTTATGTGGCATGATATTTCACTACATATTGTCAAAATTCATTGAATTCTTTAAAAGTGCCTTCTCGCACATAGCATTCCAAATATTTTTAATTTGATTGGATTGTTCGCTAGATTAATTTTTCTTTGCACTTTTTAAGCACAGTAAACACATTTTTGTAATATCTTATGGTGCTCTATTGGGAAATGGTTAATAAATCCATTTTACTTTGAATCACTTCAATATTTTGCACTTTCACTTTGGTTTAATCAGTTTCTTCAAAAGAGAAGAGATTTATCAAATGTTGTATTTGACAAAGGAAAACATTTTCATGTCCAGAACGAAATATTAAAGTGTAGATTCAAAAGGATTTTATTTTGAACCTACATTTTGCCATTATTTTGAACTTCTGTTGTTCATATCTTATTTTAACAGATACATTTTCAAACGTATTTTGTGTTTTTAATTACCATTATCCCAAACCCCTTGTGTAAACAAATTTATTTTCAATTAATTAGATTTTTTATCAAGGTTGTTCACCTCAGAGCACAGAGAGATGAAATGATGACTTTCATCCTCTGTTAAAGTACTAACCAAGTCTTCCTAAATTGCGTTCTTCTTAGCTGTGATGGGGTGACCGTTTCTTTTTTTAGTCAAGTTAGTTTTAAATTTGAGATGAAGATATCATTTGCAAATTCTCACAGTCTAATGAACATGGCAGTGGGAAATGTAATTTTATCTTGTAGGACTCTTTCTCGAATGTTTTGTTTATGTTTATCATAAGATTTTTCTTTTTCTAAACATCCTATTTTTTATTTTGACATTGTATCTTGCCACTTAATTTCCCTTCATACAAAATGCTATAAAAAGTTCAAGAATTAACAATTAATTTATAAAATACTATTATTAATCACTTTCAAAAGAAATTGAATTTCTTTTGAAATTGTATTTAATCTAAAATTTCATCCTGTGAAAGAAGATCGTAAAAAAATGAATTACAGTTCCTTTAAAGATAAATTACCTTATAGAATGTCCCTTATAAAAAGCAAGACAGTATTTCATAAATCGTTTGTAAAGACCATGTCATTTCCAGATTTGCCAACTTGAAAGAGTTTATAATGGGGGAATTGCTACTCTACCAATGAAAGTAATCAGATGAGATTCAGTTACTATTAAAAATACAAATGGATGATCAGCAGTAAAAATTACTGGGCGGGGAGGAAAAAGAGGTGCAGACAATGGAACCACTCCAACACCTGAAAAATAAGATTAGTTTACAAAGTTCAGTTTACTAGAATGGCTATAATTTGTCTACTCCCATATCATCACACAAGAATAAATGACAAATTACCAAAATTTGCCTTGGGGTAAACCTGAAGAAATAATGTACTAATTATTGTTATTATGTTGTATTTTTATAGATAATAAGAAGATATATATTTATTATGTAACTTTCAGAGGAGTGAAGTTAGAAAAGCTTGATAAGGAGTCTTGATACCACAGGAGTGAAATGGGTATAAACCTAGTAAATATTTCAAAGAAAATTGAAGATTTTCGAATACAGTTTTTATCCGAGATCATCATTGTAATCCCCTATAATGGGATATTTGTTCATATCAATGTCACAATTGATTAGCATTATTAATAGAAATAATAGAGTTTAATTATACTACTTGTTTGCATTACATTTATTAACTTTTTTTGTATGTTTATGAAATGATAGTGGTCAATAATGACCCAAGTTGTTTTGCATCAAGTGTATTCAAATGAAAAGAAAATGTCACCCATAATATAAATTCTTAAACAATTCTGTTGATGTAATAAGGATTTAATAGTAGACTAGCGTACTATTGCAGATCTATCTTCTTTTCATAAATAATAAACTGCATAAAAGTTTGCAAAAATATTAATTGTCATCGGTGGTGAAAACCTACAATTAAATTACGATGACCTATTATGAAATTACTGCTCAGTATTTTAAGATCTCGTCACTTCTCTCCGGAAAAGCACCATTCACGATAACTTGAAACTTTGCATACGACTACTTGAACCTCAAGGACAATAAAACCACAGATTCAATGCACGAAATATTCTCGTTTTATTTAATCCACTTCGCATGCAATTCGGTAGATTTATAAGACGATATTAGATGGTTGCACACATCTTCCCACGAATATTATGACGTCATAATTCTTGATTAGGAACGAGAACGAGCGGTCGACCTTGAACTCGATTGGCCTTTCCGGAGCTGATGGAGGGACGACCTCGACCTCTGAAATCAGAAGGCGATCGTCAAGTGGCGGTCCAGAGAAGGGGTCGAGCGATCGAAGTGCAGCAGTGCACCCACCGACTGAAAATGCGGCTCAGGGCAATTAGAAGCAATTTGGATAGTTTGCCATGAAAATAGAAAGTAATTGACTGGAGTGAGGCAAATAATTAATGCCTTAAAAAGTCCTTGATAACAAGAAGCCAGAGTTTGCTTTCTCAAACTTACTTCGTGAAAGTATTGTAAACTTGTCAGATCCTCAAAAGATTAAAAATGGCTCAGTCTTGTATTCATAAATGTTGATAATTCCTACATCAGTGTGTAGAGAAAGTGATGAAATTATTTGGCGATTCAAAACAAGAGATTAAGAGACAAAATGTACGGGTGAAGCCTCTGGAAGTATGTATGATAACAGCACTAAAATATCCACGAATGTGTGTCCAATCTCAGATAATTTGAACTAAGCCACATCCGAAAAACGAATTATTACGAGTGAAACGAAGTGTTTTAGCTACTACCTGGATAGTATACAGATGTACAGGAAGTGTGGACACATGTGGACAGGAAGAACATTAACTTGAAAGGTGAAATATTCTTACTTCAACAGATTTATTCATCTACTCATTTGTGTTACCATTAATTATGGCAAATGGAGAAAAAGTATAAGTTTATTTAAAAAGTTAGTGAGAATTTATAATTTTCCGGTAATACTTAGGTCATTAGTCCCGTAAATGTAGTGTGTGTCATTTCCTGGGAGAAAGTTGTGTTCTTCCTCTGTGGGGACGTGAGATCCGGCGGTGACATGCATTCGCATCGTGGACTTTTCCCTCCAGAAATCTCCTCCAGCGAGGACCGCCAAAACCGGGACAAATTCCAAGTTTTAGTGAGTGTGTTAGTTTGTGTAAGGGAAGAGAATAGATGAAGGATGAGGAAGGAAAAGCCGCGCACGGTTCGAGGCCCGTTGGTTGGGGCAATGCTCCAGCATTCGCCTGGCGTAGACCGGAGATACCACGCAGAACTACCATCAGAGCAGCCGGCCACTCCAATGAGTGGTTGGATTCGAATTAGTTAAGTAGCTAGAGTTTAAAATCCACCACTGTCGGGACTCGAACCCTAGGACGATGGTGTGGAGGAAGCAATGTTGCCACTGAGTTGTCGCAGTCTGTATTTCCCAGAAGCGAAGCAAACCACCATCTCAGCGCTTCCTCTCATTTCAAGGGAAACCCCCAATCTAGATAAGAGAGATGGATCCATAAAATACCACTTCTCACCCGGCCAACGCAGTGTACCTCATCACGAAATGTTAAGCGGCAAACTTCCACCTAGCTTGATAAATTACTCGAGAAACAAGACACATAAAAGTCGGTTGTTCCTTGAGGGTCAGGCTTCTTTTTTTAACTTCTTTGGGGCCTCGCTATACAAATATATCCCGATTTAAACACAATCACCACAAGGTCGCGAGATGGACGGAGAGGGGGACACTCATCCAATCGCGAGCTTCGTTACAACTTAAAGTTTTTGTACTGTAGCTCCTGATTGGATGACAATGCCCCCCCCCTCTTCTTACACCTCGTGGCCTTGAAGTGCCACTTCGTTGAAATCCGCGTATACATAAGGATCTACTTCATCTGCAGCCACAACACGACCGAAAAAAAAACACACATCAGTCGTCCTTACGATAATGATAATATAAAACATAATATCCTATGACTAAGCAACAAAGATCAAAATAAATTCAAGGAAGCAAAAAGTTCCTCTAATTACTGTGGAAATGCCGAGTCGCCGTTTGTACGGGCGTAACAGGCTACGAGTCACAGTGCTATTTTTGATGCAATTCTGTTCTTTAGCGACACAATAACCGGAGATGACCTTTAATTCAAAAGATGATGGGTTGTCATACACAACGAGAGGTTGTACCATCGTAATTGTTGAGTAGGCTTCTAAAAAGGAAACTAAAAAGATTGTTTTTTTGATAGAGGAAGAAAAGGTATTAAATTTCCATGGAATATGAAAGATGCATGTACAAACGTTTTGTTTAGTTTTTTTTTTCTTCAAGGAATCTAAGACGAAATGTCTTAAATTTACTTTTTTGTTTTTACCTACCAATTTTTTTCTTTTTTCCGATAACGTTTTTAGTTCTTGATATTGTCCGGTCACTACCCTGAATTACATTTTTGTTGTTTCTGCCATTTCGTTTTCTTTTTCGTTTCACTTCATGTTAACGATTTCATGAACAACAAAAAATGGTGAACCATTGCACTAGGTTTTTACACAATACAGTACACATTGCTATACAGTGTTAACATAAACTATGAGTAATTTCAGATGGAAAAATCACCACTGCATTTCTGATAATGTTAGCTATAATTAATTTATTTACAATATTGACCTTCAGAACCCCCACATCCCACTAGAAAGTTTTAATTTTTCAATTTCGTTACTGTCTGCATATCGCTGCATTTTTATGTGCTTTTCCTAGACTCGAAGCGCTGTTATAGACTCGAGAGGTCATCAGCGTGATGCATGAACAGTAACTGCACTTCAATTTTGGGGGTTGGTTGGCAGGCTTAGATTCTGGCGGCCAAACGTTTGAGGCGATCGCAAGGCCACGTGAAATTAAATGCTATCGGTATTTGCACCCCAATCCCGTTATTTATCAAATTTGCTTGCAAATTAAAAAATTAGTTCTTTCTTCGACAATAGTTACTACATATAATTGAGGAGAAGACGATTTTTTTTCCATCTGAATTGACTCGATTGAATGTTGTTTGTGATGTAATGAAAGCAATCATCCTCATGAACAACTGTAGGGCAGTATTTCTTTTATTAGGAATTTAATAAAGCAAGCATATGAGTGACAGAGGGCGTGCAGAGTCGGAGTAAGCATTAGGGATTGTACCTCTGTAGCCTTATCGATCTACGTATTGTAGTGACCATCAAGGAGGGTACTGACCACAAGGCAGTGCACGCACAATTACCTCCGTACCATCTTTTAACACCATCGACGAACGGTCTTATCAAAGATGCACCTAGGAAGTTTTTATTTCATTCTTTTCATTACTTTTGTTCTTAAAAATCAGTGGGAAGGCACCTAGTCCATTTCTAAGAAAGTAAAAAAATTAAAAATTCTTCAACCAACAACCAAATAGACGGTTACCAAAGTGGACTTTTCATGGAAACCAGCATTTGTGGAGTGTCATTTATAGAAATTAATTATGCCGCCTCTTGCAGCAGTTTTATCGCAAGGTAAACAGTTTTCACTATCACAATCATTATCTTCAGATCCGTTCTCTGAGGGCATATAAGACGGCGATTGTGAAAATTATGTTAACGAAAATGTTAGTGATTGTGGAAGATTTGTTGTAAAGATGATAATATTTTAAATAACAACGTTGTTAAAAACGGCATCTCTTTTTTCTTGTATTCAAATACAAACTCATTAATATACGAACACACACATTCCCAACTAAAGAGCTGTTGAGGCTGCTTTCAGTTCTTTGCCGTAGGTTGGAGCCGAAGTGGACTTCAAGAACACGTAAATTGAGGACCGGCTACCTCGTCCCCTCCCAGATAAAACTGGAAGGTGACTATTTTCGAAGAACATTTTCGTAGCCATTATTCTTAAAACAAATCCCTTCTCAACTTTTCAGACTTTTGTCTGGCATATTTCTTTTGAAATATGGTTTGTTTAAAGTTCGTTTTCATTCAATTGAATCATTCATATATTTAATGAATTCTATCATGTCATTTTTATTCTACTTTTTTCTGCTAATGTTCCATAACGTTCCATAATGTTCCATAAAATGAAATTTGGACACTTATAGGTTTTCTTTCTTTCTTTGCTTTTCAATTTTTTATTGGAGCGAGTGTGGAAGATTTTCAATAAGGCACAAGGAAAAACTTGACAGCAGCGCGGCGGCGGCGGGACGCTTATCGCGCTTACCTGCTCAATCAGCGGTTTTCCTTACCTGTGTTGATTTGGTCCGCAATTTACACGTAAAATTAGAAAGTAAGTTTCGCGAGAAAAGATGAAAGGATTATTTGGTTCCCAAAATTCACACAGCCCACGGCATTCCACCCCAAAAGGGAAAGTCCTAGGAAGTCTAGGTATACGGAGAGCCTGAAATAGAGGTGAAAGCAGCGAGCCGCGACAAGACCGCACTTTGCGTCGAAGGTTTGAGGCAATGAGCGACCTCCCTTGTACGAATGAGTGAACACTCATTGCCCACTCATTTCCCGTTAAGGGTTCTCTGTGAATACGATTTGCTTCCAGACAGTGGGTTTTACGTGCCTTCTGCGGTTTGGGCTAGCCCTAGTGCCTTACTCCGACCTCGCCCTTTCCGAGCGCTGTGCGCCTCACCTGTGGCTGCTGCGGCGACCGTGCCCTCCTCCGTCACCTCCACGAAGGCCTTTTGGATCACCTGGCTCACCGACACACTCAAGTCGGTGATGCCCGTCAGGTTGGCACCCGGCCCGAACAGGTCTTGAACCCCCAGCTGAGCAGAAAGAGGCGATTGTGAGCGCTGCTTTGAGGAGCGTTTATGAACATCATTTGCTGCGTATATGCTGTTCAGAAGATAAAAGTCATCACTTATTAAATCTGTTTTTGCAGTGTCAATTCCCATACCGCGAAACGTAAGGAAGAAAGTACGTTCTTTCGCTTGTTTACGTTACTTGAAGAGGCAGGATCAAAGTATGGGTTATCATAAGCAAGTAATTATAATATTTAGATACTTTTTTTCAATTATGAAATTTCTTTTACAAAGATTACATGGTATTAACTCCATCCCAACAAATGTTGTGGTAGGAGTGGAGGCGGGGTTGCAAGTTACTATTTTCTCATAAATACTCTTCTGAATTCTGTAGTTTGTTGTTTACCAATAAAAAAAATAACTCGGGAGCGAAAAGATCCATTTTCAAATAGCACATTAAAACAAACCTTGCTTTCTTCAAATATCATTCAAATCTTTAGAGTTAAAGGCGGAGAAGGGATTTCAGAGATTAAGAGACCGTGCGCAGATTATACGCCTCCCCCTAGCGGCCCATACAGTTTTCCCTCTGAATTGACAAAAAACAAAGAACAAAAAAACAACAACAAAAAAACAAATGAGGTTGAAAGTGGCGTGGAGGATGGCTCACCCGGGGCAGCTTCTCGTGCAGCTGGAAGGTGCTCTCGATCTTGAACTTGGGCAGCGAGACGATCACCTCGCCCGACGACATCTGCCTGTTGACGGCGGAGAAGTTGAGGGAGGTCAGGCCTGCCTCCACGCGCGCCAGGCCGTCCACTTCGTCGGGCAGGATCACCCACATCTTCATGGTGCGGCCCTGCACACCCCACGCCACCACACGTCACCACACGTCAAACGGGCATTAAAAAACAGGTTCGCAAAGATTTCTAAGCCACCACCTTATTCCCCGTTTTCTCTAACAACGCTTTAAGATTTACAACTTCCCTGTGAAGAAAGTTGAGTTTTGAATTATCTCCCTGACCCTTATTATAAATGTACAATTTAAAAAAATCGTTAGCGAAATGGGCGGAAAACGAAAGGACCAGGAATGAGAAGTGACCGCCAAGGAAGAAAAGTGACCGCCAAGGAAGAAAAGTGACCGCCAAGGAAGAAAAGTGACCGCCAAGGAAGAAAAGTGACCGCCAAGGAAGAAAAGTGACCGCCAAGGAAGAAAAGTGACCGCCAAGGAAGAAAAGTGACCGCCAAGGAAGAAAAGTGACCGCCAAGGAAGAAAAGTGACCGCCAAGGAAGAAAAGTGACCGCCAAGGAAGAAAAGTGACCGCCAAGGAAGAAAAGTGACCGCCAAGGAAGAAAAGTGACCGCCAAGGAAGAAAAGTGACCGCCAAGGAAGAAAAGTGACCGCCAAGGAAGAAAAGTGACCGCCAAGGAAGAAAAGTGACCGCCAAGGAAGAAAAGTGACCGCCAAGGAAGAAAAGTGACCGCCAAGGAAGAAAAGTGACCGCCAAGGAAGAAAAGTGACCGCCAAGGAAGAAAAGTGACCGCCAAGGAAGAAAAGTGACCGCCAAGGAAGAAAAGTGACCGCCAAGGAAGAAAAGTGACCGCCAAGGAAGAAAAGTGACCGCCAAGGAAGAAAAGTGACCGCCAAGGAAGAAAAGTGACCGCCAAGGAAGAAAAGTGACCGCCAAGGAAGAAAAGTGACCCCCAAGGAAGAAAAGTGACCGCCAAGGAAGAAAAGTGACCCCCAAGGAAGAAAAGTGACCCCCAAGGAAGAAAAGTGACCCCCAAGGAGGAAAAGTGACCCCCAAGGAAGAAAAGTGACCCCCAAGGAAGAAAAGGGGCGTGGCCCACCTGGTAGGGTAGCTCGAGCAGGCGCGCGCCGAGCTCCGGCAGCAGCGCGTAGCGGAAGTGCGAGGTCACGTGCATCATGGGCACCGACACCTGCGACGACGCCGACACGTGGAAGGGCTCGTTGCGCGTCTGGCCGTCAGCGAAGGGCTTCTCCCACGAGCCCTTGAAGTAGATGGCGTTCACCACCACCATCAGCGTCGAAGGGTCCAGCTCGGCTGCGACACGCAATACACCGCTCCCTCAGCACCACGAGCACGCGCCGCCGTTTCCCTAAAGCTGCATTTTACGTCTAAAATTCAACTTCAATGGCGAAGTTCTAATAAGTCATTACGGTTACCTCTGGCGACGACCCTTTGAAAGAAAACAAGTGGTGCTACAACACGTAATGACTTTACTCATTAGTGATTGGCGACGGAAATCTCCGTCTGTATCCAAGGGCGGATCCAGCCGATCATTTTGCAGGGGCCCATCGCAAATGATTGTTAAATATTTTTTTTAAAATGTTATTAAAATATTATTTTTGTAGTGTATACATGATACTGTTCAATATTTTAAAAAAATAATTACATAATTATAATAAATAATTTAAATAAATATTTATATCAAATAAAGGAAAGTAACAAATGAAATCTAAGCATTTTTGAGGGGGCATGGGCCCCCTGGCCCTCCCCTGGATCCACCAAGGTTCTGTATTAACCATGGTGCGTTGCTCGCTGAGAGAAAATTTGGGCCAAGGATTCTTTTTCTGCATTTTGATGCTATCCACAGGTGACAGTAAACTAATTTGTGATGGGTATTAAGTAGGCACCGAACGTCTATTATGTACGTTTTCCAGATTTATCTCCGAAATTCCATAGTAAACATAAGTTTGTTCTTGAAATTAGTTGGCGGGAAGAACATGTAGTGAATGATGTGCTATCAAATGATGTCTAAATTCTTAATGAAATGTTGACAATGGTGATTAAGGTCTACCGAGAATTGATAATGGCTTCTCTTGTAGCGATTGTTAAGTGACAAAACAATTCTGTACCACAGAAACCATATGGTGTGTACATTAGTGGCAGTGAATCTGGCAACGAAGACGATCCAGTAAATATTTCTAATTTAGCACGATGAAGCGGAGGATGATTTCCAAGCCAATAATAAATTTAAAAACTAAAAATAATAAAAAATAAATCATAATTTTCAGTTATGTTTAAATTGATATTGAACCTTTTGCTTGTCTGAAGCTCGTACTCGCCGTACCGAAAGTGTCCGGTCCCCAGGGGGTACGACATGCGTCCGACCACCGTTTCACCAATGTGTTAAAAGAAGTCTTGGGCTTTCGCTTTGTGAGTGCTCTTGGCTGTCCGGGAGACGACGAATCGAAGACTGGTGTCGACGTTTCGACTATCTTGTCGTGATATTCCTAAGGGCTGGCCTGCAGGACAGCACATCGACATCACAGCATTTAATGCGGCCTCGCCCGGGTAGCCAAGACAACTGAATGCCTTATTTGTGATTAAGTAATTTTATAGCATTGCAACTTTCATCCTTCAAGTACCGTTACTTTACCCATCTTTTAAAAACGTCTGTTAAAAACGATTAGATACCATGAAGAACGAAATATCTGGCTTGAATATTTGCGATGTAGAACAGATCCCAAGAAACCGTTGTTTTCCAATTTTGAAAAATTTGAAAGATTTTTCATGAAAATAGGATCTATAATATACTTCTCAGTCAGTTTTTCTCTCTTTCATAAATTGAACGGGACGCTAGATTTTTGGCAAACAGCTAAAGAGACGGATAAATGAAACACGGGTTTATGTAGTTTGCATTAAGATAGATTAGCCAAACGACAATTTGATAGGGTCTATTTGACTCTTAGCTTTCATCATCGCTGATTAACATAGACCGTCGTTTAGTCTGAACGTAAAATTTCCAATCTACTCTACAAAAAGAGGGGAATATCTTTGATCCCTTCTCTTTCAGACCTACAATGAAAGTAAGCAGTATGTTTCTTCGGATCAGAACATTTCAGCCTGTCCAACTTTGTACTGCCCTGCCCGTCACTAACAAGTCTCCATTGTTCGCGGGTTCCCGGTAGAATGGCCCGTCCTTCTCTTCATACCCTCCATTCTACTTAATGTTGACTTGGTTCCCACCATCTCAACGGATGTTAGAGATAGCCCATAGGCCCATCTTCAACATGAGTAACGTGATAGATGGGATCTGCTGAGATCCCCATTGAGGAGCCATCTAAGTTAAGCTAGCCACCATTAGATACAGGGTGCCTGTCACATCATGCTACAACACAAGTGGAATAGACAATGGCATCGTTTGAGCATGCAAAATCGTGCATGTCTTAAACGCATGCACGTACGCCACCCGGACGGACAATTCGCGATAGATGACCCCAATCCCACCACAACGCTTAAGTACACAATGAGCTTACGAGATCTTCTAACCCAGATCTTGCCGAACCCAGCTGACTACTGCAATTCCGCCAGTTCCGGCTTACCATTTGGGCATTTCTACTTAATTCAATACGTGTATTTCAAATCGGTTTCATTTATCCACATCACTTAGCTACGTGTCAAAAAATAGTCGCAGAAGCGTGGAAGTGTATAGTACCCAGGAGATCGCGGATCTTGTTGTCGGTGATGTGTTCCACCCAGCGGTTGATGGTCTTGCGGGAAGCCTCGTTGTCGTTGACGAAGTCCAGCTCCTGAGCGTCTGCGCGGAACTTGTCGACCGCCGTGCTCCTGAACGGCGCCTTGATGGTGGCGCCCGTCTTGGTGTACACCTTGTTGGCGATGCGCACGATCGTTGCGTTGTTGCTCTGTCAACATCAGCGTGGACGACACTCGCTTAGCTGCTGAGATTTAATAGCGGTACAGAATAACTCTGAATAAATGTTACCATCTTCTCAGACATGTAGGGGGTAGAAGATGATAACATTTGACAATGAACATATAGTGCGATAGTTCTTATAACGGTATTACACATGCGATATCTGCCTCTGAGTAAGGCAACGTATCATGCACTGGTGATTAGCAAGTATGGTAAATCTCTTTGTTAGACTGCCCTACCAAACACCAGCCCACTAGTTAATTTGTACAACATCACCCGAAGTAAAATTAATATTATAATAACATATGTGGTGTTCAGTAAATAATTCTGTTATCCTCACATAGAAGGTAAATAGTTTTTTTAATGTGGTAATTTTTTCAACTTTTTCAATTTTTATATCATTGCGCAATTGTGTTGAATAATTCGAATTTGTGGATGTGTGATTGCCAGAGGGTGTTTTGAAAGTCATTAACTGATCGACACAAAGCAGCCGTTAAGGCCAGTGAAGGCCGACACCAGCAACGCAGCCAGATAGCGAGAGCAAATTGGACGGGGCAGAGCCGGTTGCAGGCAAATTCTTCTTGAAGCCTTGAAGACTTTTTTTTTTTCAATCACGATCGCGACGAGATCCATTAACTCCATAGAATAATCATGGGGGGGGGCGGGCGAGTTAACTGCAGGCCTGCGAAAATCCCCTTGGGGCCGTCTGACGTCAGAGGTGACGGACGCGTTCGGAGGAAGGGGGCGGGGCCAGCTTACCTCGAGGCCGGCGAAGAGCTCTTTGAAGCCGTCCTTGATGACGTCGCCGTCGGCCGGCAGGCGCAGCGCCGCCTGCAGCTGCTGGGCCGTGCGGCCGCCCGCGCCCTGCAGCACCAGGGCCAGCGCCGCGCTCGCGCTCATCGGCGACACGATCAGGTTGCCCGGCTCCGAGCGCAGCACCTGCAACGCGAAGAGCAGGCGCAGTTGCAGCGAAACGCATACCAGCGATTTGTCTTCCATTCTCCTGTCTTCGAGCCCTTCTGCAAGTGTGCTTCATCGACTGCCTGATTTGTTTTAAATTTACAGCACACAATATCATTGTGGTTAGGCGGAAGAGCAGGCCCTATGGCCTGAGCCTCGCCATTAATAAAGACATTATTATTATTATTATTATTATTATTATTATTATTATTATTATTATTATTATTATTATCATTGTAACTCAAATAATAGCACATAAATGATAATTACACTAACCATTCGAACAAATGTGTAAAAATAGATTTGTTTCTTTAATTTTTAGAACTACGATAATTTTTAATATAAAGTCGATTTCGAAATATATTCTCATTGTGCAATAAGTTTTCGTTCATAAGAATATTACATTCCAAAAGCGGATTAAATTAATAATGAAAGCCTAATATAAGCAAAAAATATCAGAAACCAAATATTATCAACTTTGTTAATTTGGTTTGCAAGTAATGGTATCTTGATCTAAATTGCACCGATCAGTCGCAAGAGTTAACTCAGCATTCGACAGACACTCGACCACTTGATCCTCACCGACTTCAAAATATGATCGACCCGTCGGGGGTCAACACTGACCGCGATGCAAACCCCTGAAGTAGACACTCGAAATTAGTTATATGAACGTACTTCAAGGCTTTACAACATCCACGAACTTCATTTATGCCGGCTACAAAAATATTATATTAAAAGCATAATAATGTTCACTGGTTTTGTGAAATTTAAAAATACATATGCGTCCCGTAAAAGACGAAAAAACCTGCGTGTCACGTAAACGCTGAAAACAATGCTTTATTCATTGTAATGCAAACTGTAGATCATATTCTTCAAAGCTTTTCTAGGCAGCACTAAAGCTAACCTTTTTTTGTTAGAGTAAATCTCTGATTATCCTGGCGAGAAACGCGAAACATTTTGCTACTTTATTGCGACAACTATAGCAAAACTGGGATCGATCAGACAGATTATTCGGATGTGTGAAAATTAAGATGATTAGATTAAGCAGGAAATTACGTAAAAGACTTCGTCAGGCATCGTAAAAGCTGAACTATCTATAAAATTATGTTCTATAAACGACCTCTGAGAAATAGGCAATGGGCTCTTAATGTTTTCCACATTTGAATGTTTCCACCCTATTTAATTACCTACAATGGCAGTGAGGACGATTCAATCATTCTCATCATAACACACTGTAATATGAACCTTATCAACTTTTTTTTAAATGAAATAAAAAGCGTTGTTACCAATACTTTAAAAAACAAAAAAATTCATAATTTTTTTGAACTAATTAAAACTATTTTAACCCTCATTTATCTTTGTACTTAAGAAGCAAAATTAAATCAAAGATCACTTCTCGTTTTCAACAAAGCATATGTTTCAAATTCATTATAATTTTGGCAATTCGTGATCGGTATTGAATCTTTCTATTTACTTTCGTTTTACGAGGAATTACTTTTTTCCAATATTTAATCAATTCCAACATTTTCCACCAAGGAGTGCGCTAATCGACATTCAGGTGTGTCCTTCGCTACATACATTAGAAATAACCTGCCCAACAAGAGATCTCCCAGTTCCTACTCAGAAAGTCAATCTCATGATAGTACATTACAAATGCATCTAATGACTGTGCATTACTCCATAGGTTTATTATTTCTCCCTCCCCGAACCTTCCACGAACTTCCAACGTCATCCACGATCTGATGTAGCAATATGCTTCCCTCACAGGGGAGATGTTCGCCTTCGCAGAGACACGAACACAATAAAGTACGTTATTTGTACCGAGATTTTCCTTTCAAGGAAATGTCATGCTTTCTTCGAACAACTCTGGACCTTGACGTAGCTAATACATCTAAATACATACAGTCTGAAAGTGAAAGGCATTCGCCGAAGACTTGCTGATGCAAAAGACTTAGTTGCAAACAGTGATACTACCTCTCATCGCAGGCTTCTGCCACGCCTCTGGAATGAAATAATAGACTCCGATTGCGTTGTAACTCAGGCCGAGTGTAGCTTCACTCTCTCACACTCTGTGTTCGGCGTTGTTGCGATGTATGAACGTATGATTATTGCCACTGGCGGGGAATGGAGACAGGAGGAGGAAATGAAGGATTGCACGCTGGTCACGACAAGTTGCGGAAGATATCAGCCTCAATTTATTAATTATATCGCGTTTCCATGCGGGTCAACTGCGATTGTTATTAGTCTTGTAAGTGTGGTGCATGTTTAATCTTGGAGGGTGGCAGTGTTCTTTCCCAGCTGGATGGTGAGATCTGGAGCCGACCTACATGTCGCCTTGCAGGGTTTTCCTCGTCCAGGTATCTCCCATCAGGGAGGCAATGCCCCCACCAGGACAAGCTCTAAGCTCCCGACTGGCTTTCCCACACGTGTGGTAGAGTAATGCGTGTAACTGTGTGTAAATGAGGGGTGAGAGTAGATCAAGATAGAGAAAGGAAAGATTGAGTACTGGCCGTGACCCATTTTTGAGGATCCTGCTCCAATACATCTATACATCTATACATCTATACATCTATACATCTATACATCTATACATCTATACATATTATATAGAAGTTTATCGGAGAAAGCCGGGAAAACCGCCGATCAGAGCAACCATTCTCTGGAAGTTTCCTTCACACATCGGCTGAATTAGCTACTGTCAAAACACCTGCCTCCGTAGGGAGGGAGCAAGTCTCCACGGCAGGGTTTTAGACACTAGCTAAAGAGCTGGGTCAAATTGACACTGACTGAAGGAGACCACATACGGCCAAATGCTCTGATCGGTAGTTTTGCATGACTTCTGCGAGCTATACCAGACAAATGTAGGAACAGGGCCTTAAAAACGTCACGAATGGTACATGATCTTTCTTCCCTCATTCTTGTCCCCCCTCTCTTTTTATACACCGACACACGCACCCACACGATACACACTCAGGCACTACCCTGTCACATTTATGTCATGAGATCAGTCGGAGGTGTAGAGCGTGCTCCGGCGAGGGCCCTGGCGGAGATACTTTGAGGGAAAACACCGCATACTGTCGTGTAGAATTCTCCCAAGGTATCTGTGCACAACCATCAAGAGCGAGGCTCGAGAAGGAAAACCCTGCACTTCTGCAGTAGAGACGTCCACACAACAAAATTGCGGTCCACAACCCAATGCGAGGGTAGCCCAATGCGAGCTAGGGTGTGTAATCACCGAGAATGTGTTGTGTCTGCATTAATAATTTATATCATAGGTTACCACCGTACACGTGACCTTCGACGCACTGTTGCAAACCCGCGAAGAGCCAGATCTTGATTATAGAGTTGTTTGCCTGATTGGTGACTTGGCGTTTGTTTTATCTCGGATTGCACGGCATTTAGGATAAGCGAGGCTCGAATTACCGCGACTACTTTAGATGAATTCAGCCACTGTCTGGAGGAGAATTCTAGCGGCCATAGGCCTTGATAGTTTTCTGTGATTTCTGCAATCAACACTGACGAATGACGGAGCAGCAACTTAGAAAACGGGCCTCAGCGCGCGATCTTGTTTTGAAAATAACATCACTTATCGTGGCCGATACGTAACTTGTAATTTTACACATTTCTGGTGCTCAAAATGGTCGGTGCAGATACTCAAAAGTGGATTTTTACTTTGTTTTTTTGTTTAATTCCGAAATGCCTACCCTTTATCTTTTAACACCTCAGTTGATCTATGGACAAAAGATGACAACTAGCCTTATTGACATTTCATACCAAGATTTTTTCACACTGTAACGACCAATGTGATTTGGTTGATTTGATAGTACTGACATCGAAAGTACTCTTCCCCTTTCAACTCTCGCATCCAGCGATATGGCATAAAGTACATTTGCGAGGATTACAAATGAAATATTTTCATTAACTTTCTGAGAGTACCAGTATGTAGCTGGTACAGTGCACAACGGACCGACCAGAGCCCTTTGTAAATCTCAAGGATCCTAGACGTGACAACACTATGGGTTTCGCAATTATTAAAATATGTATGCAATTAAAATGATCGTGATGATAAACTATCACCCTTCGTATTTAAAAAATACTTTTTAATAAAATGTAAAAACGTTTCACTTTTCAATTATTATAAAATTTGGTTTAAAATATAATTAAAGCTCAGCGACAAGATCGTTGCCCCTGCATTATTACAGACAGGGAGGTACAGGGATAAAGTTCAGACTATAATGGATTTTCGACATAAGATAACCTAATAGAAGTCTGAAGGAGGATAATTATATCAGCAGACTTCTCTGATCAGACCTTTTTCGTGTCGTCTCAGATCAATTCTAGGCGAATACTGTAACCGTGCCGTAACGAAGGGACCTCGGACGCGCGATCTGTTCTTCCTCATTGTTACATCTTCCCTTACACACACACACGCCATACCCTCACTTTTACATTCTCTACACTACCACACTTGTCACGTGGCCTGTGAGCAGTTAGTGCTTGACTCGGTTTGGACGATGCCGCGCTGCGGAATATACTTTAAGTTGAGGAATCCGCAATCTGCGGGGCTGGTTGACGCCGAATATCACGATCCAAGAGGAGAAATGCCGCCACCTCCCAGGACAGAACATGCACTACACTTACAGGACTAATGCCTTCGGAAGTGCATATGCCCGGAAACAATTCGATTCATACACGCAATACAGCACGAGCCCTATGCGCTGGATCCCATTGTTTCAAAAATGGAACAGTCGATTTCAAAGTGTTTTTTTCTTATCTCAAATATTCTTTTGCGAATTTTATCTCTTCAATAGACGGAGGCATCTTAAATAAAACATAAGATAGTTTCTTTCATTTCTGATTGCCATATGTCAATTTAGTCGAGATCGCTAAAGCATTTTACACTTCTGGACAGGGGTTATTCACGACTTATCTGTTCGAATTTTAAACCCTCCCTAGTTGCTGTGTGTCTGTGGGTAAGTCGGAGGGTAACGCCAGTGTAAAGCAAATGATGGGTGACCCGCACCAAAGTTGACAGGGCTTTTGCAGGTAAGATCTAACGGTTTTGCTACTTCACCGAGGGAAAAAACATGCTACTAGAGTGCTTCAAACCGTTTGCCGTACTCTAGTAATGTAATTTAGAAACATACTAATGGTTTAGCACTAAAAGTTGCTAATACATGCTACCACAGAGCTCCAACAATGACTGCACGCACGGAAACAACGCCCATGGGTGAGGGCTGTGCGCACAACATTACGTTGGGCAGAAATGGGGTAATCTACCTCTGACTATGGAGCTTCACCGTCGTGCCTGATCGAGCCGTGGCTCATCCTTGTGGCCGCAGCCACCGCACAAAGAACGTTGCGCAACGCTCGCCGGTTTGCACAGAGCAAAACGAGCATCAGGAGGCGCTGAAGCTGTTAGGAGATGCCAGCCAGCCACGTGCGATAAAGTAGCGTCCTGCGTTGCCGGCGCTTCGGAACACCCCCCCCCCCCCCCCCCCCAAGGCCGCGCTCGCTCGTCGCCTTCAAGACGAAAACTCGCTGAGGAGGTCGCGAGAGTCTTTCGCTGTGTTGGGTTGCTTTTTGCCGCACACATCCAGCAAAACAGCCACCCGCTCTTTTTTTAATTCACTCGTATTTCTTCTTATTCGATATTATATTGCCTTCCGATACTCAATGCAATAATTACTTGGAATAAGAGCACAAATGCAATAACTAAGTATATGATAGTTATTTATACATCAAGGGAGTTATAAGGGTTCTATTAGAGCGGTGACAAAAATCTCTTGTCATCAGAACCAGTTAACGCCCTTGGTACATACGTGATTTTATTTTTTTACCTACGAGGGTGGTCCCAGAAGTACCCCACCCAACAAAGAAAAAACAAAAATTTTGGAAAAATATATGTTTATTTTTCAACATAATCTCCTTTGAGCTCTATACACTTTTCCCAGCGATGTTCAATAAGTTCGATACCCTTTTTATAATAAGAACTGTCTTGCTCCTCAAAATAGACATGAACTACCGACATCACTTCTTCATTGTGAGAAAATCTTTGACCACTGAGCCATTGTTTCAAGTTTGGGAACAGAAAATAATCAGAGGGGGCTAAATGTGGCTAATAGGGTGCATGGGGTAGCAATTCAAATTTGAATTCATTAATTTTGGCCATTGGAATAACTGATTTGTGAGCTGGTGCATTGTCCTGATGAAACAACACTTTCTTCTTAGCCAAGTGTGGCCGTTTTTGTTTGATTTCTTCGCGCAAACGGTGCAATAAGTTCGCATAATGCTCGTCGTTGATAGGTTTTCCTTTTTCAAGATAGTCAATGAAAATTATCCCCCGCGCATCCCAAAAAACCGACGCCATGACCTTGCCTGCAGATGGAACGGTCTTCGCCTTCTTTGGTGCGCGTTCTCCCTTTTCAGACCATTGTTTTGATTGTTGTTTTCTCTCTGGGGTGAAGTGGTGGACCCATGTTTCAACCATGGTTATGAAACGGCGTAAAAATTCTGCTTTGTTCTGGTGAAACTTCGCTAAACACTCAATTGAAACATCTTCACGATACTGTTTTTGCTCGAGTGTGAGCAAACGCGGCACCCATCTTGCACACAGCTTTCTCATGTCTAAATTTTCAGATAATATGCGATGTACCGCACTTTTCGAAATGCCTACTATGTCTTCTAGCTCGCGCACTTTCAGTCGGCGATCACCCAGTACCGCTTTGTGGATTTTCTTTACCATTTCTAGAGTTGTCACCTCATTTGGTCGACCACTGCGATGCTTGTCTTGGCAGCTCGTACGGCCTCGTTTAAACTCTGCTACCCAATATTTTACTGTAGTAAACGAAGACGCAGACTCACCCAGAGTAGAATCTAGTTCAGTTTTTATACTGGTTGGGCTGAGGCCTTTCAAATGAAAGTATTGGATCACATAACGATGACCAATTTTCTCTATTTTTACAAATTCACTCACAACGTTCACTACTGATTGTTGCCACACAAATACTAAATTACATAGCGTCTTCAAACTTGAAACATATGCTTCATAGATTGTCTACTTTCTAATACAGTGACATTTTTCGAAACAGTACCATGATCTCTAGGTCAGGCCGGGTACTTCTGGGACCACCTCCGTATTTTTATTGAAATACTTATTTACTAATTAACTAGATGTTAACTTGACTCTGCTTGTGTTTTCAATTTTCCCCTCCAATAATTACCTTTCATGTTTCCCTCCATAAGAGAACATGTAGCACCATTCAATTGTTTTCATATTTTCTTCGTAACCACGATCCTCTCAATACAGACAAGTTATACCAAGGTATACTGCGTATACTGACTCCATATTTAAAGCAATAACGGATCAGAAAATAATAAATACTATTACATTCTTATAATATTAAATTCATTCATAAAAGCAAACAATAAAACAGAAGTATATTGCACATTAATAACCATAATAAATGAAGTGACTACTGAAACGATGCTCTAAAACGTTACACACTTTAAAATTTTGATTCTGTATAGTTTTAAAAAGTTTCATTTGATTGAATTATGATTAAATGTGTAAATGAACGTATTATGATTTAAATTTAAAGAACCTAATTTTGGGGTAAGAACAACACGATTTGGGTGACCCGATTTGAAGAGAAAATTGAATACCATCTAGGAATTGCACTGCTTATTCCTTACGGGATTGCCACAAGCATGGCAACTCAAGTATTAAACCGAAACTAACCATAACCGTTAAAAATTTAATAGTTAATCAAAACTGCATCATAATGAAATTTATTGTTGGAACCGTAGTGAAGTCTGTATTCTTCCTACTCGCCTTTGTTTAAATCTTACCTGATTTTCGAAATTGATAAGAAAATAGTTAAAATTATTTAAATATCGAAACCATTATTTTGAAGTAACTATTTTTGAACCATTATATTTTGATAATATTTTGTTCACAGTATTTGAAGTTGTTCTAAAATGTTCATCCTAGATCTCTTTTTTCCTTTTTTCCAACTTTTTACAGTCCAAAATTGTGCTTAAGAATTGGTTACGTCTAAAAATGTATCCAAAGAATTTTGCTTTCCTGTTCCAAACGAATTTTAGTAGGGATCTCTTCTCCTTCACTTTTTCTAAAATAAAATAATTAGAAATGTTTTTCTGTTCATGAAACCTTCAATAATTTTCGTCATAACCACATCTCACAGACTTGCAAACTATTCCTGTCAGTAATAGTGTCCATCCTTCACATCCGTATAATAGTACACTTGAGATATAACTTTTCAGAAATTTCTTTCTAATATCCGAATTTAGGTTGATATTTTTTATGGAATTTATTTTGTTTAGTCTACTTCTTTGCTAGTGTAATTTGCTTTCTTATTTCTGTTGTGCTTTAATCGTCTTCGGTGAAAGTGCAGCCTAAATTGCAAAATTATGTGTATGTTACATTTCTGTTGTATCTAACATTATTGTATTTGATGTGTAATTTCTCTCTTTCCCTAATATCATGAATTTAGATTTCTTTATGTTAATTTTGACGAGGAACCTTTGCAGAATTCTTGTAAGGATATTTATATTTGTCACCGTTCATGACGTAAACCGTTTTAATTTGACAGGCGAAAAATAGTCCCCAGTGGACATCAAAGGAGCCAGAGGGAACGTCGACGACTCGCCCCACCTCGCGGCGTCTGGGGGGAAGGAAGACCAGGAGGGTGAGTGGGCCGTCATATGTATTTATGATTTTTTTTCCTGTACTGTACAATCTGTTTGTGGTACACCCACGGATCTCTGTATAACTCAGTAGGCAATTGTATTTGGCAAGGCAGCTGAAATGTGTCTTGCTGAAAAAAAAGGCCTCCACAGTGAACTAAGATGTAGATTTCTAGGAGAATTCTAATCGGTTATTTAAAATGTAGATATATGTAAACAAAAGGTTCAAGGTATTTGTGCGCCGATTTTGTTATACCCCATACGTCATAACCTTTTTTTGACGCATTATCGAATTTAAACGCAAGGTAAAAGGCTTTTCTTACAAGAAATACTAAGTGAATATTACAAAATGCATTGTGTGTTGTAAATTTACCGTCGGCAAAGCTAATTTTGTTTCTATTTATTTAATAGTTCTGGAGAAGTAAACGAAAACCTATAAAAAATTGTTAATAAACAAGCATAAGCAATAAGCGACTTTATTACTGGGTTTCTACATACCAATTTTACATTTATTTTTCATATGTTTAGGAAATGGTTTTGATCAGATAGGTCCTAATTTAGAGGCTCGACAATGCGGGAGTTTCTTCTTAGTCTGAATAGCCTGTTCGAAACCGACCGACGCCTGGATGAAACATTTAGTAACCAGCTGCTCTGATTGGCCATTTCCATGATCTTTCTCCTCTGCAGACAGATGCACTCGATTGTTTCTCTCCCAGCCACTCGCCACTCGCCACTCGCCACTCGCCACTCGCCACTCGCCACTCGCCACTCGCCACTCGCCACTCGCCACTCGCCACTCGCCACTCGCCACTCGCCACTCGCCACTCGCCACTCGCCACTCGCCACTCGCCACTCGCCACTCGCCACTCGCCACTCGCCACTCGCCACTCGCCACTCGCCACTCGCCACTCGCCACTCGCCACTCGCCACTCGCCACTCGCCACTCGCCACTCGCCACTCCCTTCCAAAGGCGGCTCCTCGCATTCGCCGAGGAGAGAGCAACCGCTCGTGGCGAACCCCGAGTAGTGTGGCAGAGTTGCTTGCCACTTGCCGAATATTTCGTGCCAGACTTTCCCATCGCGTATCGGTCTTTCGGACGTGGTCAAAGGAAGCGATCATTTGCGGATGAGGTTCAAGTGTAGCGTATGTTTTTTTTAATATCTCTGGTGGCGGCGGTGATTTTCCCCCGCTGGATGGCGAGATTCGGCGCCGAAATCAACGTGGACTAGCGAGGTTTTCCCCAACCAGGTATCTCTCACGGGGCCCGTCTGGTCTCCTGTCACATCATATATGTAAGGGATGACGATAGGCCTTGGAAGAGAAAGGAAACATCGCCTGCGGTCCGTGGTCCGTTTGCTCCGGCATTCGCCTGGTGTTGATCGGAGAACTACCGATCAGTGCAGCCGACCTGTCGAATTCTCCCCCAGACAGCGGATGATTTCAACCCAGCTATGTTTTCTTGTCGAAAATCCTGCCACCGTCGGAACTCAACCCTGAGTCCTCCCGTTTAGAGGTAATGGGCAATGGTATCGATTGATGCCCTTGGGCCATCTCCTAAGCCAGCACAAGTTGCTCGAGATTGGCCGAGAAGTAGCTCGCTACTCGTTGAATGCCAAATGTGTAGAGCCGCCATTAGGTCAGGTCCTTGGACTGATTAGTCAAATCTTTACAGCCATGTGCCGCCTTGGGCGTGATTGTACTTGTGTTCGTCCTTTCACCCCCTATCATCACCATATCATATCTTCACAGTTACCATACCGTTAAATGCAATAGTGGTCACTAATGACCTGTAAGTTGATGCGACCTTAAATAACAAAAAAACAGTATTTTGGCATTACGGTGAACGAGGAATTGCAGTCATTGTGTAATGAACAATTAGGCTGCTGGTGGAAATATTGTAAGGCTAGTGAGAGATAAAAAGTGTAGTTTTCAGTTTCAATGTGTCAGCCGTAAAATTCTATTTAGACGATGACACTTAAAGTAACGTAACCTACCCTAACCTAACCTAACCTCACTGTAAATATCAGGTGACACGTCGCTGTATATTTCCGTGTTGGGGGTCGAGGCTGTGGTCTTCGCCCTTCGCGATTTACATAATCTCGAGACTGCAACGCCACTCGCCACTCCAAAGTTTCCAACGCATTTTTATGTCAACACTAGCCTGAAGAAATCAAATGAGTTTATTGTCATGCTTTATACTAATCCAAACCGTCCGGTTAAAGCGCGAACCAATGTGAGAATTACTCATTTCAGACTAAAGTCGTTACAGATTCATCCTCAGTAGGATTTTATCCTAGAAATTGAGGCATCTTCAGGATATGTCTTATTATTGCACTTCAAATATGTAATACTTACTTTTAAAGTAAGCTTCATTTCTTCTTCAAACGTTTCCAACTTTAATAGTAATTAACGAAACTAGCGTATGAAGAGGGAGCATGAATGGTATGATCAAGAAAACGAGCTACGATACGACTTTTATATACGAGTTTTCTTATATACCACGAGTGCAATTACATCCTTTTATACACTTACTACGTACAATATTTTGTCGTTTCCATTTAAGAATTATTAAAATTAAAAAAATAAAACACCGAGTTATACATTTCATGACATATTTTTCAAAATCAATACTATATTTTAGTGGGCCTTGCATTGCTTTTTTTTCACGAAATCTTTCCAAATGCAAGGTATTAAAGTATTTCGGATAAAAAAATAGAAGCTAGTAAAGTCATTAAAACATTACTTCCCACGAAACGTAAAGACAAGTATGAGAGAGATGTATAAATATTGGACGGGGGGGGGGAACTAGTCACTTTGACACGATAGCGGACTTTTTAGAACTTGTAAACATAACTGAAATTTAAATATTTTACATTTTTAATCCTAAGACCAAATGTTGTACATGTAAAACATTTAATTTATTCAAGTTAAATATTTTATGTTGTTTCATAAGTCAGTTAGTTTAACGTTTACTTCCCCAATTTAGTTTTATTCATTTGTAGTTGTAGGTAAGTAATCTGTGGTGCACATTTTTAATCTTGTTTCATGGCCGACTGCAAATATCTTGGCTACGTCTGTGTTTAGTTCTTAATTAAACGATTTTTCTTCTTTTCTGAATTTTGATGCCAGGTGTGTAGTTTTATTGCACGCTTGAATTTTAATTTCACGCGTGCTATTAGCGGAGATAATCAACGAGTTTTCATGAAATTAATGAGCATATGTAATTAACTAAACGAAAAAGGATTTAATTTACTGCCTACAAAGCAACTCTTTACTATAAACCGTAAAAGGTAACTTCAACTGTCTGCATTACTACCAAAAATGCTTGTTAAAATTGCAAAAAAAAATCACTTGCGTTAGTATTCTTCTGTCACTGCAAAGCATGTTTATTTACTTCTTTCGGGCCTTCTTTTATCGTTAATAAAATAATAGATTCTGGTCATCAACTTCTTTAAGCAAATCTGCTGCGGAATGTTTTTACTTAACGATTGATTACTTAAAGATAACGACTAACTAAAGATTGCACGGTGAAATGTTCATGAGATTTGTAACGTTTGTAGAGTTTGTATAGTTGTTAAGTTCTGTAATGTTAAGTTAGTGTATTCTGCCACCAAGTTCTCACACTTAATTGCAGAATTATTAATAAATCTAATCTAAATCTAATCTAACCATCTGCGAGCAATGTCATTGCCTCGCAAAAACGAGCGCGTTGAAGAATTCAGGAAATCGCGATGGACGAGCGGAAACTGGACCAAGGCAATCACTCGTTCCGAATAACTCGTCAATGATGTCTCTTTTTGCCCAAGTCTCGTGATTGATGTCGGGATTATGTGAAAACTGAAAAAAACACCTATTTCCTCCCTTTTGCGATTAGTCTGCCAGTGAGTGAGTTTTGTGTTGAAGCAAGGTCTCTTACTATATTGGGTTCATTTCGATTATGTCAGAAGGAAACAATGATTCGTTTTGGAAATTGACTTCTAGTCTACGACGGATGCATGACCGCTGACATTAGAATTTAGGTCATGGTTCGCGTTTTTTTCTAGCAGTTACAGTTATTTTGCCACTGAACCGCTTCCGAATATAGCAATTCTCTAATACCAAACTGTCAAGTTGTAAAGCTACTCTCCTGTATCTGCGATATAAAGTTCATCTGCGAATGTTCTACTTAAACATTGTATAATTACTGGTAAGAACAGTGACCGAACTAAAATAAGGAGGAATGCCCTTTGGAGTTACTCACTAACCACTCTTTATGAATAAAGCAGTTAAAACAATGACGCAACCAACGTAAAGGATGAGACGTAGTCTGTAGCTCGTCTTCTAATGCAAACAGTTTCTATTACACAAAAACGAAATCAATTTTCTTTAAACACGCTTGTGGCTACTTTTATTCATAATTACACTGAGTAAAGGAGAGCAAGAATGGATTCCTGGCCTCTAGAAAATCTGCACATATTTTTCCCCATGTAACAATTTTTTAAAAAACTATGGTAAATAAAAAATAATAAAAATAATAAAAAATAATTTTAAAAAAATAAAAAGATTCAAAATTAAATGTGCATAACTGAATAGTCTATACTCACATTGTAGAGGTCGGTGCTGAATGCATTGTTGGCTTCTGCTACTTGACGCAGCGCCTCCCGCTGCGCGTCTGTTTGCGTGCCTGCGACGCACGCCACCAAAGCTGCAACAAGACGGCAGAACTACATTTACGCTCTTCCAATGGATTTATTAACTCGGCCTTCCGAGTCTTATTTTTATAAATTTCTGTTACGTTTTTCGAAACTACATTCTCTGACCATTCGGATTGGCTTCGGACGTGGAGTAATCCTCCTTTAACCTCGCCGGCCGTAGTCAGTCATCGCCTTTTATCCCTTCGGCCAGGGCCTCGGTGCTGTTAGACCCAGAGTTCCTAGCCAGTGACCTAACCAGGAACGAGTCTCTAATTCGTTTAACTTCCGCGACTTCACGGAGCCACGTTAAGCAGTTCGGTTACAGACAACGGCCAAAGACTTCAAAGACCTTTATCCACCCCTCCCCGCCTGTCAGTCTCGTTGAGTTGCTATCAGTGTTTCAATAATTAATTTTTGCACAACAGCGATTCAGAATTCGTCAGTCATCAAAAAATTGGTATGGTCATTCGCCACGGAAATGATCAGTTTAAGATTATCACTTTTAGTATTCACCTCTGCCTCATTTGAGACTTACGAGAATATAGTTGCAGTGAATTCGTTCTTTTGTTTCTTGCATTATTTTCTCTGCGGCGTTAGAGTGGATTGTGTTTGAAGTACAGGAAAAACTAAGCAATAATAATAATAATAATAATAATAATAATAATAATAATAATAATAATAATAATAATAATAATTTTCCTTCATGAATTTCTGCTTGAAGTATATTACAAGGAATTCAACCGGTCAAATAAGGAAAGCGAGGGATGTTTACAGAAATGGGACTGTATCGATTAGGAGCGGCGAGGCAAATAGGCGTGGTGGGGAAAGCGTGGACTGGACACCAGCCAAATAGGACCCCGACATTCGACTTGACAACAAATAACAATTCTAAAATAAAGAACACACGAACAAGGTATTTGTATTTTATGTTTTCTTGTGCAGTTTCTTATTGCATTTTTGTAGTTTTACGTGAACCCTGTCGATCCGTAACTGACAAGATAGTTGGTATTTCCGGCCAAATTGTTAATATTGTTGCGTTAATTTATGTTTCTTATCACAGAAGTTTTGGTAACTTCTTAAAAAATAATAACAGGTTCAAAAATTATATTTCCATTAAAAAGTACTGGATTTCTGAAGAAAGAAAAAAAACTGTTGACGACATACACCATACGATTGATTTTATGACAATTTCTTCCGAAGGAAGGAAAAGTAATATAACGTCAATTTGAAGCGAAACGACAAAGATGTTCAATTATTATTTCATTTTCCAAGCTAAACTTTCATTTCAATCAAACGTGGTTTACACTGTTTCAAAAAAGAGTTAAATCTGACCTAAACAGCGACGCTTCGTTTAATCCGGAAATAAACGAGGAACAAAAAAATACAAAAGGATACATTATTTAAGTCATCAAAATGACTGAGTCTGGACATAAGAGTAAATTAACTGTTTATTGTTCTATAAATATTCTAGTTTATATAAATGCCGTATTTGTTGTGGTTTTCATCAAATTGTACTGAAAAAAATCAATTTTTAAAGTGATGTATGTACTTTTCCCACCTCCTCGATTACTTCTGCAGCAAAAAAAAAAAAAAAAAAAAACGCGACCACTTAAGAGTTCGGGAATTAACCATGTATCCTCGCATATAAAAGAAAATTTAAGACTCTCTCTCCTCTGGGACCTTCAGGTCAGGACAGAAACTTCGCCTCATCATGTCACATACGATTTGTAGGTGACATTTTGCTGTGAATTATTATTTCTATGGGCGCCCGATTAATTATTCCTTTAGCTGCGTCACTACATTGTAAAATACAGAGGTTTTAAATCGTTGAAACTCACTTGGGTGTTTCACCATATATTAATTTTTACACTTTAGAAAAAATATATGTTTTTCCTAGCATATCTATGGAGTTTAAACGGGATTACATTTTGATCTGTAGAGCTGGAAACTAAAAGATGATGATTTTTACAGATTTACTTGGAAAAGATTTTCTTTCTTAGACTAGATGTAGAATCTCCATATTAAAAAGGTTACCGTGTTATAGGGGGCATGAAATGTATCATATCTTTCAGAATATTAATTTAAGTTGGCATTAATACAAATAATCATAAAATATACCTAATTTTTTATTGACTTCAATCAACTTGTCACTGTAAATAAAGTTCAGTAAGTGATAATAACTGCTCATTATAATCCACTTCTTTAGAGGTATCTAGTTCTTGACCTGTATTACATTTTGTAGGCAAATTCAGTATGGCCTGTGGCCAGTGTCAATCAGAAATGATTAGACCACAGAGCAGTGCTATCAAGGTAGTGGCCACCAGCGAGGCTCACTGTTAGCTTAACCAAGTCCCTACACGCATCAAGAGATCAGGAGTTAAAGTGCCTCAGATATACTAGATTCGCAAGAAACTTTTAAGTACGTTTGTTGTTTATCTGGTTATTAACATCTTTACATTTTTGTACGCATATTCGTTTTTAAGAATAAAAATAGTTCATATCCTGTGGTGAAAACACTGTTTCATATTTCATGCAGTTGGTCTAAGTCTATACATTTCTCTTGAGTAATTATGTCCCTTTTGAACAGATTTATAGTTTAACCTAATAAATTCGTTGAGATTCCATAATTATATACACGAGTACTTTTTTCATTCATAGAACATCATAAATATCCTAAGAGTTCACTAGAAAGTAAAACCCATTGTAAGAATGAGTATTACTAGTAGTAAATATTTCGTATAACAAATCTCATCCCAATCATCGAAAGCATTAGTGACTTACGGATTTTCGATAAATCACATCACTAAATTCGAAACTGGCGAGATTCAACTCCCTCTGCATTCTAAAAAAAAGCAATACCTCCACTCTTTCACAATGTACACCATTTCCCAATCTCTGTCTTCCGGAGAACTAAAAACTAAAACTTAAACTAAATTTACAAACCTCTGCATTGTTAGTAAACCGAAAAAAACAAAAATTTAGTTATAAAAAATTAATTCCCATTTTGCAGAAGAGTTCATAAAGAACAACAAACTTCAGGGTAAAACTTTTACAGACAAATATAAATAAAACTAATGTGATAGATATCCCAACCTACTGTACAATTTGTGTGTAACAGATTGATATTTATTTTCACTCTTGAAAATGCATCAGTTTTATCAGATTGAGTTGTAACCTTGAAATAAATGTAAAAACAATCACTTAACAATACAGTTCGCCGTTTATGTATTATATTCATAAATTATTATTGAGATTTAAGAAATTCCTCACTATATCAGTCGCAAATGAGATTTTACAATTCAATGCGAGACACCAGTTGTATCACTGAAATTACACTGGGCTGAATTATGAAGTATTTACGCATTCTATGAATGAGAAATTTACAAAGTGCTTGTGAATACAACGAAACTGACAGGCGGATGAGCTCGACATTAAGTTAATCAGCCATAAAAGTAAAATTTTGATAGAAGTTTTTAATAATGAATTGAGTGAGATACTTTGCAACTTTAGAGTTTCTTTGTTTCTCATAATTTTCACTTATTTTCGACATTAAAACGGTGCTCGGGCAAGCTTTATTTTTTAATATTAAATTTCAAATTAAACCAGTTTTGTCTAATTTATATTTGGTGTTTAAAATTTTGCCATTACGATATTCTTACGGAAACCCCCCTTACTAAATCTTCCCAAATTCTCGGAGTTTGCAATCCACCGTTTGGAAACCGCTGATAATGAAAATGGGGTTTCACAGAAGCGTTAACGTTTAACCTTGCACACTGACATTTCCTTTCACAGAAACTACATTCTAATAAAGAATCAGAAACGCTCATCGCGTGCAAATTCATCAGATACAAGAAAATCGACACTATAACTTTGGCCACAGCTTGATTCGCGTTGCATTAAAGCTTAAATAAAATGATCAGAGATCGCCATGTAGCTGAAGCTGGAGTTGAACTTACGGGCATTTCCTTGCAAATCCATTTCAAAGCGAGCTCCCAGAACGAACTGCTCTCACGCCGACGAAACACTAGCGCCAGCTCCAGAAATTCCGTTCTCACCCGAAGTGGAGGTGACTCAACTTACGTCGCTCCTTTTCTAAACAATGACCAATGAGTGCGGTGCGTCAGATTTCCGATATCGCTTCGGATACGTAGAAGCGCCGTTTCCGTAACGCTTATTCAACCGTAAAAGATTCGCCTGAGGGAATTGGTGAATCCTAAAGGGACGCAGCGTAAGAAAGCCGCAGCGTGCGACTGTCTCTTCAACCAGTTGCTGCGACGGCGCAGACGGACATGACGGACGCCGCCGGGCCACGCCCTTGCGACTTGCGACCGCTTCACGTGACGGGCGATTATAGACGCTAGGTAAGGGTGACCTCTCCGAGTCAGGGAGCACGCAACTGGAGGCAATTATTAAAATATGAAAATGAAATCACACGTTTTCAGTGGGACAACTTTAAATATACTGAAATTAACATTAACAAGGGATACATTACAGAAGTTCACATTACATGTAAGAAGAATAGAGTTTGATCATAGTAAATACAGCCTTGTATTCCATGTAATACAATAGTTTCTTGATTATTAAATGTTATATTGTAACAATATTCAATTGAATTTAATAAAACACAAATGTTGTTCATGAATGTATGTAACTTCTCCCCAGAACACGTCACACAGTTTTCAACTGTTTTTTGACGTAAATAAATAAATATATAAATCATATATTGAAATTTGTTGTTTTGTATGTGTGGGCGTTCGTGCGTGTATGAAAGCGAGCGAGTGGGATATCTGAAATAGACGTTTGCCAGGACTTGTAAAATTACCTAGCCATTGGAATTACAAGTAATTTATGAGAGATATTTTTGTTGTCAAATGTTGCCTACAACTCTAGTTGTAGCTACCTCCCGAGGAAAAGTATGCACTATACTAATGGTCGTAGCCGTTGAAGCCCCCGGAATCACTACCAACACTAGGGAACCAAATTTGTTTTTCATTCCTCCAGGATGAAAGTAGGTGATTTGAAAGGAAACGATCAAGCTGATTTCGAAAATCATTATTAAAAGTTTCTATCACGCAAGGTACAAAAGATAAGAACATATTTAGTATTTTAAATAAACAAAATCATTTACAGCCGGTCCGGATGGCGAGATCGCGATGGCAGTAGTGCCATAGCGATCTCGGACCGAAGGATCGCGGGTTTGAGTCCCACCTCAGGCAAGTTTTATTGTGTTCGTGCTTTCACCCCCCATCATCATATCGTGCCTTCCTCGTAGTTACCATATCGATACACATAATAGTGGTCGCTAATGACGAAGTTGATGCGACCTTAAATAACAACAACAAAAATCATTTACTAATTTCCACATTGTCACTGCGGTTATATTACTACAAAGAGTATGAACATGCTTCATACGATGTAAGAATAAATTCAAAATGGAATACGCATATTCGAACTATGTTTCCTGTCGCAAAGGATCTCTCCGATTCATGCCATTACAAGAGTATTGCTGTGAATCAATAAGTCAATCATTATAAGTTTCTCAATAACTCGTTTATGCGGAAATATATTGAATGCTTTGGCGAAATTGACTATTACAGCATCTATCCTTTTCTCCACGATTACTTCGTCAGCCAATTCTTAATAGAGAGAAACAACTTCAGTTTCGCAAGGGAATCCACTGATCTACTTTGCTCATGAAAAATCCAATTTGTCTTCCCATTCGCATTGTATATATTTCGATATTAAGTGTTTCATTAATGTACACACAACGGAAGTGAGAGTCGGTAAAAAGACAATTTTATTGCCACTTTTGAATATCGGTATAATGAGAGTTGATTTGTAGTCTTTCCGCACGCTCACGTGGTTAATAGAATCGCTACACAGCCTTAGTATGTTTGGGGGTAAAATAGCGTCTCGGCATATTTTGATAATATCAGTCGAGATTTCAATCGTTCCGCGCGACATAATGATACTTAATAACATTTTACACACTTCATATTCAAAATAGGAAGAAGGTGTAATGCACGAGATTTCCAAAAAAATCTACTTACTCTTTCTCTTTCCATCCATTCTTTAAGGAAAAAATTTAAGGAAAAAATCTATCGTCAATAATGTACATATGCAATGTTGTTTTCGTGCAATTTTTGAAGATGAAGAGTGTTTGACGCACATTTGTGACCGAACCTGCTCCATTTGTTAGTTTTTTGCTGTATCCGAGAAAAATGTACAGAAAACTTTTAATCCGTTTTTGAAAAAATAATTGTGTAAAAATTGCCTATATTTCACGCAATATCATGTGAAAACTAATAATGTTTCGAAAATTCTACATGACTTTATTTTAAAATCTTTATTTGATGAACAGAACTTTTAATAAAAAATCTCTATCTTCAAAATTGAAGTTGTGGGAAGTCGAAACAAACTTTGAACTTTATAAAATCCAGAGAATGAGACCTGCGTCATTTTAGCGTCGTTTCTCCTATACGACGAACAAGTTAAGAGGAAACGCTTAGCCCTATGTCCTGCGAAGTTACATCTTCATATTTTGAGACCCGTTTTCTTAGGATTTGAATTTACTAAATAAACCATTTTTTAATCTCGTCAACGATTATCAATCTTCTGAACAGTCTGAAAGAGAAAATCTTCTGAACGGTTTTGGTATTAGCGTTGACCACAGCCAGACAAACGGATAGGCGTTTTGCCGACAACCACACTTTCGGTATCGAGAATCCACAAAGCATTGCTTCTGATTACTGAATGTGATAGAGGAAGTATTTTGCTACCCAGTGAAACATGATTTATGGCCTTTTAAATACCTGGGACCAAAAGTGAGTTTTTCTATAAAAAAATGCCAATATTTGACGTAGAATCACAATACCTTCTCTTTATTACGTAAACGCGTAGTAAAATACGATAATGGTGAGAAAGTAAATGTTGTGAGGATGTGAAATGGAGTTCAGACAATTTGTAGAATATAAGCAAGAAAAAAAATATAAAAATCGATTTTTCAATCGCTGTTTTTGGAAACTCTCTACCTTCATGTAAAAAAGCGAGAAAGAGAATAAAATTTCTGGATGTTACGGAAGATTCCTCAAACGGAACACGTCTTTCTTTATCTCTACAAGATATCTGTCAGATTTGGAATCATCATTTTCATTCATTGCTCATTAAGTTTTTTTAGTAACAGTAATAATTTACTTTAGAAAGATTTGAAAAAAGTCTGTAGGGAATAAAAGCATAATTGGAGACGTTATTTTTATAGTGGTACAACTCTTCTTTTACAGAAATTGAGTTCACTCCATTTTCAGGTCCGGCAAGTGCTTTTACTTTTATTCTGAAAGTGACAACTCTAGTTCTTTCTGTGGACGACATAGCGCTTCACAATAAAAGTGAATCACAAATTATTGATTGTTGGTGATTCTCTGGGCGCACCAACCGTTAAATTCATTAGTCCCGTGAGTCTAGTGCATGCCTTCCTCTGGAGGATGCGGTGGTCTTTCCCCGGTGGATGGCGAGATCCGGCGCCGACCTCACGTCGGCTAGAGGGGTTCTCCCAACCAGGTATCTCCCCTAGCCGAGACCCGCTCTAAGCTTCCGACCGGTCTCTCGGCATGTCTGGTAGTGTAGTGCATGTTAGTGTAAGTGTGTGTAAGTAAGAAATAAGGATAGAACAAGGAAGAGGACGAAAGGATCGTGCGCGATCCGTGGCCCGTTTGTTAGGGTACTGCTCCGGCATTCGCCTGGTGTTGATCGGAGAATGTCGAGTCGAACCGTTCGTGATATCAGGCCGTACCATGCATAACGCAGTGAAACACGGCGGGATGAATCTAAATTTCTGAATTTACGAGAAACATTCCTTAAATCTAAACTTCACCTATTTTTACATGTAAGTGTGTGGGGGAGGGGGATATATCCCGGCAGGTCGCGTGCGCTAGGTGCACAATATTGTCACTCGACCAGACTGCACAGGACTTTTGCTTTTGACTAATTCCTTCCGTGTGACACAATAAAGGACACCGCAGGCTGGACAGCCCTATTCTAACCACTGAGTTCGACGAAGAGCTCTGCCTAGATGGTGTAACTGTGAACGGTTCGTTGTTTGTTGGCTGCAGACACTCCGGCCTTATGAGGTCATAGCTTATTTTCAGTGACTATTCTACCCTAGGACGCTTCTGTGACGTGCACCTAAATATAGATAAAGAGAAGGGATTTCCTGTGGCTTGCGTTGTTTCTAATCTGGATTGGGAAATCTGACTCGAACGAGGAACAATTAAGTTATCGGGAGATTCTCGGGAAACCATTTTCCATCAAAATGTGCGGACATGTCTAATGAGCATTAATGATTTCCAAACGACACTCCACTTAGCTCGTCAAAGAAAACGAGACTAGAGGCCAGAATTATTAAGATTTTCTGAATATTTAGTTCTGAAAAATTTCGAATAGACAACTTGTTATAAAATGAAAATATACCTATTATATTTAAGTTATATCTACGTAAACGAAATTACATTCGTATAAATGAAATAAATGTGTTATATAAGTACTCTAAAGTAACCTTATCGCTGAAGCTCTATGTACTTTTAAATTTTTTCCTAATTATCCTATTTTCGAAATATCAATCTCCTTGTTTGATGATGTAATGCGGAGAAAGTTATATTTTGCAGAGACATTTCTTCTTAAAATTTTGACAGAAGTGCACCTCCTTAAGTCCTTAATATAAAAAATAGTTGTTTTCCAAACACACTGTCCGTCTGTATTAAGTAGTGTTTTATATGAAGCTCAAAATTTTCACAATTTTCTCATAAACAATCCTAATATTTTTTTAAATTTATTACTTAAATTCCTTTAGTTCAAAACACCTTTATCAATGTACCAAATTCCTATTTTCATTAAAGCATCTGAATTTTCGAAAATGCCAATGATCGACGTTTTTTATTACCAATTCTGTTATTGAATCGACAATATTGTTAAAGCTTGAACTCTTTTTTAATGTATTTGTTTTTTGAATACGGCGACTTAAAATTATTTTATGTAAAAGTTTTTCACAGCCATAAAACCAATATATTTTACTGTACAATTCTAAAATAAAATGTCGGACCTCCTTTACCGTGGGAAACCATACTAATCGCAGAGTAATAGGTACTTTAAAGAATCAAAATATATCAATTCTATAAAACATGATGTAAGGGACTTTACGAAAGCCATGTTTCACTGACACGGTGACGGTCTTTCTTGTTTGGCAACCTACAAAATTGGGTTTCTCAAACCAACACATCAGTGCCTACAATAACACCTTTTGACTCGTTATATTCTCGGATGAACTGTTTGTTCTGTTCAATATGCCAAAGTGTCAAGAAAGTTAAAAAACATAAAAACTACGCGAATGATATGAGAACATTAAAATGGTGCAAATTAAATAAATCAGGCTGATTCATTGATTACTTCAAGTTTCTAGGCGCGTCTACCGCTACGATCATAATTCCCGTAATAGTAGTAAATGTTTAATCGCGGAAAGTGGCGGTGACCCTCCGTGAATGATGAGATCCGATGCAGACATATTCGTCTACTAGCAGGATTTTTCCCAAACAGATGTCTCTTACACTAGACCAGTCGGGGCGAGCCCTAGCTTCAGACTGGTCTTCCCGACATCTGTGATAGTGTAGTGCATGTAAGTGTGTGTAAGTAAAGGTGAAGACAAGACAAGGAAGGGGAAAGGAAAGATCGCGAGGTCTGCATCCCGTTGGTTAGGGTACAGCTCCAGCATTCGCCTGGTATTGATCGGAGAAACCACGGAAAACTAACAGTGAGGGCAGCCCACTGCAGGAATTCTCTTCCAGGCAGCAGCTGAATCTGACTTAAGATAGTGACGAAAACTCTTTTAGCGACTGCCTCCAACTTAAAACCTCTCAGTGAGAGGCACTGCAGTTGATCCCTGAGCTACCTCAGCTGATAATATGTCGCGAAAATAGAAAAGACCAAGAGTCCAAAAAATAAAAACTACGAAGATGATAATATGGCAACGTTAATAGGATGCAATACGCGGCGGCGATGGTGTAACGGTTAGCGTTTCGAACAGTTGTACCCAAGTTTGCGGGTTCAAACCCGATCGAAGCCGTGTATTTCTCAGGGCGAAAAAATCCTTCGTACGCCTTCCTTCGGAGGGGAAGTAAAGCCGGCTGTCCCATGTTAGTAGATTTACTTGCATGTAAAAGATCCTCAAGCCTAAATGACGCCTCTGAGCTAAATTCCAATCGCCTGTTTCTCGCCCAAGAAATACCTCCTTTCTCTGCTAGTTGGTGAAAGGAGCGTAGCGAAATTTACGTGGTCAGACGGAAGAGCAGGCCTAATGGCCTGAGTCTCGCCACGTAAAATAAGGCATTAATTCAATTCAATTCAATTCAAATTCAATTGGAGGAGGCTGGGGATCATCTCCCTTTAGATAGTTTGATGTCCACTACTGGAAATTTGTTTATTTGGACCAAATTACTCGTACTTTCAGGACCAAATTACTCCGTTTCTAGAACGGCATAGGTAGCTCAGGGCAAGAACTGATGTCGCAGAATACGGTTCAACTCTTTAAAGACAACTAATGATTCCTGCTAACCAAAGAGCATTACTGCAAGAGTTAAGGGGATACATTTTGCATACAAAAGGACACAATTTCGCATACAAATGGATACAAAACATAACATTGTGAACATCTCAACTTACACGAGGTCAAGAAACGTGATATTTTTTTAAATTCTGTCCATTTTCTACGAAAACCGTTCACATTTTGGTCTTGATACATAAATTAGTATTACATATCACCAAATATCTAACGTGAGATGTTTATATCAAAGATGTAAATATTGTAACTATGCTCGAACTCTTGCGTGGTTGCAATAAGATTGTTACTCTATCATGGAAACGTAAACAAGCCGACATATTTCAAACTAAGTAAGCTAAAAACAAATTTATTAATAATAACGGCAGTTGTTTTTATGTTGCATGAAAATAAAGCTGTATTTGCCCAGACGCCGAAGTACATTATTGCTTATGTAGCTGTAATCTATAAGAACATTTAAATACACTGTTTGTAATTGAAATTTTGTAACGTATTGAAGAGCTTCGAACCGTCTTTTTAGTTGCGCCGGTACAACTCGTCCGTCGCCCGTCCGTGCGTCCGTCACCGCCCCTCTGTCCGTCACCCGTCGACGCGTTCGTCGCCGGTCTGTCCACCGCCCAACCGTCCGTCGCCCGTCCGTCAGTCATCGCTCCTCCGTCACCCGTCCATGCGTTTGTCGCCCGTCTATCAGTTCGTCGACCGTTTGTCCGTCGCCCAACCGTCCGTCCGTTGCCCGTCCGTCCGTCATCGCCCCTCTGTCATCCCTCTGTCCGTCACCCGTCCGTGCATTCGTTGCCCGTCTATCAGTTCGCCCTCCGTCCTTCCGTCGCCCAACCGTCCATCGTCCGTCCGTCATCCTCCCTCCGTCACTTCTGTTCTTTCGTCGTCCGTCTGTCGCCTGTCCGTGGTTCGTCCGCTGCCCGTCTATCCACCGACGACCTCACCGGTCGTCGGTCGCCCGACATCCGTCTGACCGACCGGCTCTCGCAACCCACTTCCGTCCGCTCGTCTATCAGCCCAATCGCCCGCGCAGCGCCGCACTCACCCAAGAGGCCGAGAAGTGCAGTCATCCTAACCATGTCGTCTTCTCACCGGGCCAGAGACCGCCACACTGCTCCCAGCGGAGCGGCGGCGAGCGCAGCGGGGCCCGCGCCCACCGCTGAAGGGGCGGGGGGGAGGGGGCGGAGCGGGACGGGGCCTCGCCCGCCCCCTCGCGTCTCCAGTGACGTCATGGCCTGAGCCAAGGCCACGCCTCGCCGGGATTTCCTCGTGGGCTCCCCGGCCGCCGCCACCACTGCCTCCGGCGCGCGTATTTTTTTTTATTTGACAAAGGACTAAAGCATATGTAGGGGCAGATCCAGAGACAAATTTTGGGAGGGGAAACTCAAAATGTTTTCGTAGAATGTGTCATATTGCAGATTTTGTAAAATGTCTTAGGCTACACTCAGCACATACTGCGATAAGATGTTTTTTTATGTTAATGATTATCCAAAAATAGTTTGTTTGAAAGTTTCGTGAAAAATTTAAAATTAATAGTTACTGAAAAATGTTTGGGAGTGGGGGAATTTCCCTCCCCATAGATCCGCGCCTGGCGTGTGGATAAATGGATCACGTATTGTTGCGCTGTACTTTTTCATGACACAATTTATTGTGCCCGTGAATACGGTGCTTTTAAAAAAATCGCTATTTTCCAGTGGCTAATTTAACTAAATTTGCTGGCGTATTTCCAAATGCACGGCTACTCGCCGAGGCGGTACCTTCATGATTAACATAAAACAACCTTCAGACTATCAACGCCAAATTTTCAACTCCAAAATACAGAACGACTTCTCTTGAATCGCTCACCATGTGTATAAACTGGTAAATTGTACTTAGTTATTTCTATCTCTAAGAATTCTAAATTCTCCCTTAGACATTCGTTGAATTATAAATATTTTTTTGTGAATTCATGTCTCTAAGTTGCATTTTACAGACATTTTATGGGCGCTTAAGCAATTTATGAAAAGGCACCACAAGTGGCTACAGTTACAAACATTAGTTTTCCTTATTTTCTCTAACTTCGTGAGCTGCAGTATTAAATTAAAATACCAGAAAAATAGTTATGTTTTGTTGAGATTGTTGGCAAACAGTGGTTGAGGGTAGGCGACACAGTGGTAAACATCCCCTATTGCCGCCAAACACCCAACAGGATTTTTGATAGAAGATGGCCGTAGATATGACAAGGGAACTCAGAATCAAGAAACTCACCCAGAAAACGAAGAGCTCGGTTGGAGATTGTTAAGATGAAAAAAAAGATAGAGATAGAGAGAGAGAGAGAGGGGGGGGAAGAGGGAGGAAAAGGGAGGGAGAGAGACAAAACTTTTTCCAAACTTTTAAAAGACTATCAATGAACTACGAAAATATCGCACTCCAAGATCTAAAGCACTATTTTCATCGTTGCACTGAACGTATTGAGATTTCCATAGGAAGTTCATAAGGTATACTGAAGAACACGTGACGCAATGCTAGTGCGTATGGAAGCTACGTGGTTGATGACGGCACCGGACTAGGTGGCTCAGGGCATCAATTGATGACCGTCTGACCGCGAGATCCTAGGTTCGAGTCCCGACGATGGCATGATTTTCGACATTGGCTTGGTAGCTAGGTCGAACTGCTTGGAGAACAATTGTAGTGGCCAGCTGCACTGATCGGTAGTTTTCCGCGGTTTCTCTGATAACACCAGGCGAATACTGGAGCAGTACCCTACTAAACGGGCCACGGACAGCATGCGATCTTTCCTTCCCCTTCCTTGTCCTTTCCTCGCCCCTTACTCATACTTACACCCATAAACTCTTCACTACCACACATGACGGGGGACTAGACGGGAGCTTAGAGCTTGTCGCGGCTGGCTTCCCGCTAGTGGGAGATACCTCGTTGGGGAAAACTCCAACCGACATGAAGATCGACGCCGGATCCTGCCGTCATAAAAACATAACCTACACTTACGGGACTAATGACCTTAGCCGTTAACGAGTCCGGAATTGCCGATCTATCAATCAATCGGGGTACGATTCTGAGGGCCAACCAGCCTCTTGTGCTCACTTAACTTCAAAACTTTCTGCCGTTTGTCTATTCAAATTTTGCCGAACAATTTTGCAAAACATGTTTTCTCTTTCTAACGACGTGGGGCTCACGGATTTGAGTGAGCGAGAATGAGCATGTCGCACAATAGACCTTTAATAAAGATCAGACATTTCCATGAGCATGTTCATCGAAGCAATGTTCTCTTCCGTAGATGAAAAATACGGGTACATTGAGGATTTCCCAATACTCCTTTGATTTAACCAATCGTTTCGGACTGATTTTAAAATGAGAACTTCATCATATCCATAAAAGAGAGGACAATGTGGCCAGAGTGCCTATACACAATATCAAGTATTTATAGTCGGAGAACCTTGCCATTGTTTTTTTTTTCTTTTAATGGAATTAATATCACAAACACAAAATAATCTGTAACTATTCTTTCAAAGTCCTTCTATTGTAGTTAAGTGTCCTGTACAGCATATCTATTGTTACTGCCTTCACAATAAATATGTTAACATGCTAACCACATCAGTAAACTTGTATTTTATATTCTGTACCATGAATTCTTGTCTAGCATGATCTGAATGTTGGGACAAACCTAATCTATTTCCTCCTTTATAATCTATTTAAGGTTTGATGTGAATTTCATTCACCATTTGGACAAAATTTGTATAATTAAAACACTGAACATTGGTCTTGCATACGACAGAAGTGTTTCTTTCTTGAGAGTTCATGCATTGAATTTACCTATACATCTTACAAATTTCTCGGAGTGTCTCTGAATGGAGCAAGGTCATGGAACCACAACTTCTGCAAATATATGTGGTAGAGTTGAAAACAAAAAGCAACAAAATATCACATAAGTGGAGCTAAGTATACTACTGTTTTTATGAACAAGTACTTTATGAACAGTTTTATATGTTCCACTAAAAAACTTACAACTGTCTTATCTTTATTTATCTGCTCTACTGCGCTAATGGTATTAAAGTCATTTTTAATTACAGGTATATTTTCAGGCACCCGTCACATTCTGAACAAGTTTCTTCTGGTTTCAAAAAGATCTTCATGTTTCCATAATTTAATAAATATGGTTAATGTTTCATGGAGAACCTTGATTTCATACATTCTTGATATTACATTCTTTTTACTTTCTTGCCTTCTTCATTCAAAAAGAAAGTATTGTAATCGTGCCCCGAAAATTGGCGATATTTCGACAGAATATCTTATTGTCGAATTCTAGAAAAAGTGGTTGCATCTAGTTCGTATATGTTGTAAAATACTTTCTCTTGCATTACACTTCCGACTACACATTCAATGGCTGACCCAGGTAGGGGCCACACCCCACCCAAAAAAGTTCTAGAGTTATCGTTTGTTACCTGCTTTTATTTGACAAAATTGATTTAAAGACATTTTTGTTAGAATTATGTAATTATTTAAAAAAATAAAAATGTATGGTGTCATATACACACTACAAAAATAATATACAATGTAATAACAAATGTTTATTATTTAATAAAAATCTATGATGACCCCTCCAAAATGATCGACTGGATTCGCCCCTTTACACATTACTTATATAGTCTAAATCAATGTCTTGTCGGTCGTTATTGATACCGAAAAATTGATTGAGGGAAAAACTACTTTTTGTTCGTCCGAGATCAATATTTTCAAACGTTTCTTGAAAATAACTCCCATTTTTATTAAATTTTGCCCTCTGATAGCATACAGAACTCTTTAAAAATGGCGACCGACCTGAGATCCACCACAATCTCGGACACACGAGTTTCGATACGCTGTGGCACACCGTTTCATCAGTCACGTATATTTTAATGGCATGCGACGGGTAGAATCATCACACTTCACCAATTTTATTTTATTCATTCATTGTTTATATGTAATTAATGCTGGTACGTAATCTGTGATGTACGATTTTGTTCGTGTTTCATGACCAACTGGAAATACCGTTGCCACGTCTGAGTTGCAGCGACTTAATTGAAAGATTTTGATCCTTTTTCTGAATTCTCATTGGTTATTATGGAGTTTTAATTGTACACGTGTAATTTATATAGTGATAATCAAATATATTTAATGTAGTTAATGAGTTTATTTAACTCACTAATCGAAAAAAATAATTACAACCAAAATGATTGTTTTCAATATGCCATGCCTCTCTTTAGAACCGATTTCATGAATTTTTTTAAGTGCGAGGGGAGCAGATATCTGAAATGTGGCAGATGAATCCAACTGTACACTTTTGTACGGCATCTTTATCCTTAGTGAAATAGGTATGTTCCTCGCCTAAAGACGCAAATTAATTTATGAGTAATTATTTATTTTTGTTTTGAGTTTATTTGTTTTTGTATTTCTTAAACAGCATTTTATTTCACTTGTATGTAGCAAGTGCGGATAAATGTAAAGTATAGAAAGAGTTATGTAATGTCGATATTTTAATTTCAATACTTATATTACCCGATCCAAAGGCCCAAAAAAGTTTTTCTTTTCAAAACTTCTTTTTGTTCGTGAAGCTAACACCTAAAACAAACAGAGTATTTATCCAAAAATTAATATTTCTCAATTCAACATTTTCACCAAGTACTACAAATCCAAAATTCCTTTATATTTGGGGTCACTTTACTGTACATGAAATTCCCCCCCAAAATTTCAAACTTTTCGCAACTGTGGCTCTAAACATCGCAAGATAATATGCGTATTTTTTTCTCATTTTCAATAAAACAGGAGCACTTTAAAATACTGCAACATGATTTTATGAGAGTGGTATCATATTTTCATAAATATTTCCTCTTATACGAACGTGCCTTCTTACTGGGGCTTTTTCCAGCTTCAGGGAATGTCGATTTCAACTGTTCGCCCCGGGAATCAATTACGTCCCTCATGAAAATTCATATTGCTTAAGTCCCTCATGGGCATACATACTCGTAAGCATGTGACAAGATTAATCACAAAATACTTTTATCAGAACTGTCTTTTTTCGGATTTTCAAAACAAATCTTAAACTTAATGAGTTCATATTTAACAAATAGAGAACAGAATGTTAAATTCCAGTTACACAAATCTTACGTTTATAAAACTGATTCTGAAGTGCCTTAAGGTTCGTGTCTTGGCCCTTTATTATTTCTAATTTATATTAACGATTTGCCTAGTATTATTCAAAATGTTTACTTGTTGCTGATGATTTGAAAATTTAAAAGTCAATTGAAAATGAAGAAGATTCAATTATTTTGTAAGATGATTGCAAGCTGATATTATCTATAGATGGAACATAGAGAACAATTTGTACTTTTATTTTTTTTAATGTTGATTCATTACTTATACAATAAATCAAGCATATCTAAGAACAAGTTACTCAATGAATAATAAGTCATTAGAACTTGTATATTTTGTAGAAGACTTGGGTGTTACTCTTCAACATAATCTGACTTGAAATCAACAAATATTTATTATAACAAATGATGCGTTAAAATATTGGCTTTATTATTTGAAATTCTGAGAATTTGAATGACACCTCAAGTTTAATACTTCTGATAAATTACTAAAGATATTGTCTGGTAAAAATACTTACCAGACTGGGATACTTTGGATACTTTTTAATCAGCTTATGATCATTTCGATCGCGTTGCGATCATCCTCAGAGCTTGCAGCTTCTGGGCCGAAAACAAAGTTCTGCAGAACTTTGTTTTTGGCCCAGAAGCTGCAAGCTCTGAGGATGATCGCAACGCGATCGAAATGATCATAAGCTGAACTGGTTTTGAACTGAAATACTTATTAAAAGCATTAGCTTTTGCCCGATCATCAGTAATGAGTGAGTTTCTACTTTCACGAACAACTGGAATATCCTCTTTAGTTCCCTTATTTTAAGCACTAATATCTTTGAACGCGCCCCATATTTCTTCCATACCTCCCTCCGGTTATATTGTTCCCTAAAAAAACTTGAAGTTCGTCTACATGTGCTTTCCTGTATTGCCGTACATTTGTTCATATCGTAATGCCTTTCACTCCCGTTCTCTCCGCCGCCGCCGTCGTGTTCGTCCCTTTCCATGTAGATATGTGTCCAATACCTGCAAGCACCCCAACTTCCATGCACATCCGTAATTCACATGAAGTCCGTAAGATATAAGACAAAGAATAACCTCTTGGCGTGAAACTGTGTAATTGATGAATTTGATCCCAAAGCCGTGAACAATTGAAGTGTTTAAAAAAGAACCTTAGTGCAAAAAGTGAGATTTTGAGATACGAGAACTGTTGCTAGAACTTCATAGTCGCCATTTGTTGAGTGTTGTAAACAAAATCAGCCCTTCACCGTAGTTATTAACGCCGAAAGTTTCACTGATTTTAAAAAAAGAACGATTGTCCAGTCTTATGATTTACAAATTCCTCATTTTTGTGGAAAAAAACACCATAGTACTGTAGCGATACAGATTTCGTCATACGTTTTGAAACGAAATTCAGCGGACTAAAAATTTAAACAAACAGACTCGGCCACCCTGAGTTCGATTGGGAAATGAACAGACAGCGTTGCACGTGCAACTTCGCTTATCGCGACACTCGTTTGCGCCCCCGGCACATTAAGAAAGTCGTTACAAGGGTCAGTCGTCGAAAGATTCACTGCGAGACGCACGTGGCCGCCCCGGCCAGCTGCAGAAATTTCTAGAACGCTCTTGAAATCGACATCCAGGGAATCCCAGAGCAATAAATTCTTTCACGGACAACGCCTGTCTTGTGCAAGCATGTTCTAGAAGGAATAGGAAAATTCTGGACGCTCACAGTGACGCAAAGAGTTGAAACTTATCTGGCTTCCCCGTCGCAATTGGCTGAAATAACATAATGCGCCATTTCTTTCGGCCAATAGCGACGCGACTATCATAGGAGCTTGAACACACGAAAAAATTGGGTGGGGGCAAAAGTTAACGTAATACTATTTCAACTTACAAAAATCAGAAGACGCAGGGCAGTCGGGGGAGAAACTTCTCTGGGGGGGATATTCTTCGGTCAGAGGCAAGTGCGCCTCTGTCGGACTTAGAAAATTTGAGAAGAGCTTGGGCATCAGACGGGGCCAGAAGGGAATTAGACGCAGGGCAGTCGGGAGAGAAACTTCTCCTAGGGAGTAATTGTTTCATCGGGGAGAGACCAGTGTGTCTCTGCAAGACTTAGAAAACTTCAGTGCGAGCCTGAGCTTTGGGGCTGATAACAATTGGGAGAGAATTTCTCTGGGGGTATTATTCGTCGGTTAGAGGCAAGTGTTCCTCCAAAAGACTTATTAAAAGGGGCAAGACGCAGCGAGTAGACTGCAGCAGGGAGAGAAAATTCTCTGGGGGGTGTTATTCGTTGAAGAGAGGCGAACGTATCTGAAGGATTTCAAGACTTTCCAAAATTGTATTTGAGAAGGACACATAGTTATTTACTCCGTGCCTGAGGTCGGGAGAAAATCCCGACGATCTTCAAGTTCTACCAGAATCTACCTGAATCTACTAGTTCTACCAGAATCTACCAGACAGCGCGGTCAGACTCCGTTGAACGCCGCAGACGCCGTCGCTCCACTGGTGACGTCACGAGAGGGCCGCTCAGCTGTTGGAGAGGGGTGGCACCGCCACCGCTGCGTTCCTGCCAAGGCCGCAACCGCCCCCCTGGTCTCCGCCGGGTCCGTCCCGGCTGCATAAAAGAACCGTTCCCAAGGCAGTATAAACCCAGGGCATTCACCCCTGTCAGACCTATGTAACGCAGTGCCGCGCTATGGCACACTGATTTGTAATTTTTTTTATTATTACCATTGTAATGTTAAGGATAATTCTTTCTAGTTTTTTAAGCTTTACTGTGATGTCTAACATCTAATTTTCTTTTCTTTCTAATTAATCTCTTCATTTCTTTTCATTTCTTTTTTTTTAATTTTTCAATTTACAAGTGTAACTTCCCTGGGGCATTTTAAATTATTTTGCCCAGGAATAAAAGTGATTTTTACCAGTGATCAGAGTGTTTCTTTCATGTTACCAGTATCTGTTTAACAATTCCTTCCATCACCGACTGAGCTATTAACCGGACCGCTTACCGGGCGTTCTCTCACGAGACGACGGGGGGTGTTACAGTACAAAAGCCAACCCACATTTTTTCGCTCTCCTGAAAAACCATGTTTTTGAACTACGGTTGTCTTAAAAAAACTTTTATTGTACTCTGATGAGATCAAGTGTTACTATGGATTAGTATGTTAAGGTACAATGTTAAGATAGACGTATTCGGTGTGCGCGAAGGTAGTCATCACTGAGGATGTCCTCGGAGGACCGATGGGGACTCGAAAGGACCTGGTAGGGAATTTAGGCACAGATAGATAGCTCCTGGGAAGAGGATGTAGAGAAAACATAAATTGAGCCCCGATTTAAGAGACATGGTAATTAATTTATTTACTGAAAATCATTAAATATTAACTGAAAATTTGTGCGGGTCCATATGTGTGTGTCATAAAATATAATTTGCAGCACAGGAGAATTACTTCCAAATTTCGTTCGAATGCTTTTGAGCGACTGAGAATCAAAATAGCAGGAAATTAAATGTTATGCCACAGTTTTTTAGATGTATACGTAAGCTTCCGCGGCTCGAATCCATGAATTCTCGGCTGTCCGGGAGACGCCGCGACGTTGGCTGGGGTGCCGACGTTTCGCCTGACATGTCGCAGGCTTCCTCAGGGCAGTGACACTGCGGCGCTACGCGCCCGGTGATTTATACTATCCTGCCTGGGCTCTCGGGCGCAAGGCCCAGGTTGGCCCAGACCGCCGGCCAAACAGGGAGACCTCTCCGCCAATCACAGCGCACCTGTCCCTCCCGAGAGCCCAGGCAGGATAGTATAAATCACCGGGCGCGTAGCGCCGCAGTGTCACTGCCCTGAGGAAGCCTGCGACATGTCAGGCGAAACGTCGGCACCCCAGCCAACGACGCGGCGTCTCCCGGACAGCCGAGAATTCAGTTTTTTAGGTTTTTTATGACTCGAAATTTGTTTTAACACTACCCGCTCTGCATTTATATATTAAGTAATTGCATTGCAGCAATTGCTTAAGTTAGGGAGAGCGGTTAGCTTACTGGCCTCTACTGGCCCAGAACGCGGGTTCGATCCTGGGTGAGGTGCGTGGATGTTCGTCAGGCGATAAATCCCGCAGCTTGTGGCATGCGAAAGAGCCATGGCAGATGCTCGGCAAAATTAAATCCATCCGTCATCGCACGTTCTCCCCACCAGAGAGCTCGGATGTAGTTAACTGTGACCGACAGATAGCGGAGATGAGAGCATAGATTTGTAATGTAATATTAATCCAAAAACAGTCAGATAACACAGGTCTGCAAACTTTTTTCCATATACGCGGGATAATTTTGCTGAATTATGTGTTTTAAAGGTTACAGATTCTAAAAATGACTTCGAGAATATTCATCAGAAATATCACGTATAGATTTCTTACAAAATAAAAATAAATATTTAATGAAAACACTTATTTTTATTGTGAACTAAATATATTTATTTTCTTACAAGTAATCAGAAAATTGTTTCTGATATTAATTTACAGTTTCAGGTCTACTCTCTTTTGTTGTGAAACCTTTTCTTTTTTTCTTTGATGCTTCGCTGAACTCGTTTCCAGTTTTCTTCTTTGGTTTCTCGATTGAGCATCCAACAGTAGTCAGCTAACATACTGATATGCAAAATTAAGGATAGATTCATTAAAATTTGTACTTAATTATTTAATTTAAAATGAGTTTTTCTTACCTTTAAACTACAGAGAAGATCTTCCTCGAATCGTCTGCACACCTTATGCGGAGCCCATGTTTTGTCTTGATCTCCAAGTTTCAATTTAAAATTCGCAAACTAAACTTTCCTCACAAACTTACTTATGTTTCTTTGTTGGCTTTTTACTATATATTCACTAAATATGTAACAGAAGCTGTCAGGAGAAATTACACGTCCTCTGCAAGTCATATTTCAAAAATAAAATAACAATCCCAATATCATTAGAATGCTGAATATAAACTGAGTGTGGTATAAGATTGAACTTAATTTGCTTGTTGAAATATTATGTAATGCAAATATAGATTGTTTATATTTATTCCTAGTACCTCAGACAAGTCTAAGCATGCTCATATTACTCACTATCAACTTTTAACCCGTTTCGACATGATCATGTGACCTTCCTGTTAACTCGAATATTACTGTATCTGCCACCCCCTACCACTACTCTCTTATACTTATTAACATTTTTTGTTCATTTATTGCCAAGTTCAGTTATAATTGGTGTAATTAATGTGAGAAGTTTTACTTTTAAGGTCATTTTTTAAACAAAAAAATAATAGTATATATTTTAAGTTGACATTTTACGATAAATTCAAACAAAAAATTGAGTGTATCAAAAAAAGTATGAGACGGAACACTTTTGGTATTTTATCATTTTTACCAAGACTGCTGCCATATTTTTCTTTAAACTTCTGGAACGGATAATGCTGACACTGAATAACACGAAATTAACTCCATTTTGATTCTTTTAAAGTATTTAGATAATATTTTAAATATATCTCATATTATTAATATTTACATAATATTATTTTATACATTGTTTCATTTACGAGTAGAAATGCTTCAAATCATTTCTGATAACATTTGTCGAAAACTTAAAAAGTTTCGGTGAAGATGAACTTAAAATTGCACATTTTCTGACAAACGATATTTTTTCAAAAATAGATCCAAACATTTCAGCAAAAATTTGTATATATGTTTAGGTTTTACTTTTGTATAATAACCTTTAAGTCATATTTCAGTTCTATTGTTAAGGGACCTTTGAGACGACAATTGACGGTAGCTAGGAAGAGGGTGTGGCAAAACCAGAAAGATGGCGCAGTAAAAAAATAACTAAATAGTACGAGAAATACTGTGCCATTCTAGCACCACTGGTTTCTCCTTACTCTTGTTTTAGACAAAAAGTCACTGTTTCATTATTTAAGACTTTTATATTTACAATCTTCCCTGAACACTTAGTTTCGTCTTGGAAGGTTTGTCGAATGTTTACAAAGAAATCGATCAATATGTTTGCTATATTAGATAATTATGAAATTTTATTGATTGGATGTATTCTTTAACAAGGTGGCCACTCATTTCCTGAAACAAATTTCCTTGAATTTTCCCCATTTCCTGGAGCATTGTTAAAAAAAATCCCTGATAATGCTTATAGAGTATTAGCGGATCCCGGCAGATGTTCGGCCCTATCTCCCTTTTTCCTTTCCTCTCTCTTCATTTCATCCTCTTTCTTGGTCTCTCCCTCATACACATTTAGTTGCAGATTCTACACGTCTCTGTGGAGGGGGGGGGTATACTTACTTTCAATTTCTTGGCGTGCCAGGCCTTGTATTCACGATGGAGTAACTCATGGTATTTCGCGTCTTTCTCGCTGAATGTTGCATGATCACCAGCACTGCTCGATGCGGTCACGATCATGCGACATCTAGCAGCACGACTAAGAAAGACGCGAAATACCGTGAGATAATCCATCGTGAATACAAGGCCTCACGCGCCAAGAAATAAAAACCCAAGTATAATATCGAGAAGCGCCCGACCAGCAAAAATGTAATGGAATGTGCAAGAAGATCTCATCCTATAGATTACGGAGTGCGAAACATTCTTTTGAATTTTAGTTTTGAATGCCATGAAACGCTTCGTTTAGGAGTTACTTAACGATATACTCAGAAATCATGCGTTGCTGGTTGCATTTGACATGAATATTTAATTTTGTTCTCTTGTTTTTTTTGTTTGTTTTTTTTCTTCTTTTCTTTTCTTTTCTTTTCTTTTCTTGAATTTTTCCTATATTTTAGTAGTTATTGTGCTGTGATGATGCTATGATGAATCCAACAAAGCAGAGATCATTAAAATTGGTTAAGCCGTTCTTGAGTTATAAATGGTGTAACTAACCAGACATTGTTTTATATATAAAGATAAACCTTATTTCCTGAAAATATTAATGCAAGCCGCAATCTAATTTGTCATCTCTCTGTTTCGTTCTGATAAAGTACAATTATAAAAACTCAATAAATTGAAATTGATCCAAAAAAGGCTGCACTATTTTTTTTAGACTAATATCCATTTTTATAACCGTCTCAAAATTTTCACTGACTTCAAATGATTTCTCCACAAATTCCCTGATTTTTAATGTTTTCCAGAAAGAGGCCACCCTCTTTAAAAAGGTTCCTTGGGAATTTCACCCACTTTCAATTGATATATTGACACAAGCCACCTCCTTTCAGTCATATCATTCATTGTATTTATTGATTATTTTAGTTTTATTTGTCAACTTTTCTATTTTTGTTTTAATAAACTATCTAAATTTTAAAACATTTTTCTACTGATGACTTTTTTTTTATTTTAAAAATTGATTAATTTTCATAAGTACATAGTTATATAATTTTTTCTTTTATCTCTGATTAATTCAACAATCATCATTAACAATTTGATTATTTATTAATATCAATCATAAATATATTTCATTAGTTTAGAATTCATGTGTTATTTAGAGTTAAACATACAACTTCAAATTTATTTACATTATAACTTTTAATTGTCATTCACAGGAGAGGGAAAGGAACAGGAAGATAATGATGATAATAATCATAATATTAACACTGATATAAGTTGGGAGTGATATTATTATTATTTCATAAAATCATTTCCAAATACTATTCAAACATGTTAAATACACTGGTTCATATTCTAGAAAAAAATATTGTTATTTTTTTCCTTTCAATTTGTTTCCCAACTCAGAAAACATTAGGTAGAACATTCACTTAATTGTATCCTGGGAATATACTTACTAATATATCTAAAATATTCACTTACTGCAAAAATCTGTAGAAGTTTTATGGATATGAACAATGAATTACACCAATCATAAATGCTTCTAAATGGAAAAAAGAAAAGGAAAAATTTGATTGGTTTTTGAGCCCAAAATATTTTTTTTGTTATGTAAATTGTATAGAAAATTATTGCAATATGTGCGTCATTTTGCAACTTGAGCAATTTATAAGCAATCCAATGTATGCCAAAATATTTGAAGTCTATTTCTTCTTGCACATTTGAAGCATGCATGAAAAAACCTCGTCTAAGAAACCACTCTTTCCAAGTCAACTGCTCTAAATTCAAACCGGTTACTTGTTGCCAAAGCCACACTTATGGCATGTCCATATCTTTGAACAAGAGCCAGTCCCACTCTATAGTAACCAGGAGTTAATTTGGGATCCATTAACTGGCCTAGTGTTCCGTTTGTGACAGTTCTGCCTGTGCCTATTTCAGTTTCCTTTGTACTGACAAGCTCCACCTGAAAATATGTTAAATAATTATTGTTATCAAATTATTCTTATCAATATTTAGAAATAATTCTTATCAATACAAGTGAAATACCTTATTTAATTTTAAATACAAATAAACATAATAAAATTTCATTCTTCAGTAACTTTTAAGTTCAAGATCTATCAATATGTATGTTTTAGGACTCGTTTATTAATAAGAGGTTTTGATGGAAATATGAAGTAAAAATTTATAAATTAATTTTATGCTATATATATTATTCATTATTATCAGGCACCAACTGTTAATTGTTTCTCATCTTTTCACCTTCATTTAAAAATAATTTTTTCTCTTTATTTATCATTTTTGGCTCTCCAGGATGGTTCTGCATACAGTTGAAAACACATCAGCCATGCAACATTTCTAAGGGATGGCAAATAGCCTTGTCCCCAACCCCACTCAGGAACCAGTCAACAAAATAATAATTTCTACTTGCAACCAAACTCCTGATCTTTGCTCTTTCTTTTTTTAATAAAATTTGTTTTTTCAAAACGCAAACATATTTTTCAGGAGCATTGACAATTTACTAATGAGAAAATATTTATACTCACACTTGTAAACTCTGAAACAATGTAGAAACTTGCATTCACTGCTTGAATTAGTTTTCTTAATAACTCTCTTTCCCAGATGACTGGTGGAGATAATTCACCGGGGGGCAATACTAATAAAAGATATGTGCTGAACACAAACAATTTATTAGCTATGAATTATCCACATTTAATTTCAACTGCCTGTATGATCAATCTGATCATATCAATTTGGCTTTGTCATTAGTAATATTATTATTCATATTATTGTTATGATTACCATCATAGGTTCCATCATATCATAGTTCTATGTCTTATTTTATTAAGTTGCAATAATAACAAATCTGCCTAGTCATGCTTGATTGTAATATGTGACTCAAAAATATTATTACTCGTTACTAATGTATAATGAATATTAATTTTTATGTAGTGAACTTCAGAGAACTTTACCTGTTAGTACTTGAAATCATGTGGATTGGTTTAATTTTCAATACATAAGAATGACCATCTGCCATTCCTATAACCTCAGGGGATTTGAGATCAGTAGGGGTCAGTGGAGAAGTGTGGTACGTTGCATTAATACTTGGACCCATTGTAATTGTTTTTGCAGATACACTAACTATATAAGTTGATGCAGGATTTAAACCAGTAACCTACCAAAAAACAAGTCTACAATGAAAAATCAAATACTATAATCTAATACTACTATCAAAATCCAATTACATAAAAAATTTTATTATAGAAAGATTATAAAACAAAAACTACTGTATAAATTTGAGAACAACCTCCAGATTGTAAATCGGTGATTCTTCTCTGACAGGCAATTCTTGAACAGGAAAATATTCACAACACTCTGTTTCATTGAAAGAGTCTATGTGTTCAATATTTACAAGAAATGACCGGAGTTCTCCATTAAATAGATTTGGCAATTCCCATTCCATTTCAAAAGATGTACTTGTACTTTTTCTTATTGTGAGTGAAGCTGGTGCATCTGGTGCTGAAAAAATAAGCTATGATGTTGCAAACATGCACTCAGTGGCGGCTCCAGAGACAATTTTGAGGGGCGGGAGGCACACAATTCTTGAATGGGAAGTGGAGGAGCTGCAAACTGGAGACTATGAATAAAATTAATACAAGAGGAACCAATATTTTTGTACATTTTTTAAATTTGAATTTCGCAATGCAAGTCATAAATGTAGAATTTTAAACAGTAACATAATAAATATTTATAATTAACTTTGAGACTTTAGAGATATATTTCCAGGGATTTTACGACTAACACCTAATCATGCAATAGGGTTTGTGCACTAGGTACTACACCCCGTTGGCGAATTGAAGGAAATGTCTTTGGAGACGGAGTTCAAAAACTCGTCAGTTGGTAGCTCTGAACATGCTGCAAGAGAACAATTCCAAGTGTCACCGATCCCGGACCACGTCCTCAGACAGCCGCCATTTGCAATTTTCACAACTCCAAAGCATTGAGCGTATGGCTATACTTTAATAGGACACAGTTTTCGAACGCTTCTAAACAATTAAGGAAAATCCGGAACAAGAAATGCCGAGATTTTTGAACTTTCTTTAAATTGACATTCCCCGATTGATTTAAAGAAACTCGAGGCCCCGAATACCAATTTGGGAAAAATCAATTGTAATTTTAAAAGTTTTTTATTCAACTCAATTTTCTGACCTTTTTTTTCTTTACGGCAATTGTGAATAACGTCGCAAATAAAATCAGGTAAGTTATAATATTATTTTTATTGCACCATCCCTACCAAGAACTTTCATTTTCTAACTCCAAAAACTTTCTTACCATTTTCTCTTGTCACGGCATTAATTTCGGAAGCCATTCCATCTTCATCAATCTCATGGTTGCGAGCTGTCACCTGAAAACAAACCATTATTTTTATTGGTTTTTAAATATTAAAAAATAAGAAATCAAAGTACAGTACACCCTCGTCAACACGAATTTTAAGGACTCAAAAAATCAGAGTTCATGTTATAAAAAAATACGTGTTATGCGATGCATTAAAAAATCTACCAAATTTGAATAGTCCGACCTCTATTGCTGTAAGTTATGTACACTGGCAATTATTTTCGTTATCAAACTACATTGTTTAAAAGCATACTCTAATAAACTAACAGCGTGAGGGTACATTCCTGGAACATCTTGCACTCTACTGGTAAATGTTCTATCTCATCAGCAGCCTATAAAATGTCATCTGGACCGAAGGGCATCCAAGATTTGTAGAAACAAGTCTGTACATAATCTTCCGAACCGAATCCCAAATCTCCACTATTGCTCCGACCATTTCAAGATGGAATTGTTTTCCGCGACATAAATCGTAACTCTCACAAGTATCAAGTGGTTATTTTTCATATATGCATGGATTCGACATTTTACGAGGTGATTAATCCGACTTTTTCCAGACAGCGGTACTCTCCGGCTAAGACCTTGTTTTTATTTATTACCCGTAAGGGAGATGTGGCAAGCATGCCGGCTGAGAATCGAACTCAGGATCGCACCGCAGATAGCTAGCCCAACGAACATGAGCTACTCGAGAGGTTGTTATTTAACATCGTAGTGATTGTTATTTGTTGGTTCAAAGACCGCTTGCATTTGCTTCAAATAATTGTACGACACTAGTGTATTGGCGACTCCAACGTATGAGCTGCCACAGTGGCCTTGTGTGACGTGAGAAGCACTTGATGTTTTGGGGCGGACATTTTGGAAAGTTTCTAATAAGTCTTCTCTTTCTTTGGATGCAAAAGGTGGCTTAATCGACAATGGTACCTGGAATTACAGAGTCGAGTTCCAAATGCAGGATACTCCATTCTTCTGTTCGCTTAAGGCGATCTAAGCACCCTAAAAATTGTTCGTGGTTTGCGTTATAATAATTTATATTTTTACCGACCCCATAATTACCGTATTAAACTGAAGGGATGCAATGTTGTTTCGTTTGAGGACGAATTTCGTGTTAACCATGTATGTTCTAAAGAGAGTTTACTGTATGTGCATAAATATGTTCAGGCTCGTAACTGTACGCCCGCAAAAGCTCGTAGTAAGTTAAACAACACACTAAATAAAGACGAAAATATTACTTCAATTAAATATATATTCTCCGTATTTTCACACAATCGCATCTTGAAAACTGCGCATACATTTTCAGACATCGTATTGGACTTAACTTCGTTGATGGTTTGTTTCAGCTTATTGCAGCATTTTGCAGCCGAATGGCTAGTCGAGTGGGAAACCTTCTCAAAATGTATTTGTTCAAGGTATTGCTAAAAAATTATTTTCGAAGTGCGTTGAGTTTTTAGATACTGCAGCAATGATGCACTGCTTCACCATAAATGCAAATTAAATTATTGGTCTCATTTTGGGCTAGTGTTCTCTGCACTATCTTACACTGTTGCATCGTGTTTTGCAGCCAATTTAAGGTTTTGACAAAATAAGAACGTACGCCAATGTTGTACCTATTCACGACGAGTTTGGTGATAGATCGAGACATATAATTGAACTAGGAAGCAACAAGTATAAAACAAATATTTTTCTGGTGCCATGAGATTAATGTAAGTCATTGTCTGGGTTTCTAAGAAACAGTGTTTACTGGGTGACAAGTGAGCAAGGTTACCCAGAGTTCCAAATTCACATAATCCCTATTGTGACGTTAATCTCTTAGAAGGAAATGGTCTCGAATCATTTTCACATTGCGTTGTAATTTATTTTTATGTAATTTTCAAAATACAAGCGATAAACGTTAGAGACATTGATTTACTATAAAATTTTTCAAGAAATTTTATTAAAATTAAGTACGCTATTTTTACAACTTTCCACTTGCAATTTGCATAATTCCCAAAATTTCACAATGCACCAGTCCAGAAATTTTCAGTTAGCAATGAGAGCGTTCGGTAAAGTCACTAGATAAAGAATGGGGAATTTGAATCTCGCGTCAAACAGTAAAATTCAGGACAGCACATTCCTCAAACTTCGACGCACAGTTATGTTGATTGATTAATTGTTTAGTGATTCCGGGCATCAGGGTCGTTGGTTCCGTAAGTGTAGTGCATGTTTTGCTCGGGAGAGGGCGGCGTTCTTCCCCTGCTGTATTGCGAGATCAGGCGCCGACCTACCGTCAGCTAGCGGGGTTTTCCCCTACCGTATCTCCCACCAGCGGTGCCCCGCCGCAACCGGGACATGCTCGAAGCTCCCGACCGGTCTCCCAATGTGTGTGGTAGTGTACTACATGTTAGTGTAAGTGTGGGTGTAAGGGGTGAGGATAGGACAAAGAAGGGGTAGGAAAGATTACGCGCGGTCCTTGACCACATTTATGTAATTTTGTAATATTAAAAAAAATCATTTTTCAATTTTTCAGTGAAACCAAAATGCGACTAATCTAAAATGCTTTTTCTAACATTGTGTGAAAGGTAAATACCAGTACATTTTTAATTTCAGACAATAAAAGGTTTTGAAGTTTTAACAAAGTTTTTATCCTGTGCAAATTATTGATATTAAGTCACATGTTCTGTAAAAGTGTATTTCAAGCTGTTACGAACGCGCAGGAAATACAGGATATCCAGGGAGAAAACAACGAAACTTCTAAAATAAGCTCAAGTCAATTTGAAGCATTTTTGTCTAATAAACTCCTTTCAGATTTTGAATGACTGACCCACCATAAACACTCGAAAGTTGGATTGAAAAAATACTTTCTATATAAAAATGTGCATTTTAGAACCGTATAAACACTCCAGAAACAAGTAAATTGTTCATTACTTACAAAAAATGAATAGATTTGTTTACAAAGCAAAATTAACACAGAAATGAACTAGTAGTACTACAGAATGGCACAGACATTCCTGAATTAGTTTTCTATTTTCTTTAGTCTCGGCTAGCTATTCGAACTCGCCACATACTCTTATTTGCTGCTGTAGCGTCGTGCCACGCTCAAAACAGACAACCACGTGGAAATCGGCGAAATATCGCCGGATGTTAAACAAAGAGCGGAGTGATGACGCACTGGGACTTTCCGTGGACGTAGCGGGCCCAGAGCAGCTTTGGGGAGGAGGCAATGGGGGCGGCGGGTAGAGCCAAAAGGGCCTATATAAGGCCAGGAGAACAATGCCCCAGTCTTCTTGTTCTAGCGGCGTCGGCGACAGGTGAAGCGCCTGTCTGTGCGTGTAGGTGCACTAGGGCGAGGGGCCGGCAATTCATTGTCGTGACTTGCGAGACGCGTAGATGGTCTCAAAGTTGAGCGGCTTCATACAGGGAACATCGGTGGTATGTTGCGGTGTGGTAGCCGTTCTTAAATTATCTCTCCTTGTAGTGGGTCTATTTATTTAGTTTATTGTGAGCAGGGTAGTTGTTAAATTGAAACTACGGTCTAGATTGTTAATAAATCTACTGTTTTACAAATCACTCTCGTCTGTGTTCGATTACACCCGTATGATGCCACACTGCCATCTATCTTCACCCGAAGTAATTTTTTTAAAAATATTCTTAAATTTTTGTTTTCCTAATTTCCTTTGTTTTTGTAATCTTTAAAAATTGCACAAATTGCACGCAACATTGCGCGAAAATTACAAAAATTTCCAAACAAAAATGTATACAACCTAAATGAAACAACAAATAATGGACAATAGATTTTATGTAAAGGAAAATTCTTTATCTTAAATTTTGTAGTTGTAGGAAGACTCCGAAAGACTCTTTTGGAATTTTCGAAAATTCAGATATCACCGTGAAAATCGGAACTATGCCACCTTTAGAAGTGTATTTTACTATATTTTTACAAGAAATTTAAAGAAAAAAATTTGAGCCATTTTTGAGAAAATTTTGAAAATGCCCCAGGGGCTTCATGTAAATTACCCCAAAAACGAATGAATGATTTTCAAAATAGCAAAGCATCGACTCAGGTCCAATGGACAGGAGTTTCTACAATTTTGAAATCATACTACGCATGGTTTAGGTAGTATTATTGTTACATACACGTGACAGACGACAGACAATAGTGTTAAAAAATCGCCACTAATGTAAAAATTAACGAAGTGAGAGACGAGTAAAAAATTACAATTATGTAATTTTTGAAAAAACAAAGAATATAGCAATATCGCTTATTCTTATAAAGTGCATTTAGTACTATCCTTACCAAAAGTTTTAAAAAAATCTTTGTAGCGTTTTTGAGAAAATCTTGTTTATATAATTAATAAATTGCAAATATTTCACAAAATATTGCTCGAAAACTACTAAAATTTTCAAAAAACGTATATGTCATTTTTAAATGAACTAAATGTGGAGATCAAACTTTATTCGAAGGAAAAATCTCTATCTTCAATTTTGTAGTTGTAGGAAGCCGCCAAAAAAATTCAAACCAAAAAATTCAAATAATTTTTGCAATTTTCGAAAATTCAGTAAACCGTGAAAATTGAACCAAGCCACATTTTAAAGTGTTTTATTCTATTCTTACAAGAAATTTAAATAAAATATTTGGAGCGTTTTTAAGAAAAGTATGAAAATGTCCGGGGAGCTTTATGTAAAGTATCCCCAAATTTTGAAGAAAGTTTTTCAAAATCGTGGTGCTTTGAGTGTAGCAGATTGACCGGGGAATACCCAGTTTGAAAAAATCGTAGGTATGGTTTAGGCGCTAGTGGTGTTCACAGACTGACAGACGGACGGACGTTTCTAAAAATCACCATCGGTTTGGTTGATGGATTTTCTTCGGTTTCTATCACAAAGAGGTCGCTTGTTCCGAAGCAGGAGAATGGTCGCTTTCGGAGGTCAGATATACTGGACCAGTTACTCGCAACCTTCTGAAAGTGTTAATAAATACGCTTTTGTTGTGGTACAAAACTATTAGTCATAGAAATCATCTATGATATTCATGTCATATCAGTCCTCTATAATCTTTCCATACAGCCGTCATAAACACTGTAAACATACATTATGTCTGAGAATTTCCCGTTGATGTAAATTCGTGGCATTTTTATGCGAAATGCACGTCACAGTAGTCAAAAGTAACCTGATAAGTAACACAAAGACGATTGTTTCCCTAAAGTAGACACATGTACGACACTATTTCAGAGTTTTTCAAAATAATCTCAATGGTGTGCTGATTAATGAGGCACATTCGAATCCAGCATGCTATTTGATTCCCGTTGCTCAATCGCGCGCTCTGGCGAGTACTGGCCACTTCACTTCTACACTCGACACAACTGACCATGCGAATATCGCTAAAATATGGAGAATTGAACTGGCTACATATTGAAAGACTATTTTACTAAAAAATGCGAAAAAAAGTGACGTCTCGTCGGCCACACGCGCGCCCGCTAACTCACACACACATACGTACACATATAATAGCCGGAGAGAAAACGACAAAATTGAACATATTACGAGTACATAATCTTACGAAATATACCCCACTTATAATAATAATAATAATAATAATAATAATAATAATAATAATAATAATAATAATAATAATAACCCCGTGTGGTGTCGGGGATTTTTAGTAGAATAGCACCACGGGACCTCCCCCTGTCGTAGAAGGCGACTAATCGGAGCAGCTGTCCGCTGTCACTCCCCTAAACATCCCGTCATTCCCACTAACTCTGTGTGTCATTGCTTCCACTTACTTGTGGCACACATCTGTTTTCTGTCCTGTAGGCCAATCTTGTATCGGCCAACTCTTGTGTTTCCGCCCCGACGCTATTAGGTTGCGAGGGCTAGGGAGTCGTTTCCATTCTACCCTTCTATTCTAACTCTGTCTTCTCTGTCCCCCCTTGTTCCTTCCGTTTCATTAAGCTGGCGGTAGCTCAAAAACGCTAGGGGAAGGTGACCCTGAAGAAAAAAACCCAAGATGGAGGATCTGTCAGGATCAACAGTTACGGTGCAGGGGATCGGAGCCCCAGTACCGGCGGTCGGTGGTGCGCAAGCAGGCCACCGGGCGTCGTCACCCAGCGACTGCAATGCCAGGGGTGCGGATCACTCGGCACCCTTAGCAGATAGTGCTACGAGTGATAGCTAGCTTCGCGGGACTCGTATGGAAGTCTGCGAACCTAGGGTTGAGGGAACCCTTAAAAACCCTCGTCCAGAAAAAAGCCCGGAGTTTAATGCTAAAAGAATGAAAGTTGGAAAATCAACAAACTATGATGACCTGTTCAAGAACACCGTAGCGGTACTAAAGTACCTTACAGTAAAAAGAACTGAAGGAAATTTTGATAAAGTGAGCCCGTTTATAATAGAGAGGAGTATTAGCACCTGCGCTGGATCTGCCGTAAAAGATATACAGAAAACTTCATCTGGACTCTTGGTAGAAACAGTTAATGACAATCAAGGTAAAAAGTTACTAGAATTGAAGAAGATAGGCACTATAGATGTTGAAGTAAGTGCTCACGGCACACTGAATACCTGCAAAGGTGTTGTAGTTTGTAGTGACTTACTAAACTGCAGTGAAGAGGAAATAGTTCAAGAACTAGCTTCTCAAGGAGTCATTGCCTGTCGTAGGCTAACAATGAGGCGGGATGGGCAGATAATTCCTTCTGCGTCCCATGTCCTGACGTTCAAGCGTTGTACGTTACCAGAGAAGATTAAAGCAGGCATTCATCGTCTAACCGTACGAATGTTCATTCCTCAACCAATGCAGTGTTTCCAATGTTTACGATTTGGACACCCAGCATCTAGATGTGCGAGAATCAAAGTATGCCATTGTGGTAAGCCATTTCATAGTGATGATCCATGCCTAGATCCTATCAAATGCATTAATTGCAGTGGACAACATTCATCGAGGTCGAGAGACTGCCCTGTATATAAGCAGGAGGCAGCAATACAACAAGTTAAAGCCAGACAGAAGATCAGCTATCCTGAAGCAAAAAAAACTTGTGTGTCCCGAAAATAAAGGAAATATTACATACGTGGAAGCAGTTACTAAAAACACAAATTTACCTTCTTTAGTAGTGAAAGAACTAATGCCTGCAATAACCCGATGCATAGAAAAGTACTTCAACGAAATTCACAATAACAAAATCAACACAGAAGGCTTAACCACAAACACTCAAAGTGAAAAGGTAAATGAAAAAGAATCTTCAAGACCCCCACCAAATGAGGCAGACAGAAATCCAGTAGCTGCGCCTGCAGACATACCCAGCAAAGAAGTATCGACAACAGGCTAGCGAAGTCGATCGCCTCGTTCTCCTAAGCACACCGAGGACAACTTCCTCAAACAAAAAATGAAATCAATGACCAATGATCAAGACACGACCACTGGCTCTGAGACAAGTTCGATGGTAAGTGCTGAAAATAATGATTACCAATCCATCGATCTATGCAAAACCCCGCGTAAGAAGAGAAAGAAGAAAGGATGGCCAAAAGGAAAACCAAGAAAATAAGCAAGATCTACGCATCCTACAGGAGAAAAACCCCATTCCAACCATGGAAAATATAATTCAATGGAATATCAACGGCTGTATCTCGCATTACTGTGAGCTGAAATTGCTACTGGCCAATCACACACCAATGTGTGTGTGCTTACAAGAAACTCATTTTAAACCAGAAGACCGTTTCAATTTTAGAGGATATAAAACCTTTCGCAGTGACGTAGAACCTGATAGACGAGCTAGAGGTGGTGTTGCCATATTGATCAGCAATACTCATCCTGCTAGTCGTCTTGATCTCAACACACCTCTACAAGCAGTAGCTGTAACCCTGTACAAGCCACTGAAGATGACGGTATGTTGCATATACTTACCCGATGCCTCATGGCGAAATGAAGATCTACAAGACCTGATCGATCAACTACAGACTCCATTTCTAATTCTAGGCGACTTCAATGCTCACAGTACCACATGGGGCTGTTCTAGGACAAATGACTCCAGTCGCAGAATCGATGACCTGCTACTTAACAACGAATACGTACTTTTAAACACAGGAGCAAGCACTCATTTTAATGCTAGAAATGGCTCATTCTCAGCCATAGATCTCTCAATATCCAAATCTTGCAACTCGGCTGACGTGGAAACCACTGCCAGATCTTCATCAGAGCGATCACTTTCCTCTGTTGATATCATCAAACATGCCAAAGAACACAGTACACTTACCAAAACGTTGGTGTACCAACCGCGCAGACTGGTCCAGCTTCACCAGACATATACCACCAATAAATGTCAGTGGAAACTCCGAGGAAGACGTTACCGATTTTACCAACACTGTCATATCTTCCGCTGTAAAATACATTCCACAGACCAGTGGCCGCTCATCTAGGATTCCAGTACCATGGTGGAATACGGAGACCAAAGAAGCAATAAGGGAGAAAAGAAAAGCCCTCAATAGATATAGACGTGCACCAACCCAAGACAATCTTATTGCTTTCAAGCGTCTGCGTGCGCTCGCTCGCAGAAAAATACTAACAGCAAAACGATCAAGCTGGGAAAAGTACGTAACCACCATAACTCGGACGACCAAAGTCACGGAAATATGGCAGAAAATCCGGTCAATAGCTGGGAAAAATGTTTTCAGTCCAATAACGTGCATTGAACACGAAGGACAACTAATATGCAACCCTGACGAAATAGCCAATGCATTAGCGACACAATACTCCAAAGCCAGTGGCACAAATAGCTATCCTAAAGACTTTCTCGACAAAAAGAAAGAAGAAGAAGAACAAGTACTTGACTTTACAACCAATATAGATAAGCCATATAACGCTCTTTTCACATGGAGAGAATTGCAAGACGCCATAAATGCAGCTGGAGACACCGCAGCAGGATCAGACAATATCCCTTACAGCATACTACGTCGATTACCGAAGAAAATACTGCCCACTTTGCTAAATATATACAATAACATTTGGACACAAAGTAATTACCCCAAAGTCTGGAAAGAAGCGATAGTAATTCCAATTTTAAAGGCAGGCAAGGATCCATTAAAACCTGAAAACTATCGCCCGGTATCGCTGACATGCTGTCTAGGAAAAATCTTGGAAAAAATGGTCAACACCCGGCTAACATGGTGTCTCGAAAGAAACAACCTCCTAAACATACACCAGTGCGGATACAGACAACATCACTCTACAATCGATCAGCTAATATATCTAGAAAATGCAATTCAGAATACCTTCATCAAAAGAAAACATATGGTTACCGTATTCTTTGACCTGGAAAAAGCTTTCGATAAGACCTGGCGACATAACATTCTGAGACAACTATATAACTGGCAAATAAGAGGATATTTACCAAAATTCATATCCAGCTTCCTTAGTACCAGATCTTTCAAAGTTCGCGTTGGGCAGTCTATCTCAGAAAGCTACGTACTAGAGAACGGTGTACCGCAAGGCTCTCCATTGAGTGGCACGCTCTTTATCATAGCGATTAACAGGATGTTTGACGGCATAGAAGCGTCAATAGGAAAATGCATGTATGTAGATGACATTGCTATATTTTACTCAGCCAAATCACTGGGAATGGTCAAATTCAAAATGCAAAATGCCATCAATAAATTAGTACAGAACGCAAAAAACATTGGTTTCTCATTTACAGCAGCCAAAACGAAATGCGTTCACTTCAGTAGGAAAAGAAAAAGTTACAGAGATCCAGAGCTGACGCTGAATGGTGTTCAACTGACATACAATGAAACGGCAAAATTCCTTGGTTTGATTTTTGATAGGCATTTAACATGGAAACAGCATATAGAATACACTTTGCGTAGATGCAAAACAGCTCTGAATGTAATAAGATGCATTTCCCATATAAATTGGGGAGCAGATAGAGACATCTTACTCCGCCTGTACAAATCCATGGTGATGTCCAAAATAGATTATGGATGTGCAGTGTACTCCTCAGCCAGAAAATCAAGCTTAAGGAAACTAGACCCCGTTCACAATGCAGGCCTCCGATATGCATCTGGCGCGTTCCGCACTAGTCCTTCCTCAAGCCTCTACTGTGAAACCAGCACCATGTCGCTACATCACAGACGACAAACAATGCTACTCAACTATAGATCAAAATTGCTGTCTCTACCGAAACATTTAACCCACTCATTGATGACTCGACCTAAGCTAGTAAATATTTACGATCGAAGACCTTCAGCTACTCGTCCAGCCAACATCCGCGCAATCGAGATAGCCAAATGCTACAACATCGTCCTACCACCAGTTTTGAAATACGAACCATATGAAATTCCAGTTTGGATGTTGAAAATGCCAGAAGTAAGACTCGATACTACCAGTGTAAAGAAAACAGAATGCCTTCCCATAGATTTAAAAGTTAGATTTCAATCAGTTCTCGAAGAATACATGGCAAATCACATCATAATCTACACAGATGGTTCAAAAACAAAACATCAGGTTGGAAGCGCATTTGTAACTGAGAACTTGTCGAGGGCTTGGGCGCTTCCACCTGAAGCAAGTGTGTACACTGCCGAATTATATGCAGTATTGCAGTCTTTGCGACACTGTGAAACTCTCGATTCAGGAAGGTTCGTCATCTGTACAGACTCTCTAAGTCTTCTCACTGCAATAGACAGGCGCCAAACTGTAGATCCACTGCTACAAATGATTCTCATAGCATGCCATAAATTAGAGCAGCGAGGAGCATCAGTTACGTTTATCTGGTGCCCTGGACACGTGGGTATCCTAGGCAATGAAGAAGCCGATTCTGCAGCACGAAATGCCGGGAACATCCAATCAGAAATGGATATTGAAATACGACCTCAGGATGCAAGAAATGCTGTCTCGAAGTACATCCTCACAGAATGGCAGACCACGTGGGACAGTCTTCACACGAAACTACACCCCATTAAACAAAATATCAGTAAATGGTCACCAAATGTCAGCTACCCTCGACGAGAACAAGTGTGCATAACCCGACTAAGAATAGGCCATGCAAGAATGACTTCTCCATACATGTTAAGAAATGAAGAACAACCCATCTGCAGCTGCGGAAGACTACTGACAGTGAAACATATTCTGACAGACTGCGTAGATCTCTCAAGACTCAGACACAGATGCGGCATGAGAGGCAACATGAAGATAGATCTCGGCACTGACAAGACACAACTGACAAAACAATACAGTTCTTGAAAGAAGCCAATCTTTTCTTCAAAATTTAGATTTAATATATGATTAATCATAACATCAATCAGTAAAAAGGCTAAAGGCCTTAGATGCCAAGCCTTCAAACTAACAAAATAATAATAATAATAATAATAACAATAATAATAATAATTAGAACACAAAAACGAGTCAATCTTTGCTTAACGTTTTCCATTATTGGGAAAATACGCTAATAATAATAATAATAATAATAATAATAATAATAATAATAATAATAATAATAATAATAATAATAATAATAATAGAACAATACATATCAATTCTGTCAGCGACTAGATAAAATTTAACAATATTAGTACATTCTATTTTTAAAACTTGAAATGGTGAGGAGGAGGAGGCAAGTTTTGACCAGTTTTTTTTTTCTTTTTTCTTCTTTCAATTTATAGACCTACTGCAGCATCTAACGCATCTAGCGAATCCAGAGAGAAACAGATTTTTTTTGTTTTTTGTCAGGCATTCTTTTATTTCACAGGATGAGATATCTTTTTTCTTTGCTTCAGCTCAAAACAGTTAACATGATCAGAAAGTCTAATGGGATAAGAAATTCTTATTTATTTATATTTTTTAAGTAAAATGTTGTAATTTTATTACTCCTTTACACTGTAGAACACATTGTTAAGCAGGAAAGCTTTCAATTTACTTTTAAATGTATGAATTGTGTTTATGTCTTTAATATCATTGCCTAGTTTGTTACTCGTATCAAGTGTAATGCCCTCTGTTAGGGTACATTTTTGATAAAATGTAGTTTCAGGGAGGGGAACATGTACGTTATCCTTTTGACGGGTGTTGTAGTTGTGTACATCGGAATTTAAAGTAAAAGTGTTTTTGTTTTCAATAAGAATTTTCTTAGTGAAAACCACTACTTCAAATACATACATGCATGATAGAGGAAGAATCCTTAGTTTATTGAAGAAGGGTTTCCAAGACTCCAACTTTTGAGTGCTGGTCACTGTTTGCAATATTCTTTTTTGGATAATAAATGTGCACGTTCTTTCAGGGGCATGTCCCCAGAATATTATTCCATATTTTAGGTGTGAGTGCACATTTGCAAAATACATTGTTTGAAATGTCTCAATGTTGGAGCTTGACCTGAGGGTGTATAGGGCATAGCAAGATTTGGTGAGCTTCTTGTTAAGATTTAAGATGTGAGGATTCCATTTTAGGTTTTCTTGAATTGTTAGACTGAGGACGGTAGTTTCATAAGATATCGTTACAGGGTTATTGTTTATGAGCAAATGCTGTGAGATCAGGGATTCATGAAATTTAGAGGGACTGTCTTGTTGGTGTTTATGATGAGTTTATTGTCTTGAAACCATTTTACTAGTGCTTGCAAGTTTGTGAGTTTCGTTTTCTAATGACTGTTGTGTTTTTGCTCTGATGATTATGTTTGTGTCATCTGCAAACAAAATAATTTTGTTATTTCTTAAAGCTAAAGGCATGTCATTTACGTATATAAGGAATAGTATTGGCCCAAGGATGGATCCTTGTGAGACTCCACAATTTATCATTTGAAGGCATGAATAGTATGAAGAGATTTTGTTTTCTTTAGTGTACTGGAGGGCAACTATTTGGCTTCGGTTTGATAAATATGATTTGATCCATTGGCCTGCAATGCCTCGAATCCCTAACATTTCTAGTTTTCTCATACCCTAGAACACTTCATTTAGGAGTTATTTACAATATATTTTTTTTTTTTAATCTTATAGAGTGCGTTCCGGGTTGCATTTGACATTAATATTTATTTTTGTTCTGCAGCATAATATTCTACAGATAAAAACATTCTTTGAAGTGGCTTGTATATCGTGTCAAAATTTGAACTGAGTTGATGCAGAACATTTTGAGTTTATGAAGCATACACAAAACAACATAACATATTTATATTCATATAAATACATACATGATATACAAATTATATGAGAAATGCTTACCGACACAATATACTGCTTATCAGGTTGCAAATATTTGTTGATAGTGTAACAATACAAGTGAGGCCATCCTGAACATGCATTCGGAGACATAGTGTGAGAAAATGTATCTTCTGAACCTTTCTGATGGTGGGCCACAGTAAATGACTCAAGTGTTCCATATACTCTTTTAGGCTTTGCCCATCGAATGCCAATCATTCTTCGACCTCTTTTATAAACTTCCAAATTTTGAACTGCGTCTGGAACTAAAAATTAAGAAAATACATATATTTTAACTTTTGCCAGAAAACTTTTTTGTTTTTATTGGCACATAGAAATTCACAATGTTTATCCCTTACAAGAGAGATGTTCTCTACCATAGTTTTTTTGTTTTATTTCAGTTCAAAGTCAAAGAATGAACACCATGAATTATTAAAAAAAATTTTTTGCGGGAATAATGTTCATAATATCCAAAAAAAAAAACAGTTACTAAAAATGTACAGTAGCAATTATCAGCTAAGATAAAATTAGAAAACTTCTACTTAGTTCTCATATTAATTGAAAATTTGTAATCACTTTGCATTTTGATGAACAACTAATAGTTTTGATATTCCTGTGTAGGTTTACATAAAATAATGCACTAAGACATCATACTGTGGTGGCATAAGGCTGGATGATTAGGAACAATTGACACGATTGAGAAATCTACTTTAGTGAATGGGGTTCTATAAGTATAGGCATATGTTTTGAGCAGATGGGGTCCTTTCTATATTCGGAGCTTCCTTAAAAGATAGGCTCCAGAGGGAGGTGAGGTTTGTGTCACACCACCCTTACGCCATCCCAGAATACAACAATAGTGTACAAATATAAGAATTAATTTAAGTGAAACATGAATATAATACAAATTGCAACGTGCTTCAAAGAATACCAGTATCAGTTGTAAATGTTTCCACAATTATTTCAATCAAACTCATCAAATTTATAGATATTACAGAAGTTAGAAAAATGATAAAATTTCACAACTTACTGTAAAATTTTGTTGAATTTTTAATTATACAATGATCAGAATCGTTGCTTTAAAAACATTTGGCATATTATTATGCCAAAATAGTTTTGGCATATTATTATTTGTGTGTAATACAGTTTCGGAAATTATAATTAATTTGCAAATAATTATTATTAACTGTTGTTATTAATTATTTGTTTCTCATTTATAGGTACTTGTGTGTTGTTTATGTATAAATTAATTTCTATTCCTTTTTGGAGTGTCCTGACTAATAAAATGTGTCAATGACAAATTGAGCATTTCTCAATAACAATTTTTCTGCTTACTTTGTTCAAATTTTTTGGGCCCTTGAATAATGTGCTAACAAGATTCCAGTATGAATAATAATTATTAACAATAATAAGTATTTTTACATTGAGTGTATTCTTTTTTGAACTTTCTTGTGAACCAAAATAATTCAATTAAAAAGTTAGCACTACTAATTATCACAAATTTTACCTGTTGCAGAAGATGAAAAAGGAATGACCAATTTGAAATCTGTGTTCCATCCATGAGAGGTCATTGCATATACGAAAACTTGGTATTGAGTCATTGGAGTCAGAGATGTAAAACTAGTTTGCAAATCCTTTGTTGTTCCACTTGTAAGAATTGTTCCTTTTTCAGTCTCTGAGGTGAGACTAAAGTGATATCCAGTTAACTGTCCATTGCGACCAGGGCATGGGGGAGGTAGCCATTGAACTGTCACTGTTGTATTACTTTTAGAAACAATTGGTTGGTTGCTGGCAATAGGGGAAACATCAGGACCTAAAGTCAACCAAGTAACAGTATTAAAACAATAACATGATGAATTAATAAATACACTTATAGTCTAATATATTCATGGTACTTACTTGTTGTTTTTGTTGTTGTAAACACGGATGTGAAGGGTCCTTGACTTGACGAATAAGCTGCTACTCTTATTTTGTATTGTACATGAGGCAATAAATTGTGTAAGTTAGCTGAATGTTCTTTTGTCTCTAGACTTCCACTGGAATTTCCACATGATTCTTCACAAATGAACCTTTTCACACACTATTTAAACAATTGATCAGAGTAATGCAATATATTTGCTTGATTAAAAAAATGGAAAAATATTTTTAAATTTTAAAAAATTAAAAAAATATTTTAAGTAATGTGAAAAATATATTGTTTTCTAATTTCAGCAATGGAGGTATGAAGATATGTATTTTCCATTACACTGCATATGCTCCTGCATTTATGTTGACCTCAATATTATAATTATTAATCAAAAATTTTTTGAGTTACGGTCCATAAAAACATAGTTAACCAATTTTGACAATGTTTCAGTTATTTATTTAGCATCTATCAGAGCTATGGATCATAAATATATACAGATCATAATAACCCCATATTATGTAGACTGACAAATAAATCTTATTACAAATATTTTATTTGATTCAGCTATAACATAATTGGCATGACATGTAAACAACAGTTAATAGGCAGCAAAATTGCTGCTTTCAAAAATATTACTGTTAAATTACTCCTTAGTTGTTTTTCTACTTGCCATGCTTAAGAGAAATTATATTCAATTATATGAGCCTTATAAAGCAGTCATATTAAAAATTTACAATAAAATATTTAGGTCATTATAGATTATGCTAGGATATTTTTAGAGATCCAGAGCCCAGATGAAGGCAAAGTATACAACCCAAGGATCAATATCTATGTTTTTATTGACCTAAAGTCTAGAATCTTCCAATCGATCAGTATATAAAGAACATGGATAGATGTGAAATAATACTGATTTGTGACAATGTAACAATGAGATGTACCTCGTATTGTATTCTGTATCCCTTTATGCTTCCAGTGAACAGAGGTCTTTTCCAAGAAATTTGTATGTTTCTTTCATTTCTTGAATTCACAGTAAGATGTCTCACTTTCCCTAGCACTACATATGAAATGAACAAGTTTCATTTAGTAGATATTTGTAGATAAAAAGTAGTAATTCAAGAAATTAAAAGCCTTATTTCAACAATAAAAAAAAACATTGAGAAAATGGTGCTGAGGATTTAATTAAAATGATACAAAGTATTGCATAGAAATCAAATGACATAGTAATGTGATTAGTGAGGACAGAAGAAGTAATGGAACAATAAGGGCCATACAATGACCAATAGAGTTATTGACACCTTTACCCCCCCCCCCCCCCCTCTGTCCTCAGCCATGTAACAATACCACAAAATAATGAAGTCAACATCATCTAGGGCTCATTTTACAATTATTGATGGAATATCTGATTGGATGTAGGCTATCGTCCCAATATTTTTCCACTGTTTCTAACACTTTTTATTGTGTTTTAGTGGATTACTTTATTCTGTAGACTTCAAAACATAATCTCCTTTGTTTATTATTTTTTAAACTAACTTAATTAAAATATATACATAGGAATGTCTTAGATTTAAATTTAGATTTAGATTTATTTAGTCAAAATAACAGTAAAAACTGTATGTGACGTATGGGGGAGAAGATTAACTGCACATGTTTTCTTGAGTTCCAAAACTCCTTCCTATCATTTTAACTATAAATAGTTGAAAGATGAGTAAAAGTTTAAAATAAATAAATAAATATAAATTTTAAGGAAGCGTGAGATTAGCAATATTTGAAAAAATAGACATTTTTATTCTCGAGTTATAGAAAACTTATTTGCATCGGTAAACAAACTGCAAGTATGATTTTTCTGCATTGCTAACAAAATAGTAACTCGCCCTTACCTCTACTCCTACCATTACAAGCAAAAGAATAGTTCAACAAAACGTGCGCATAGTGAAGCTACATTTACATCCAGAAGCAAAACAAGGGGCCATCTTAGCATTTGTTCAATGGATCAGGGAAACTGGACAAGAACCTTATTGAGGTAGGGTCTTAATGTTTCACTCTTTGAATCTTTATGGTACAGTCGACTAAAACAAACTAATTTACAGGAACCAAAGACAGTATGCAAAACAATTTATTCTTAAATAAATTATTCAGATCAAGCTATAAATTCTGCACAAAAACTGAGGGTGTGAAGAGTCTTCATAAAACATAGGGATTGTAGGTAAAGTGATCATGAGGTTTTTTTGTTCCAAATCTTGCTAAAGATGAACATTGCCCTAGCTATCCCAGGGGAGAAAAAGAAAAGAAAAAAAAAATCATTTGAAATGGCTCCAATTACTGTAGTGAATAACAGATTTGCCAAAATCTTTTTGAATTTGTGCAGTAGGGAGATAAGATCCCCAATTTATGTATTCAGAAGATTGGACGCAAGTTAAATATTATTTCTGTATTTGTTTTAACTGTATTTTGTGTGAAACTTATTCCCCTTATTTAGTCTCTTATCTTCTCTTAAGTGGAGAGCAGTGGTGACAGTGGCAAGGAGGTTCAAAGTGCTCTGCCCTTCCAAATAATACACATCCATCTTTCCTTTCCATTGTATATTATTTGAATTTTAAAGTAGATTTTGTTCTCGGATTTCAAAATTAAAAATGCCCAGAATTTCATGTCCGAAGTTTTCCTTTATTGGTTAGGGATTGTTTGAGAACTGTCTCCTATTAAAGTATAGCCAAATTTGATGTCGCCATACGCTCAATGATTTGGAGTTGTGAAAGTTGCAACATGGGACTTGCAAATGGCAGCTGTCTGTGCGGACAACCTGGGCTAGGTGACTTGGATACTTGGGAAAAGATGAGCTACCTAATTACAAGTTTTTGAACTCTGATACCAAATATTTTTTCTCCAATTCGCATACAGGATGCAGAAGTGTACAAAACTTATTCTGTGATGGGAGATTGTTTCATCCACCATGACCTATTATAACACTATATTCACTGTTTTCTTGCATATTCCCATTCAAGAATTTGTGTCCACTCTCAAAATTGTCTCTGGTGGAGAGCCTTGGGCACTTGGGTCCAATTAGTTTCAGTGAAGATATTATTGTACCACTAACCCACCTTGGTGCTTGTATATTTTTTAGAGATTTTTAGGATAGAAGCCAATTCCTCAGGGAACACAGGATCTCCACAGTACAGTTACCAGGCCAAGGGATTTGGATGGGATAAAAGTTTAGAGGCGATGTAAGGAACTAGGATGGATGCCACAAACACAAAAGAAAATGTGCACACCTTGCATAGGTTTTGTACTCACAGCCCTGGTGACTGCATGCTTGGGCATACATAATGGATGGCAGTTATAGCAAAGGAAATTGATTTTCTGTTATTCCATTTTCCCTTCATTTTACCCTGGTGATTATAATTGCTTGAAAATAAAAGGTTATTGAAATATTGAATTTTCTGTTATCTGTATAAAAAGAAACTCTACACAAAATACTTATTCTTGTGAACTACCATGAAGCAAGAAAAATAAACTTTGTTACTGTACATATAATCCAGTGGCATGGCCTCTTTGTTACCAAACAGTGACACCAATTTCCCCACAATAAAAATAACGCCACTCACCAAACATTAGTTTCTTTAAATTATCTAAAAGTTAATTTTGGATTACAACCAGGGTAAAAAATGAAGAATAAAATGGTAAATGGAAACCAAAAGCTGGTTTTTGAGCATAACCACTAGGTCATTTCCGTCCTTAGGGCACCTCTCCAAAGCCCCTGCACCATTGGCCCAGCTGTATTTTCACAAATACTAATACTACCTTTTCCTTCTGTTGTAACTCCAAAAGGCTTAGAGCAAGGAGCATATCCACGCCTAGTTTTTGCACAAGCACGAACTATATATTGGCGAGATGGCAGCAAAGCTGAGTAAGCAGTATAATTAACTATGATGGGTAATTCTTGAGAATACGTTTTCCACTGGTCTTGGAGTATTATTTGAAATGAATCTACAGGGCACCATTTGTCACTGTAAACAGGATACTTACACCCAAATTATTATTAATAACATATATGTCATTTCTACAAAAGTGAAGAACAATAAGCCTGTTTTGAACAGCAATATTTATATTCTGATTTGATTCTATGTATTATGTTCATAAAGATGTTTTTTCTGCAAGATATTTGCTTACATTCCAAGTGATGATAAAACTTGATGGCGTAATATTTCTGCTTTCCATTTCATAGATGTTTGAATTGGGCACTAGAATACAATCAGATTTTATACAATTATTTAATAATATTGTTATTGTTATTTTACTCACATGATACAAAAATTATTCTTGAAATTTATAGCAATAGTGTTCTTTAAAATTTTTTAGTGTTTAAATATTTACTTCAGACAGAAAAATTATTAAATATCCTTTATTTTTAAATGATTATAGAACATTATATCATAAAGTGTAATAATTGATTATAGGCTTTAAATCATATATATTTCCAAATGAACTTGCATACCTTGGCAGTCTGTTTCAAATTGCACTGTGGGGACTGAATCACCTCTATAACTATTTCCATCTTCACATATTACAACAATTCGTAGTAAGTATTTGGTCCCTACATTTAGATCCGTAACAGTGATCAAAACTACGGACCTTGAATTTATCTCTTGAACTGATGTTTTATTCCATTCAGAACTACCTACTTTCTGAAACCAAAGTGTGAAAAATGAATTTTTAATATGAAAAATGACTGCTTTAAAAATACATGAGAAATTATTTTTGTACCTGGCAAGGGAAAAATAATAATGATAATGTTGTATTTGTAATAAGAAATTTGAAAAGTACCTTAAATTGTACTTCATACAAATGAGGAATTCCCATTCCTTTTGGATTTTGAAAGTTAGCAGAAATAACAACACTATTAAAACTCCTTTCCTTAATACTTGGCGATTGACTTAAAAATGCATATTCTGAAATTCCATAATAAACAATTCAGTTGATATAACAAGTATTATTCACAAAAATTAATGTAAAAATATAATGTATTTCTGAATGTTTTTCTAATTTAACTAAAATAATTACAATAGTAGTCATGGTAACACTTGTGCAGATAGATTAAAATGTTGGCTATTCAGCAAATCAAAATTTGTTAAATAAATAATAGGTTAAGTCATCAGACATTTCATCTGCTGCATTTTGCTCCATCAGTGTTTCAACAAGTAAAACAGTAATTTAGAATGGCAAAGTTCACATCAAGCAATTCAAGCAGTTCCATGGAGCAATGGCTTCTGGCCAACCTCTAATTCTCTAAGGCTTAAGCCATTCATCCATCCAACTCTTCAACTGCTTTTGCTCTGCCTCATAATACCGCGAGTAACCCAGACTGCGAACTTGTGGTGAGGGCCTAGTTCTTCTGGCAGCCCAAGGATGACAGTACAATTGTCACGCGGTGCAGCTTAGTTTGAATGAACCAGCATGAGCTCCTCAAGCAAGGCTGTACTTGCCTGAGCAAACTAAGCAGGTGCTTAGGGGCTTGAAGGATTTCCAACATTTCCCCCCCCCTCATGAATGTATAAACATGTTTTATTAGATTATTTTACCAAATAGATAAATTAAAAGATAAATTACAATTCTTTCATGTTCAAAAATAAAACAATAATTTTTGTTACTGCATGGTTATTTTTCAGTTGATAGATTACATGTAAAAACAGTGTAAGGTAAGCAAAAAAATTAAATACACTACTAGTTATTACTTACGATGTTGACATAATGGAGGATAGTAGCCCTCTTCACACAAATCATCACATTCACCAGTGTATTTATTACAGGAGCCTTCTTTACATTTTCCACACAAGTTTTGACAATTAGCTCCATAAGTCCCAGGTTCGCATTCTGATGCATATATAAATCAAACAGTTAATCTTAAATTAAGATGTGTAACCATAGAAATAATATGATAATAATATTCAAGAAAACGATTAGCATTTCACAACTCTTGGAAAAGTAATACGTAATATTTATCCCTTTCTACTTTAATTCAAAATTTGTTGCCTCTATTGTTATTTTTATTGCTTCTATTGCAACATGAAATTGTACTCCACTCCACCCTAGATTCTTAGAAAAATGTGTTTTGCTACCACAACATCTGGGTTCCTTGTTTACATAATTTTTGAAGTTAATGAAATGTAGCACATAACACCATTTATTTGTAAGAATTTCATAATTAGTATGTGCCAGCCTTTGTGACATTCCAGATGATTGCTTTAGTAAAATCTTTTTAAGAAAGGGGGCAGGCAAGAATGTGATTATTATCATGGAATAAATCGGCTCAACATTGAAAATAAAATTTGAACCAAAATCCTTACCAGGAATATAAGTAAGTATATAATGGAAACTAAATGTGAAGGTGTATAACAATCGCTTATCATGTTCTGACTGAAACATCATTGTAAAACTACTGTCAATTTATCCTGGGGATGGATATTCTGTTTCTGATTACAACAAGAAAGACACAATAATTTTTTGAAATACCTATTTTTGCATTGAAATAGTTAGGGGCCATCCATAAATTACAGAACACAAGTTGAGTATTTTTGAATACCTCTTCTCCCACCAGAAATGCATCTGTAAAGCATTGTTGAACCCCTTCTAGATATTTACATAATGATTTAATACATAATACTATGCTAATTAAATAATACTCCCTTTTAGAATAAGTAAAAAATAAATTATATAACAGTAAATACAATTTGTATTTACTTTATTTGTTTCATATTGGTATTTATGATAATTAATGTCAGAAATAGTTGGCAGAGCTAACTACACTTGACATTAAGATTGGGGACTATTTTTGAGTGAAGAAAGGGCGGAAATATTTCTGACAAACCATGAACATGCTATCTTGGATGACTATAGGGTAGAATTTAGACATTTAAATTTTAAAAAAATTGCTTTTTGAAAATAAGTCAATACAATTTGATGGCACTCTAAAAATTAAGATTTAGCATTTTGTAGTAATATTTTAGTCATTTTGAGATAAAAAATTATTTTGATGCATGTTAGATTTTCCCATGAAAATCAGGAAATAAAGGGAACTAATTTAATACTGCTTCATTTGTGAACTTCAACATATATTTAAAGAAGTAATCATAAATCATGGAATGATTCCTGTCTTAAATAAAACTACAGGCTTCTGAATAACACGATTCAAAGGAGAAGAAAAGGATAGTTTTGCAATTTCTAATACTTATTAAATCAACACAACATTCTTTTGAAAGGTCATGTATTTTGTTAACTGAAATTCACTTATATAAATAACTATAAATATGTAATATAATCATTGGAAAATTAAATGAGAGCATATTTCATATTGGTTTCCTTTAACTTATATCTTCTGTCAGTAACAAATAAACCATATTGATTAAAAAATTGTTCGGCTTCTATACTGTTGACCACTGTCAAATCTAAACAATTTCAAACATCAAAGCGTTGTCAATGTTTCATCCCTAGTTAGAGAGCAAACATGAAACTATAAAATGTAATTTAGCAATTATATTGCAGATTCATGACCATTCTGCACTTTGGATGTGGTTTGGCATTCTGCGATCAATTTCGCATTTTTTTGCAGATTGAAAACCTTCAGAAATATACTTCACCAACTGTCAATTATGCAGTTACTAATTTTTCTCAGTGCAATTGCTAAAAATCCATCATCTCCATGGATGACCCATGGGGGAAATTCTACAGCACTAATTTATTTGGATTTTATTAGATATAGTATAGATCAGTTTTGAATATTTTCTTCATAGTCTAGTAGATTTACGCAATGGACAATTAATGAAAAAATATTTCCAATAATTGTGACAATTTAAAAACCAAAGGTAACTTTATAATTCATTTATACTTTTTAAATTTAATTTGTTAATATTTTAGAATAAAAGTGAGTAAAAAGAATTATTTCAGCAAATGTTGATTAATTTAAAAATGTAAATATTATATACTAATAAACTAAGATCCCCTACACATATGTAACATAGCATAATGCTACCTCCTCTTTGTATGTATGTATGTATGTATTTGTGTATGTACTTGGTGCGACAGCCCGTGAATGGGCTCAGGCCTACCGGTGACGTCCATGCCTTGCGGCCACGGCATGGATGTCACCGGTAGGGGACACACGACCTGTAGTCACATTCTTAACATAAATATTTAGAAGCGGGACGTCACGGCATAAGGGGGTATGTATGATTAGCACATAGACATCCCCATGCCGTAATCCGGCCTTCTCAACCTGAGAAATGGATTTTCTCATCATCACACAGCAAAATAAACTGGGTCATTGCAAGGAAAATGGACACTATAATCTTGCTTCATCCTGGAATCGAACCCGGGGCCAGGTAGTGGAAAGCGAGCACACTGACCAAGAGCTATCCACGAGCCACACCTCCTCCTCTTTAGCATTGCATCATTTATGGACAATCCCTTATCATATGTCATTCAGTAAATGAAAACGTTGCAAATTATATTCAATCCGTTAATAATGTAAAGGTCCAGTAAAGTATGCATAAACATTGGCAGTTAATAAAATAAAATTGTTCAATAGTGCAAGTACTGTGTGAATAAAAGGTATATACTCTCACACTGTTTTTACAACTATTGAAAATTGCACTTGCAATTTATGACAACTAATTACTACTGATGCTGATGTTACTTGAATGTAATGTGATAAATTTACAAATGAAATATATTTAAACGGAGATTAATTTTCTACTCTTATGTTGGCTAAAGTGATTGTGTGGTTAAAGTGTTTGTGCCTACTGTCCTATATCTCTGTTACCTTGTGCCTCAGTATTGTACTAATCATACTGCTGAATCCATTGTGTCATGTTATCGAATAAATGATTTGATGCTCTCGTGCGTTTTCCACTTGTCCTGACCTGTAGCCACATTCTTAACATAAATATTTAGAAGCACATACATGAATTAACTCACAATAAATAAAAATTATAAATAGTAGGAAAAGAGTAAATTAAACACTAAAAATGAAAAGGTATGACTGAAATTTTCAGAAATTCTTAAAAGTGAAATAAGTGTGCCAAAATTAATAATGAAAATTCATTTTTAGAATCTCAGTGTTATAATCATGATTTGTTGACAGGGTTACTCTTTGAAAATTAGCAGTGTCTATAAGAAAACAATTAAAATATAACATGCCTTAATCACTTCCAACATGTTTTATTTATTTTAATTTTAAGCAAGAGAATTATCTTGCTAATAATTGTCATAATGAAAATTTCCTTTATTTAGTAAAGATTAAAATTATAGGATTCAACATCCAATTCAATTCCAAAACTTTTCTTTCAAAAATTCATACATCTTTTCCCTTCTTTCTCAAAACTTTTACTTTAAATCCTCCTTCCTTCTTTTATTAAATCTCTCGACTTACATTTTAACTTTCATTTCACATTTTTAATTTAATTTAATTTTATTGTCCTTACCCTTTTCACATTTGTTTCCTGTAAATCCTGCAGCACATGAACAGTTATGAGTAATATTGCAAAATATAATGTTTTTGCAACCATCCTGAAAAGATGAGCACGTGCCACTGCAATTCAGGCCAAAGTGATTTGGCCCACAAGCTGCAGAACAAGGAAATCATTTGTAGCTATTTTCTTCAACTGTGACAAAAAAAAAATTATGAACTCTAATCCTCTAAATGCTATATATCTGAATTACTATCCCATTTTGTGGTTATTGGCAAAAATAGTAGTCTTCACCATTTGCAAAACATAATCACCTTTCATTCTAATTAATGTGATGTTTATAATTTTGATGATTAAGAAGAAAAATCAATATTGGTGACATATGCACATTAAAACACATAATGGTTCAAAGATCATAAGTAGCTCCTATTAAGCTGCATTCCTACCTTCAGTGCATGTAGGTCCTGCAAATCCAGTTGGACATACACATGTCTTTGCAATTTTATCATATGCTCCTCCATGATTGCAATTGCTCACAGTTTCGCCACTTACACTGAGTCCTACAAAATACACATCTAGTTTTATGTTCACAATTGTCATGTCAGTCTTCTTCCTACCAATTAACCTATGGATTTATCTGTTGAGCAGCTTTATGAGCTAGTATGACCTAATCCAGATTCATGTTCATTATTAATGCTAATTCGTATATTACTTTATAGTCAATTTTCTACATTCAATAGATGTAATTATCTCTGAAAGGTCTAAATATACTGGTTACTGAAATTCATCCTTTCTTTATGGATATCAGTTGTTCCCTCAACACAGCTTCCAAAGATAGGAGGAGATCTTCTCCAAGAATGTTTATGCAGCCAACTAATGTGAAATTTCTTATTATTTTCCAGGACATTTAAAAAACAATAAATTCAGTTAACTGTACACGTACACCACATTCGTAATGTACGTGTTCCAGATATCTTTATGAAATATCTACATACATATAAATCATTTTATCTTTTATTCAATTATAAATGGTATGTTCTAGTAATTCAAATAAATGTACTAGTTACCGTGTGAAGAATTAACAAGCTAGTGTAACATATTAACATACTTGTTTTAGAAGTGAGGCTTTTGGGGAGATAGCCCTCCCAATATCTTCCTGGAAAAACATAAACATCGTCTCCTGTAAAAATTAAGAAAAAATCATCCTAAAAATATCTCCTTTAATATGAGTTTTAAAATTACTAAAAGAGATATTTTCTGAATGTGTGTTTTACCATCAGTAGAACATTCGGCTATACTGAAAATTTTACTCTTTTTCCCCTCTAGATGTACAGATAGTGTAGTAGAGTCATCTCTGATATCAAGAGTACTGTTTGACACATAGCGACTTATTCTCCATCCATTTATCTGTGAAAGAAAGTTACTTTTATTTTTATTTGAATAAAACAATCTTTCTCTTCTTAGATTGTGATATAGCATAAATTTAGTCAAGCAGATATGCACCATCAAAATGTGGAAAAAGCAATTATACAAGTGAAACTATGAAGGATCCATGAGCAGTGAGTCATCACAATAATAGAAACAAACTACATAGAATCAGAAACTGTGTATGGTGCTAAGGTGATAGTACAATATAATATACAGTGAGAAATATTGTATTTGGGATCGACATACAGTATGGAAAATTAAACAAACTATGGTTCTTTTGGAGTACTATGAGAAATATTAGATTTTAGGGTACACCATAGTAATGAAAACAAACAAACAAAACAAAAAGTAAGGAAAACTGTAGATAGTTGCACATTGTAAGTTTCAGTTGTTAGGTACACACCTTACAATACTACATTAGGGTATCCCTTATATTTCAAAACAATTTTTTTGCAAATTTTTTGGGGCTCACCCCCTAAATATTTTCCATTCCATATTAAACCGTGCTGAATTGAGTGTGAAATTTTAATGTTAGGGATGTTTGGTTTTATTAGCTTAAGTCTGTGGAAAACTACTGATACATGTTTATTATATAATTTTATATTACAATTTAATTTATTCTCCCTCTTTAGACTGTGTTATGGTTTTAACTTTTCTTGTTGCTACTTTTTTGAGTGTTTCTTTTTTGCAAAATGGGTACAATAAACGATGTTCTTGAACAAAACAAGAAGATATTACTTTCTCTTCTTATCTACATTCAGTAGTCCATGAAAATCTTGCATTAATTTAACAGGCCATTTTGTGCAGTCATTCAAAGTTAATAAGTTTTTGCGAACAATATTGATTAGCTCTTATTGTAATTCTTGCTTTCTCCTAAAAGATCATGCACTCACAAACCACAAGTTTAGCACTTGAACTAACTGTTAATATGACTTCCCATATGTTATAAAATAAAACTTCAAGCACTTGTTTATTTGACGGTAAATTGTGACCAGTTATTTGGAGTTTTATATTAATAATTAATAATATTATCTCCTATTAAAAAAAACACACTCTTCGGCACTGTGTATGACACTAACATATGACATTACGTTAGATTAGCAGGTTGTAAACACAATGTGACACAATCAATTAAAATTGTTCATGTACTGTTAAGTTCGGACCTGACTCAACGCTGGGTAGTAGATATGGACTTGAGATGTCGGTGATGCAAGTTTGCACTCAAGATGACACGGGTTAGGCTGCACTGATCTCAACAAAATTTTGTACATGCATGTAAGGTCATTCAAACAAAATTGAAAAGTAACCGTTCAAAAATTTCAGTCAGAAAATAAGGGAAATCCTAATATTACATGTCTATAGTGCAACAATCTAAAGGGGTGTGTCGATTTTATTAAAGAAGAAAAGAATGTCATTAATGAAAATATACTATCCATGCATTTTGAAATTTTAGAAATAAAATTTAGTATTATAGATGTATAAGAAATAAAAGAAGGTGCGTCCCCTTCCAAATGTCCCTCTGTGTAACGAATAATTTATGAGACAAAACTGATTTTCCATTTCTTACATGAACAAGATAAATGTATGCATATACATGTATATGCTCTTACCAAATTTGTATGAGTTTGTCTGAAATATATTTTGCCAGCAGTTGATTGGTCAGCATAAATGTTCAGTGATCCAGATGAAGGCAGTGAATAAATAAGTGACATGCAAAGATTAGGTTGTGAAATGTTAAGAGAAGAAGTAATGACCCCACTTTCACTTTGTAGTTCTGGTACTGACAAATCTGGAATCGATTCTGGAAAAGTAAATCAAAGCATTAATGGACAGACAATATTCATTCAGAAATTAGTAGTCAAATCAGTGGGTACTAAAGGCAGCCTATTTCTATTGGCAGGAAAATTATATATTCAATTTTTGTAGAAAATAAAATGAAAGTAAGATATATTCAAACTCACAATAAATTATTAAAATAAATGATCATGTACTCTTTCTACTATTGCTTATACATTGTATGTCTTAAAACGTACACAGTGTGGTGTAACAGTGTCGTGTGAGAGTTCCTGTGTAATGGTTATACATAAAGATGCAAATTGGGCGCGCTTGTAGCCGGGGTATTCGTACGGTGTAGGCTTTAGTGACGGCTAAAGCAGTGAGCTCTAGTTACAGTGTTGAGATCACTGGCTAAAGCAGCTACCATAACTAGATGGTGTTACCACCAGAGCGAGTCTTGCGGTGACGTCGCACAGTGATTGATTTCCTTCATCTAGCGGTAATAAAATATTATCAAGAGAACGGTAATGCCGACGGTTTTGAAAATGGTCAGAATTATACCTTGTGCCATTTTCCATTATATTGTAATGAAGTAACAAAATCTAATAATAAATTCATTGCCCTCGAGTCTTGATAAGGATTACCAGGTAATCACTGATTTAGACTTATGTCCAAAAAAGAGTCTTGATAAGGATTGCCAGGTAATCAATGATTTAGATTTAAGTCAAAAAACACCAAAAACCTGTGTGACGTATGGGGGAGAAGATGATCTGCGCACGTTTTCTTGAGTTCCAGAATCCCTTCCCATCATTTTAACTATAAATAAATTTTAAGGAAGCGCGAGATTAGTAATTTTTGAAAAAACAATACATTTTCGTTCCCGAGTTATAGAAAACTTATTTGCATCGCTAAACGAATTGCAGGTATGATTTATCTGCATTGGTAACAAAATAGTAACTCGCACTTACGTCTACTCGTACCATTACAAGCAAAAGGAGAGTTCAACAAAACGTGCGTATAGTGAAGCTACATTTACGTCCAGAAGCAAAACAAGGGGCCATCTCAGCAAATGCTCAATGGATCTGGGAAACTGGACAAAAATCAGATCGAGATGGAGATGCTAGAACGAGATCGAAATGTTAGAACTACTTAAGAGTTAGTGCATGCAATGGCCTACTCCTACTAAAATTTCACGAGACACTAACTCAAAATGTAATATACTGATTCTGATTCATATCTAACAGTGCAAATAAAAAAAACATAAAAAATAATAACAAAGAAAAGTTACAATAGTTGACATTAATCGCTCACGAAATCAACTATTCTACCTTCACGTAGCACATGAGCTCCAGGAACATGCACAACTTCACAACTTCCGTCGGTAGCTGTTCAGTTTTCTTAGTTGATAGTGGCCGGATGCTTGTTAATACTGGGTCAGAAGAAATCAATAGGAAATGAAGCATATCTTTATTGTCAGATACTCTAGATAATTTTCGAGTATTCCTTTCTCGACACGACTTGAAGTCTTTGTGTCGAGCTTCCTGCATGTCTTCCGACAGTGTCCTATTGGGAAATCGTTTCATAAATGACATTAGCGCCATGAATTAATATTTAATATTAATAATTAATATTTTGTGAACTGTCACAGGCGTGAAGTACTCATTCAAATAAACTGACATAAACTTTTGCTGTTTCAGATGCGTTTTTTTTCTGAAAGCTTCCGTAATCACATCATATCCGCTCCTCATTGCTTGTAAAACAATAGGGAAGAGTCGAATGAGACTTTCATCTATCCCAGTGATGTTAGTATACTGCTCTAGATTTTGAAAAAAATTGCCGAAGAGTATTCCCATCGTTCGTTGTACCACTTCCTTGTTTTGGGATGTCTATAAGGAGTCCCATTTTCTTTCGAAATTTGACAATTATTTGCGTTTTCCTGGGATGTTACTGCATCTTTCCTTCATATTCACAAACCTGCCATTTTTTAAAAAAAATGCCTGTGTCTTGTGTGAAGAAGGCACTCGAAGAAAGGAATTTTAGCTTAAAAGATCAACATAAAAAAAAAACCTCCTTATGGCAAGGTTTTTTTAATAATCTGTTTTAGATTGTTCATTTGTTTGGAGATGAATCACACATAAAACACTTCTGACAGGAGGCTTTAACATAAGTGAATTACTCACTTTTCCCCCCTAGATTTCAACAATTGGTTATATACAGAGATATCTGCACCCCCAATATTAAATTTTGTTGCTTGAAGCTTCTCAATGTTTTCTTCTAAACGAGCTATTTCTGCATTTGTCCTATGTGGTATCACCTCCACATATTCGAATTTAATGGGTCTGTAAAATCTCGCTGTACTTTTCGCCTATTTGTTCTCTTCGAACACGAGAATTCTTTGCCTGGTCGACCTTCTTCCTTGACTCCCACCGTTTCGCCGTCCAGTCATGCTGGGGTCCTGGCCGCGAATCTGTCTACCGTTCTGTTACCAGCCTTCCATTTGTGAGCAATTTGGCAGGTGAATCTCCGTTTCTTGTCACATTATACTGTACCTGGAATACTTCCAAAAACATTACGGGAAACATAATGCATTGACAGTTTTCTATTCAGTAAATCTGTTGCACGAGGGAGTTCACCACTCACGCTTGAGCAAAAATAGCTCCCGTCGAGTGAGTGTATAAGCATCTGAAAAAATCGAGTTTTTCGGAAAGGTGCAAACTCGGGCAAAAACGTTTTCCACAGCTTTGTTTCAGAAGGTTTAGGAAATATAATTATGCAAAAATCATTCTTGGAAATTTGCTGGCAACTCAAGATAACTGAGTTCCAACTCCCGATCACTAAGAAACCTGTCTCAAATACATGGTGATTCTGTCGCATATAAAATAAATCAAAAATGTAAACATTTCTATTAAACGTTAAGGCATTCTAAAGAATATATCTTACGGATTTTCGTCCATATCGAACAATCAAGTTATCCTTAACAATGTAGTGGCAGTGGACAATAACACCAAGCGCGTCAAAGCAGGACTTGCGCACCGCTGCGCACGTGGCTCGGAAGCGCTCGCACTTCTGAAAAATGAATGTAGCATTTATGGGGACTGGTACAGTCCTGGCAAGATTACAAGGAACCCGCCCACGTATGCTTTCATTCGTTTCGAGCACATGAATTTTTGATTTAAAAACCGCTAGAGTCTGGTCAACTACTGTACGTCCTATAGCGTATGGAAGGCGCGAGAAGCGGCGGAGCATTGTACTGCATTGAGATGATAGACAAGTGAATGCTCCGTGATTGAGTCAGCTTCGTGTTGTTAGTGTCTATTATTGTGATCGTGCCTCGTTATATTGTTGGTTATAATTGGATATTGGTTACTTCGGGATTCGTACTGGAGAATCTCCTGGTGAGGACGGCCGTGCTTTTGCTTTTATCCTCGCGTAGCAAAGCACTTTGCACTTTGCTCATTCAATTGCTCTCACAAGGATCAATCCATTCGTTATATTTTTAGCAAAATATTTATAGAATATTGATTTGATGTTAGCGGGCTTGAAGGCCGTAGTCCAAAGGAGACTACTCCAGACGTTTCACCTGACACTGCAGCAGGTATCATCAATGGTGATGCTAGCGGCGGCATGGCGGCGTCAGTCGCTCCGTCACATATTTCGCTCAACCGAAGATCCCCAGGATCGCATTCTCTAGCCGAAATTTACAGAATAACTTGTTCTGGCGGTTCCGTATGCAAAGCTATTGCCCGGAAAAGTTTTAAAACCCCGGTTAAAGAACACAAACGGAACTGCCGTCTAGGACATACTGATAAGTCAGCAGTCGCCGATCACGCGCTGTCGGGACGCGGACACGACATACGCTTTGAAGCAACGGATGTTCTCTACACCGCCACATGCTACTTCACGACACTCCAGATGGAAGCTATCGAGATACACAAACACAGATGCAATTTTAACACAAAAGAAGAAGGCGAAAAACTACACAAAACATGGTACCAGCACCTTCTATCGTAAAGTCTCGGCAGCCAACCAGGACTGCTGATGTGGCCCAATCAGGCGCGAACCTAGCCCATCACCGCAGGTACAAATTCGGGTCCCGGGACCCCGGGAGCGCTCAAAATTCGTATCCTCTTGAAAGCGCTTCTCCGTTCTCACGAACATGACCTTTCTTTAAAGCGCCGCTTCTTCACCGCGTGCGTGCGCCCCTTGTGGGCGTCTGCATGCGAGGTATTCGCGGCCGCTCCTCCCTCCACGCTGCGCCCCGTCCGGCTCGCTGAGAACAGAGCGGCGCGCCTCGCGGCCTCCCCGCATCTCTCAAACCCCTGACCCGACACAACTCCCCAAAACGCCGACGTCTTCAGGGATTTACGCGAACGCAACCAGTTCCCGGCGAAGCTGCAGGAGCGGGCGGAGGTAGCGCTCGAGAGGGCCTAAAAGCCCATTCACAACGCAAACATAAGCATAAGCATGGCGTTCGCATGAAAGTTAGGACTACGTCCACAAGCATTCACAAAGCGTTCGCATAAGTATAACACGTAAGACGTTAAGTTAAGAGCTTGCAAGTTGAAGCTTCTGTGCTTATGCTTACGGAAGATATAAGAAATGAACCAATCACAGCACGATAACTCAAAATCGAGAATCGAAAGAGGAGCGAAGTCGATAGATGAACTAACGCCATATGGGTCATGGACACAGTCGATACCTCAAAATCGATTCTCACATCCAAGCAATAGTAAACTAGAATGCCTCACAGCCAATAGAAACTCTTTATTTTGCTTACGTCTATGTTAGACTTTGTGAATACTTCACTTATGTTAATGTTTACGTCTATGCGTTATGTTTACGTTTGCGTTGCGAATGCGCTTGAGGGCCGTCCGCTCCGCGCATCCTGCGCGAGACCGGCGCAGCGGCGAGGCGTGCGAAGGGCCTTCCACAGAAGAAAGGGCCCGCAGCGCGTCGCCTTCCCCTTCCGCGCGCTGGCCCCGTACACTAGCTCTCCGAGCGGTGCGACGCGAGGATCGAAAGAGGAGCGAAGTCGATAGATGAACTAACGCCATATGGGTCATGGACACAGTCGATACCTCAAAATCGATTCTCACATCCAAGCAATAGTAAACTAGAATGCCTCACAGCCAATAGAAACTCTTTATTTTGCTTACGTCTATGTTAGACCTTGTGAATACTTCACTTATGTTAATGTTTACGTCTATGCGTTATGTTTACGTTTGCGTTGCGAATGCGCTTGAGGGCCGTCCGCTCCGCGCATCCTGCGCGAGACCGGCGCAGCGGCGAGGCGTGCGAAGGGCCTTCCACAGAAGAAAGGGCCCGCAGCGCGTCGCCTTCCCCTTCCGCGCGCTGGCCCCGCTCACTAGCTCTCCGAGCGGTGCGACGCGAGGGGGCCTTTTTTTCAACTTTCCCCTCGCCAGTAACCCTGGCGAGGCGGGAGTTTATTTTCTTGGTGTACAACATACGCCGCAGCTCTATGGCTTATGCGGCAAAGGGGGCAGAACTTACTAACTTATTTCTAATTTAACCTATGGATGAAGCCGGCACGTTGGCCGGCAACCTAAGATTAACACAAGACAGGATTTATTCAGACTTCAGGCTTTTTAGTTTTAGTTTTCTTGGGTAACGCGAGGGGGCCGCTAGTGCGTGGGAGGCGGAAACGCGCCTCGCCCGTCCTGGTCCGCCTGGGGACGAAGACGTCGCGGCGCCACGGACGCTTGAGTCAAGTCGGCGCCGCGCCGTGGCGAACAATACCGTGTAAGTGCAGTGTGGTGCCGTGTTGTGTGTCTGTATGAATGAATGTGGTTGTAAATATAGCTTAAGAATGAATGAGAGCGTCAATGAAATAAAACAAGAAAAGGAAGAAAACAGAATATCACGAACTTTTTCAATGTACGTATATAACAAAACAAAATTTAAACGAAGAGTGCCCAAATACGCCTTTCGTATTTAGTTTAAGTTAAGAAGGCCACAGCAAGATGGCCGAAACGTCAGTAACATTGATCGAGACGCGGCTCATCCCGGAGAGCCAAGAATGCATTGACTCCGGCCGCGGAAGCCTACGAACCCATATAATTTTAGTTAGTCTATTGAAGATGGGCCCGTCCGTAGCTGCACACGCTCAATCGGGTTCAGAACAAAGTGTTCCCTGAAAATGAATAAATCCCCATATCTTCAGAGTAACTGGAGAGGGGAAAATGAAAAAGCCTGGGAGCGCCTGCCGCCACCGTGCAGCCAGTTAGAGAACTTCGCCCCCCCCCCCCCCCCCAGCTTCGCCGCTGGTGATGTCTGCTGCAGTTTCAGGCGAAACGTCTGGAGTAGTCTCCTTTGGACCACGTCCTACAAGCCCGGACACATAAAATAATTTGGACACCGGTCGTGAATGCCGACATTGTATGATGTTTCTAAAATATTCTAGAAAAATGTGTTCACACATGTAACGGCGGAAATAAGTCAAATTTGGCGCCTAATCTCAAATAGAAACAATTATGACCTTTCCTTGATTAAAATTGAGAGCTAAGAAGAGTTGTGTCATAGACTATTATTTTACGTCTACGCGTGTTTTCTACACGTAATCTACATGATTCTTTTCACGTGTAGACTACGTAGACAACGTAATCTGTGTTGACTATTTTTCCACATCATGTAACTCAAAAAAGTTTATAATATGTAGTAATATTAGAAAGTTTATTTTCGATTCAATAAGTCAGACAAAATATATCACTCCTGTTGTAGAAATGACCAGTGATCTCAATATATATCGAGATCCAGTGATTTAGTATTTCTTTGGAGAAATTGAGTGCAATAATTACCTAATTTATTAATATTTAATTATAATAAATAAATTTTGGCTTTAGGGACGGAGCCTAGCCTTCGTAGATTCGCCCCTGCCTCACAAAACAAGATAGATTACCGTATTCTACATAGATTACCTTTGTCTACGCAGTCCGTTGTATATGCGTAGATGTGGACTATGGTTCTTAACGCATAGGTACTCATCACTAGAGCAAATGGTATACATTTCAAACGTATCGCGTTCGAGATTTTTTCTTTTCCCAAATCCCGCGAGCAATACATAGAGGAGAGATACATGGAGCAATATGTGCTCCTCTATGGAGCAATATCTGCAAAGAAAAAACAAAGAAACAAGGGAATAAGCGCTTACACTGCTACGCTACTAGTAGCCACTAGTGGTGGTACAGAATGGCGCAGGACTTTCTCGTATCAGTTTTCTATTTCCTTTGACATCGGGTAGCTATTCGCACTTCGGATGGCGATATGTCTGAAATGGAGGGAATTATTGATGAACGTCACGACGCCTATTATCTGCGATAGATGAAAACACTGATAAAAGAGGTCAGTGTGACAAAAAACTTGAACGAAGACCTAGTAAAGAAATAAGTCACGACAGAGTAGATAATTTGCCAGTACACTCGCAGAAACGAGAATCATGGAGATGTAAGAACTAATTGTAGGTCGAACAAGAAGAATTAATATTTTAAAAAAAAATCAAAAAAGGATCATCAAATTTGTTGAAAATTGTGATTTGACTGTAGTACTCCTGTATCCGATGCTTCTGTAGTATGAATCTTTAGCGTCATGAGAAATGTATGGATTGACGAAAGAAATCGTCTCGCTGTAAACACTATCAAAAGTGAATTATGCTTTTTATTCAATATAAGCTATAGTTTCACTGTATTCAAAGATGCCATCTCAAGCAATAAGTGTTTATTAAAAGCAGTGGAATCGAATGCAAAATATACAAAAATATAGATGTAAACATTTTCCATTTTCAGTCATTTATATGAGCTAATAAAAAAAATTATAAAGTTGTCCGGTTTTTTGTTCGAACACATCTGGCAACCCTATAAAGATTTATTTTGTGAATCAAACTATTGTATATTTACAAAGTTGTAAAATACATATTCCTTCCGCAAACGGTAAAGCGAGTGCTAGTCTTTTTCGTACTGCTGCTACTACTTATACTGCTATTATTTAACGTACATTGTATACCTACCTGAGAGGTACGTTGCTCGAAAACCAGTTTTTACATTTGAGTAATCAGATTTGAACGTAACAATCATAACATTTCCAGTAGACACCACATTTAGAGATTTTCCCTCTCCACGCCCTCTTGCTATTTCCTTATTTACTCCATCAAATACTATCACATAGTCACAACAATTTTCCGTATTTATTGATGGGATATTCTATAAAATATTTATTGAAAAAAAGTCTAGATAAGAAATTATAGTTTGTCATAAAAATTATGTTCACCATATTTTACTGTTATTGATTATATGCAAGTAAATTTATATTTAATTTGATATTTTCATTAATTGTACTTATAACCTACTTTCTGGGAGAGCAAATTAATACATGAAGAGATATCAGCAATCATAATCTTCCTTACCAAACGAATTCTTCTCTCTTTTGATGCCACAATTATCCAATTACATAGTACGTTGTTGTCATAATTATTAGGATAGTTTGGTGTTTGAAAAGTTCCACTACTTGAAGTTAACACAAAATGACAGATTTTACTTGGTGCAGAAGTACATGTTTTATTATCACTCGTTAGAATGAAATTATCTGGGCATGTACACTGAACTTTACCATCGCTGTTTTTACAAGAAACCTGGCATTCTCCTCTAGTGTATGCACATGAGAGATTAGCACCTAGATAAAAAAAAGAGAAAATAGTAAATTAGATACTAGAACATAAGCGACTGTCATATTTCTGTGTGTGTATAATCTAATAAACTATTACCTTGAAGTGGGAGGGAGAGCATCTTCAATTGGTGGTTGCTTATTGTCGATGAAGTCCACGTTTCTTTGGTTTTCCATCCACAAGACGATGTAGGAAAACATTGAAATGGTGGAAGAGCTCTTGATGAATTTGGGGCTGGGAATGAATTGGTTAAAAAATATCAGTTTCTCAGAGATAAAGTGTTATGTTTTTCACAATACTATATTGTTAATATATCGACTTAACATAAATAAAGGAACAAAGCGCCATTCAATTTAATTTTCTTTTAAATTTTCTTTTTTGACTGTGCCGGATCCTTTATTACATACCCTACAAACATTTCATACTCTTCTAATATTTTTTTTCTTTTAAATATTTTTCTCTACCTTTATCAAACCAAACCGTTTTACTCCTATAAATGTGCACTAACCTCTTTTCTGTAACCCCTACACTTTTTCTATTGATCCTACCTCTGTACCTCCCTATCTCTTTACTCCCTTCTTTATTGCCTTTCCTTTGCCTTCTGTCTTCTTCCTCTTTCTTTGCATCAAACATTACAACTTTATGAATTTGTACATTTATGTAACTGCATATTTTACGCAACAAACATAGTATTTAATTAACTGCGAATGTGCTTGTGTGCGCATCCGTCACTCACGGTTAGACAACTTCCCGTGCGCCAACCGAGATATATGAGATGTCATTCGTCGCGGCTCGGTCTCCTGGTGGGGAACTTATGTGTATATATATATATATATATATATATATATATATATATATATATATATATATATATATATATATATATATATAATTTTTGGGGGGGAGGGAATTCTAAATAAGAAATTTCCAAAAACGTTTTTTTGCCTGTTTTAGAGCTGCGATCATATTGGGTATACCGGGAATTAAACCAATGCCACGTTGATAGATCGAGGTTTTAGTTTTTCTAAGATAAGTAAAGGAAAAACTTCAAAATTATTCAAAAACTGGGCCCAAGTAGCCCGTGTTTACGATATATAACTTTACCTACCACTAAAAATAAAATAAAAGTAGTCCGTTTTTATTTTGCACAATTGCATATTTCTGGGATTTTTTTCATTAACTGCATATTTTTAGTTATGTATCAAATCAAAAGCATGTATTCCAAGTTTTTGCGTAGAAGTGGACTGAAGCGAGATAGTTTCGTTGCTTAATAAGTTTTTTGTTTATTATGATGTTTGAAAATATATATTTATTATACGCGTTTTGTACTACGGTGTGAAATAAATATTTGTATAAATAAATGATAGCTGTTTCTCACTATATTTTTGTTTAACGCATATTCTGAGTTTTAAGCGCGTATATTGGCTACTATGAGTGCATGGTTGCATGCATAATTTTATCATTTTTAGTGCACGAAGTTCCGTGGTCTATTCATCACTTATGGTAGAGCATTTGAAGCGAAAAATAAATATTTTCAAGAAAATGTCTACACAAATTTGACAATTATAACTCCTTTGCATACAGCTAATTCATGTTACAACAATAAGACATAATTCACAGGAATTCGCAAGCGCAACGCTGAATTCCATTGTTGCATTCCCTGCATTGTTGATATTCCCTGAAAGCTAGAACATTTCATTTCATATCTTTCAAATAGGTTTAAATAATTTCTAAAAGATTAATATTTAAATGTATAACAAAAGCTCAAATGTAATAACGAACAAACAAATATTAAATAATATACAAATTTTAACTTACGTAGGATCCAGCTGCCTGGCACTGTTCACGAAGCGCAGAACATTCACAGTGGGCATTTAGTTTTGTCGCCAAATTACACAAAAAATACTCATATTTCCAAAAAATTGGACTAGACCTTATTTGAAGATCTATTTTTGATAAACACATTTTATTAAAAACAATTTGTATTTTCACAATTGTACTTATAAGAAGACAGTGCAGTCAGTTCGAGTGGGCTATTAAATTTGTCGCGAATATACACAAAAAATACTACAGTTTTTAAAAAATTCATCATGACCTCGTTTGAAGATGTTTTTTATGAACAGTAAAAATATTGAATCTTCACAATTGTAGTTATAGGAATACGCTGAAACCAACAAAATCTGATAAAAAACGATGGAGATGTTGAGAAAAAAATTAATATTTAAACAAAAATTAAAAATTGTCTATATTTCACGCAAAATTACGCGAAAATACTCTAATTTTCGAAAAATTCTATATGACTGTTCTTCAAAATGTATCTTTAAAGAACAGTTTTTAGAAAAGAAAAAATATCTTTCTATCTTTAATATTTTAGTTGTATGAAGACACCGAAAAAAATGTGAATTTTTGCAATTGAAAAATTAGATTTTTCAATCATTATGAGATCTGCACCATTCTCTTAAACGTCCTTCACGGTTTTCAACAACAAAATTGAATCAAAATTGATGGCGCCATTTTTTGAAAATTTGAAAATGTCCCAGGGGTACATGTAAAGTAAACCTCAAAATTAAAATATCGGTTTCAAATTCAAGAGGCCGTGACAACAGCCAAATCGATCACGGAATATCAATTTTGGAGAAATTTGGCAGATCTGTTTAGCCGCTTTTTTGTTTACAGACGGACGGACAGACGGAGAGATACGTTTTGCCGTCAATCGATTTTTCAGTATCAAGGACTCACAAAACATGGATTTTGGCTACGTGTTGGAGGATTTTTTCTAAATTTAGCAACTGAATTTATCCACTTTTTCGTTACGAGGGAAATGTAATAAGAGTTTTTCTGCCGAAAATTCGCCTTTTTTGTGCAGCATCACATAACTTTCTCTTCTTAATAAGTTCCTTCTTAAATACGAGAAAGTAAAAAATTATGCCGAGATTCATCGTTAACCCTTCTCATTGGGATACGTCTCCTAAAAGACGACATACCAGATCCTATTATTACTGTTGTTAAAACCTCTGGAATTTTGAAAATTCGAATTTAGAAACATTATAAAAGTTTAGATTTTTTAACGTGTTCTACTCCTTTAATATTGGAGCAAGCGACTTCTTACGTAATCCAATCCATTTCCAAACATTAGATATTTAAATCACTTGATAAATTTTATTTTCTTATATTAGTAATTTTCTCTTAAATATCAGTTGATGGAGACAAAGCTTAAATATTTTTCGAACCTGAGCTACACCTTCAATATTATTCAATGTAATTTTTGAAAATATTTCTAGTTTGTTCCTAATTTTGAGTTATATTATTTGCCTTTTTCAAGTGTTGCCTGTAGTTTTAGGTTCGAAGGAGCATCTCTTTCAAGCACGTGGTTATTGGATTTTTTTTGCAATATTTATGTGTATGCAGAAGTCGGACCTTGGTTCACATCAACAGCTGACAAGAAAATGTCTTGTAGGATTTGAAAAAAATGCTTCTCGGGTGTTAGGCAGGAATTTGTCATACCTACATCATCTTCCGGTGCTTTTGGGAACTATTTTCTGCAATTTTTAGTGGTGCTTCATAAATTATTCTACCATTCAGCAACACACAGAGAGAAGAAATGATAAGACCAATCGTCCTCTTTTAGGGAAGACAGTCCTCTTTTTGTAGTTTTTAATCTTTCTCGAAAAGTGTCCCCCTACCTGCCATTTTCGATATTTTAAAACTAATATGTTAATCTAGTGTTCATGTGTTAATGTAGCTGATCAAGTGAGAAATCAGGATTGAATGATGATTCTCTAGCAGCAGTACTTACGACAAAATCCAATATAAAGGATATCTCTTGCTCCGAAACTGTTATATTGTTATAAAATTATATATTGACCAAAATATTCATTTAATGGAAAAATAATTGTTTTAAATAAAGAATGAAAAGTGAGGCAAACAAAATTGGTTTATTTTTGTTTGAATTAATAAAAAGCTTCCTATATTTACGAGAACGTTGTACTTTTTTTCCCATTTATTTAGTCGCATCGACTGCAGGGGTAATTAGCGACATTTAGTAACAATTAGTAACATTTTACAGTTACAAACTTCAAAAAATGATTTACAACTATTTCTTATATGGAGTTTAGCACACAAATTCGTTTTAAAAAGTTCATAACATCGTGCACACTTTCAATGTCGTCCAAACAGTTCTTGATGTTTTCAGGCAATTCAGTTCTTTCATATTGGTAAGCATTACACTCTGTTAATATGTGGAAAATAGTGATTGCAGTTCCACATTTAGGACATTTGTTCTCTGGTGTTTTTGACGAGAGTGTCAAGTTGGAATGACCTATTCTTAGTCTGGTCAAAATACATTGAATCTTCCTGTTCTTGATGCATGGTGGATGCTCCCACACATTGTTACGGACCAAGTGTAGTTTTGACCATGAGTTTTCCCAGAGTATGTTCCATTTTTGCCAGATGCATTGGTTTACAGCCCCTTTTTCTACAGTAATTGGTTCTTTTGCACAATCGATTCCTTGGGAAACGGCTTTTTTGCTGCTGAATCTGCTTTTTCATTTCCTAATATCTCTTGATGAGACGGGACTCATGCCAAGACTATTTTGATTCTACATTTCCATCAAATGTTGTAGTTTTCTTTGTAGTATTTGTATTCTTGAATTTTTATTCCCATGGTTCTTTGATGCATCTAAAGTTGCTTTGGAATCAGTAAAAATTATGGCTCTGTTTAGTTCCGAATTTGTGAATAGATCTATGGATTTATTGCGAAGGCTTCACAGGAAAATATTGAAAACGAATCTCGCAATTTAAAGAGAAGTTCTTGGTCTTCATAGGCGATGACGCAACCTTTTTTCCATCTATCACTGATCCATCTGCATATATGTAGGGGTGGTTTATGTAATTATACGATAGTTATCTTAATAAGCTTTCTTACTCAGTTAGGAGTATTGTCTTTGCCATACGTTTCATTCAGAATGGGGTCATCAATTATAAATTTTAGTTCCTCCCATGGTGAATTTGACGTGGAATTGAGACATTCCCTTTAAGTGACAAATCGTTTTTGATAATACTTATTCTATATAGAAGAGTTTTTGGTAGGTTATTAAAGAGCTGTTGAAGATCATTTGATATTGATGGTCCATAGAATTATTTTTGACAGGTGGTTGATGAATCGTATTTAAGGATTAGAAGTTCTTTTCTTAACTTTAATGGTAATTCATGACCTGCTAGAATACTCAGTCTTGGGCTACTGCGGAAGGCTCCAATTGCTAATTTTATCGAAGTTGTTTGTATAGAATCTAATAAAGTTAAGATGGTTTTGGCAGAACCGTATATTGTACATTCATAATTTATTTTTGCTGAAAGGTATGATCTGTATGTGTTCATTAGAATATCTTGGTTTGCTCCCCAATTTTTTGCGCATAAATCTTTCAGGGTGTTGATACATTGCGTGCACCGAATGACTAGGTTTATTATGTATGGTTTCCATAATAATTTGGTATCAAAAATAAGACCCAGGATTTTCATTTCTTTACATTGTTTTAGTTCTTTGTTTCCTAGGAAGAGTTTGGGTTCAGGGATTGTCTAGAATTTTTTGTCAAGATCATACACATTGATTTGGTTGACGAAAATTTGAATCCAGATGTTTTACAGAAACTTACAAGTTTGTTTAAGCCGTTTAGGAGAACTCCAGTCATTGTCATTGTTCTTCCGCCACATACAAGTGTGATATCATCTGCAAGAGCTCGTATTTTGATTGGTTTGGGTAAGGTTGAAATCATATGGTTAATGGCTATATGAAATAGGGAGACACTTATGACGGATCCTTGTGGGGCTCCGTTTTGAATCTCTATGGGTTCTGAACGATGGTCTTGAACTCGTATTTGAATACATCTGTTATTTAAAAAAATTATATATGAAATGTAATATATGTCTCTTGCATCCTATTTCAATGAGGATTTTTATGATGCGGTGCTTCCAAATCATAGTATAAGCTTTTTCGATACCTAGGGACACTATAGTTAAATATTGATTATTATTAAAATCTTCACAAATATCTGTATGTATATGATTCAAGTGATCAGAAGTTGAACGAAATTGACGAAATCTACATTAATTTGGGGTGATCCAATGATTACTCTCTAGAACTCATTTAAGTCTTTGGTTTATTATCTTTTCGAGCAGTTTGTATAGGTTGCATGTTAGTGAGATAGGTCTATAAATGTTTGGTAACATCATCTTCTGCACTTCAGGGATTAGGCGGCTGCCTGTTCCGTCTTCACATATCAAACCATCTTCTGCCTGGTCTTCCAACACTTTTTCTTCGTGTTGGGTTGAACTACAGCACTTCTTTAGGTAGCCTATTGTGCTCCATTCTTTCTAAACATGTTTATATAGTCTTGTTTATATAGTTGTATACAACAATTTAAACAAAATATATTTAATTCTTTTCTTATATCTTCACTCCTTTATTTCTTTAGAAAAGTGCAAACGTTGTACTCTCCTTAAAAATTTCATCTCTGTAGCTTGAATATTATTTTTTTCTTTTTGAGAGATAATCCAATTTTCACTCCCATACAGGAGTATTGGGTTTTGTAAAATTTTAACATAGTGCCTTTTCTAGTCTTATTTCTTAATATCCTATGCAGCGTGCCGCATATACATTTGAACTTGTGCAAATTATTTTTTATATCTTGGCTCCGGGTGTAACTTATATCACATCCCAGATAATTCAAATGTCATATTTGTTCTATTGTTGGTTTTCCAGGCATATCTTTGTTCTAATTGGATAGACTCCTTTAAAAGCCATGACCTTCGTTTTTTGTTTTGATATTTTCATGTTATAATTTTTACACATTAGATTTAATTTGTTAGAGGTTCAGCGCTTAATTTAGGATCACTCCAATGATGAAACACGATTTCAAGTTGAACAATGCTTTATTCGACAAATCACAAACTCAAACATCCCGACACTATGTGCACCGATCGACTGATCGAGCCACACTGAATAAACACAGCAACTGCGCAGAACGTTCTAGTTGAGACAAAACACTCTCGGTTATAGATGGCGACACATTCGTCATGCAACTCGTACCAAATACATAAAACAGTTAACACCAAATGTAATAAGTCGAACATAATTGATGGAGTACCATTTGGAGATCATTTTCTTTTTCATACATATTAACTTAGTCATCAGCAAACAGAGGAGTATTGATATAATTATTTCCGTTCAATCTGTTCCCTTGTTGTACTATTAATTTCCAATCTCTAAGAATATCGTGTATATAATGTTAAATAATATTGGGGAAAGGCTGCAACCTTGTTTTAATCCTTGGTTAGTTTTTAATGGTTGTGATAGTTGTGAATTTATTTTTATTCGGATTTTTAGATTTTTATATAAACTTTTAGCTGTGTTTATTATATGTTTTTGAAAGTCTTTTTCGATCCATTACGGCCCACAATCTTCTCCTGTTTACACGGTCGAAGGCTTTTTCAAAATCAATGAATGCAATATGCGTGTCTTAATTAAACTCTTCTTTTCTCTATTATTTGGTTCAATATAAAAACATTATCTGTGCAGGATCTTCCCTCTCTGAAGACATTTTGTTCTTATATGAATATAACTTCAGCTATCTTATTAATCCTCTTTTGGATCATTTTACTGTAGATTTTATATGTTGTGTTTAAGAGGCTAATACCTCTATAATTTTCACAGCCACTTCGATCCCCCTTTTTAAACACAGATATTATTAGGGCTGTTTGCCATTCTTCTGGCATTGCACCTCTTAGCCAACATTGATTGTATAGATGTAACAGTCTTAAATGGAGAAAAGTGCTTCCATATTTTAGTAATTCTACGTTCATATTATCTATACCAGTAGCTTTTCTACATTTAATTTCTTTTAATACTTGTAATAATTCTTCTATTGTTAGTGGATCAATATTATCTTTCTTTTGTTCATGTTCTTCCTTTTCTTTCAGTGGGTTGAACCATAGATTCTTATAGTGTTGTAGCCATTTCTCTTCATCTATAACTTTCAATTGAACGGTATTTTTTTCTTTGTGATTGAGTTGTCTCATTACTTTATAGGCTAGTACTTGCTTCCCATAAATATCACTTTCTATCCTTTTTATGAAGTGATCCCACGCCTCCTGATGTGCTATACGAGATAGCCTTTTGGCTTCATTTCTATAGCAGATATATTCCTTCTTAGTTTCTTCATTTCGTGTTTGAAGATATTTCAAGTATGCTTTTTTTCTCTGCCACTGCTTCTTTAAGTTGTTCATTCCATACTCTCAGTCCTTTCTTTTTTCTGAACTTCTTTTTCTTTCCTAGGCTTTCAAAGGCTGCTTTTTCTATGCAGGTTATAATATTTTCCCATTTTTTCTCTACTTTATGACTTGGTATATTTTCTGAATAATTATCTAGTCTCTGTTGACAGAGCTTTTTAATACTCTCTTCTTGTAGCAGATATACTTTAAAACCTTCTTCTACATTGTTTTTATTTTTAGGGCTTAGATTTTTCCATCTACTTAGTAATTTAATAGTTGAGACAACCAAATTGTGATCTCAGTATATATCTTTGCCTTTATAAACTCTTGTATCTTGATTTAGGGTTGATAATTTCTCGTTAACTATAACATAATCTATGAAAGATCTCCATTATCTAGCATTCCAAATATATTTATGTCTAAAGAATGTGTTGGTTATTTTTAATTTATTCTAGGTTGCAAAATTCCTTAATTCTATACCATTATTATTCATTGTCTGCTCTCCAAAGGTCCCTACTATCTTAGGTATTGGTTTGTTTCCAACTCTTGCATTTAAATCTCCACTAATTACCAAATTATCTTTATTATTAATTTGGGAAATACCTTTCTGTAGACTTTCATAAAAAGTTATGGTTTATTCTTTTTTCCCTTCTTCTGGGGTATATACTCCGACCACATTTAGATGTCTTCTCTCTATTTGTAATGATACTGTTATTACTCTTTCATTTACATAACAATAACTTACTATTTTAGAGGTACATTTCCTATCAATCGATACTGCTACTGCACTACTTGCACCTTGACTTTGATCTACTCCAGAATAGATCATTATGTAATCGTCAAGATTTTTAGTTCCCTTAAGCTTTTATTCGTTTCTGTTAAAACGGCTATATTAATGCTACATTCCTTTAATTCATCATTGAGTTCTTTTTCTTTGGTACCTAAACCTCTTACATTCCATGTGGCAACTTTTAAACTATCCTTTATTCCGAATCGCTTGTCCTTTTCTCGCTTATGTTGTCGTATATGGGATTTATCCGGCGTATCTACGTGAAGATTTTTAGTAATTGAAATGTCCCCTGCCGCGTTACAGGCGCCGTGCAGGGTAATCCCAGTAGTGGGACTGCCACTTCACTGCTTCTGGGCCAGCAGGATTTGATATCAGGGTTTTCTCCCTTCGGGAAGTCGGTTTCACCTGAGGAGCTTTCTTCTGCCAGTTTCGTCTTCTTAGCCAACGAAGCCGCCGTTGAGGTCCTCTTCTGGAGTACTTCTTAGTCTGACCCCTCCCCTTTGACTAGTCCGGTAAGAGAGGCCTTACCGGTAGCTACGCTACCGCCGGCATAGCTCTCAGGGTCACAGGGGTACCAAGCGCCGCCACCAGCTACATGGCCATGTACTCCCCAGACGGAGTTTTTTGTAACATGTTATCTTTATTTGTTTTCGCCAATGGAATTACTGTAGCTTGTTTCCATATGTTTGGGAATGTATGGAATGTCCACATATAGTTATAAATAGGTATTCAAATCCTATGTTTGCTAAGTTCCTAATTATTGGTTTATTTGAATTTTCGTACTTCGAGTACTGGCGCCATCTATATCAGTCGACGAGAACTCTCGCGCCCCATGTGGGTATCACTTTTACTGTTGGTATTGTACGTGCGCGAGTGAACGGGCCCTCCGTTCTTTTGTATTAAAACAATTAAATAAATAGTCTTTTGAACAAAATACTCGTTTTATTCAAAAGGTTATGGGCCCAGAGAACGCTTGAAGTGGAAAAACCAGACTATTTGTGACCGATCGTAATCTGTGAGTCGGATTTCGAATTGCCAAGGACCTAACCTCGAATTTGGCTGTGGAAGCGTGTTCGTTTCGCTTGAGCGCGCATTCGTCGTGTGACTCGTGCAGTTTATCGAGGTGGCTTTAACCGTTTGGAGGGCTCGCCACGTGCATATAATTATCGATTGCAATCTGTGAGTCAGATTTCTAATCGCGACGGACCTAACCTCGAATTTAGTGGTGGAAGCGTGTTCGTTCTTGTTCAAGCTCGTGTTCGTCTCGCTTGAGGTCGCGTTCGTCGCATGTGTGGCAATTGAGTGACGTCACAATGGCTGAGAGATTAGACATGAATAGCCTGAGTAAGTTTGATGGCAGTAATTACAATCAATGGCGAAATGAACTGTGCACTTCGGGCAAAAGGACTCTACGAAATCGTCCATGGAACTGAACTGAAACCGGAAAATAACAATGAGACGCAGAAGGCATGGATCAAAAATGACGCAACGGCAATGTTTATTTTGACATCTGCGTTAGACTACGCGCAGATAACCTTGATTGAGAATTGTGAGTCATCTCATCAAATAATTGATACGCTTGATTCGATCTATTTGCAACGATCTGAGTCGAGCAAAATGAATGCACACGAACGATTTCACCAATATCGAATGAAAGATAGTGACAGCGTTGCTCAACACATTGCGAATGTCGAAAACTTAGCGAAGAAATTAAAGGATATTGGCGAGACTGTAAGCGATGCGGCGATAATGACAAAAATAATCAGCACGTTGCCGCAGAAATTTTTGAATTTTCGACAGGCGTGGCTATCAGTTAGCGAAGACAGGCAAACGCAGACAAATCTGACGTCTAGGTTAGTTGACGAAGAAGCAAACCTGTCTTTGGTTGAGCAAATGGAAACTGCGTTCACGGTCTCATCGGGCAAAAATCAATCGGCGAAATCAAAGAGGTCGACGAAGCAGAGCGAGCCGTCATCAAGTGGATCGAGCAAGCAGAAATCAGTCGATCAAAACCAGGAGGTGAAACAAAACATCAAATGCTATCAGTGCGGGAAAAGGGGCCACATCGCCCGGTTCTGCAGGAACAAGCCTAAGCATAAGTCATCACATCGCGACAAGGAGTATACTTCATTCAACGTGGAATTTCCTGGAGGTGTCAACATGGAAAATATGTGGATCATGGACAGCGGAGCATCTGCCCACATGTCGTACAGGGACGAACTATTCTCAAACATGTCTGCTGTTTCTGAAGGGACTACAGTCGTAATTGGAAACAACGTGTCATTACCTGTCATTGGAAAAGGAGACATCGAGATCGAGAAAAAGATTAAAGGTGAGTGGTACAAGTCAGTTATCACGAACGTCCTATTTGTTCCTGACCTGAGAAGAAACCTGTTCTCTGAAGCTGTCGCGACCAAGAAGGGTTGGTCAATAATGAAAGAAGGGAAAAAGGCAGAGATTCTACATGGCTCAAAACTCATTGCGAGTGCGATTCTCGATGACAACAATAATTATCGTATGTTGTTTAGAAATATTTCAGTTCATCAGGCTCAACAAGTTACAGAGAACACCTTGAAGGCGTGGCATGACAGACTTGGCCATGTAAACTTTACGCGGGTTCGAGAAACGATCAAGAGTCGTGTGATATCCGGCATCTCACTGAGTGACGAGGATGAGATTCTCTGTGAATCTTGTTTGTATGGCAAGCAATATCGTTTTCACCATGCGTCCAGAGAAGTCCGAGAGGAGGAAGTTGGGGAACGAGTGTTCTCCGATGTGTGCGGCCCTATTGCGACTGAATCTTCCGGAGGTGCCAGGTACTTCGTTCTATTCAAGGATAGTGCAACATCCTACCTCGTCGTCAGGACCATGAAGCACAAATATGATGTTCTGACTCGTCTCAAGGAATATGTGCGGATGGTTGAGAAGCAACAAGGCCGTAAGGTCAAGGTTTTGCACTGTGACAACGGTCGAGAATACCTAAATGAAAGTCTGCAGGAATATCTGAAGAGAGAAGGCATAATCCTAGAAAACACTTCGCCTTATACCCCACAACAGAACGGTCGCATTGAGAGGGAAATGCGCACGGTCATGGAGAGTGCCAGGTCCATGATGCACGCAATGAACACGCCAAAGTACCTCTGGGGCGAGGCGGTTAACACGGCAGTGTACATTCTCAACCGGACTCCAACAAGCGAAAAGAGAAGTACGACGCCGTATGAAGCTTTCATGGGTAGGAAGCCATCATTATCGCATTTAAAAAAGTTTGGCTGCACTGCATTTATGCACGTCCCCGACTGTCAAAGGATGTTGTTGGACGACGTTGGATGACAAATCTAACAAACTCATGTTTGTCGGGAATGATGGAAATTCTGACAATTATCGACTGTTTGACCCGACAACAAAAAAGGTAAAAGTTTCGAGAAACGTGATTTTCGATGAACACACTACGATCGATACCGAGAAGAAGACCGTCCAGATCAGCATTGCGCAAATGGAAAATGGAGACGACGACGCTGAAGAATATTCTGGAGGTCGAAACCAAATCGTCGATCTAGGTGGAGCATCCAACTTAGCAGCTCCGGAGGCGCAGCGGCCGGCAATGAGAAATCCCGCAGTAAATGAGACCGAACCTCGACAGGATCTGGATGGAGAACAGTTCGACGCAAACCGGAGGAACGTCGAAGCTCTTCAAGAGAATGAAGGGACAGTCGTCGACAACGCCAGGGACTACAATCTGAGGAAGCGAGACAAATTGCAACGCCCAGGAAGATACACAGCGAATTTCGCTATGGTAAATGAACCGCAGACTTACAAGGAGGCCATGGAAGGCAGTGAGTCAAGAGAGTGGTCAAAGGCGATCGCAGAGGAGCTCAGTGCCCTGAAAAGGAACGACACATGGCAACTCGTGAAGCGAACTGGCAGCATGAAGGTCATCGGGTCGAAGTGGGTTTTCTCTCTTAAAGATCAAACATCGAACAAACCAAGGTTCAAGGCCAGACTATGTGCCAAGGGATTTTCCCAGGAGAAAGGAGTTGACTACGACGAGATCTTTTCGCCTACTACTAGGTATGATTCGATAAGAATTTTATTGGCTACAGCAGTGAAGAATAATTACAAGATGTTACAGTTCGATGTACGCACAGCATTCTTATGTGGAGACCTACACGAGACAATTTACATGGATCCACCAGAGGGTGCTAATATAAGTGACGGTCAGGTATGCAGACTACAAAAATCACTGTACGGGTTAAAGCAGGTATCGCGGTGCTGGAACGAAAAGTTTAACCAGTTCACGCTTGACCAAGGATTCCGACGAGGAGAAGCAGACAAGTGTGTTCAAAATCAAGAAGCAGGAAGAGTTGTTCAAAATCGACGATAATTCTGATTCTCTACGTCGATGACGGACTAGTCATGTCCTCAGATGAAGCATCGCTCTACAGTTTCTTGGATGAGTTGGGGAAGCAGTTCGAGATCACGGTCATGGAACCCGGACATTTTGTCGGGATGGAGATATTGGACGAGACCGATGAGGGTAATAATCGTCGTGTACTTATTCACCAATCTAGTTATATTCGCAGGATGATCGAGAAGTTTCACATGCAAGATGCAGCTCCGGTTGGTACACCAGCAGATCCGCACGTGAAACTGAAGAAACCAGACGATGATCATAGCGAAGATTCCTATCCGTATCGGGAGGCTGTGGGATCATTGATGTTTGCAGCGATCGTGACACGACCAGATATAATGTTCGCTACGAATCAAACTAGCAGGTACACTTCAAATAATAACCAGACTCACTGGAATGCAGTCAAATGTATTCTAAAATACTTGAAGGGTACTATAAATTTTGGCATAGAGTACCGTAGAAATTCAGAGATGCTAGTGGTCACAGGGTACTCCGACTCAGATTTTGGAAACGATTTAGACACCCGTCGCTCCATGTCGGGTTATGTATTCCTTCTGTCAAATGGGGCGGTCACTTGGTCCAGTCAAATCCAGAAGGCTGTGACATTATCGACGACGGAAGCGGAGTACGTTGCTGCCTCAGAAGCAACTAAAGAAGTGACCTGGATTCGTCAGTTTCTTGATGACATTGGGGAACCAGTCCAGGAACCAACAAACCTGAAGATGGACAACCAGGGAGCGCTTTGTCTTGTGAAAAATCCAGTCTTCCATAAACGGACAAAGCATGTGGACATCAAATATCATTATATCCTTGAGAAGCTTGAAGAGGGGGCTATCAGCGTTAGTTTTGTACCGTCAGATCTAGAACTAGCCGACGTCTTCACCAAGCCTACTCCTCGAGATCATTTCCATAAACTTATCTATAACTTGGGAATGAGAAAGTGTTAATTTTTTTATATATAATTGTTCATCGTTACATCAAAACAAAAACCTAATTTTTTATGAGATTTAAGCACTCAATTGGATGGAGTATTGGTTTATTTGAATTTTCGTACTTCGAGTACTGGCGCCATCTATATCAGTCGACGAGAACTCTCGCGCCCCATGTGGGTATCACTTTTACTGTTGGTATTGTACGTGCGCGAGTGAACGGGCCCTCCGTTCTTTTGTATTAAAAACAATTAAATAAATAGTCTTTTGAACAAAATACTCGTTTTATTCAAAACTAATCAGTTGTATGGGAATGTTGTCTAGCCCGGGACTGGTATTTTTACTAATTTTTAGAGCCGATTGTAATTCTGTTGTATTAAAGAGTGAGTTTAGATAAGCTTATGTGGGAGAGGAGTTATCTTCATTTAAATTATTCAGTATATTGACTTCTGTATTTTCACAGGAATTTTTGTATTGTAGAAACTCTTCTGTGCTGGAGTTACTTGCAAATGTATGTGCTATTGTATTAGCAATGTATATTGGTGACGTTGCATTCCATATTAATTATGGTTTAGGGAGTCAATGATGAATGATTGCCTTGAAAACGCTTAGAAAATTTCCCGAAAGTGTTCATTGTTGTATTTTGATTAAAAGGGAGTAGTAAATTTTGCCATGATTCTCTATAACCCTCTTTTATGGTTTTTCTGACTTTTGCCCTGCTTTATGAAACACTATTCTATTTTCTTCTGTCCTATGTTTTTTTTTAATTTGTTGAAGATCTTCTTTTTGTCCTTTACACTTAGTTCACAATTTTTATTCCACCATGGCACAGTCTTTTTCACTGAATTAGATTGAAATTTTACTCTAGATAGTATCTGCACCTTGACACATACTATTTGTAATATTTGGTGAATTAATAACTTAGTATTGGTTGGTACTGGATCAAGATTTTTAATTTGATAACTTATATTATTTTTGTATGATCAGTAATGTTAAATTGCCATATAATAAGTTGATATAGTTGTTCTTGGCTAGTAGTCAGCTGTTAGAGACCAATGTCATTAGTATTGGGTAATGGTCACTACCATATAAACAATCTATTGAACACCATTGTATGTTACAAACGATGGAAGTGCTACAGATTGAAAGGTCGATAGCACTTTGAAGGCCGGATCTTGCTGAAGATCCATCATTTCAGTATCTTCTAGAATTTGTTCAATAATCTTACCTCTTTTATGGTATGGTTAGATTCCCAAACATTTATGTGGCAATTGAAGACAACAATAAATGGCTTGGGTAAATGTTTGATCAGGTTTTCAACATCTTGTATTATGGAATGGCTATTTGGTAAATAAATATTACGTATATTGGTATTATAAGGGAGGTTTGTTTTGATAGCAATGACTTCATAATTTGATTGCAAGGTAATTGTTTCGGCTTTAAGTTATTTTTAATCAGGATGGCAACTCCTCCGCTTTCATGTACAAAATTTGAATGGTTTGTTTGATAGCAGTTGTAACCTTTTAGTTGAGTTCGATTGCTTTTCAGGTTGGTTTCCTAGAGACATATTACTGCTGGGTTATAGTTATTTTGAACTTTAATTATTCAGATCCTTTGTACAATCCATTGTGTTTCATTGAATTATGTTGAAAATATTGTTTGAATTTGTATTTATTATTTATGTGAGAAAATGGAAAGGAAGATGGCTTAATAGACTATATACTAATCTTGGTTACACCGGTTCATCTGTAGTATCCATAGAGGTAGTAAGAAGAGAGGTAGTATCAGTACCTGTATACGTTTATTCTGTAACTATATCTGTAACCTTCTGTTAGAAGAATTGCTTTGTTAAGTCTGCCTATTATTCTAGTGAATCTATTTTTTGTTGAAGAGGATAAGTTTCTTTCACCAATACTATAGCTTGTGTCATTGGTGAATTTTTTGGCTACAATTGAGACATCCTTGGCACCAAAACTATTATCGAAAAATAATAAAAATTGTAGGTAATTTAGTGGAAATTTGTCTTGATTATTATCTATGGTGCTTTTGATTGGTGCAATTTGTTCTTCTACTTTTTTGTTTTGTGTGATGTCTTGAGTTTTATGTGGTTCATCATTTTCTGGTTTCTTCTTCTTTGTTGGTTGAGATTTTTGTTGTTCAAATCTGTCTGTATTCGTTAAAATGTGCGTTGATGAATCAGTGGGGTGGGCTCTCTTCTGAAGAGTTGGGAACTATTGGTTATTGAATAAAGGAGCTTCATGTTGATTTTCTAATTGATGTAATAAAGATGTGTTATCAGCTATTGAATTAATGATGAAAGTGCGTGTTTAGTTCTTCAGTTTCATTATTATTTAGGGGCTTCGGTGGATATTGATTTTGCAATATGACCATCGTCTTTACAGATGAAGCATGACATGATGTCTTTAGTGAATAATATCCTGTATGATACGTTATCATGGTATATTAAGGTGGAGGTTGGTAGTTTCTCTGTATGTTCAGGGCGGTTCAGGTAGTTTCTCTATGTTTCTATTGTTGGATTATGTTCTATGAATCTGTCAGTGATTGCTTGATTGGCCAAACATTTATAAATTCTGTTATTTGATATGCGGGATCTAAATCTAATATCTGTGGCATTTACAATCTTTGCAATTTTACTAATATAATATTTTATGGATAACCCTTGTGACTCAATAATAGCGACTTGTTCTTTTGATGGAAAGATGTCTGATGTAGTTGCATTAGAATAAGATTTTCTTACTTGGGTGTGTTCATTACTGGTGCTAGTGTACGTAGTGGATGAATTGTTGAATGAAGATTCTTCTGCTGTTGTTTTGGTATTCATCTCCGATGCACGTTCTTGAGTGTTGTTGGTTCCGTTGGAGGTTAGATTTCCCTTATTGTCAGAAGAAGTCATATCTAATAGATCAGCAATTGCAATTGCAGTCCTTATCTGTTATCTTTATAGATAAACCGGGCGATGGAGTTTATATTTATGTATCAAAAGTTTATGGATTAGTAGCACATAGAAATTTTTCGATACAACTCGCAACGCTGTATACAACGGCCTCCTTAATTAACACTGTCTTCTTAATTTTTATGTCGTCCTTTTCATTGAGAAAAAATGGCCACATAGAAATGATGATTCAAATATTATACATCCATGCGGCCAATGCATTACACACAGTGGTACAAGCCACTGTGCTGGAAATATTTCCACCATGCTACATTATTAAGTTTTATTACCAAACATAGAAAAATCTATGTGCTGTTGTTACAACCCTAATTTCTATATATAACATGTGGTGCTAAAACAGCACGTCTTTCTTACATTTAGTAATGATTATGTAATTCTATTTATACCACAATTTATCTCCGAATTATTTTTTGAAAAACTCATATGAAGTCGTAGAACATTTGGTGCGAAAAATGAACAGAATGCAAGAAAGTAATGAATAATAATAATAATAATAATAATAATAATAATAATAATAATAATAATAATAATAATAATAATAATAATAATAATAATAAATAGCACGATACTGATTGCTTTGGAAAACACATAGATTGAAAAATATATAATAGTAATTATTAAACACTATGGTATTGTAATATTCTGCAAATATATTAAAGTATTCGTTTTTATTTCCGCGAATGAAAAGCAGCCGTCATTATCGTGTTTTCTGTGCTGCGTTACAACAATGGGTAACAACAACGAAAAATGACCTCTCATCTATTCGTTTTCACATTTAACACAATTGAAAGACGCAATTTAAATTGAATTAACATAAATATAATATTAATAATAATAAAAAATTAAATATATATAACAACAAATTCTAACTTACGTAACATCCAACTGCGTAAATTGGGAGCGGACGACTAAAGGCTAGCAATCTTTATTTCAAAGAGGTTTTAAATAATTTCTAAAAGATTAATTTGTAAACGTATATCAGAAGTTCCAATGTAAGAAACGAGTAAGGAAATATGAAATACTATACACATTCTAATTTACGTAGCATCCAATGTTTCAAAACATCTAAAATTACGATCAAGAAGCGCAGTATTTTCAGAGCGATCGACTAACTTTGACGCCAAATTGCTCCAAAAATATACATAGGTTCGAAAAAGTTATCATATCCTAATTTGAAAAATATGTTTTCGGTGAACACATTTCGTTAAGAAAAAAATGTATCTACATATTTGTACTTGTAGGAAGACGCCGAAAAATCAGTTTTCAACTAACATGAGACCTGCACCATTTTCTTAAATGTCATTCACACTATTAACAAACAAAATTTCATAAAAAGCAATAAAGTCGGTTTTTGAGAAAAAACATTGTTTAAAGAAAAATTAAAAATTGCTTAAATTTCACGCAACATTACGCGAAAAATACTCAAATTTCCGAAAAACTGTACATGACTTTATTTCAAAATCTATCTTTAAGGAATAGATTTCGTTAAGGGAAAAATCTCTATCTTTAATATTTTAGTTGTAGGATGACACCGAAAAATACTTTCATTTTTCGAAAATTTAAAAAATTAAGAGTTTTTAACCAACATGAGGCCTACCTCATTCTCTTAAACGTCCTTCAGACTATCCAAGAACAAAATTTAATGAAACTTCTTTTGAAAATTTTGGGAATGACCCAGGGCTTCACGTAGAGAACCTCTCAAAATTAAAATACCGGTTTCAAATTCATTGGGCCGCGGTATCAGCCAGATCGATTGGAGAATATAAATTTTGATGAAAATCAGCTTAGCGGTTTAGCCGTTAGCCTTGTTCACAGGCAGAAAGGAAGACGGACAGACGTCATACAATATTAATTAAGAAAGTAATATTTGCACACATGTTTTTATTAATTGCTACAGTTCTATTAAGTGACAAAAATAAAAATAAAAAGACTTTCCCGAAATATTAACAAATTTGTTTTCAGATCTTCTGAAAATTTTCTTATTGCTGATATTGAAATGTGTTTACAACAAAAACACTTTAAACAATTTATTAAATTAGAAATGATCAAAATACTTTAACAGCATGAGTTTGAAATTAATTAGAAGAAAATTAAAAAGTTAAATACTCACCAATAATTGTCTGATTATCAAGAAGAAATAATTTTCCGAGAGAATTTGACATTGAATGAATTTCAACGTTGACTGGGTTGACTGAAAGCAATAAATCTCCAATTTATACAAAGGCTCATAATAAATCAATTACATTCAGCATTCTATATTTTGTTCATATAACTCATGAAAGTTAAAGCTATGTGTTGAAGAAAGTTGAAGCTACTTGCTTGTAACACTGAAGTGTCAATCAATAAAAAAAGTATACTATTCGCTCAGAAAAATGATTAACTTACCGTCGGAATTATTTGGCATTTTGAAGGTCATACTGACATCAGGTATTTCTAAAGAAAAATATTTCGTGATTTAAAAATATATAAAAAATATAAACGAATATACACAACACTTTTGTTTCTCGTACGTAATGTTTCCAATATTCTGATACTGAAAAATACATTTGAGTTAATTTACCTGATGCATGTATTACGAAACACAACTGCACAATAAACAAAAGTATTTTATCCATCGTGAGAAACAAAAATAAATATTTGGTTTTATGTTAGATTTTGGTCACACTTTTTCAACCATACCATCTGTAATCACACTAAAATTTCACTATTTGGTTCTGAAAATTCCGAATTGTTCTTCTAGTACACTAGACCGTGCTTGTCATAGCAAATACCCCGGACTGAAATCGTTCCTTGTACTGCGAGTCTTAAAAGCGATAACGCAAGAAAGATTCTCGGAAATGAAAGATAGCTCTCTGTCACATGTTGGCAGGCCAAAACAAAGGAATTACCAGTTTCTCAACGACCCTCTTACAACACAACGCGCGGAATGAATGTGACTTCTGCTTTAACACAAATTATAAATTACATGGAAATCAATTCAAAGTGGTCATTAATAGTTCCGCGATATCCCACCAACTGCCATGGTCTCCAATTTGGGATCTCAGACCTTTTTCATTGTTGGGTGATCTTGTGTACTTTAATTCGCGAATTTTATTTCTTTAATAGATAGAAATATCCTAAACGAAACATACAAGCATGTTTTCCATTTCTGAATATCAGATGTCGATTTAGCCGTGATTGTTAAAGCAATGTACAGTCCTGGCCGGGGTGTTCATATGACTTGCGTCTAAGAGTAGCCACCTATTGACACATTACTCACCCGAAGATTTTCATGAGCGGGGGGAAGGGTAGGGTATGTTTTATTTAACATTTACACATATTTTTTATTGTACAATCATAATTTTAATTTATTAGTTTAGAAACAATCAAATAAATTACATTTCCATAGTCAATAATCTATAAAACAAATAATAAATGATTAAATTAAAAATAGAATCCCTATATTACTTTTGTGTAATATTTATTTTTAAAAACTAACTTTTCTTCCAAGTATATTTATCATTTGAAACGGCTTTCTTTAGTAAGCATACTTGCTTCTTATTGTTAATGAATTTGTGAAATTCGGCGCAAGACATATCATAGTTTAGTTTTGTAAAGAGTTCTGCTTTGACTAATTCGACTCTCATCCTGTTTCTCAAATCGGACCAAATGTTTCCCATAATTGAAACATTTGAACGCGTAGTACATTCAATATTGTGCATGGCCCGGAGATTAAAGTAGTAAACCCGGAGCTCGGAGATTGGTCACGAAACCCGAAGTCTCCGGTGAAACCCGAAGAGGTGGCAACTTTTCTTGCGTCGGATCGAATCCTCATCTAAAACTGTGCTTCTCTACCATATGCCTATGGTTAGGGAGAGGCCGGTCGAAAGCAAGCGGTGGTTGGCCAGCACCGAAGTTCACGGCATGGTGGTTCACAGACAGGGCCGGATTTATGCATGTGCTGACAGTGCTGCAGCACAGGGCACTCCACCAAAAAGGGGGCCTCCACCAAATAAAAAATTATTTTTTTTTATTTTGGTCTATTTTTCTGCAAAAACTTTTTAATTTCATTGTTATGTAGTAATTTGTATTTTTTAAAATTTAGATTTCATGATGCATTTTTAGTCTCAAGAATATCTACTTATTTAGTATGTATTCAAAGTTATTTATGATTTATTCAGTATTAAACGCACATAATCTAAACGAATATCGTGTTTCAAACATGATCACCGGTTTTGACTTGCTCTTTTGGCTAAGCCGATCTGATTTTATACTATGAATAACGTAACTTTTATTTTGATTAGATATATTTGAATTTGAAAGTTTATAAATGCAATAAATTTATTGAAACTTTACTTTTACTGAGATCGTATTTTATCTGACTTCATTTACTAATATGTGCCGATTATTTATAGTCCGAAGTAATATATAATCGAATATGACTGTGTTTCAAGACTTCACCATAAATAAACGATTGATAACTGTGAAATACATGTCTCCTATTTCATAAACAAATACCCTTTGTTCCTTTAAAAATTATTTCATAGTCGACAGTCGACAAATTTTTTTTAATTAAACATATTTGACACATTGATTTTATTTTGTCAGCCGCCAACTGCATATAATATATATGGGGGGGGGGGGCTCCACCAAAAATCACCACATGGGCACCCACCAAGTTAAATCCGGCCCTGTTCACAGAGCTTATGCAGCTAAGTTCAAACTGTTTTGCTACTTCTTATAAAAATGTGAAGTAAAGTGATCGTAATAAATTTAACTTAACACTCGTTGTTTAAGCTCTATGGCGTGTAAGTGGGGAATGTAGTTATTGAAATAACCGTTCTCCAAGTTCTCGGGGTCAATTCCTCCACGTGAGATAAGATAAGGGTTATGAGGAACTTTTGAAAATGTCTTCTAGAACAGTCAATTTATATACAAACTTTAAACAAAAACAAGAGGTCCCTTTAAAATTTTAGGCGACAAAAGTTTTATAATTAATTTATTCCATATCAAATTAAAATTAAAATTAAACACTTTTTTGACAGTCTTCAAATCACGTTTCGGGAGTTGCTACACTTCCATCTTCTGTTATACCCATACCCATTTTTTGCGATACAATGAAACTCATTTCAATTACTAAACACACAACAATAATTTCAGTAGAATTGTCAATGATTAAAATATTAACGTCCAAAATGAGTTTTTTTAAAATATGCAATTGTAAGAACGAACAGAAGAGATTCTTATCTACTAGTAATCAGGGTCTCGACGATCTCTCATTAGGGAATTTTTGAATTTTTTTTATTTACTTAAATGATTTTAAAGTTTCGTTTTAATGATTTTGGAATTGGGAAGGCTATTTCTAATAAAGATTCATAGTTTCACTACCAATGTAAGAAAGTAGAACTCACCTGTATGAAGTGTATGTTCGGGAACGGAAGCTAGAAAGACGTTTTCGGAAAGAGTTTTTGAGATGTGGTTGAGTCAGCGGAAGGGGAAGACAGGTTGAAAGGAGGTGTTAGGTGGGGAACATAGGGTTCTATCATCACTGCCGGTATTCTCCCATTTAACAATGAAATCTGATTTTAATTTTTTTTATCTCGCAATTATTTAATTCTGTCTTCCAGTTTCCTCTTGGTCTGTCCCACATATTGCAAATTACAGTTCAACGGAAAGACCATTCCACAGTACTCCTGTCGGCGGTGTTTCATTTTTAGCGTGCCTTACAAGTGCATTATTTGTCAGTATTTCTAAGTACAATGTTGTTTTTTTTCACTCGGTAACGTATCTTTTATGCTGCTATTTAGATCTGGAATATAAGGTAATAGCGGGAAAATCCTTTTCTTTTCTTCCCCATACTTTCCGTTCATTTTAGCATGCACTCTATCTTCCGTTCCCGAACATACACTTCATACTTCATGTACTAGTACAGTTGTCTGGTGTCCACCATTTGAGCGAGCAGTCAATTTTTTTACACTATGTTCACCGTTTTTTCTCATAAAATAGTGGACATTTTTTTCCTTCAAAAGCTTTATGAAAAAATGGTACGTAATCTAAAGCTCTACAATATAAGAGAATAAGGATTTCTAAAAAATATATAATTTAATTGTATTTCTTTACTATTCCCTCTCCCATTTGTCCACTATTTTTTGCAAGCAGACCTGGTAACCCTATGTATTAGTGACTGTGAGCTAGCAAGATTCACCAAGTATGTCCTGTGTTCCTAACAGACAAGTAAATTTAGCAATGGCTAAACTTACCTAATGTGAGGTCGACTAAGCACTGTATACCAATAGATAGCAATCTCTTTTGTTGGCTCTTGAAATTTCTTATTTAAAAAAAGACAATCATAAGATGGGTGAGCAGAAACTCCTGAGACGTCATTTAAAGATTGTCAAAAATGAGTTTGATGTTAATTTTTATTGATATGAAATAAATGAATCATAATAATTCTATTGTCTAAAATTTTAAAAGATCCTGTTCTCAAAAGAAAAGAAAAACAATATTAAAACCAAAATGCTATAGGTTTTTTTTCAATTTTCACAAAATAAAAACGAAAAACATTTAGCACCACTACTTTTTCGCTTCTATGTTGAAAATATTACTCCTTTAGCTGAGTAAATGGTATTCGCTCAAAGGAGGAAAAGATAAAATAGTTATTCTGATTCTTAGGGCAAAAGTCAGGAGAGCAACGATAATGCATTATGAAGTTGCCGTGACCTTCGATGGACATACTTGGTAAATCATATTTTCAAGCCACTCAACAACTTTCTTTCACTTTGGTCACTAAACGTCTTGAAAATTACAACAAAACATATGGATACCAGAAAAAAGTACTACCGTAACCAATAGGTCTGTATCATCGCCTTAATTACTCCCTAACTCTTAGTTTCAGAGACATAACTGCGATGTCGTCTTTCTTTCTCGCATACGTACGTATAAACAGAGAATGAAATAAGTTTTGTAATGCTGTCAAAAATCGATTTCGATATTTGAATCGAATTACACGTTGATGATACCAAAAATATACAAAAGCATTACTGAAAATGAGATTTTTTTCAAAACGTCATTCAGTCCATTTCTGAACAACACCAGCACCCAAACTATTTGTAAGATTTTTTCTAAATTAATATTTTTCCATAGATCTGGCCCGAGTCGAGGTTCTGTGAATTTGAAAAGAATTCTTTGAATTTTGGGGGGTATTTTCTCATGAAGTACTTGAAACACTTTCAATATTTTTTGAAAAGTGGATCGCAATTTTTCCTTTAAATTCCTTGTAAGAATAGAGTGAAAACATTTCTAAAGATAGTATAAGTCTACAAAATACTTATAAAGATAGTAATAGCATTTAATCACTTTTTATTTGACCTTCGGAATGTAAATTCCAAATACTGTTAGAACATACAGACCATTAGTAATTTGGGGGAATTTTACAATAAAAAGGAAAATTTTAGAAATTTTGAAACCTCACAGTTCTCTTACTTTTTAATTAATAAAAAAATATTTTTCAAGCATAGAATTTCAAGTAGAGAATTTTATGACCTTTAAAGTTGTATTACATAACCGTAATTGCACTAAGATCGACCATTAACAAGATATACAAGATACAAAAATTCCCCGAAATTTCGTTTGCTTTTCGGCCACCAAAACTTTTCTCGGAGTATTTCCAGATGGAAAATAGGAGATGTTTTACTAATACTTCTATAAACAAAATAAAATATAAAATTTTCTACGTCATCCTTTGCCCGGTGAACGACCTTATCGCGTCACTATAATTGAACTGAAAAACTACATTTCGACGTAGAATTTTTATTTTTTTTAATAATTATGCAAATGTACTTTTAAGTATATCTGAAGAACAACTGATCTTTTATGTGAATTTTAGTGCACATTAACAAAAAAGCGTAAAAAATATAGTTGTACTAATTTCAAACTATTCGTATCAGCCATACCTGCAAGTATTCTTTTTATGGCGATTACAATTTTGAGATTGAAAAATACCAATTCATATCCCATATGGATCCAACTTGCAAGGTCATTGGGAGTTGGAAATTTTAGAACGAAATAGTAATAGTATTAGCTACTATGATTCATTAATAAATCCAATGCTAGTAACTGTAACAATTTGTTTGATCAAATTTAGAACTTCCCCTACACATGTAAATACTTTTAAAACCGTTTAATGCGTCGGTGACGCCACATTCAGCTAATTTATGGCATGGTAAAAAGTTTATAGCAATATGGCTCGCCCCCGACTGACTAACGTAGAACACAGCAAGTTCGTCTATGACTTGGGGAGTAAAAAAGTCGATACATCGAATGCTACGACGCATGGCGGAAAAACACGACTGTACATTGACAAATACATCGCAAGCTACGACGCGGATCACGCGGGAAAGAAATGTGAGAGCTACTCTGGCGCGCCGATTTTCGCTCGCTCTGCGCAGCACCAGTTTGCGTCATGAATCACGTGACCTCGACACGGGCACTTCGTTTGAAAAGCTAGAGCAGAAGGGGGGTGTCACTTAATAGGTGGGAAAATGTCCTTATTTGAAAGTATTGGTGAGGGGACCAGAGAGTGGCGGGGGAGACGGAAAGAGGGGAGGTAGGTCCGCCATTATCGCCCACCCTGGTAAGTAGCGCTGTTCAGGGGCTTTTGCGAACTAATTTTAAAGACATTGAAAGTTTGATTTTGTTCGTTATTCAACAGTTTCTCTTGGTGATGTTCGCTTTCGCTGCACTTTTGCCTAAGAGTGGTTGGTTATTTTGGTTATTTGGTAATTTTGAAGAAAAATGTCAAAATATAGGCGTTGTTGGATTCCCAATTGTAACAATAGCCAAAGGAGAGATGCGGAAAAGGCTGTGTTCTTTTCCAAGTGATATATACTCTCTGCTGGTCGGTGTGTTGCATGGAAAGCCACAAGTGCTGAGACACATTTTGAAAGTGGCATAAAGCGACCAGTTTCAACAGTGGCCAACCAAAAATAACTCGATGAAACTGTGCAAGTTGCAATGCTTCATATATCTGTTTCAATGACATGTAAGGTGATAATTGGTATCTGACTGCATTTAATATTCCCGCTAATAGTGTGACGCAAACTGGTGCTTGACACTCATTGGCTGAATTAGAAAACGTTACACATTAGATCACCCATCTCTTTCCTTCACGACGCGAAAGAAGAGGCGTCTGCTCGGACGCAAGAATAAGCTGATTCTATTGATATGTCTGGTGAGGACGGTCGCATATACAAGACACGTCTGTGAGCTGTATTGTCGTTGAATTTTACATCTCCAGTTAACAGCAATTGCATCGAATTCCATCTACATATTGGAAAAATCCCAAGGGTCAACGAGTGAAGTCGCACAAGAAATCTGCTTCATGTAGAGCACCACAACACAAGCACCAATCGCCCCTGGAAATTTGTGGAAAGGCGCAACGTTCATTTTATTATTATTATTATTATTATTATTATTATTATTATTATTATTATTATTATTATTATTATTATTATTGTCGTTGTTAATAATATGAAAATAAAAATGCAGATAACGCTATCTTTGTACTTTCTTAAAACTTTTTGTTTGTAATAATACTAATAATAATAATAATAATAATAATAATAATAATAATAATAATAATAATAATAATAATAATAATAATGCGCGGAGTAGAAGCAGGGAGGAGGGACGAGAACTCCGAAATAGAAATAATAATTTTGTTTTATGGCACTAAAAATGTTTGAAAGAGAGAGAGAGAGAAAAGAAGAGGCAATTGTAAAAAATGTTGCCTGAGAAGCAAGCCTGTATATAATTTTATTCATTAAGCTCCTAATGTTGTAATTTATATTTAAACTTTATTCGATTATTGTACTTAAACTTTGGGATAAAATCGATGAAAAGACAAATTAATAAAAGGACATGGAATATTTAAATAATTATATAACAGAAAGTTGTATAAGAACTATCTTTATTCGAATGTCAAAAGTATTTTCCATTGTGGTATATAATATTTTATTTTTTTACTGGACTATAACTTTGAAGAATCGTATAGAAAACGTTTGTGTAGATAGTGTAGGTTATGTTTTGAAAAATCTAGAGGAGTTTAATTTAATTTTGACAAATCATCGCTCAAATATTTTTTTTGTATTAGGTGCATATTTTGACATTGCACATTCATTAGATTGGTTATTTTGTATGTCATATATCTGTGTTTGGTTTGAGTCAGATTATTCTGTGATTTTGAATGTTAAAGCCGTGTCTGAGTACATTTATTATTCTTGATTTTTGACCTTCTCCTTTCCTTCCTTTACAGTTCCCTGAGGTCATCTTTAGTAAATTATACTATATACTGAAACGCTTTTTGTAGTATCTGTAATATAGATGTTTATATTTATTTACACTCAATTCTCGTTTAAGCTTTCGTGTAATATAATTTCATATTAGTAGATTATGCAATTAGTTAATAATGTTAAGCTTTATTGCATGAATACATGTTTTGAAAAGAGCGACATTAGGAGCGTGTTTTTCCAATTTGTATGAATGCAATAAAGCAACATTATAAGCAAGCTGCATACGCTTTTTTTGTACAACATCATTACAAATTTATAACAGAATCAAACTTAATTTAGCAAAACAAATTTCTTGTGATGTGGTTAGGAAAGGGGGTACTAAAGTAAAGTGAGTAGGCCTAGAATTGATGTAGTTGGTTGCCGGAGTTCGTTCTCGCGTAGTGTTTGCTGGAGAAATATTATTTTTTCTTTGCTAGGAATACAATTCATTAATTTTAGGTGTCTAATTTATGATTTTCATGCAATGAACTGTTCAACTTAAATAATACAAATGAAGGGAGTTGGACAAAAAACAACTGAGAACATTCTTAGTATTCAGTGAGACTGTAATGCACAAGCAAAGGTGGTCTTCATTTCACACAATTCTTCGAATCGTCTCCTCTTGGAGGCCTAAATGTCTCTCCAAGAGAACTTTGAAAGTAAATTATTAACTAGTATTAACTATGTAGAAGTTTATTTGCCATTAAATGACTTGTAAATCAGTAAAGAAATATTTCACATATCACAAAACCATGACAATTAATTTGATTTAAACCTGGTATTGTATTAAACAAAACTAAAGCTATTTACAAAAATACTTAATGCTAAAACTTTTTATATAAAAGCTATATAATATTTCCAATTTTCTTATGACATACATGATTCTTACATGTCCCTTACAGCATATTCAGCTGGAAAATATATTTTGATTCTAATACAGAAACATTATGGATTCTTATTAATATAATTATAATTAGAAAGAAAAAACTCATTAAAATGGTAGTTGCACTTAAACCTATTATTTCTTCTGCTATGCCAGAATGCTACTTATGCTTCAAATACTACATATATTGTTCGAAAATAGGTTAATTGTATTTACTTTTAAGCTATATTGTTTGCAAATCATCGAATTCAAGTTCGGCTTATGCTTCCTTCACTCGTCACGCACGAGTGTCCATGGACCCAAGAAGGAATGAATAAGATGCAGTTTTTTGCTATTTGTAACTTTAGAAGATTGTGGATGCTGTATGTGGTGATGAATACAACTGATTTTAATAAATGCATCTTAATATTCTTAAATGCATATTTAGAACTGAACATGGATAAATGTACTGTTGTGGGTGGGATCATTTTTTGGCATGTATTCGTCACTTTGAGCATACTATCGTATGTTTTAATTTACATGAAGTCAGGTGACAAAAAACTATGTATTATATGCCAAAAAATAATAGTATATTTCTTCTTGCACATTACATTCAGACATGAAGAAACCTCGCCTAAGAAATCACTCTTCCTAAGTCAACTGTTCGAAATTCAAACTGGTTACTTGTTGCTAAAGCCACACTTATGGCTTGTCCATATCTTTGCACAAGAGCCAGTCCCACTTTGTAGTAACCAGGAGAAAATTTAGGATCCATCAGCTGGCCGAGAGTTCCATTCCTGACATCGCTGCCTGTGCTTATTTTAACTTCCTGCGCACTCACAAGCTCAGCCTGAAAATGTCAGTTAATAATTGTTATCAAATGTTTAGAAATGATTCTAGTCAATAAGTGGATTATCCTCCTAATCCATATTATTATGCAAATGTCATTTTATTGCAATTTCATATCACAATATACGTTAATACTTCCATAAAACTAGTGGTGCTAAAACATCACGTAGGTACTTTCTCGCCTATAGTAACAGTTATACCACAATTTCTCTCCGAATTAACACACCTCAGTCATCAGTTTTTGTAAAACTCGTAAAACATTTGGTGCAAAAACTACATATTTTCAAGCACATATCAACGAAAATTCCATAATTTTAACTTCTTTTCATAAAGATAAATCATATCTCAACAATAAGATGTAATTCACAGAATTTAACTCCCAAGTCATTGTTGAATTCCAATCTGATATTCCCAGAAGGATGGCAAATTTTATTTCATATATTTTAATTAGGTTTTAAAGAATTTCTAAAATATTAATTTGTAAATGTATAACAAGAGCTCTAATGTACGAAACGAACAATGAAATATGAAATAATATACAAATTGTAACTTATGAAACATCCAATACCTAGGATTACGTTCACAAAGCACAGTAAATTCAGAGCGGACGATTATATTTGTCGCCAAATTACACAAAAATACTTTTTCAAAACATTCATCATGATCTTATTTGATGATCTGTTTTTGATGAACACATTGTATTAAGGAAAACAGTATCTTTACAACTGTACTTGTATGAAGGCAACTATTTTTTTTTTTAATTTCGAAAAATCAGGCTTTTTAACGAACATGAGACCTGCGTCATACTCTTAGAACCCTTTACGCTGTCTAAGGTCTAAATTTAATTTTAAAATGTACTGTTTTTAAGAAAAAATTGTTTAAAGAAAATAAAAATTGTTTTCGATTCGGTCGAGGCGGTGTCAATATATAAATTAAAAGGCGGTAATAAATTAACATAATAATACAAATCGTAGAATATTATTAATTTAATTAGTTTATTAGTATTAAAGTTATTTATTAACTGTGTGTGGTGTACTATAAGTAACCGATAAACAAGTTGAAATCTGAATGCAGGTGAAAATAATTTTTTTTCAAGAATTTATATTATTCGCCTAGCAATTGCACATAGATATGGCAACGCTGCGCTGGCAACACTGCGTTGCTAGCTTCTTAAGTGATAGCTGAAATGTTGGTAGTGCAGAAAATACAATATTTCAATATGACGTAGCTGTCTGCAACAAGGCGATAAAGCATGTGATGTTGTAGCACTAGTTTCGTAATGAAATCCGATCATCAAAAATAGATATTCGAATAAGATCATGCTGAATGTTTTGAAAATGTATTTTTGTGTAATTTGGCGACAGACAGTCGTACAAACATTTTTCGAAAAGATATGTAGTTTTGTGTGAAAAGACAATTTTTAAACAACTATTTTCTTCTAAACGGCTGCAATTTTTCTCTCGAATGTAGCAAAGAGCGGTCAAGATAACGGTGCTGGTCCCTTTTTCGGTAAACTCTTTGTATTTTACAAAACTCCAAAAAAAAGTAGCATCACAAAAGTATATATAGATTATAGAGATATTTTTTCTAAATGAAGGCTGTACTAAAAACGGTGTTGTTTAAAAAAAGCACGTATTTTTTTTAATCTGATTAGTTTAGAATCATTTTGCAAATTTTTGAATTTTCCGCATTTCTTTTTCTAGAATCTTTCAGGAATTAGCACACTGCAATACAATGCAAATGTCGCGACACGGCAGTTTGCAATTCTCAGAATAACTTCTCATTGTTGGACTGTGTTTCTAGGTGTATGTATGGAACGGAGTTCTGGATTGTGGAATGTGCTGATGTATTACCTTTAAATGAATTAAATTTTCGCGCCTAATGCGTTACTATTGGTAATGCGTTTTACAAGTGCTGGCTGAGGTGTGTTAATACAGACAAAAATTACGATATTATAATTGCACATAAGTGTTACTGATGCGTCTGTTGTAAAACCATTAGTTTAATAAAAAAACAAGCGATCGCATTTTGCTAGAACGAGGATTTTTAATTTAAGTGCTTTTTTGTTAAAATTAAGTTTTTGCATAAATGAAGGTATTCTGCTAAAATAATCTCTCTTCAATAAAATAACTTTTCATGAATAATTTAATTGTGTTTATCGTTACAGGTTTTTAATATGAAAGGTCTAAAATAAATGTTTTAGCACAAATTTGGCTTTTTGAGAGGAAGTTTTTTCTTCACATCATGTTCTTGGTTATATTTTTTTAATTACATATGATTTTGTAATGGTCGTGTTTGGATTTTTTTAAGTAAAACTGTTTTAATGCTTATGCATGGGAAAAAAAATTACTTTCACTGTTTATTAATTGAAAAGGGTAACGTTGTGCCACACAAACGATAAAATAGATACTGTAATAAACCCTTATAGAAAGGTTGGTTTTCTAGCCCTAATTTTAGACCCAGTATAAACTTCTTTAATTAGTAAATTTGAAGGTATTAAATAACTTGTTAATCGAAAAATGAAAAACGTTTCATATTTTTAATGTTAAAGTTACCGTTTTACCTTATCGTTACCACTTACTCAACAGAGAGAAAGTTATGTAATGCTGCGCAAAAAAACTTCTAACTTTCGACAGAAAATCTCTTATTACAGGGTTCTGTTAACGAAAAAGTAGATAAATACAGTTGCTAAAGTTAGAAAGAAAAAACCCTCTAAGACGTGGTGTAGCCAGAATCCATGTTTTGTTGTTCCTTGATACTGAAAAATCGATTGATGGCAAAACATCCGTCTGTCAGTCTGTGTGAACAACGCTAGCGGGTAAACCGTTTAGCCGAATTTCTTCAAAATTGATATTCTTCGATCGATCTGGCTGATGTTACGGCTCTTTGAATTTGAAACCGATATTTTAATTATAGGGGGTACTTTACATGAAGTCCCTGAGACATTTTCAAAAATTTCAAAACAATGGCTCCATCATTTTTATTAAATTTTGTTTTTGGATAGTGTGAATGACGTGTAAAAGTGGTTCATGTCTCATGTTGGTATAAAACCATTATTTCTCGAAAATCCAAAAAAAAAAAATCAATTTTTTTCGACCTCTTCCTACAACTGCAATTATAAAGATAAACATTTTTTCTTAATGAAATGTAGTCATGAAAATTAGATCTAAAAATTATGTTAAATTCAATTTTTCGACTTGATTTTTTTTGCGAAATTTGGTGAACACAGATCGAGCGGTGCAATCGAGAAAGACGGGAAATGCCGTGAGATATTCCATCGTGAAGACAGGCCCGCACGCGCCGAGAAATAAAAACCCACTTATATATTTGTAGAATTTTACAATACCATAGTGTTTAACCTAGTTTTTAACTGTTTTGACGTAAATAAATAAATAACAATTACTATTATATATTTTCGATCTGTTTGTTTGCCAACGCTATCAGTATCGTATTATTTATTAACCTTTAATTATTTTACTTTCTCGCTTTTTTTTCGCACCAAATGTTCTACGATTTCAAAGAAGTTTTATAAAAAATAATTTGGAGGGAAATTACGGTATAAAGAGTATTACATAAATATTAGTAATGGCGAGAAAGTACGAGCTGTTTTAGCACCGCTAGTTTCTTAATGAAATACGTTCATCATTTAATACTGGCACGTTTAATTTTTCGAAAATATGGCGTAGCGGTTAAGAGGTTTTTGAGTTATTTTGCGTTGAAGAGAGGCATTTTTGAAACATTTTCAACTAGTATTTTCTCAAATACCGATCCAAATTTCTTCTTGGAAATTTCCCCCCGTACGTTTCAAAGAACACAAAAGAAATTGTGATGGACCCATTTTCGGTGAACTCTGTGAAATCGTATTTTCGAAAATTGCAAAAAAAGGAAATTGTAAATTCGAACTTCCCGCGCTTCGTTTGACCTTCGTTTGAATGCCAAGGTTGTGGTTTCAAAATTCTTCAAATTCATCTCGTATGTACCATCCACCTACATTCCGTTTCCAGCTAGGAAAGCATAATCCTTACCGGAACAAAATCAAACGAAAACTTCCAAAATATTTCTTTCATTTTCATAAACAATAAAGCTCCCCTACAGCAAATATATTTAATTTTTATTTCATATTCTACATTATCTACATTTTGTTTCTCCTTCAACCCTCAAATAAATTTTGTATTTCTTTAACTTCGGCCAAAAGTCTCATATACTAACGCACGTGAATATTCAATAAAAAAAATGCATCCCATTTTTGCCAGTGATGCTGATCTTATGATATAGATAATATTCTTATGAAAGGAAATATATTTAAGGAAGGTAATAGATTACCTTAGAAATTCACACTTCTTTTACGTTAAAAAGTTCTTATCGCTAATTACGGTATTCAAAAACTGAAAGCTCACTTGAATATTATCAAGACAAGTTTGTGTGAATTTTTTCTGCTTTTCTGTATTAGGTGTAACAAACACTGTAACAGTTAAATTTATTCATGTTTGTGTAATTTGTTAAACGTTTTCTCCTCGTATGTATCTCGCCCGCAAAAAAATATCCCCAAATTGTAATTTCTACTTTAAAATCCTTCATTTATTCTTCACTTGTATTTTTTAAAATCTTATTTTAATAAACAGAACTTAGTATTTTGTGTGGCAACTTTTTACTTTATCGTCCTGACGAAGATACATCATATGTGTAACCGTGCGCAGGTTTACTTTATCGTCCTGACGAAGATACATCATATGTGTAACCGTGCGCAGGAAAACGGCGAATTTTTGGCAGGAAAACTCATATTGGCGGGCCGTGGTAACGAAAAAAGACGATAATGCCAGTTGCTATACATAGAAAAAAATCGTCTGATATGTGGTGTAGCTAGAATCCAAGTTTTGTGGATCCTTATTACCGAAAAATTGATTGAGTGAGAAAATATGTCTGTCCATCTGTGATCAACGCTAGCACCTAAACCGTACAGTCAATTTTTTCGATCGGTCTGAATGAACTCGAGACTTTCAGAGTTTGAAACGGATATTTTAATTTCTGAGATACTTTTCATGAAGGGATACTTCACGTTTTAAGCGTCTCGTCCCGAGTTGGAGCCATATGGCTCTTCTGTAGTATAGAGGTATGCGTGACGGCGAGTTAACTCTGAGGATCTGAGTTCGGGTGTCTGAGAGGAAAAAAGTGAAAAAACTTGCATGTTTATGTAGTAGTGTAATAAAACGAACAGTCAGAAGTAATGCCAGACAGTAAGTGCACCTGTAGAATCACTAGTTTTAATTTTTGGCTCTGCACTTACAAAAAAAATGTATACTCACGCTAGTAAACTCTGAAACAATGTAGAAACTTGCGTTAACTGCTTCAGTTAGTTTCTCTAATAATTCTCTTTCCCAGATGACTGGTGGAGGTAATTCGCTAGAAGGCAATACTAGTAAAAGATATTTGCTGAAAAACAAACATTATTGTCATTAACTAAAGTTAATATCGTATCCACAAATATTTTGATTGTTTATATTCATGAAGTGAATTTAGGGACCTTTACCTGTTAGGAGTTGAAGTAATGTTAGTTGGTTGAATTTTCAAAAGATAAGAATCACCGTCATCTGCTACACCCAGAGCCTGTGGAGATTGGAGATTGGTTGGGGGCAATGGAGAAGTGAAGTAGGTTGCATTGATACTTGGTCCTAGTGTGATTGTTTTTGCAGTTACACTGACTACATAAGTTGATGCCGGATTTAAACCAGTAACCTGCAAAGCCCCCCCCCCCCCAAAAAAAAATCAGGATGAATTATATACATTTTGTTCATAATTCAATTTTTCTTAGGTATACACAATTTTAAAAGAATTATTTAATATGAACAAAAGAGGTTACAAACTGAAGTATTAAATGCAATTTACATATGTAGAAATCTGAAAATAACCTCTAGGTTGTAAATGGGTGTTTCTTCTCTAACAGGTAATTCTTGAACTGGAAAATATTCACAACATTCTGATTCATTCAAAGATTCTATGTGTTCAACATTTATAAGAAATGAGCGGAGCTCTCCATTAAACATGTTTGGCAATCCCCATTCCATTTCAAAGGATGTACTTGTACTTCTTGTAATTTTCAGTGAAGTAGGTGCTTCAGGGGCTGAAAAATAACCGTATTATGTTGATGTAGGCAGCATACGTTGTTACATTATTAACAGTAAATAAATGATATTGGTCATCAATCTTATTATAACAACCAATAATTTATAGTTCATTTAACTAAATTTTAAAATTTAGTTTTGTTGGCTGATGTATGTAAAACTAATCTCAAATATTCATAACCTACCATATTTTTTCTTATTAAAGTTTTTAATGATAGTAGTCTACGCACTTAACAATCCACTTCATTTCCTTACTAATATTCATTATTAAGGGAGAATGAGAGAGAGAGACTGCGAGACGAGAGAGAGAGGAGAGAGAGGGAGATAGGCGGAGGGAGAAAGAGAGGAGGACGTCTGCCCGTACCGCTAGTAACTTATGAAAAAGTAAATGGAAAATGGAAGGATGTAGAGAAGATTGAAGCTAAGTCATGCAGTTTTTTATATTCCTCTATTTGCAATTAAAGTAATTTTTTGGGATTAAATGAGTTGAATCCATCAGATGTACTTTCGGGTGCGACATCATGCCATTTTGGAAAAGATTGACTTGCTTTATTGTTTGTACTATAAATTTAACCAGTTTTATACAAAGAAAGAAACAATATCTTATAACTACATGAAAAATTAATAAATTTAAAATGTGTGTTGGGATAATTACAGAAATGGGAAACTTAACCCTGGCCATTTATCCCCGTCTCATTTGTGAATTGAAATATTTCTGAGTACAAGGAAGATACATGCTATGCTGGCAAACTCCTTGGTATTGATTTAGATGATATCAAACTACATAAAATCAGTGTTCAATTTAACTTGCATTTTTTCTTATATTGAATTTCTGACTTGTTAATATTGCAATAATTATTATAACATGTTAAAATTACAAAGAAAAACATGCAAATTTTTATTATTTCTATTATTCTGTCAATTACGTTAATTTTCAAATTCAAAAATACTTTTTTCTTACCATTTTCTCGAGTCTTGGCGATTATTTCAGACACCATTCCATCCTCGTCAATCTCAGTATTCCGGGCCGCTACCTAAAAATATACCGTTCTCTTATTAATTTTAAAATAAATATTCCAAAAGCAATAATCAAAATAATTGTGTAAAGTAACAATTTACAATTTAATTTCACACTCTTTTCTGTCTTAAATATACCAACTTCATATATTTTAGAATTAAGAGATCAAAATAATTGAAGTGCAAATTATATGTGATACTTACTGACACAATGTACTGCTTATCAGACTGCAAATTTTTGTTGATAGTGTAACAGATCAAGTGCGGCCATCCAGAGCAAGCACTCGGCAACACAGTTTGTGAGAATTTATTTTCTGTATCTTTCTGCTGGTATGAGACAGTAAATGATTTTAGCATTCCATATACTCTTGAGGGCCTTGCCCATCTAATGCCTATCATTCGTCGTCCCTTTTTATAAACTTGTAAATTTTGAACTCTATCTGGAACTGCGAATTGAGGGAAGAAATATATTTTTATAATACCAACAAAACATGTTATTGTTTAATGATGCATATTAAACCACAAAACTTATCACTTTAAATTTACTTCTGAAACCTGTTCTCAATGTTTGCTTGTGCTCTTTGGTGGCCTAAAAGGAAAGTGAATCACAACTTCTCCTGATTTAGATTCATTCAGTCAAAAAAAGAAAAGGTAAAAACTATATGTGACGTAGGGGGACAAATTATCGGGAGACGTTTTCTTGAATTCCAGAATCCCTTTCCGTCATTTTAACTATAAAGAGTTGAAAGATCAGTAAAAGTTTAACATAAATAAATAAAAATGAATTTTAAAAATCGCAATATTTGAAAAATAGTCATCGACTCTGAAGACTCAATCTTCCTTGGATCCTCTGATACGAAAGAAGCCCGATTGCCGAGGAGGTATTTCCGTTGTAGGGCCCAATTTACTAAGGGAAACTTTTCAACCACGTTAACTGACCACAGTTTAACTAGCTGACCTCTAGGTATTGTATTTTCCCATTATTTTCTTTGATTAGTTTCTACATCCGAATATAGGTATTGTGGTGAGTTTTCGTTGGCATTTCCAATGAAATAATTATATGCGTCGTGATTGCCAACAATATTATTTATTAAAATAGCAGTTTTCGATGGCTTAGCCATCATCATCACTGGAGCCGAATACGACGACGACGACGACGACGACGCATAGAATTATTTCATTTACTACATCCAAATAAAAACCACCACCACTTTGTCATCAAAACCATGTCAATTTCAAAGCCTTGAGCTCTCTTGTGTTTTAGTAGTCAAAGTACCTGGTTGAAAATCGGGAGACAATGGTTCCATTCTCATTTGAAGTGACTAATGCTTTGCATGATTTGAATTATAAAACTCTCAGTTTGTTTCTCAAAGTAGTGTAAACCACAAATTTTATTAAAATACTAGCTGAAGTACCTAGTGTTGCTGAATATTTAATAATAACCAGCGGACCCGACTATGCTTCGATAATGACGTGCATTACACTTCACACGCGATTGGTCATACTCATAAATGTTGATCACGTTTTACGCCACGCTCTAAAAAATTCTACTGTACATCGATTTATTTAGAACTTCATAGAAGATCATCAGCCGTTGCGGTGTCATCAATCGGAAACGTACCCGTCACTAGTGACGTCTCTAAGGACGAGACTTTTCTGTATTTTTATATTGCCAAAATAATATTTTGGCTCTACTATTAGGAAACCGAAAAATTAAGAAACTTTAAAATAAATGTACTTTGCGCGGCGATAGATGGACGCTGACAAGAGTATGTGGCAAGGTAGTGTAGCTAGCTGAGACCAAAGGACTGACTCAGTCGCCAGTCAGCCACCGTCCCGGACACTTCGCCCGAGACCTCGCCACTGAAGATGCCCACCTCAGTCGTGGGCGAAACGTTTGGCTCATAGCCAATTGGACCACGGCCCATCACCCCGCAAGACATGAAGAATATTGACTCCGGCCGTGAAAGCCTACAATGCTGTATAATATGGGGAAGTTTGTTTTAAAATCCTTTTATTATTGCGCATATTTCACTAACAATTGCGCAATAACTACGAGTACTAATATGATTGAAAAATGTACATGATGTTAATTACAGTAAATCGAGTCTTTCCGGCAATTATTAGTGGAATCGAAGAAAGGGGCTTGATTTGTGATCCGTAGCGCTCCATTTCGAATACCATCCTGGATAAGTATTTGTACGTTAAACTCTTTTGTAATAAAAGAGCCCATTTCTATACCTACATCCAAATTAAATGCCAGGAAGCCGTTTTCATTTAAATTTTAAAAGATTAAAGATGTACATTTATTTTCGAACTTTTCATGCTTGTTTGGTTAGGTGTTTTTCAAGTAGTGGCTGCAGTGTTGATAGAATAGAACTTGTAATACAATAATATTCCAGTTACCGATACTCTGAGAAATAATGTGATGATGTACCACTACAAATGTCCCTTCTTCTTGTTCAAAATATGTTTTAACTACATAAAACACTAAAATACAATGTTACGATGCAAAAGTTATACATTTTTTACCTGTTCCAGAAGATGAAAAAGGAATGACCAATTTGAAATCTGCGTTCCATCCATGAGAGTTCATTGCATATATGTAAACTTGGTATTGAGTCATTGGAGTCAGAGATGTAAAACTAGCTTCTAAATGTTTGGTTGTTCCAGTCTGAAGAATTCTTATCCCATTTTCTGCCTCCGTGGCAAGACTCACGTGATATCCCCTCAACTGACCATTGCGACCAGGACACGGAGGAGGTTGCCATTGGACAGTCACTGTTGTATTACTTTTGGAAACAATTGGTTGGTCGCTGGCAATAGGGGAAACATCTGGACCTACAATTAATCATGCAATGTAAATAAATGAAGATACCAAAGAATTAATAAATTAACATATTACCTGTCCAGAGACGTGGCGATCAATAACAAGCAAGTAAGCAATACGAGCCGAAGGTTCTCAAACTTTTCAGCTCCTGTCTCCCTTAACATTCGACCGCGCCCTTTATGTGTGTGTGTGTGTGTGTGTGTGTATATATATATATATATATATATATATATATATATATATATATATATATATACCTGGTTGTATATTTTCGTAAAAAGGAAGTATAGGATAATACAAAAATTAAAACAAATCTATCAAATTTATTTAATTTTTTTCAGTTTTAAGACCGTGAAAAATCAACATAAATGAAACAAAAAACATAGATTTTTTATCAATTGGGACAAAGCCTAACAGGTTTGTGTCTTTAATTCAATAAGTTAAATAATTAAAAAATCTTAATTTTAACGTTTTCTTTCTACTTTACCAATAATATTAATTTTTCAAAATTTCTCGCGTTCCCCTTCTACAGCCATTGCATCGTACTTCATTGTCGCGCCCCACAGTTTGAGAACCTGTGGTGTAAGTAATCAAATTGGGGATATATCGTTTTGCATTTGATTGAGGAACTGTTTTTATTCAAAAATGTTTCTGTATATTGAAAGAATTTTAATACCCAATTCTAACGCCTGGACGTTTGTAAGCCAATTTTTTATAATCTGCACGCGCTCGCTCTCCGCGTGCCAACGCTATGAGCAGACCTTTATTTTAGACTAAATGCCTATTTAATTCCTTTCGAAGATTATGGAAAATTATTGCAGATATTAATGATTCATGAAAAATAATTCTACTGAAAGCATCTAATAGTGCTTAATTGTTCTAAAGGGGCGGTTGATGGCTGTTTTAATATTTTTTTTGCCTAAAACAAGTAATTTTGAAGCATTATGAAATTTTATTTACACTTTTTATTTCAAATTTGTAATACCGAAACGAAAATGCTTTCCCGAATCGCGAATATTCTCTGATCAAATATAGAGTTGACTACGTACCGAAATCTCTCATCCAACACACCGAACATAAGCAACGCTGGAAATAAATATAAAGAGGATGTTTCACGCTCATCTCCAATCAGCGCCCACTTCTCAAGCAATTGCACTCACTTTCTGGTACAACTGTGCTGTTGATTGGTTGAAAATGAAGAGTGTAAAAGAGTGAAAGAAATGAAAAATGAATAAAATAATACGCTTGTAGTCACTCTCGTCAATGTAAAAATACTTACTTTCCTGAACAATTAAAAGAACCTAATTTAAACCTTTTATTATCGGTTTTAATGACAGAAACATAACTTTTCATCTGTAATGTTTTTAAATTTCTGGTTTAGTAATTTTTTATCCCTTTTTGAGTGCCTAAAACGTCGCTTTTCATGCCTAATAGTGACGAACTTCATGATTTTGTTACCTATTTTAGGTGCCTAAATCACGTTTTTGTGTCTAAAATTCCGAAGGCTAGTTATGTAAAATAAGGCTGTCGCCATGTATCCACGGGCTCTAGGTTCAGACGTTCTGCAAGCAACCTCTCATAGTGGCGTGCCCTTTCACCGACCTGCCCTCTGAGGTCGGCACTGCGTGGCACAGCCAAGCACGGACAGACATAGCCGAGGGAAGTCCCCGGACTTCGCACATGTTTAGGGAAGATTGTTTTACTTTGATCGCCAGTAAAGAATAGGATTCTCGTAGGTGTTCTGATTTTCAATGTTAAAGTCTGTTCATTGCCAATAGTCGTTGGAGGATAATAATAGAAATTACTTACAACTTGGAAAAAATCACGCTACGCCACTGGTTTATCATACACTTGATACATACTCGCCGGTTTTGTTGTTGCAAACAATGTTGTGTAGGGTCCTTGTCTTGAAGAAAATGCTCCAACCCTTATTTTGTATTGCGCGTAAGGCAATAAATTAAATAGGTTTGCTGACTGTTCTGTGGTCTCTAGACTTCCACTGGAACTGCTACATGATTCTTCGCAAACGATATTTGTCACACACTGTAATATGAAAATTACAAAAAATTATCAAACAATATATTCACTTAATTCATGCATTTTTGAAGAATGTAAATGTGATTTAATGTGATCCGAATACTAAGGTGACCAACCGTCTTCCTTTAGGGAGAACAGCCATCCCTTCGTAGGTTATGTCCTGCCTCGAAAAGTGTCCTCCTTTTCGATATTTTGAAACTAATCTGTTAATCTCTGAATTTAGAGATGCCGCACCAAACTGTTTCAAAATGCGTCTTGTTATGGTGCAGTTCGTTTAGGGTTGCCAGATAGGCGGAATTCGTGCCGTTTTCAGTAGTTTCAGCTTTAGTATTTCAGTTTTTTTGCCAAGTGAAAAATCAAGATTGAACTTTGATACTCTGCAGCACTTACCGTAAAATTCAATAAGGATATTTCTTGCTTCGAAATTTCCAATATATTGTTAGAAAAATTATAAATTGACAAAAAATATTAATTCAGAGGACAAAATACCCGTTTAATTAATTAATTAAAAGGGATGTAAGTATAATTAGTGTGTTTTTGTTTGAATCAATAAAATGTTTTATTTATTTACGTTGTATTTTTTTCTTAAAATTTTCGACCTCCCTTTCATAGTAAAAAAATGGTCACCTTTCGTATACTGTTTTCGGCTGAAGTTTACTTACGGGGGATCAACGATTGTGTACTTCACTTGCGGCATGCGTACTTTATTTTTGAAATCTATTGCCAGACTAACATTTGTAAATTTTCATAAGTCGTTTTGGCAACCGTAACAAGATTGAGTTAAAGCACAACGATGAAGATGCATTGCATGAAGTTAATATACATTATGAAAGACAAAGGCGTATGTTTAAAGCGGTGCCGGAAACCAAAAACTTCGCGTTCACCAGGAGTCGGCAACCTTTACGTAACTGCGCGCCACATTCTCAAACCATCATTAGCTCGCGATTCACACTTACCCTCCAACTTACTTTTTTTATTCAACAAATATAAAATATTAAGTTACAGTTCAATAATTGTATTAGTACTATTTCAAAACGAACTTGGGATCCTAGTCTGATGTGAAATGAGTTGTTGAATATACAGCTGAGTTTGTTGTTCAGCTTGACTTGTAGTCGACGAATCCATTATGAATTCAGATGCGGGCTGAGAGTTGTTCTCCGTGGCCATATCGATTGTTTGCTTCTTATGGAGGTAATATTATTTTCTTGAAAACACTAGTTGGAACCAATGGTGGATCGTGCCCTCGAAAGTAATCACAATATTAGTTATTATTTAAACTTATGTAAATAAAGAACATATGTTCTTCATAATTGCAAAAAGTCGGGACACCTTTCCTTGCTCGTAGTAAATTGTGTGATAACTCTTTCATTATAGTCTGCAGTTTGGGTAAGGAAGTTACGCTCGATAGAAAGCACGGAAAGAGCTGATACTCTATCTTCTGCATTGTATTGCACACTTATATAACTACCGTGCTCAACGAAAATAGAATCTATCTCTGTCACGACACCTACAACAAGAGATGTAGTACTGACAACTTTCACGGGCAACAAATGCAAGATTCATTCATGGTGAAGCTTTATTTGGATTACATGCTTTTGCATATTCCTTTGCACAAAATTACAAATATAGAGTAGAAATTCGGTTTGTGGAAACTTACAAGAAAACTAAAATACGATTCTCATCTAATATAATATCGTCACAGTTTGTAGTCTGCAGGAAAGATTCAGAGACACCTGGTAGCGATGTTGAAAATCGCTATCTGTCGAGCGCGTTGAGAACTTTTTCGCAGCAATTCTCCGGTTACGGTTGATTAACAGCATTGAGACATCTTCCCCACAAAACCCCATCTCTTCGTTCCTGGCAGCCACTCGTGTATTATCGCCTACAGTTCAACGTTGAAGTCGAAGGTATAGCAATGTAGTGTAAAGATTCGGGCTCACAGTAAACGTTCAGTTTAATTTCTTGTATCTAATTTGCAGTTAAGGCAAGAAAATTGTGATGCGATTGACTTTCGGGAGTAATAAGGAATTGCACAAATGGCCTTATATATAATTCGTATATACTTGTATAATGGGGACATTTTTCGGTTGTAGCGCAAACATGCTACAACCGGCACGAGCCGCCAGTGGTTGGAATTCAGAATTTCTTGAACAGGCAACGTAAAATGCCAAAAAATCCATAACTGTTTATTTTCCAGTAGACGAATACATACAGACGCCCTTCGGGCCGCAAGCAGCACACAGGTTGCCGGTCTCTAGCACACACCGAAGGCCGGGACATTGTCTTAAAATTCGACACTGTAGCATTACTGCGCATTACAAGTAATTTATGAAATTAAAGTATGATTGTAAGTATGGCACCTTTCTACACATGGGTATTTGTTGTTTTGTAAAATACATTAACTCTGTTATGTTGGCTAAATCAATCCACATTTTACTTGTAACATCCATTAGGCTGATACTGTGGCGAGGAAATAATGGCGTCAATTCCCAGTAAGTAAACTAAATACCTGTTTTCTAATTTAAACAGCTCAATATATTTTGAAAATGAATGGATACCAGATACAATCTTATATGTAACAAATATAACAATGAGACGTACCTCATATTGTATTCTGTATCCCTTTATGCTTCCAGTGAACAAAGGCCTTCTCCAAGAAATATGTATGTCTCGTGGATTTCTTGATTTCACAGTAAGATGTCTCACTTTCTCTGGCACTGTTCGTGAAATAAACTTGTTTAATTTGTCATTATTAGGTCAAGAGACTAAAAACCTTAATCTATAACCCAGAGACAAACTAGTTTGAGATGTTTGCGAAGATCGAATTAAAATTGAATTGATTACACAGACACACAAATATCAACTTGTCTTCTTGTCTGGGGATCAGACCCTGTTTTCTGCATGTTTTGGGGTTGCTAAATCCTAATTCGGTGTCCATTTTAGTCCATCACATTAGGTTTTTGACTTAACCTCAAAAAATATAAAAAATAAAGATATTTGTAACCGAGGGGTCACCTATGTTTTTGGGATCGCTGAAACCGAATATGAAGTCCATTTAACTTAATCACATCAGACTTTTTAATTAAGATCCATTACAACTGATAGAGAAGGTGGCATTGGCCTCTGCCGGGACAACACTCATCACGTTATTGTATGGCAGATTGCCTATATCGTCGCCAGATCACTAACCTCTCCAAACATACAGGTTTTCTACTTTTTTTTTAAGGATATGTGAAAAATCTGATGTGATGAAGTTAAATTGACTTCAGATTTGGTTTTAGCGACCCCAAAAACATATAAGTCACTAGTCTGACCCATGGGTTAGAAATATCTTCCATTTTTTATATTCTTGAGTTATGTCAAAAACATGATGTGATGGAGTAAAATGGACACCGGATCCGAATTTAGCGACCCCAAAAACATACAGAAAACATGGTGTGAACTCGAGACAGGAAAACATTTTTTGTGCGGCTGTGGTATTGAAGAGAGATCTGAAAACTCAGATGCAAACAATGATACTAATGATGATGATGATGATGATGATGATGATGATATGTATGTATTTGGCACTTTAGGATCGGATTAATTCGACTTTTCGCAGCTAGCGGTGTTCCCAGACCCGAAGGGGGCATTATGAAGGATACATCAGTAAGCTCTTATATTTTAAAATAGAATTGTTCGAAAGTTTTCTTCAATTCTTTCTCTTTGCGATTTACGCATCAGTACAACACGTAGGGTCAGTGTACCAAATATCGCCTACACTGTTTCTGTGTATCCCAGTCTGTTAAGTTGGAAAATCAAGCTATTAAATGATTAACTCTGAAAACAATCCTTCTTCTGTTCCATGATTTCATTCGACTTTACGAAAAAATAAAAAAATGGTGATAAATTTATTATTCTGACAACTATGAAACTGAAAATCGACTGTGAATATGTAATTATTTTATTTTATTATGTCATCATTTTATTTTATTCACATTACTGTCCAACTCCAGATAAATAGATTTATACACAAGTTGTGCAAAATTTGAATTAATTTTTGACGTTATATGGTTGAAAATTGATGTAAATTGTGCATATATTTTATTTAACTAACGCCATATATTTTTAATTTTAAATAAACCGGTAAGTCATGGTCTTGTCAAAGTCCTGTTGGACAAATAAGGTAATTGCCTCCTCCCTCCCGACACTTTCTGGATTCGCTCTTGATTGTTAATGAAAATAATGATTTGTGATCATATGAAAGTTATTATTTTTCCAAATAATGCTAATAATACCTTCTCCTTCTGTAGTAACTGCAAATGGCAAAGAGCAAGGTGCTTTTCCATGTTTCGTTTTTGCACATACATATACTGTGTATTGATGGGCTGGCAGTAAAGCAGAGAAAACAGTATAATTGAGTGGAAAGAATAACTCTTGAGAGAATGTTTTCCATTGGTCTTGAAGTATTATTTCATATAACTCTAGAGGGCACCATTTGTCACTGTGAACAGGATACTTGCACCCAAAATTATTATTAGTTTCATCAATATCTCTTTTAGAAAGCGATGTTTAGGAAATAGTCTGTTGTGAGCAGTAATAGTGAAATTCTTAGTTTACTCTTTATGGTGTAATATATTAGGTAATATATTGGGTATGGTGTAATATAATGGGTTTGTTCACTAATTTTAAGTACTTACATTCCAAGTGATGGAAAAGCTTGATGACGTGATATTACTGCTCACAATGTTGTAGTCATTTGAGTTGGGAACTAAAACACAACAATCTTTTAAACATTTATTCAAAATAATTACCTCTAAGAATTATTTCACCCAATTTGATACAACTGAACAGTTTTCCAAATTTAATGCAATAGTGTTCTTCGCATTTTCTTAAGAAATTTTATAATTACTGGTACTTCAAGTGTTAAAAAATGTATTGATTAAGAATTGTTTGTATAGCTTCTTATATAAAGTGTTAAATGTACAATGTATAACTTACAGAAAACAATTTTTTAATCAATAAAATTAATGCTTAAAAAGGATCATAGGCTTAAAATAATTTTTGTGTTTGCAAAAAGAGTTGCATACCTTGGCACTGCGTTTCAAATTGCACTGTGGGTATTGCATCACCTTGATAACTATTAAAATCTTCACATATTATAACAATTCTCAGCAAATATTTGGTGCCTACATGTAGATCTGTTACATTGGCCACAACTGTTGACCTTGATTCTATCTCTTGAATTGATGTTTTGTTCCATTTATCACAACCTATTTTCTGAAACAAAAATGCTCAAGATGAATTTGTATATTTGCAGAAATTTCCCTATTTCAAGGAATACTTAATAAATTATTTTTGTATTCAGCAAAATGAAATGGTAATGATTATATTTTATTAGCAATAAAAAAATTATGTACCTTATATTGCACTTCATACCAATGAGGGACTCCCATCCCATTTGGATTTCTAAAGTTAATTGAAATAAGAGCATTATTCCAACTTCTTTCTTGAACATGTGGTGTTTGGCTTAAGAATGCATATCCTAAAATCCCACAATAAATATTTAAAAAGATATGTCAAATTTTATTCATTATTACTAATAGTCAATTAAGGAACAATTAGAGACCTTTAGTAGAGACATGGACCTGGAAATACAACTGAAACTTCACAATACAGCTGGTAAACCTAGAATCATGTATGGCTTTGAAACATGGGTAATGAAAGAGAGAGACAAGCAAAAACTACAGGTGGCACATATGAGATTTCTGACACCTCATGGGAATCACAAGAAGAGACAGAATGAAAATTATAGACATCAGAAAGAAATTGAAAACCGAAGGCTTAGGTGAAGAGATAAAACAGTCTCAAAGGAGATGGATAGATTATTTACAGAGAGTAAACAACAACATTAATTGCCAAAATGAATATGGAAGTACAAACCAAGATGGGTCAGAAATAGAGGCAGACCACTTAAGAGGTAGCAACACGAACACTTGGAAGGCTAATAATCTACCAAGAATGCTCTAATAAACTAATAGAAACAGGTTGTAAAGCCCAAAAAGTCAGTTTCATGATGATGATTGATGAATAATAAAATTATAAATTTTGTACCTGTCTCCAAACAAAATATATTTGATGTACAGAAGCTTCAAAATTCTTCTGAAAGGTTTAAAAAATAAGAAAGAACATTGGAAGGTGGACCCAGTAGACTTCAAAAAATGGAGAAGTCAGTAAGGCTCTCATGAAATTGAAGAATGGCAGAGCTCTGGACCTGAAGGTATCTCAATAGAATTAATTTAAAATAGCCTCCTCAAGTGCCATATATGACAAAATTTAGTTATTCAATAAACGTTTGAAAGGTGATATAACTCCTGAAGAATGGAAAATGGAATTTATTTCTTCTATAAGAAAGGCAATAAAAATGAAGGTGAAAATCATAAGGGTATTATTACTGGTTCAACTGGGAGACTGTATGGCCAAATACTGACCAACAAACTGGAGAGTTGGAGGTAATGGAGGAACAGAGTAGATTTGGACCAGGAGGATCATGTATTCATAGCTTAATTTGTTTATAACAAATGACTGAAAAATGAATAAGTGTAGACAGGGAGATATGATATTTATAGATCTGATAAAGGTATTTGACTCAGTACTCCTAGTTAAACTCTCAGATACAACGAAAGACAAAAATATGAATACATTTTCATGAAAGCTATTACTTGTCTATATGCAGATTGGCAGAGCTGAGTTAAGTATATTCTAGTAGCTCTTCAACGTTTAGAATAAATGAAGGTGTTACGCAAGGTTTTTTCTAACCTTTATTGGAGTCAAAATTTATATAAAATGAATTTTTCACACCTGGAAAAGAAAGTACAAGGGCATGGATAGCTATTGAGGTGGATTTCTTGTGTACCTTTAATGAATACAGTTAAACAAGAGATGAAGGCATGGGTACAAGATAGAAGGTACTATAAAGAAAGACCTAGAAGGAAATGGGAGGAGAAAGTTAGAGTAATATTAGACTAGAAAATTAGTGGAAGAAAATAAGAATAATAAAAAATAATGGAGATTAGGCAGTGAGAAATGGCAACCATAAAAAAAACTCGCTTTACCATTTCTACTACCCCAATCAACTTAACAAGCACAGAACTTTGCTTTTAACTTTCTAATATCAAACTGTTGCTGACATACATCTTATGTTTATAAAATTATCTAGATGAGAATTGTGTTGTTTTTTTCTTTTCTGGGAGTAAGGATCCATTCTACACGTTTCTTTTGCTCTAAGGAGGTTGAATCCAAGGCTCCCTTTACTGTGTTTCATACTTCAGAAAACTTTTTTAATTCTGCAAACGAGTTTACCAGTTTCTTACTGACTGCTGAACTGCTAATTATCAGAAGATTGTTGGATCTCAGGCCTAGTACCCTGAAGGGATCTAAGTGAAAAGTACTCCAAAATGGTTTTCTTCCTCTTCAGGCTTATTTTCATCTATCAGCTACCTGAATTGTTAGTGTTAAATTTACTGTGTTTGATTCAGTTTAGACATAATTTAATTTCAACATGTTCATTTTGAATAAGCACTAGAAATCAGCTAATACACAGCAGGTCCTAAGTGAAACAAATATATTTTTCATTTCTTTATTTCAGAATTATTTTTGGAAGAAAGATATTTCTTCTTTTCACAATAATTAATTCAGTTATTTCTTACCTTTTAAGTGTAATTTTTTTTGAAATTACTTAGCGTTTTTATCAATTATATGGACATACAAAGAAATCAATGAGAAAATCAGATTTGAACACTACATTTGTTGTGCATGGTTATTTTTAAATTAGCTGATAGATTATATGTAAAAACAGCGTAGGTAACAAAGGTAACAAAAAAAATATATTAAATATACTAGGTATGTACTAGTTATTACTTACGCTGTTGGCATAATGGAGGATAGTAGCCTTCTTCACACAAATTGTTGCATTCACCAGTGTATTTATCACAGGAGCCTTCTTTACATCTTCCACATAAATTTTGACAATTAGCTCCATAAGTCCCAGGTTCACATTCTGATGCATATATAAATCATACTGTTAATACACAATTAGGGAATGGAAGCACAGAAATAGGCAGTGACTTAGCAATTAATTTCAATAAAGATGATCAGAGATTCATTAAAGTCTTTAGTTCATGAAAAACTGACATTCAAGCATTTTCTACACAAATATAAAATATGTTGCCTCTTATTATTGTGTTGTTATGTTCATTACAGTATAAAATTTTGCTCCAATTCACTCCAGGGATTTAGCAGAATACATTTATCTACATATCCAACACAAAATAAAAATGTGATGTAATGTAGAAACACAAATATAATACAACACTAATAATAAGCATGTTTGCTACTTTGTTATATCTTAATATATATAAATCTCGTGTCACAATGTTTGTCCTCAATGGACTCCTAAACCACTTAACCGATTATAATAAAATTCGCACACCATGTGCAGTTCGATCCAACTTGAAAGATAGGATAGTTTAAATCTCAAATTATAGTCGCAATTTTAATTTATTGCTAATTATTTGTCTGTTATTATTTGACAGTCACAAATTTGATTGTTGTAATAATTGTAGATAATTGTGACTGTCAAATAATAACAGACAAATAATTAGCAATAAATTAAAATTGCGACTATAATTTGAGATTTAAACTATCCTATCTTTCAAGTTGGATCGAACTGCACATGGTGTGCGAATTTTATTATAATCGGTTAAGTGGTTTAGGAGTCCATTGAGGACAAACATTGTGACACGAGATTTATATATATTAAGATACAACAATCAGCTAGCTGACCCGGCCACGCGTTGCTGTGGCTAAAGTTTTTGTTATATTACATTATACGTACGCCGTATACGAATGACACGATCACGGATATTGATGGTTATCCAATGTATCGCCGCAGAAGTACTGAGAATGGTGGCCACACATTTACAATGCGACTGCCGAACTTTCCAAATCAAGTTGAGTTTGATAATCAGTGGGTGGTACCATACTCACCACTACTTTCAAAAACTTACAAAGCTCATATCAATGTTGAGCTTTGCAGTTCTGTTAAATCAATTAAGTATATTTGTAAATATGTAAACAAAGGCAGTGATTTGGCCATATTTGAAGTACAAAACATAAATAAAAATGACGAAATAGCACGATACCAAATGGGCAGATACATTAGCAGCAATGAAGCTATTTGGCATATTCTCAGCTTTCCCATCCACGAAAGAGATCCTGCTGTCCAACATCTGGCAATACATCTTGGAAACGGTCAACGTGCATACTTCACTGAAAAAAATGTTCTCCAAAGAGCGTTCGAAGCTCCGAAAACGACTCTAACTGAATTTTTTACATTGTGTCAAAAACCTGATGTTTTTGGCCAATTCGCGAAGACATTGGTGTTTGGTGATGTTCCACGTTATTTCACATGGAACAAATCCAGTAAAAAATGGGAGCCACGGAAACAAGGAAAACCACATCCTTCCATTACAGGCATATTCAAAGCTAAGACATTGGGGAGACTTTACACGGTACATCCAAAGCAACGTGAGTGCTTCTATTTACGTTTGTTATTGGTGAATGTTCCCGGACCAACGTCTTTTGAATTTTTACGAACAGTTAATGGTCGAGTATTCAATACATACCAGGATGCATGTCGTGAACTGCAATTGCTAGAAGACGATAACCATTGGGACTTAACGCTTGCTGATGCTGCGTTGACATCAACACCGAATAACATTCGTCAGTTGTTTGCAATTATTTTGACGACATGTTATCCCTCGCAAGCACAAACTTTGTGGGAAAAATATAAAAATTGTATGACAGAAGACATATTGCACCGAATTAGACAAACAAATCAATGGCAAAACATAGATTATACACCAGAGATGTACAATGAAGCATTGGTCTTGATCGAGGATTTATGTGTTCTTATTTCAAATTTACCAATTAATCATTATGGTATGCCATCACCTAATCGTCCAGCCACCTACTTAGTCAATACCGATTTACAACGAGAAAATCAATATGACCATGAAAGTTTAGCAACAATTATCATGAACAGTGAACCATTACTGACAGCAGAACAAAAAATTATTTATGATCGGATTATGCTGGCTGTTGCTGCTGAACAAGGCGGTTTTTTTTTTCTTGGATGCACCCGGTGGAACCGGTAAGACATTTTTAATATCGTTGATTCTTGCCAAAATACGGTCGCAACAAAAAATCGCATTAGCAGTAGCATCGTCAGGCATTGCGGCTACTTTACTGGATGGTGGGCGAACAGCACATTCAACATTCAAGCTGCCATTGGACGTTCATAATAAACCAGATGCAATGTGTAACATCAAAAAGAATAGTGGAATAGCTGCAGTGTTGCGGAAGAGTTCTATAATAATTTGGGATGAGTGCACAATGGCACACAAATATTCACTTGAAGCATTAAACAGAACTATGCAAGATTTAAACAGCAATAATAAACTTTTCGGTGGTGCTATCTTACTTTTGTCTGGTGACTTCCGGCAGACCTTACCGGTTATACCTCGCTCTACTTTCGCGGATGAGATTAATGCATGTTTGAAACAATCATTCTTATGGCGAAGTGTTGAAACACTTCGATTGACCATAAATATGCGAGTACAATTGCAAAATGATCCATCAGCACAAATATTTTCCGAACAACTACTAGATATTGGGAACGGTAAAATAGAACTGCAACCAAATACGCAATGCATTAAACTACCAGACAATTTTTGCACTGTTGTTCAGGATAAAAATGAATTGATTCAGAGTATTTTCCCGCATATACAGAATAATTATTTGAATCATGAATGGCTTAGTCAACGGGCGATTTTGGCAGCCAAAAACGTTGATGTTGACGAAATTAACTTCCAGATACAACAGTTATTACCAGGCGATATGATGTCTTTTAAATCAATCGATACTGTTGTTGATGAAAATGAAAGTGTAAATTTTCCGATTGAATTTTTAAATTCATTAGATATCCCTGGAATGCCACCACATAATCTTCGATTAAAGATTGGTTCCCCTATTATTCTCCTCCGTAATTTGAATCCACCTCAATTATGTAACGGTACGCGTTTGGTCATCAAAAAGATCACCGGAAACATTCTTGAAGCAACCATTTTGGCTGGGAAGTTTAAAGGAAAAGTGGTCCTGCTGCCACGTATTCCGATGATACCATCAGATTCTACCATACCCTTCAAAAGGCTACAGTTTCCAATTCGTTTAGCTTTCGTCATTTCTATAAATAAATCTCAAGGTCAAACAATGTCCATTTGTGGTTTAGATTTGGAAAATCCATGTTTTTCTCATGGGCAACTATATGTTGCGTGTTCACGTGTTGGGAAACCGTCTAATCTATTTGTGTTAGCTAAAGACAGGTTAACCAAAAACATTGTGCACCGATTGGTGTTAAATTAAATTGAATTTGAAAGTATTTATAATTGAATAGTACTTATATTTGTTATACAAATTAAATGGAAATAATAAATCTGATAAATTTTTATTTTGTACCTATTGATTTCTGCTTAATATCAAGTGTAAGAACATTTTAATTAATTGTGTTCAACGTACTTCCCCTTCAAATCTCAATCCAGTGAATTTGTATACCAACATCAATATTTTCGTCTTTATTGGTAAATAATTTCATTGTACTAAAGGGTTATAGTAGTAGAAAGTCAAATAAGGAGATCACCATATTTTTTTACAAATACCATCTGTGTGAAAAAGCATAGTGGACTCCGTGACTGATGTTCTCTTATTGTTCCTCTTAGATTGTTTACTATAATGTAATATAACAAAAACTTTAGCCACAGCAACGCGTGGCCGGGTCAGCTAGTTGTCCTATAAAATTGAAAAATTGATCATATTGAGTTTCATCTGATTCTTAAATAGAGAATTTGAATAGGGGAGATAATATATAGTAGTCTCTAGGAAGTCCCTTTTAAACCCCTATAAATATTCTAAATAAAGTGATAAAAATAAAAATAGTCTTTTTGAGCACTTAATTACTGGACTAATACGACCAGCACAAGTTTTGTGGTCAAAAATAATTTAATGGGTTCGCATAAGCAAATGATTAAAGGTTTTTTGAACAGGCCCTGTCACAGACTACCATCTACAGCTGGTGCCTGTTAAGCAATAGAAGCATGGAGGTATTAGAATTTCATAGAATGAGAGTATTTTGAGTTAGTTGGGAGCAGTGTGTTGCATTTCATTTGACAGAGTCTGCACCTATTAATTAAGCTAAAAAATATCATCCCTTACATCTGATTTCATTATGGTTTTATTTGCTGAAAATAATTTTAAAAAATCTTTCATTTTCCTGAGCACAATTGCACCTTCTGTTATCAATGCAAAACAAGAATTAAAATCTTGTTGTTTACAAATCAGTTGAACACTAACTACATGCTATAGTTTGTTCCTGTTCAAAAAATATTTTGAAGAGACAAAATGCATGCAATAGTTGAGACACCTATGCTGTCCCTCCTAATTTGCTACTCACTAGCCATCCCAACTTGTATGACCTCTTTCTTTTATCTTGCGAGTGTCAGTCTACTGTCATTTACTTCACATTAAGAAAAATTAGTTGCATTAGTTTTATAACTATTTTTTACATTTTTTTTAACATTATTGCACCTAGGGAAGTAACGAACACAACAAAATATTTAAAATGTCATTAGGGTCACTTCAGTGGGTGCTAGATGTTGAATTTATAAGTTCAAAATTACTTGTGTCATTGGTATCTTACTCTTTGAGAAAAGAGTTAAAAGTTCAAGTTCATATATTTAAGTTTTCTACGTTCAGAACACTTATTTAAAACATAGACATTGATAAATTCCATTATATGAAACTATCTGAATATTTTCAATACAGGAAACTCAGTCAATAAATAAAATAATTTCAAACATTCTATGAAAAAATATATTAACGATAAAAATGAAAATATTATTGAAGCCAGGTAACAGGATCATGGTTAATGACTCTGATTATCAAAAAAGTACCAACTTCGGCAGAATTAAGCAGGCTATTTGAATATGGAAATTCAAATTTCACATAAAAAGGTAACAAGAAAATAATTTTTGGAATCTGTAAAACTAGATCATGATTTGCTGTCAGCATTACATTTTGTTACCAGTTTAAAAATTTATGGATGGATACATTAAAAGAATTAAAATACATGAGGTCAATAAAAACCAAAACTTGACCTTTCCCAACATGTTTTCTTTTTTATAATTCTAACCAAGAAAATTCCAGTTACTGATTATCTACATGCAAATTTTCTACATTTTAAAATAAATTGAAACTATGCTAAATTACATGATTCAATATTAATATTAATCCAAAACTTTTCTTACAAAAATAATGTTTTAACATAAACGTTTCTATTTGATACTTCTGTTCTTTCTTTCCTCAGATCCTTTGAAACATGAAGGTCGGTCAGAAAATAATGTCCCACGTTTTGCTCTTCAACCAATAATACTGGCAGTCAGTTGTAGATGCTAACCCTTCAAAGTTTATTTCCAACGTTAGTATTTGAAGTTTCAACTCTACTATCGACAGGAATCGACAGTTAAACGTTTGACTAAATGAGTTAGAGCTTCGGAAAGTAAAGAATGCGATCTTTATGATTTGCCGCGTTATGAGCATCCCGCCACAGTGACGTGTTCTGACTTGCTGTTCACTGTCTTTTGGGGCATTGACATGCTGATCACTGGGTTTTGAGAGTCATTAAAGTTGATGTTATGCCCAAAGGCAGTTACGTCAATTCAAGTTCTTACATCAACACTCTGAATATCGTAAAGAAGTGTTTCCTGCGAGTTCGATACCAAAAGAATTGTGCACAAAATTTGCTCTTGCATGATAACGCATATACACGGGTCGCAACAAGAGAAGCACTGGCAAAAATGGGTTCCCCATCCACAACACAATCCGGATTTATACACCTCCAATTCCCATATCTACGGGCGAATGAACAATGCTATTCACAGAAGAAAATTTGAAGACGACGCCAGTGTGATCTGCAAAGTGAAGGAATGGCTACGTCTTCGCCAGGAAAAGACTTGATTCAGGCAAAGGCATGCTCCCCCTTGTTTCGCGCTGGCGTAAGGCTATACAAATCGATGGAAATTATGTGGAAAAAATAGAGCAAGTAGAATAACCATATATTGATGTTGTGTGCAAGTTTCAGGTTTCTCGAATAAATATTTCTGGAGGAAGAAAAATGTGGGGCATTACTTCTTGACCCCCTTCGCAGAATATTTTCATGTCGATTTTTTAAATTAAATTTAGTAACTCTTACCTTTTTCACAGTTTGTTCCTGTAAATCCTGCGGCACAATAACAATTCCGCAATGTATCGCAAAATATCATGTTCTTGCAACCGTCTTGAAACGATGAACATCTGCCGCTGCAATTCTGACCAAAGTGATTCGGTCCACAAGCTGTATAACAAAGTAGTTCTATAAGAGAGGTAATATTGGTTGAAAAAAAGTATTGTTTGTGTGTTTTTTCTTGGAACAGAAGAAAATCCCACATTGACCGTTGGACAGATTCCCGAACGCACATCGTGGTCCACAGGAGTGTTTTTGTCAAGTACATTTCCCTTAAAAAATATAAATAAATAAGAATTTCTTATTCCATTAGACTTTCTGTTTCATGTGAACTGTTTCAAGCTGAAACAAAGAAAAAATAACTGCATATCACATCCTGTGAAATAGAAGGAGAATAGAAGAAGAAAAAAACTGGTCAAAACTTGCCTCCTCACCATTTCAAGTTATAAATATAGAATGTACTACTATTGTTAAATTTGATGTAGTTGCAAACATAATTGATATTATTAATGTAATTATTATTAATGTTAATTATTAGCAGATAATTTATCTACTGTATAATATCTTAATCTAACTGTAACAAGTATTGTATTTCTAGGCCAATGACCCCATCTCGATCAGGTTTTGTTAAGTTTCCCTGGTCCTTTGAGCAAATGCTGAGATGGCCCCTTGTTTGCTCCTGAACAGTAATATAACTTCGCTCTCTCCACCCAAGGCATCATATTGACTCGTCATACACGATTGTAATTGTATATGTGACTCAATAAATATTATTATTATTATTATTATTATTATTATTATTATTATTATTATTATTATTATTATTATTATTATTATTAAGTATAATGAATGCACGCAGAGAGGTAAATATACAAAGGGAACTAGTCGCACCAGAGAAAGAAGCGATTTGGGCGACGAACTGCTTCCGAACGACTCTGCAATGAGTAGAAGCGGCGTTTGTGAAACGGAATGCGCGTGTCTGCTGGAAATCGGAGATTTATTCTTATCGAAGGCGGGACTGCTGTTGCCGCTCCTGACAGTTCGTGAACACACGTAGCATTGACGAGAGGGCTGGAGCAGTGGACCATGAGGTTGGAAGTCGCGGATGAATACTCGTTTACATCAGGATCATTCTAAGGACGAGCAAAGATAAGGCTCCGCCGGTCCGGATGGCCGAGATTGTTAAGGCAGTAGGGCCGTAGCGATACCGGACCGAAGGATCGCGGGTTCAAGTCCTACCTGGTTGTATTTGTGTTTGTCGTTTCACCTCTATCATCACCATATCGTGTAATCTTCACAGTTACCATACTGTTAAATGCAATAGTGGTCGCTAATGGCCTAGATGTTGATGCGACCTTAAATACCTCCCCCCCAAAAGGAAATTAGGTTCCGTGATATTAGTCAACATCTCAAAGGACTGAGGAAGTGGATCAGAACTGAAGATGAACCACGCAATTTACAATCAGACCGCTTTCACGCTCGAAGAATGCACCGAGGGCCGAATCCCATGGCCAGATCCCATGGACGGTTGCAGAGGCTACCGAACGTAATGAGAAAGCTGCGAATTGAAACATATTGTTGTTCCATAAAGAGACCTGACGTTTTCCTTTGAACTTTTGCATTTTAGCGTCAATTTGCGTTTAATTAGAAAACGTGTCAATTTCAATATCTCTACAGACATTGTTCGTTTGACAACAATTTATGGAAAAATATGTGGCGTATATTGTGGGGTTCCGGCGGTAGCCCGAGAATATTACAAGAAGAAAATTCTGCAAAATAAATTATATTAAAATAATTATAGGCCACATTGTCATTCAGAGACAAGCAAACTTCGGGAAGTTTATCTGTTGACAATTAATGTATTGTTCAGCGTTTATGAGAGAAGCCTTTTAATCGTCATTTGTATGACGAGAAATTGTAAAAATGAATGTGTTTCATGAAATATATGCACACATAAATAATTGTATAATAACAATAGTATAAACTAGAAAAACTACATAACCGAATCCTGATAGCTAGGGTTGTTGACGAAAACGGCAGGTATCGCCATGTCGCAAACCACCACCTTTTGAAGTCGCTTGACGCCAATCATAGCCTACGCACATTAAAAAATAGATGACTCAAAGACTAGTGCGTAGTTCCTGTTGATATACATTACTTCTTACCTTCTGTGCATGTAGGTCCTGCAAATCCAGTGGGGCATACACATGTCCTAGCATTTTTATCATACACTCCTCCGTGACTACAATTGTTCCCAGCTTCTCCAATTGCGGTGAGATCTACAAAATGAACAGTACGTAGGTTAAAAAGGAACACACTAATTGTAGGTAGTGTCAGGGATCATAAACAGAATTGATAGAAGTCTATTGTTAATCCCAAAATAACTGTGGTTAGTCTCAGTGATAGTACTGGAAATCTCAGTGATAGTGTCTGAGAAAATCACATACATATTGTTCAAGTTTTAAATAAATCTTTTGTGCTGGTTGTCATAAAGATACATTTTTGATTTATCATACGCATTGTGTAACAAAACAATTTATTATTTAGCTAACCATTACCAAGTACCTTACTTTATTCTGGGGTGATGAAAAATTGAAATACTGATACAAACATTTTCTACAAATCGGCACATTCCCGTATACATACGGACATACGTAGTAATGTATGTGGTTCAGGAAAATTTATGCAATGTTGCGGAAAACCGATTTCGAGACTTCAGCGGAAATACACGTTTTGGGGTTCCCTGATACCGAAAAAATGTTTTTTTGCAAAACGTCCCTCCGTCCGTCCGTCTGTGAACACCACTAGCGCCTAAACTACGGGTAGATTTTTTTCCAAATTGAAGAGACCCTTATCCACATGGCTCGAGGCGAAGCTTTGCGATTTTGAAAAACATTTTTCAAAATGTACATTAAGCCCCCCGGACATTTTTAAAACTTTCATAAAAACGGCTTCAAATTTTTTCTTTTAATTTCTTGTAAGAATATAGTGAAATACACTTATAAAGGTGGCAAAGGTTCGATTTTCAAAGTTGACTACAAATTTTCGAAAATTACACAATTTTGGTTTTGTCGGCAACTACAAAATAAAAGATCAAGATTTTTCCTTGAAACGAAATTAACCATAATTAATTCTTTCATTAAGGTCATGTACAGTTCTTTTGAAAAAAAATAGTTTTCGTGCAATATTTGCAATTCAAAAAAATTACACAAACGATTTTCTCGAAAATGGATCCAAATGTTTCTTTAAACGTTTGGTAAAAATAGTGCTAAATGTACTCTACGAGACGACCTAAACATCATATTGCTATATTCTTTTGTTTTTTCAAAAAATACAAATATGTATTTTTTTGACTTGTCTCGAACGTCCCATTTGCGGCAATTTGTTCACACTTGTTGAGGCTGCTGCAACGAAACATCGCCTCTTCTGTCAGTAGTTTTTTTTTTATCATACAAAAGTGTTCTGGAAAAGAGACGACACACAATTGACAAATATTGTTACTTGGAGAAAGAATTAACGAGTATTGAGATTGTCACAGTTATCTCTGTCCAGACGAAATAAAACGTTTCTTTATGAATTTCATCGTTTTTACTTCATATTACTACTGCATCCATTACCTGGCACGCCCTGAATAGAACCTTGAAAGCGTCCAACACGTTTTTTACTAAGTTTTCTGCACTTCGCCTCTGATTACAATGCAAGCTGGTGACACGTCGTGGCGTCTGAGGTAGAAATCGGTGAGTTTCCCGTATTTTGACAATGGTATATTTTACGCGGGGCTGCCCAAGAGCTCATGCAATCTTTCGATGACGCTCCGAACTAATAGGAAGCAGTTGACAATATACGTCAAGGAACTTTGTATTAGTGAGTATTTGGTAAACCGAGAAGAAATTCGTGCAGCTTTTTGAGTAAATCTCCAGAGCGCCAAGTTTGAAATGTACGATCCTGTGAAACGCCTTCAAAGAACATAAAAAATACGAGGCGCCAAATTTGAAGCAATTTGGCGATCAATGTACCAACATTATTCCCGCCCCTGAAAGGCATCGAACCGGGTTAAGAGACGTAGAGCAGGACGCCGTAGAACCGACAGTCACTCAGCGAATTGTGCCACCCTGCTTTGGCTTTGAACATGTTTGACCAAGTCGCGAGTTGCCAGCCCTGACTCCGATGAATAATCATGCGATCGGCCCGTGGCCGGAACTGGAGCTTCAAAGAAATGACTAGAAGAGGCAGTCGAATGCGTTTAGTTTAAACCGAATGCTTATTTACTTGCCTTCGAAAGACGAGATTAGAGGAACCTTGATATATAAAGAGTTGGTGTTGACATGTCCCGTGGGTAAAATAAGGAATTAATAAATGGAGCACCGGGCATAGCCTTGGTAATTCGATGGGGAGAAAAAAACAGTGAACAGACAAAGCAACAAACACGGTCGTTGTGCTAACGCATGACACGAATACTATCTCCGCCCGTGCCGTTCCGCCAATACGACGGTGAAAATTCAAAAATTAAATGAAAGATAATATAAGAAAAACAATGAGTTAAGATACAATTACTACAGCTCGTATCAGTGAGTCGAAAATTCAAAAACAAACAAAAATAGCTTGACGCAGTGAACTTCCAATGCGCAGAAGAGGGAAAAAATTATTAAAATTGAAAATAAGTAAAATAAACTTATTGATCGATGCTTCAATGCACCATAAACAAAAACAGATCGACTTTCTGAGCGATTTGTCGTCAATACGAATGAAGAGTCAAAAAGGAAGGAACGAACCCAGTGTGCTGCAGTTAATGCAGTTTGGAACATCGGATATTTTTCATAAATATCAAGTGTATATATAAACTAGTTTGCGCGATCACCTTCTTCTTGTTTTTTGCTAGGATGGCAATTAAGAAGACAAATTGCGCAATAGGGCTGTAAAATGAAATATCAGATAGGACGATATGATGAAACCTTCTTTGCTTGTTGATTTTATGTAGCTTTTTGTGTGTGCGTTTTATTACAATTAGAACTTCTGTCGTCACCACTCCTGCAAATTCACTGTTGCACGAAGCAGTGATAATTGCACTGTTTAAAATGACATAAAATTAATTTAGCTGTATTAATTTGTTTTTTCACAAATCACATAAATGTAATTTTTTGAAAATTTTCTCAGTTCGTTAATATGGTTAATTCCAGAGATTTGTATACCTTATTGCATTTGTGAGTGCAAGTGCTTCACATGACTTCTGATGAAGTTTTCCGAATACTCAATAATATTGTGTGAGAAAGAACTAACTTCGCATTGCAGTAACGCCTAAACGCCATTTTCTTAAGAATGGCTCCAAATCTTTCAATGAAAATTGCCACTTAGAACAAGGTATTACTATTCTTTAATGTTCTCAAAGTAATATTTCGGTTATACTATTAGAAAACCGAAAATTGAGAAAATTTCCTAAAAATGTACTTTGGGCGTCGATAAATGGCAACTAGCAAGAGTTTGTGGCAAGTCTGAATAGCTACCCCAGACCGTAGAAAATAGAGAACTAATATGAGAAAGTCAGCTCCATTCTGTAGCACCACTAGGTTTGAAAATTTGAGTAGTTTTCGCGCAATACTATGTGCAATAATTTGCAATATTAAAAAAATAACAAGATTTTTCAAAAACGGCTTCAAAATTTTTCTTTAAAATTTTGATAAGGGTAGTGATAAATGTACTCTATAAGATGACATAAGCGTCAATTTTTCTTTCTCCTTTGTTTTTTTCCAAAAATTACAAAAATTTAACTTTTTCCAAGCATCTCACGTCGTTAATACACGTTACGTGAACGTCGATTCACATTATTGCATTTTTGAGTACCAATGCTTCAAATTATATCTTATAAAGATTCTCTAAAACTCAAATGTTTTCTGCGCGTATCCATCAAGATAAATCTTGTAAATCTGAGAAATTAGAATGGTCTCAATGTCCTGAATGACCGCCAAAAGCAAATACATTTTCCAAATAAATAACCTAAATATTACTTTGTTCTTGAAGTAAATTATTGCGAGAAAGAATGCAATATTTTTCACGCTTACGTAATTTGCATTTACATTGCCACTTAATATAGATATTAGTTTTTGCAACTAATGTTCTATAATTTGTAATTTTAAAATAAGTAAGTTAATTAATATTACGTTAAACAATGAGAAGGGATTTTCGAAATTACCAACTGCCTCCAAGCAATACCATCTAGATGTAATCTAGTTGTAATACAGCAATATTAATTCTATATCATCTTAAACAGTGCAGTTCGAAAAGTGTGAAGAAAAAAATTGGAGAAGTTTTTGAAAAAACATCGTTTGAATGTTTGTGAAAATGCGGAATTTTGAGCTAATTTTGACAGAAAACGGTTGAATTTTTGAAAAACTTTATCCGAAATTATTTAAAGCATATGTACTCATAAAGAAATTAATGTGAACAAATTGCCGTTAATGTAAATACTAACAACGGGAGAAATAAGTTAAAAAACTACATTTTTGTAATTTTTGAAAAAAACAAACGAAAGAATAGAGCAATATAGCGTTTATGTCATCGAGAACGAGCTAGAATTTACTACATAGAGTGGCTGAAGCACCTCCTTCTTTAAAGGAAATTGAAGCAATGTTTTTTGCAGTCAAATCAGCGCCCTCTGGGAAACAAAGTATTCTAGCATTACGATAGGTGCTGGTTACGGACGGTTACACCGCCACTCGTATGTTTTGACTTCAAAAAACAAGGCGGCCACTAGTTCGGTGAGCCTCCACCAAGAGCGCTGAAACTATAGAGATAGTCACTCTACGTAGTATACTTATCTATCTATTTATCTATTTATTTATCTGTTTATTTATCTATCTATTTATCTATTTATTTATTTATCTATCTATTTATTTATTTATTTATCTATCTATTTATCTATTTATTTATCTATTTATTTATTTATCTATCTATTTATCTATTTATTTATCTATTTATTTATCTATTTATTTATTTATTTATTTATTTATTTATTTATTTATTTATTTATTTATTTATTTATTTATTTATTTATTTATTTATTTATTTATTTATTTATTTATTTATTTATTTATTTATCTATTTGTTTGTTTGTTTAGTTAAAAGTATACTGATTTTTGCTTATTATTTAATTGGCTGTCCGGGTGACGCCGCGTCCATGGCAAAGGTGCCGACGTTTCTTTCGCCATTCTGCGACCTTCCTCAAGGCGTAATGGGCATTAAATACTGACTCCGACCGCGGAAGCCTACGCTCTCACTGAATTTTGCATGCTGACATGATATACTGCATATAAATAGGTAATTCTTAGTATGACATTGCAAATCGGAGTTTCTAATAATTTCATATATATATATATATATATATATATATATATATATATATATATATATATATATATATATATATATATATATATATATTGAAACACATAATGTGTTTCTTTACACTAATTAAAACATTAGTGTAAGTAATCAATATATATTTTGGACTGCGCGGTACGTACGCCAAGCGCTGCGAACAACGACGGGAGCGAGCAACGGTCGCTACCGCCACCGGTGCCACCGCCGGGAGGCCAGCGTGAGAATGTCAGTTACAAACTGGGCAGCGAGCACGTGCAGGCAGTCGTTAGTAGAATTGCGAAGAGGACAGACGTTAGCGGAGCGGCGAAGAGTTCGGACGTGTGGCGAAAAGTTCGCCGTTAGCGCAGGGACAAAAGGGGAACATGCGATGTGTTCGTAAAGCAATAGTAATTGTGAAGCAGTAAATAAGTGAAGTAGACAATGAGAGTATCATTAGAATAAAAGATTCGTGTTGATAGAACAATCGATCGCGCTTGTAGTAATTGGTGTAGTGGAAACTTTACCGAAACTGTGTGGTACGGAACTGGAACCAGCACGCGTGATAGGCGCGGGTTGAGTAATTGAATCCATCGACGGAAGGTGATTCGCGAGAGGTGCAACGCCGTGGTATCAAGATCCAAGTCGGGGAGGAGTCACAAGGTCACCAGCCCAGGACGACCGCCACGCCATCAGCCGCCGACAGCCCACAGCTGCTGCAGAGGTCGGCAACCCTGTCGATACGAGCTGTTCTACGATCATCGAAGGTATTTGGTCGGGGCCCCGAAGGTATGATAAATGCATATTACACCTAATCTTGGTACCAAGGCAGAGTGTATAAATGTTGTCAGATCATGTAATTAACCAATTTGATTTGCAAATAAATCTTATTCATGATTGTATCTCCATTTCTAATTAACTTCCCCAATGTTATACCAACTTATCCAGGGACCCATTCACGGAAAAGATACCCTCCTTTAGTGTTATATTGCAGTGAAATACCCGGCATCACCAGGTACGTCACAGCTGGCGCCCGAACAAGTCTGGAAAGCGTGTAATTAAGAAATGTGGCCTTAGGAAAGTTGGTAAAATATTGGAAGGTACTGTGCATGTATTTGATGTATAGTAATGCAGATTAAAGATAATAGGCAGGCAATGTAAAGTTTATCATTATAGGGAACAAAAATAACAGTACATGTACTAACGAAGCATGCAGAAGTCAAGTAACCATAATGAATATTTGATAATTACAGAAATTTTGTTGTGTAATTAATTGTGGGCAGATATAGGAAACTATTCGAGAGTAACCAGTATAAAGTTACTACTACAGTGACTGGGTTTATGAAAGTTACACATGTACATATTGTAAATGATATAATGTAATATAATTTCAAATTTGGCAAGACATGTTAATAACGTTTGAATTGCTTGGTAGTTTTTAATAACATGGAAATTAAAGAATTGGGAAGCAGTAATAATTCTTGTGGAAATATCTGGGTATTTAATATTATTATATAAATTGTGCACATTACCTGCTGGGAATTTACATTCAGCAGTGCATTGTCCATGGGTAATGGTAAAGTTTGTGGAATTTAACGGAAAGGATACTAGGTTGGGGAATGTATAGCGGCATTGTGAATGTATATTTTTAATATTCATATGGTACTATGGAGGGAAATTTATGGAGAAGATATGACATGTAACTGGGAGTGATTGTTGTGTACATAATATAGCAATAATTGTGTTGAGAAGTAATTTCAAATTAATAGTGGATTTACTAAAATTTGAGAGCATTTTTGTAATAATGTTAATAAGTTTGTCAGCGGCATATATGTAGTCAAATGGTAATAATATTACTGATTGTAGAGAATATGTTTACTGTGTTTTTGTGGTGAGTGAGGGCGTGTTCGTCATCATTCAGCATTTGAAATATTAGTGCATTATAACAGTGATAAAGAGTATACAGTGCTGTGGCGGGCAGAGTAAATTCATAGGAAAACTGTTGTACCGTTGTTAGGTGAGGCAAAAGGAAACTTTGTGCGAGTATTTTAGCGAAGTGAGGATCGAACGGATAGCTCAAAGCAACAGAATGGAGGCGCAAAATGGAGTGCTGGACCGGGAGGAGAAGGCGGATGAAGTAAGGGAGATAGATGTAGGAATCGATAATAGCATTTCATCGGAAAGCAGGGATAGTGGAATTGGGAGCCGGTTGGATGATACGTCAGGGGATAGCTTTAATAAAGAAGTAGAAATCACGTCAACGCCGATGAACCAGGCAGCAGGAAATCCAAATCGGGGGGGTGGAAAAGATACCCAGTTAGACATAATACAGATGATAATGATGATGCGGGAAGAACAGAAGAAGGCGGTAGAAGATCAGAAGAAGTCGGATGAAGAACGGGATAGGAAAGCAGAGGAACGAAATAGGAGGTTGGTTGAAGAACTAAATGGGAAAATTGAAGAACAGAATAGGAAGACATTGGAAGAACAGAGTAGGAAATTAGACGAACAGAAATTATTCACAGAGGAACAGATTAGGAAGCTGGCAGAAGAACAGAATAGGAAATTAGATGCAATAGGGGGGCGAATAGGACGCGCTGAAGAACAAATTGAGTTAACGAAAAATGAGATGACCAAAATCGCGGAGCGAGTGGAAATTCATGAGCAATGGACTGCCGAAGAATTAGGGAAACAGAAAAAGGAATTAGAATCCCAAGTAATTAGTCTGGGGGGAGATTTGGAGAATAAGTTGAACCAGCAATTAGATGCTAAAACCGCTAAGCAGGACGAGAAAATTGAAAGGATGCAGTTGGTAGTCAAGGAAGAAATGCAGGAGAATAAGCGGGAATGCGAAGAGAAGGTTGTGTCACTACGAACAGAGATCGAACAAATAAAAGAATGCAAGGCATCCCCAATTGCAGCAAGCGGGGCGGTACCATTCACCTCTCCAAGATCACTAAAATTTTCAGGAGACGGTAAAGAATATCCGTGCATATTCATGAAGGCGGCAGAACGACATTTAGCTGTCATCAATACCTCGGAAAGGTATAAGATACAATTGTTATATTTGATGCTGGAAGGGAACGCAAGGATATGGGCCGATACATTTGATGAGTTTCCCGAATCAGTAAAGGCATTTAAAGATCGGTTCTTTGAGCGGTACTGGAATGAGGAGATTCAAATCACTTTTAAAATCAGCTTGATGAATAATCTCTACAACCCGTCAATGGGAAGCTTGCGGGAATACGCAACAAGGCGTATCATGGAATACAAAACGTTATCCCCACCGATGAGCCATCAAGAAATTATATGTGTACTAACGAGACAATTCCCAGTTACGGTGCAGAATCTATTACGTAGTGTGCAGCACACTAACTTGGAGAGATTTCAGAATGTGTTAGGAGGTTACGACCTAACTTTTGCAGGCGCACCAAAGAACAGGAATGAGGGGAACATTAATATGATAAGAACAGAACGGAATCAGGGGCAAGGGAGTGACAGGAGCACTAATTACCAGGGAAATCAACGCGGAAGAGGGGGTGATGGATGGAGACCAGAGCCGAGGAACCAAAGACCGGCCTGGAGCGGACCCAACCCAAACCGCACGGAGTCAAGAGGCGGGGGCGGAAGCGCATCTGACCAACCAGCACAGCCTAGCACAAGTAGAGAACAAGAGCACTATTTAAACCAATAAAGTCCGTGGTGAAAGGTGGCCCCATTACGGACGCGGAAATTGTGAAAGTTAACGTGGTCTCCATAAATACTATACAGCCAGTAACTCACGATGCCCAACCGTGGCAGAGAAGTAAGAGCTCAGCGATCAGAATCAGGAAATGTCCCACGATTACGATGGAATGTGAGGGAGTAGTTAAAGAAGCATTAGTAGACACAGGGTGCACGACTACAGTAGTGTCGGAGGAAATGTACGAGGAATTAAAAGCAAAAGGAAAAGAAATAATGTGTTTGCCTATGAATAGGGCGTATGTGATTGGGGCTACTCAGAAGAAGTCAAGCCCCATCACAAAACAAATAATGTTTCGAGCCATGATTGGCGACCAAGTATACGAGATAGTGGCCCTGGTAGTCAAAAAGTTATTACACCCGATAATCATAGGGACGGATTTTCTGGTCGATCACAGAGCAATTATTGATCTAGAACGGCAAGTGGTGGAGCTGGGGAGCCAGGCGATAGGATTCGATTTGGGGATAGACGAAGGATACGAAGCATGCACGGGCGCAGTGGCCGAAGAATCATTAGAAGAACAGCTGAGGCAGCAGACGGAGAAGATAGAGATATTAAATACGCGTCACAAGGAGCAACTGTTGCAGCTGTTGATGGAGAATAAAGAAGTATTCCAGAAGAATCGCGCCCCAATAAAGGGATTCACATTTCGAATCCAACTTACAGATACAACACCATTTCGACAGCGTAACTATCCGATACCAGCAGCGCTGAAGCAAGATGTTTCTGAACTATTAGCATCAATGATAAATGATGGAATCATAAGAAAGGCACAGACATCTTACACCAACCCAATCGTGATCGTCAAAAAGAAAGATGGAGGAATACGATTATGCCTAGATGCACGAAGACTAAATGCAGTAACACAACCATACAGGGATGCTCCGCTATCGGTGGAAGAAGCATTGCAGAGGTTTGGAGGGAACATCATTTTCTCTAGTACTGATTTTAGTAAAGCTTATTGGCAAATGCAAGTGGCGGAAGAGGACCAGCAGTATACAGGATTCGCATTTGAGGGAATATGTTATGTGTTTTGTAGAGTGCCATTCGGGTTACGCAATAGCGGAGCTGCGTTGATTCAATGCGTGGACAAGATTTTGCAAGGAAAGCTGCAGAACAGGGTTACAACATATGTGGATGACATAGTTTTACAAGCTAAATCAATAGAACAGCATTTTGAAGACCTACGAGAATTATTTCACATATTAAAGGAAAATAATTTAGTACTGAATGTGAAGAAATCAACTTGGTTCACTAAGAAAATAGAGTTTTTGGGCTACGTAATAACCACAGAAGGAATCAGCATGAAGCCGGAAACCATCGAGGAAATCAAGAACATACCACCACCGAAAACAGTTAAACAGGAACGCAGATTCATCGGCACCTGTAACTACTACGCCAGATTCTGCCCACGATTCGCAGAAGCAATGCATCCATTCTACCAACTAACAAAAAAGGACCGAAAATGGAAGTGGGATGAAAAGTATCAAGAAGCATTCGAGAAAGTAAAGGAAATGTTTTATAACAGTTGCTTTATTGCACATCCGGACTTTTCAAAAAAGTGCGTGGTACAGACAGACAGTAGTGATTTCGGTATGGGAGCAATGCTATATCAGGTGATCGACAAACAGGAGAAAATAGTGGCAATAGCTAGCAGAACCTTGAAAGGACCCGAACTCCGATTTTCGGCTACAGAAAAGGAGGCGAACGCCATCATATGGGCAGTAGCAAAATTCAAACCCTACCTAAAAGGAAGACATTTTACAATAAGAACTGATCACCAAGCTCTAACATTTTTAAGCAGATGTCATCTGCAGAACGACAGACTGCATAGATGGGTATTAGCATTACAGGAGTTTTCCTTTGACATAGAACATTGTCGCGGGACTCAAAATTATTTACCAGACCTTTTAAGTAGACACGAACCAGGCAGGGACAGTAAATACGCCAACGCCAGGGAATTCCACGTAATGGCGATTGATCTAGGAATCTCGAGATCACCGGTATTCGACTGGAATGATCTCGTCAGGCTACAGGAAAGTGACGACGAGATTTGCAAAATTAAAAGATTCAAGCAAGGACAGATGGCGGAAGAAGAGGCGGAATTCGCAATGTTACAGCAAAAGGAGGACAGGTGGAAAGTAGTACAGGAAGCAGTACTGATCAAAACCAAAGATAACCCGGAAATATGGAGGATTTGGATACCTCAGGATTGCACTAAGGAACTAATCAGATTTGCACACACATCATTGGCACACTTTGGTGCGGAAAAAATCCATCAAATATTACAGTCTCTATGTTATTGGAAAGGAATGCGGAAACAAATCCGAAAGGTGATAAACTCATGCATGACATGTTTGAAGGCAAAACATCCGAATCGGAAATATGACGGCCCGATGCAGAACATAATACCAACAGAGAAAAACGATTTGGCTGCACTGGACGTGTACGGACCACTGTCTCGTACAGACCACGGTAATAAATACATATTCGTAATCCTGGATGTATTTTCAAAGTTTGTCCAAGTGTACCCAATCAATAAGGTAAATTCAAGGAACTGCTTAAAACTAGTGGAGAGGTTTATTCAAATCGCCGGATCATATAAAAGGATATTATCCGACCATGGAACGATGTTCACGAGTGAAAAGTGGGAAGAAGGAATACGCAGAATGGGGGCAATTCCCATCCACTCGACGGTGCGTCATCCTCAATCTAATCCGTCTGAACGGATAATGAGAGAGCTATCAAGGTTATTCAGAACTTACTGCAAGAATGACCATACAGCATGGAACAAATTAATTCCGGACATTAACCGCTGGCTGAACCACATCCCTCACGATAGCACAGGAATCTCCCCGTGGGAAGCACACTTTCAAAACAAACCGCCCCACATCTTATACGCGTTGGAGAGACCCGAAATATCGCAAGAACCAACTAAAACATCAGAACAGATATACCAAGCATTAGTGAAGTCAGGGAAGGAAAGGAAATCGAAAGTAAAGAAGAAGATTTACAAGTTCAGTGAAGGGCAACTAGTGTTACTACGAGTTCCCAAGGTATCAAACCCAAATTTGAAGCTGTATGCAAAATTTTTCCCATTATATGAGGGACCATATGTGATAGATAAAGTTACGGATAAAAATGTGGCTAAGTTACTAAATGACAAACAAGAAGTGGTGGGACACTACAATTTCCATAACCTAAGACCCTGTCCCATAGGTATGGAAAATAGTGAAGTGTAAATAAGTGTAATCTTAGCGTTAATCTAAACAATCACGTGTTAATTCGATTTTAGGGTATAAGTGTATATAGGGTTCATGTAATATACAAGACAGTGCAACCATCGGCAGAGACGATGATACTAAAGTGAATTTTTCCGGAGGCGGGAAAAATCCAAAAAAAGAAAAGGGGGGGGTGATGAAACACATAATGTGTTTCTTTACACTAATTAAAACATTAGTGTAAGTAATCAATATATATTTTGGACTGCGCGGTACGTACGCCAAGCGCTGCGAACAATGACGGGAGCGAGCAACGGTCGCTACCGCCACCGGTGCCACCGCCGGGAGGCCAGCGTGAGAATGTCATTTACAAACTGGGCAGCGAGCACGTGCAGGCAGTCGTTAGTAGAATTGCGAAGAGGACAGACGTTAGCGGAGCGGCGAAGAGTTCGGACGTGTGGCGAAAAGCTCGCCGTTAGCGCAGGGACAAAAGGGGAACATGCGATGTGTTCGTAAAGCAATAGTAATTGTGAAGCAGTAAATAAGTGAAGTAGACAATGAGAGTATCATTAGAATAAAAGATTCGTGTTGATAGAACAATCGATCGCGTTTGTAGTAATTGGTGTAGTGGAAACTTTACCGAAACTGTGTGGTACGGAACTGGAACCAGCACGCGTGATAGGCGCGGGTTGAGTAATTGAATCCATCGACGGAAGGTGATTCGCGAGAGGTGCAACGCCGTGGTATCAAGATCCAAGTCGGGGAGGAGTCACAAGGTCACCAGCCCAGGACGACCGCCACGCCATCAGCCGCCGACAGCCCACAGCTGCTGCAGAGGTCGGCAACCCTGTCGATACGAGCTGTTCTACGATCATCGAAGGTATTTGGTCGGGGCCCCGAAGGTATGATAAATGCATATTACACCTAATCTTGGTACCAAGGCAGAGTGTATAAATGTTGTCAGATCATGTAATTAACCAATTTGATTTGCAAATAAATCTTATTCATGATTGTATCTCCATTTCTAATTAACTTCCCCAATGTTATACCAACTTATCCAGGGACCCATTCACGGAAAAGATACCCTCCTTTAGTGTTATATTGCAGTGAAATACCCGGCATCACCAGGTACGTCACAATATATATATATATATATATATATATATATATATATATATATATATATATATATATACCTACACATATATACAAGGAACTATTGAAAATAACTTAAAAAATATCATTACTTACTTGTTTTTGAACTGATGATTTGGGGAAGAACGCTTCTCCAATGCCTTTCGGGAAAAACATAAATATCATCTCCTGAAAAAAGAAATTTAAAAAATGTATTAAAAAGTCTTTACTACATTAATGTATATTTTTCAATTACTAAATCGTTAGTTTCAGAAAGTGTGTATTACCATCAGAAGTACATTCTGCTATGTTCAAAATCTTGCTTTTATTCCCTTCCAGATGCACAGAGAGTTTAGTAGAGCTATCTCTGATATCAAGAAAACTGGACACATAACGACTTATATGCCATCCATTTATCTGTGAAAAATATTAGACTACTATTATCTTTTTTCATTAGAATAAAATTATATTTTTTATTATATTTAAAAACATTATCATTACAGTCACTTGGTACAGAGGTTTGGGATTTTTAAATAAAACTGATCATCTTTATAATTAATTAATTTTATAAATAAATATAAAAACTGACCTTCAGAGAGGCGGATGCATACTTTCGTGTTTCATATTACAAAGTTATGTTATACAAATATAGAAAATTGTGATAACAGAACGAGGGATGATGTATTGTTCATATGTTTAATACACAAGAATTGTGTGAGGAAATATTAGGGGAAATATTTAAACCTTTTAACATTTTTATTTTGTTGCTGAATGTTCAAGAGCTTGCACACTTCCTTTGTTTTCCTTGATTTCCCTTCCGCTTTAGAGAAATTCTGGGACGATATTTTTCGCTTCTGTGAACCCAGAAGCAAGACATGACTAAGATATGTATAATGTTTTATACTAAATGTATCTTTAAATAATTATTTTTGTTCAATTTCTATCTATTTTATGTGTTACGTGGTTAGGAGGGAGAGCGGGCCTGATGGCCTACGACTATTCACACGAACAAAAGCAAATAGGATCTGGTTTCCGCTGTGGGTGGAAGGATTGCATTTTGTTTACTATCTAAGGGAATAATACACAGAGACGGAATTTTACACAGTGTAGTCCGTGTAAGTGGCAGGAACAAGTTTACTGTAAATGAAAGTGTCTTTTCACTATTTCTATTCAACAATCTCCAGTCCAACTTATTGCCTATTTAAATGGAGATGGATGCATTTACAGAAATGGTGGTAGTGATGTTATTCCCTCACTTCGATGGATTGTAGGTTCGTGCGCCGAGACCGGTCATTCCCAGCAGGGAAAGTTACCAAGGCCCCGCAAGTTCCGGGCTTTCGTTGTATGTGTTATGACCAAAGCCAGTTAATTTCATAAAACAGTTTTTTATCCATAATTTATGAACATACAGAGAAAGCCGTTAACATGCGTAGTCACAAAATAACGAGATTTACGTGTAACTTGCCAGATCCAACAAAAGCCAAATAGATGTCCCACAACAATGCCGTGGTCACGATCCAAATACCAGAAGAGAAGTGCGTTATACCGGCAGCGAAGTCGCTCAGTAGCTTGTACACTCGTAGCTCGCACTATGATGGGACGACTAGAACTCCCTTCACTGCTCGCAGCGCCCCATTTTATACACGGCCAGGGCTAAAGGCTCGCCGACTGGGCCGGCGACCGAAGCGTGGCGCCTGCGAAGAACGCGACCTTCCGTGAGCGGTGTCTGAATATTCCTGGGGCGCCGCCGCCTCGCTGCTGTGTCGCGGTGCCGGTTCTTTCAAAGGGACGCGGGTGACCACTACAGTAGGCATAATGGGAGTCGGCAGCCGACAGCAGCCTCTTGAAGCGAGATGTCGAGAGGTCGATGTGCGAGTCGAACAGAGACAAACGTCGCCTTGAGCGCGTTTACGCACCCGCATAAACAAACTACACACTACTTTTCGGGTGTCGATCTGATTAGCCTATCACACGGAATTAATTCCGATGGCAATTCATTCCGATATCACTATCGTAGCTTTAGCATTTTCATATATTGTCCTAAACGGTGCACGAGATTCGATAAAATGTTGACGAACCCTTTCTATTTCGCGTCGAAGGAGATTTTGCATCATGTCCTTACCGTGTGAGTCATAGCTAGATGAATTTTCACCACGGACAGATGTTTCAATGGGAAGACAAGAACCTACAATAGGACCTACAATTGTTTTTACGAATATTAGATGGTTCGAAATGTAGCCGAGTACAGTTTTGGACTCGCGGACTGAAATGAACAAGAAATTCGAATCACCGATCAAATCACGGATCGAACTAGAAAACTGCTAACAGTGCATCATGTCGCACACCTTCGCGCTGAAGTAGATAGACACTATGTGTCACGTAGGGAAGGAGGAAGAAGCCTCAAACACATTGAAGCCTCCTGACACAATGCAATAGTCGGGATGGGAAAGTATGTAGTCAGCCGTCAAGATGACCCACTAATGAGGCAGGTTATGAAATATGACCGAAGAATGGGAAACAGAGGCATTGTTAGTGTAGCAAGAAGCATTGCAAAGAAAACTATGCAAGACACGCAGAATAAAACAGACACTGAACTTCTGATACTACTTAACATGAAATGTGAGACACAAAAAAATGTTAATGAAATCGTGTTGAGTCATACCACTCCATGGAAAATATCTGAAAAGAATGGGCAATGTTCAGATCAATCATTTATGTGGCTTAAAAGGAAGAGAGTGAAGCCGGAATCTGTAGAAGTCTCATAGCTGCTCAGGATCAGGCGTTGAAAACACGACATAATGATAAAGCGGTTCTCAAAATTTACCAAGATGATAAATGCCGCATCTGCCAGGAACAAGAAGAAACCATTGATCATATTGTCGCAGCTTGCCCAATTCTAGCAAAGACCGAATACTTGAAAAGACAAGCCAGGGTGTGTAGTTGGCGACTGGCAGATCTGTATCGCCCTCGAAGTTCCTAACACATGCCCCTAGTGGTAGGAACACTCACCAAAACCGGTGACATCTGTTGGACTCTATATAATATTGTACAAACAAAAAATTCAAACGGATCGCACGATAGCAGCAAAGAAACCGGATATTGTTATCAGGGATTTGGAGAAAAAATCGTGTCTACTTGTAGATGTTGCTGTGCCTTGCGATCAAAACCTCGTAACCAAGGAGGCAAAGAAAGGTCTTAAATATAAGTGTTTGGAAATCGAGATCGGTAAAAGCACAGGTCGTACCGATAGACATCGGAGCTCTGGGATTTGTTCCACGAAATCTGTGTAAGAACTTGGATCAAAAATTCATCATTCGTCATTCAAAAGACTGGGAAGTGCAAGAAATTGCAACCTGGGGTAGATTTTATATTCAGCCGACTCATAACATCTTAGTCGTGATGTAGAGGAATAATAATAATAATAATAATAATAATAATAATAATAATAAGTAGTAGTGGTAGTGGTGGTGGTGGTGGTGGTGGTAGTGGTAGTGGTGGTAGTGGTGGTGGTGGTAGTGGTAGTGGTACCCCAAAAGTTGCCAAGCTACGCCACTGATTGTAATCTTCACAACTCCAGTGGGTCTTCCGACTATTCACAAATAATGTAGTTTAAGGAATACAAGCTTGATAAGAAATCTTATAACGTGATTGGCGCATATACACTCTAAGAGCACATATACACACATGCAATATACACAAATATAGATAAGAGAAAACAGAAAACGAGAGAGAGAGAAGGAGATAGAGAAATAGAAAAAGGGATTTTACCTCATTTGTATGAATTTGCCGAAACAATATTGTATTATCATTTGACTGATTAGCATAGATATTTAATGATCCAGAAGGAGGTAGTGAATAAATAAGTGACACGCAAAGATGAGGTTGTGAAAGGTGCAGAGTCGATGTTAGTATTCCACTTTCGCTCTGTAGTTCGAATAGTCCGATTGCCGATGGATTAAATTCTGGAAAAGTAAACCAATGTGATAAATCAACACTCGCTAATTATTCAGAAAGTAGGAATCGAAACAGTCATAACAACACGTAATCAACAGATTTTACATTCTCATATAAGTACTATACATTTTTTTCATTTTTAATTTCATAATATGATAATCATACATATCTTGGACTTCATTAGTGGGAATATTGGTAAATAAATTCCTCATATTAAAAGCAACTAATTTTGCTTTGGGGGGAACAGCAATATCTTTAATTTTATTAATGTGACCAAACGAACTATTCAATTTAAATCTAAGGTTAAAATGGGTGGTAGAGTTGAAAAGAGGGATCATAAATTTACAAAGGGATGTAATACTGAAATTGAAAAAACTAACTCTTTATTCCCTAGTTCCAAATCACCTACCCCCCATTGAAAGAAGTGACATTTATCACCTTACTTGTAATAACTGATTCAGCCTATGTAGGCCAAACAGGCAGAAAATTTTCAGTTACAATTAATTAACATATTAGATGTTGGAAACAAAATTTAGGCACTTCCACCTTTGCCAATCATTTGATTCAATTTAACTATTCTTTTGACTCTAATTATAATATTAAAATCTTTCACTTAACCAACAAAGGCAAAAAGGAACATTTTCGAGAACTTTGAAATTCTAAAACTTTTCAAAAATATTAATTTTTCTATCGTGAATGAACATTTCTTAATTAAAAGCAGTCCCATTTTAAATATTTTTATTGACTAGCCCCCAATCATTCTTTTCACTTTAATTGTTCGCAAATTTCTTCACCTAGTCAACATGTTTAAAATATTTCCTTTCTGTAAATTAAAATTCTAGAACTTTTCAAATTCCTAATTTTCTGTCCTGTATTTACATTCTTGTATGAAAAGTAGTCAACTTTAAATATGTTTATAACTAATATAGAGCATACTAATATAGACAATTATGACTACCCCTTCCACTCTTCTGTTCCCTCCCCCTCCCACAATTGATAGGCTTTCTCTTCTCTCCATTCCAAAAGATGGCTGCCATCTAGCCGCACCCCAAATGTTTTTCAGTTTTCGTATTGTTTTCAACCATGTTGTGAACATTTCTAAGTGATCTACGTTGCTTTGGCAGTAAGTGTTTTTAATTTATTTATTTATTATTTATTTCATATTATTTGTTAATTTTTTTTCACATAAATTCACTGTATTTCTTGTTGCTCCCTTTATGTTCATTTTTCAATTTTCTCCTCCTTGTTAGAGACCCACTGATGATGGGAAATGTGATTTTCCAAAAGTCAGCTCTGGGAACGTAATAATTAATGAAAAAATTATCCTTTTTTGTGGACGATTATTTCCTTCTCCCATTACTAATTATTTATTTGTCATAATAAGACATGGGAAAAGAGTTGTGTTTAACCTTTCCTACTGCTACTGCTGGTGTAATGCTAATGCTACTATTACTGTTACATCTACTAAATTATTGATTTGGGACTTCTACTGTTACTGCTACTTATACTGTTATTGCTACGTCTACTGTTAGTGTTATTGTTAACACTATTGTTTCTGTTACTGCTACTTTATTGTTCCTGTTACTGCTACTTCTAATGTTACTGTTAAGGCCCATCCACAATGCAAATGTAAACATAAGCATAACGCACAAACGTAAACATTAACAGAAGTGATAGACTGAAGTATTCACAATGTCTAACATATACTGTCAGAGCAAGCTATTTTTTATTTCATAATCATATTTTTTATATTTTATTCAAGACGCATATCTCTGAGGTCTCTGCACGGCAGCGGCCCACTTCTCAGAATCTGTATCACCAACTAAGCTTTCAGAATGCCACGTGCGGTGGAGCCTCAGTTCTTAGTAATTCCCTCACGCCACATCGATGCAACCGACTCGCCGTGCAGCTGTGCTAACTGGAAATCTCTGCTTGCGTTATATGGCGCAACATCTCTTGAAAGATGTGCTATCTTTCCCAACGGCTGCTTGGGAGCCGGCCTGCCCGCCGCCCCGCGCCGATGTCTCGTATTAATCCCTCCTTCGGTCGCCAGAGTGCACCAGCTCTCGGCACTCGCCTGCTCTTGCATGCGGCTGGTGACACCAGTTGCCGCCGCACGGCTGCGCTGCCCGCGCGCTCACGCCAGGCCAGCGCCCCCCACCACTGCCAGAGTTTCCGTTATGTGCAAGAATTTTCTGGAAACCTAACCGACGCCTCGAATGGCCCAACCGCCATTCTTCAGTTCTCGTCCGATCGCCTAACTGTACGGACGGGTCTCCGCGCTGCTCTGCTAGCGGCGTGAACAATTCTGTTCTCGTCTGATCTTCATGTCGAGCAGACGTGCTCCGCGCCGCCCTACGGCGTGCCTCTGCGCTCGTCCAGGCTTCCAGCTCTACGGACGGGTGGCGCCGCTCTCCTGGCGTCGTTATTTGGGCCTCACGCTATCCATGGTGCTGCCTAAAAATTGCTCCTCTCGCTGAGCAATTTTTCTGTTTCTTCAACATGGCCGGTGAGCATGCTGTATCACCGCTCAATTCTGCGGCCGTTGCTGCCATCAACATACAATGCTGCTATTGGTAACTATTCTGCAAACTGGACTACCGCCACGTGCTCAGCTAATTTACATTCACGTCCACGTGGCGCCTGTGTAACTATTCTACAAACTATTGCTCGCCACGTGCTCAGCTAATTTATATTCACGTCCACGTGGCGCCTGTGTAACTATTCTACAAACTATTGCTCGCCACGTGCTCAGCTAATTTATATTCACGTCCACGTGGCGCCTGTAACTATTTTACAAACTATTGCTCGTCACGTGCTCAGCTAATTTATATTCACATGCATGTGCTGCCTGTGATTAACTGTTCTACAAGTTATGTTGCCGACATTACGTATCTAACTGGTGTTTCGTGTTCTCTCTGGTGCTACTTACGGCACCGACAATTCCCTGGACTTCATCTGCCTCTGTCGGGCCTGGCCTAGCTAGCCGCCCGCACTCACACCAACTTCAGCAAGATGCAAGAGGAGCAAGTTCTGTGCTACCGCACTAATATTGTATTTACATTGTGATCTTGTATGTTGCAACCCTTTGCTCCTTCTCCCCGTATAGCTTAAGGTGTATTTTTATGTATTTTATTTTTAGAATATATGTTTACATGATTCAGACTACAACTCTTTCATGGTAACAAGCACTCTCCTTCCTCCTCTATCCTTGCAGTCCCAGATCTGCAAGAGTGGTTACAACCTGTTCTCTCTTTACAGGAATCTGGGTGGTCCTTCGAAGTCAATTAATCTAATTTCGGGCTATGGTTGGAATGTTTGGGAGGAGTTGAAGTTTCATTATTTCACAAACCAGTCCATTTTGCTCGACTCCCCCATCCATTTTGATCCTTCGAGCCTTGGATTTTGAACTAGCAAAATTTATGTTGCCTATATCTATGCTTTTATGTTCTGTATGCTCTGCGGACCATTTTGGACCTTCGAGCTTCGGATTCTACCAGCAAATTTATGTATGCCCATATATATATATATATATGCCTAACTTCTATTTTTAATGCCTTCCAGGTACCAAGCTGATATTCACATCAGCACTTATTCTTTTTTGTACTTCCATTGTCAATGTCTACCAGGCATTAAAGCTGATACTTACATCAGCATTCACTTTGTATGTGCCTTTTGAGCCATCATATTTTGTCTTTTGAGTGTGCTTGTTACTATATACAAATCAAGTGTTAATTGTATTCATTTTATCAATGTACTTGTTTTTTGTGTAACATACTTGTGTTAGTTGTATTTACCTTGTCAATGTACTTGTTTTTCTATGCAACATACTTATGCCCGATTCAAAATGTTACATGTACCATACTGTCCTGTATCGTGTAACGAGGCTGTATGTTCCTGTATCGTGTAACGAGGCTGTATACTGTGCTACTGACTGATGCTGCCTGCTGTTCTACTCAGCTGTTTTCAACAAATTTGTAAGTGTAGTAACCTCATAGATGTGCGTCTACTCAGGGTATTAGCTTACTTGCTTGCTCGCAAAGAGATTACAATTACTGATCTTTTATTAATTCCAACTCAACTATTAATCTCGTTTGTTACAGCACGTAAGTTGTGTGCTACTTTAACTTCATGTGTATACATTTGTGCATTTACATTTCATGAATGTACTTCTTTGATTGCGCATATATACACAGTGTCTTACTTCCATTCACAAGTGTTACATGTACATTTGTGGACTCACATGTATGTGGTCCTTTAATTTCATATGTACACACTTGTATTTACATTTATGTGCTTCCTTAATTCTATGTACACTCAAGTGTTCATTGTGTCACACACACATTTGTGCCTTTATTGCAATTTTTAAATGTCTCGTGTATACACATCAGTGTTATTACTTGCTTCTCTTATGTGTCATGTACATACAGTGTGCTTTGTTTAGTGTTTATGTATTTTGGGGGAAAGTCCAGTGTTAATTGTTACTTAGGTTAGGGCTCCCTTCTGATCCCTCAACATTCCTGTTCTATCCTGCGTCCATCAATTGCCGATTGAGCATCCAAGATGGCATCACAAACGCTTCCTAAAAAGGTTATTAACTTAATGACCAAGTTGAAGGATGGTTGTACCTCCATTTCAAACCTTCTCACAGAAAATGAGCCACTTACCGTGCTCACGTGTGAACAATTAATCTCCAGAAAGGAATTGCTCATTAGAATTTTTGACAAACTTGATAATCTGACTGACAATATTGATCCATCTGATGAGGCTTCTTCTCAATTGCGTGATCTTGTCAATAAATATCATGAGGCTCTCGCTGCAGTCAATGTGGCAGTGTCTAATTACAATTCAGCTCTCGCTGACAATGATTCTGTTTCTAACAGATCAAGCCCTTCTGACTGCACCTGTAGAAGTTCTAAGTGCAACATCAAATTACCTGAAATTAAATTGCCCACCTTTGATGGTAATCAAACCAACTGGCTCACATTCAAAAACATTTTCGAAGGCCTTATATGTCAAGATGACATGCCTAATTCTAATAAATTTTATTACTTATCAGGCTCACTTGTGGGACAAGCCAAGGATTTGTTGCACAACTTGCCCATTACCGATGACAACTTTACAGTTGCATGGGAATTACTGAAGCAACGGTATGACTCTCCCAGGGCTATCGTTAGCATTCACTTAAATTCGATTTTAAATCCTCCTGCACTCGCAAAAGGCTCCGCTTCTTCTTTGCAAAATTTAATTGACTACTTCAGATTACATGTGAATGCAATTAAGGGCATCAAGGTTGATACTGATTTGTCAGATTTGTTGCTCGTTGCACTAATCTCTAAAAGTCTTCCCACTGACATTCTCAAGCAATGGGAACTGTCTTTGAATAGCAGTGAGCTCCCCACTTTCGATTCTTTGTTACAATATCTAGAACTTCATCAACGAAGCTTAAGAGTTTTTGACAATCCTAACATATGCGCTTCCAATTCTCACGTTAATGACAAGCCTCACACCGCCAGGGCAGGCAACGTCAACAACACGGGAAGAAGCAAGTCACTAATTTGTCCAAAATGCAATTCTGAACATTTGATTAAGGACTGTCCTTCATTTTTACAATTGTCACCTAAGGCTCGCTACGACTTCATTGTCAAGCAAGGTAGATGTTTTAGATGTTTTCACCCGAAGACCCATGGTCATTCCTGTACTACAAAATGTGCTATTTGTAATAAGAATCACCACAAACTCTTGCATTTTGGTGATAAACCTCCTACTAATCAACAAGCTCCATCAGCTGTTGCAACCAGTGCTGCCAAGGCAACCACTTCAACACTCATTCCAACAGCTTTAGTAAGCTGTTCTTCTAATAATGGCAGGTCTAAGCCTTTTGTTGCTCTTCTTGATACTGGAAGTGGTATTAACTTAATCACTTGGAGCACGGTGAAATCCCTTAAGTTACCTACAACGAAAATGCCTGTGACTATTTCTGGTATTGGTCCGGAAGCTTTAACAAGCACTCACAGCACTACTTTAACAATTAGACCTTGTAATGTTCCTGATAGCTGGTCTTGTAAGATAAATTGTTCAATCGTGCATAGCATTCCTGGCACTCTTTCACATAGTTTTAATTGCGACAATTGGAATTTGCCCGCAAATCTAGTCTATGCAGATCCTCACTTTGATAATATTAAGCCCATCGATCTCTTGCTTGGTGCGGAGGTTTTCTTTGACATCTTACTGCCAGATAAGCTGACCAGATCCGATGGTGTTTATCCTGTGCTACAGCACACAAAATTAGGTTGGATTGTTGCGGGTCGCACCCCACGCTCCACTGCTCCCTCGCAAGCCCTTTGTAATCTGATTCAGACGCCTTTTGAGTTACCTGATCAGATCAAACACTTTTGGGAGGTAGAGGAGGTCTCACCTCTGCACCCAATTTTACATGAGGAAGAAATAGCAGAATCTCACTTCGTAGCTACTCACTCGAGGGACGCCTCTGGCAGATACTCGGTCAAGCTCCCTGTTAGTTCTAAATTAAATTCATTAGGCGACTCCAAACCTCAAGCAATTAAACGCTTTCTGGCAATTGAAAAAAGGCTTGAAAAGGATCCCGAATTAAAGCAAGATTACCATGAGTTTATCAACGAGTATATTCAATTAGGACATATGCAACCAGCACCCAGCTGTGACAGTCCTATCAATTATTACATTCCTCATCATCCAGTATTCAAACCCTCCAGCTCTACTACTAAAACTAGGGTTGTGTTTGACGCTTCAGCTAAAACCACTACTGGTATTTCCCTCAATGATGCGCTATTAAATGGTAGCAAAATTCAAGACGATCTCTTTGATCTTTTACTTAAATTTAGAATTCACAAAATTGGCATTGCTGCTGACCTTAAAATGATGTTTCGCCAAGTTAATGTAGACCCATCTGACTGGAGCCTACAACGTGTTTTATGGAGGGACTCTCCCTCTCAACCTATTCAGGATTTTGTCCTAACCACGGTGACGTATGGTTTAAAACCAGCCACCTTTCTTGCTGTTCGCACTTTGCATCAGCTGGCTACTGACGAAGGCGCTGACTTCCCCATGGGCTCACATCTGCTAACGTCCAATTTTTATGTTGATGATTTCTTACATTCATCTCCCAACCTGCATAGTGCCAAACGAACTATCTCTGAATTAAACAGTTTGTTGGCAAAGGGTGGTTTTCTTTTACGTAAATGGGCTTCGAATGACAAGTCTGTTTTGTCAGATCTTCCAGATCACTTGCTGGCCAAGTCAGGCCACAAAATTTTCGAGTCCAAAGCCCCCGAAGCAGTATCCACTTTGGGTATTTCCTGGAATACTGTGACTGACATGTTCACCCTAGTGCTGTCAGACAAAATTAATTTTAATGTCACAAAGTTTACTAAAAGAACCATGCTGTCTGTGATATGTTCTTTATTCGATCCACTAGGCCTACTGGCCTCCTGTATAATTGTTTGCAAACTGTTATTTCAAAGACTCTGGGATTATTCCCTCAATTGGGACCAATCACTCCCACCTGATATTGCCCTTAAATGGCAAGAAGTCTTTACGTCATTAATTGACATACCTACGATTAATGTTCCACGATGCATTCTGCCATCTGATTACTCTTCCATTGAACTGCATGGCTTTTCCGACAGCAGCCTAATAGCCTACGGAGCAGCCATTTATGTACGCTCTGTAAATGAACACGGTACATATACTGTAAATTTACTCTGTGCCAAATCTAAAGTAGTGCCCTCTAATATGAAGTGTAAGGATGACACCGCGTTAACCATTCCTCGCTTAGAGCTCTGTGCTGCCGTCCTTCTGACCAAGCTTATGATTAAAACTATTAAAATTCTTTCTCATGAACTTTCTCCCAATGCTGTCTTATTGTGGACTGACTCCAGGATAGTGTTGGACTGGATTCACTCACCACCTCTCAAGGGTAACGTGTTTGCGCGTAATCGTGCCCAGTTCATTAGAGAAAACGCAAACGGCTTCACTTGGCGTTACATTCGATCTTCACTTAATCCTGCGGATTTACTCTCGCGTGGCGTCAAACCTAAAGATTTGTTAAATTCGGATATTTGGTGGCACGGTCCACAATTCTTAACTCTTGAGTCAGCCTCATGGCCAAATGGCATTTCTGTAACTGTCAACAACGCACCTGTGCTAGTCTGCAAGCCTTGCGACTCGTACCTGAACGAAAGAGTATGCTCTTACTACAGCTCTTTTCAAAAATCACTTCGCGTTATGGCATATGTTCTTCACTTTATCACATGTCTTAAATCCGCCAAGTCAGGACTAGTTTCGGACCCCACTAGTTCCACTAAGTCTCTTTCTGCTCACCAGCTTAATCATGCAAAATTAACATGCATCAAAATCGTACAACATCTTGCCTTTCTCCCTGTGTTTAAGGCGCTCAAAGATGGAGCCACATGTCCCTCTAGCAGTGGCCTCGTTTCGCTCAATCCTTTTGTTGATAACGATGGCTGCGTACGTGTAGGTGGCAGAATCTCAGAGGCCGAGCTGTCTTTTGACACTCTCCACCCTCTAATTTTACCTTCCAAACATCACTTTACCAGGGCACTTATTAATGACGCCCACTTAAAACTGGCCCATGCCAATGTTCAGCTTCTAACCGTCCATTTACGACAATCCTATTGGATACTTTCCATTAGGAAAACAATCAAATCTGTGATACGTAAGTGTATCACATGTTTTCGCCATGCTCCTACATCAGCACAACAGCTTATGGGAAACCTCCCAGCTATACGTGTGACCCCATCTCCCACCTTTGGCATTGTGGGGGTGGATTATACAGGGCATTTTTGGCTTAGACACGGAATTCGCGGCAAATCCCGCACCAAGGTGTATCTTGCACTTTTCGTGTGCATGGTCACCAAAGCCGTACACATCGAAATAGTCTCCTCTTTAACTACAGAAGCCTTTTTAATGGCCCTTAAGCGATTTGTATCACGTCGCGGCATTCCCACTAAGATTTTTTCGGATAACGCTACCACCTTCGTGGGAGCCAATTCACGGCTGCATGCCCTTTACAACCTTTTCAAATCTTTAGCCTTTCAAAAACAAATTATTGATTTTTGCTCTAATTCCTCCATTGATTGGACATTCATTCCACCCAGGTCCCCCCACGTTGGCGGCATCTGGGAAGCCGGCATCAAAATCCTAAAACGTCACTTGCTACGCGAAATAGGCGAAGCCGTGCTTTCTTATGAAGAATTGTTAACTACTGTCACGCATGTTGAGGCGATCTTAAATTCCAGACCTCTCATACGTCCATCGGATGACGCAGCTGAGTTCAATTATCTCACGCCTGCTCATTTCTTAATTGGCAGACCTCTTACAGCCTTGCCCGATCCCAATGCACTACAGCAGCAATCTGTACGCTGTCATTGGAATCAAACTCAAAATGCACTTGCCAATATTTGGACGCGCTGGACGAAGGAGTATCTGTTATCCCTTCAACAACGCTCCAAATGGACAGCTGTCTCTCCCAACATCAAATCGGGCACTCCCGTTTTGTTAATTGATGACAATCTCCCTCCTCTTGAGTGGAGGTTAGGGGTAATCACCCAAACTTTTCCCGGTCGTGATGGTCGCACTCGAACTGTTCAAGTTCAAACCAAGGCAGGCTCCTTTGTGAGGCACATCCATCGCTTGTGTCCTCTACCCATTCATGATTAAGTACATGTCTTTCATAGTCATTTTGTATTGGTTATTTATAGTTAGTTGTTTATTGTTTTGTTAGCTGTAAGATTCGCTGTGTTGTATTGTAAATTTGTTAGTATTTAGGATTCTGTGTCACATTAAGATTTTGCATTGTCACACTTACGCCTCTCCGAGGTCTTACTATGCCACTTACATGTCTCACTATGTCGAGATTTCGCATTATTGCATTTGCAACCTCTTCGAGGTGCATTCTCTCACATCTCATCCGAGATATGCCCCACTAGCTTTGCAATGGCAACATTGCTGTTTAGTGCTAGTTCTTTAGAGCTATTTGTTTGCAAGATTCGCTGTATTATATTGTAAATATGTTAGTAATTAAGATTATGTTAAGGTTAGTAGTTAGGATTCTGCATTATGTTAGGATCTGTGCATTGTTGCACCCACCACCTCTCCGAGGTGCACCATCTCCTTTGAGACATCTCATTAGTCTTATTATGTCAAGATTTTTGTTGCATCACTTGTTACCTCTTCGAGGTGCAACCACTAACGTCTCATCCGAGATATTGCCTCATTAGCTCTGTTATGGCAACATTTTGCATTTTCGCATTGACACCTCTCCGAGGTGCACTTTCTCACATCTCATGCCTCATTAGCCTTTTGCTATGGCAACACTTTGCTTTTTCCAATTTGACACCTCCCCAAGATGCAACATCTCGTCCGAGACAGGTCTCATCGCCCCATGTCCTCATGGTAACATGTCGCATCACTGCACTTGTCACCTCTCCGAGGTGCACTTGCTACCTCCCCGAGGTGCAACATCTCGTCCGAGACAGGTCTCATTAACCCACGCCCTCATGGTAACATGTCGCATTACTGCGCTTGTCACCTCTCCGAGGTGCCCCATCTCCTTCGAGATACTCTTTATCAATCTTGATATATTAAAACTCTGCATTTGCACCCGCCACCTCTCCGAGGTGCACAACTTACTCAAGGATAGTCTCCTCATTTTCTGAGCTACAGAGTCATAGTTACTAAGTCATAGTTGTTTAGTGCTGATTTTAAAACTATCGTCTTTATTTGTTTACTATTGTGTTAGTTATAAGATTGATTGCTATTATATTGTGTACTCGTTAGTCGTCAAGACTACCATCTGCCTCTGCCACCTTGGTAGGCACTCGTCGTCATTTTATTTTCATTTCTGTCACCCTTTGAGGTGTCCGATCTCATTCGAGATCACTTAATTGTGTTAAGATTTGCTATTTTCCACCACCCGCGTTTGCTTGTAAATGTTTCTTTAGACAACATCTTGCCACCTCTCCGAGGTGCTCAACCTCATTTGAGTTCGCTTAACTGTGTTCAGATTTGCTATTTACTACACTTCCGCGTTTGCCACCTCGCAAGGCACCCGTTGCCATTTTAGCTCTCGACATCATTTTGCTACCCCTCCGAGGTGCTCTATCTCAGTCGACATTAATTTATTATGTCATTGTACTTTATTACATCGTGTGCCATCGCACTTGCCACCTCTTCGAGGTGCTTATTTGCCTAAGGTTAATTATGCCTTTCTAACACTACATTCACTATTACGGCTACATTCACTATCCTTGCCACAGCTCTCCATACACCCTACCACTCCCATCTATGCCTAACTACCTAGCTTGCCCTAACATCTTTTTTGTCGGACGACCTAATCGTCCTGTGGGGGTGTATGTCAGAGCAAGCTATTTTTTATTTCATAATCATATTTTTTATATTTTATTCAAGACGCATATCTCTGAGGTCTCTGCACGGCAGCGGCCCACTTCTCAGAATCTGTATCACCAACTAAGCTTTCAGAATGCCACGTGCGGTGGAGCCTCAGTTCTTAGTAATTCCCTCACGCCACATCGATGCAACCGACTCGCCGTGCAGCTGTGCTAACTGGAAATCTCTGCTTGCGTTATATGGCGCAACATCTCTTGAAAGATGTGCTATCTTTCCCAACGGCTGCTTGGGAGCCGGCCTGCCCGCCGCCCCGCGCCGATGTCTCGTATTAATCCCTCCTTCGGTCGCCAGAGTGCACCAGCTCTCGGCACTCGCCTGCTCTTGCATGCGGCTGGTGACACCAGTTGCCGCCGCACGGCTGCGCTGCCCGCGCGCTCACGCCAGGCCAGCGCCCCCCACCACTGCCAGAGTTTCCGTTATGTGCAAGAATTTTCTGGAAACCTAACCGACGCCTCGAATGGCCCAACCGCCATTCTTCAGTTCTCGTCCGATCGCCTAACTGTACGGACGGGTCTCCGCGCTGCTCTGCTAGCGGCGTGAACAATTCTGTTCTCGTCTGATCTTCATGTCGAGCAGACGTGCTCCGCGCCGCCCTACGGCGTGCCTCTGCGCTCGTCCAGGCTTCCAGCTCTACGGACGGGTGGCGCCGCTCTCCTGGCGTCGTTATTTGGGCCTCACGCTATCCATGGTGCTGCCTAACAATTGCTCCTCTCGCTGAGCAATTTTTCTGTTTCTTCAACATGGCCGGTGAGCATGCTGTATCACCGCTCAATTCTGCGGCCGTTGCTGCCATCAACATACAATGCTGCTATTGGTAACTATTCTGCAAACTGGACTACCGCCACGTGCTCAGCTAATTTACATTCACGTCCACGTGGCGCCTGTGTAACTATTCTACAAACTATTGCTCGCCACGTGCTCAGCTAATTTATATTCACGTCCACGTGGCGCCTGTGTAACTATTCTACAAACTATTGCTCGCCACGTGCTCAGCTAATTTATATTCACGTCCACGTGGCGCCTGTAACTATTTTACAAACTATTGCTCGTCACGTGCTCAGCTAATTTATATTCACATGCATGTGCTGCCTGTGATTAACTGTTCTACAAGTTATGTTGCCGACATTACGTATCTAACTGGTGTTTCGTGTTCTCTCTGGTGCTACTTACGGCACCGACAATTCCCTGGACTTCATCTGCCTCTGTCGGGCCTGGCCTAGCTAGCCGCCCGCACTCACACCAACTTCAGCAAGATGCAAGAGGAGCAAGTTCTGTGCTACCGCACTAATATTGTATTTACATTGTGATCTTGTATGTTGCAACCCTTTGCTCCTTCTCCCCGTATAGCTTAAGGTGTATTTTTATGTATTTTATTTTTAGAATATATGTTTACATGATTCAGACTACAACTCTTTCATGGTAACAAGCACTCTCCTTCCTCCTCTATCCTTGCAGTCCCAGATCTGCAAGAGTGGTTACAACCTGTTCTCTCTTTACAGGAATCTGGGTGGTCCTTCGAAGTCAATTAATCTAATTTCGGGCTATGGTTGGAATGTTTGGGAGGAGTTGAAGTTTCATTATTTCACAAACCAGTCCATTTTGCTCGACTCCCCCATCCATATACGTAAGCAAAATACGAGTTTCTATTGTCTGTGAGGCATTCTAGTTTACTATTGGTTGGATGTGAGAATCGATTTTGAGGTATCGACTATGTCCACGGCCCATATGGCGTTAGTTCGTCTATCGACTTCGCGCCTCTTTTGATTCTCGATTTTGAGTTAACGTACTGTGCTTGGTTCATTTCTTAAGCATAAGCACAGAAGCTTGAAGCGTGCAAGCTTTTACGTTAACGTCTTACCTGTTATGATTATGCGAACGCATTTTCAATGAGTCCGCTTATGGACGTAGTCCTAACTTTTATGTAAACGCCATGCTCATGTTTATGTTTGCATTGTGAATGGGCCTTTACTGTTACTTCTACTGTTACTATGTCGCTATGTCTACTGTCGCTACTATTGCTTCTATTACTGTTTTTGTACTTCCACTTTTAGTTGTATTATTTACTTACCTGTTTCGTACGTAGCTTCAAAACCAGAGAGTCTAGTATCAGTATCAGTCACAAATTGAATAATCATAATATTTTCAGGAGATTCTGCATTTAACCTTTTTCCTTGTCCACTTTCTCTTGCTATTTCCCTATATTTTCCATCAAACACAATCACTTTGTCAAAAGAAGGTTCTGTGTTAATTGATGGGATATTCTGAAACACATTTATTGATATGAAAGTGTAGGTAAGCGTAGGTTAAATAGTTTGTCATTGAAATTGTACTTATTAGATTTTAACTTAATAAATAATATGCATCGAAATTGATTTTGGTTTCGTATTTCCGTCAATTGTAATAGATATGTTGCCTTCGTATTAACAATTTAGGGGTAAGTTCCCGTATTTGGACAGTCGCCTAAATTGTGCCTCTCCTGTATTTTTTAGTATAAGCATTATGAACATAAATGTTAACTTTAATGCAAGGGAAGACTGCTCAGGGATTGATAGTCAGTTTTCGGTGGATAGCAATCATCTTAGTGAGAAGGATACATTTTTTATCAAATTTGTCTTATGTACTATATTAATTTGGACAAGTTTACTTGATAAGGGATAAACATGTGAAAGATCCAACGTGTTCCTACATACTCTCAGAGCACATACTCTCTCGAATTATTTGTAACTGCTCGTATTATTTTCAGCTTATCATTCATAGTCATAGAGACAAGCAAGGTTGAGTACACATACAAATTGAACATTCAGAACTAAAGAACAACGTCGCATTGCAAATGCATTCGAGACTACGATGTCATTACCCTACGCATGTCTATATACAGGAGTCACACCAACTATGGACCACACCCATATCTTCTAACCAGTTCGGGATATCGAAATGCAGTTTTCGCTGAACAATGCGGAATTGTGGGGCAAATGACGTGCTATAGAGAAATTGTGTATACAATTTTTAGTTTTCGAGAAATTTAGTCATATTTTAATTTTTTAAATGAAAATACTTATATATTTTTCTCACTAGCAATGGATAGATCATCAAAAGAGGAATAAAATGATGTATTATATATTAGTATTTTATTAGTAATTTGAGTATAAAATTAGACTTTCTGAAATGTGATTTTGAATGAAACGGACAATATTTCGTCTAGCAGCCCGTGCAACTTTCGCCTTCGGGGAGCGTGGCCTTCCTGACGTCAAGACTGTTGCGTGGAGGCGGGAAACTTCCTATATAAAGATGACATACGTCCGTTTTCCACTATTAACTTTAAATTTTCGAAAATACCAAAACATTAATTTTTTCGGCATATTCCTACTATTACAAAATTTACAAAATTGAAGAGAGATTTTTCCTTCAAGTAATTTTTGAATTATTGAATAACGAAAAATTGAGAAAAAAATCTACTTTGGGAGGAGATAGCTGGCAGCTGGGAAGAATATGTGGCAAGACAGAAAAGCTAACCCAGTACAAAAAAAATTAGAAACCTAACTAGTACGAGAAAGTCTCTGCCATTCTGTATCACCACGAGTTTTTGTGCAGTAGATACTTTTACTTTCTCGTATACGTACGTGTATACGGAGTAATATACATAGTATAGAGAAAGTTATGTAATGCTGCGGAAAATCAATTTCAAAATTTCAACGAAAATTCACGAACTGGGGTCTTCTGATACCGAAAAAGCGTTGGTTGTTTTTGAAAACGTCCGGCGGTCCTCTCTCTCTCCGTTCGTCCGTCTGTCTATGAACACCAAAGGCACCTAAAACATACGCAGTTTTTTTTAAATGGATATTTTCTGGCGGCTATTATGTGGCTTGACTCAAAACGCGGGATTTTGGAAAACATTCTTAAAAATTAGAGGGTACTTTACATGACGCCTCACAGACATTTTGAAACTTTTCTCAAAAATTTCATATGTTTTCTTTACATTTCCTGTCTGAATAAATTAAAATAGACTTCTAAAGATAGAATAGATCTGTTTTTCACTGTTAACTCTGAATTTTCAAAAATTGCAAAACTTTGAATTTTTCACCGTTTTCCTACAATTACGAAAATGAAGACAAATTGGATATTATTCTTTCAAATGAAACTTGTTCTCCATAATTTGTTCTTTCATTAAGGTAATGCACATTTTTTTGAAAAATTTAGTATTTTTGTGTGCAATATGTGCAATTTGAAAAAATAACAAAAACAATTTCTCAAAAACGGCTCCAAATTGTTTCTTTAAACTTTTGGTAGGGATAGTGCTAAATGTACTCTGCGAGATAACATAAATGCCACATCGCTCCATTCTTTTGTTTAAAAAACTACAAAATGTATTTTTTGACTAGTCTCTCACGTCGTTAATATTTACGTTAGCGGTTAGCGCCGATTTATATAGTACATTATTGCATTTGTGCGTGAAATTGTTTTCCAGAAAATTTATTTGAAAAGGAACTTCAAATTTTGCATTTACATTACAGCTTAAACGATTGTATGTTAGAAACGGCTTCAAATTTTTCTTCGAAAATGTCCGTAGAAGACGAGCTTCTACTTATCTTTAACATTTTAAACTAATATTTTAGTTCTGCCGTTAAGAAACCGAAAAACTTATATTTAAAAAAATGCACTTTGATACTAGGTGGCAAGAGAATGGGCGAATACCTGGGAAACTAGCCCGATACGAAGAAATTAGAAAACTAAGTAGTACGAGAAAGTCTGTGCCATTTTGTAACACCACTAGTTTATTCTGTGAGTGATTAAGGATTAATGTACCGACACTAGTTCAATCTTTCGCCACCACGTACCAGCACCAAAATAAGCCAAAATTATTTTACTAATAACACCTGAACAAATAGTCTGATTTTAAATCAGTAAACGGCATTTGTTTTGAGTTTAATAAATAATTTACGCTACGAAGCCTCTTTGAAAAATTTGGAATTTTTTTGGAATAGTTTCGATAAGAAATTAAAAAATGTGAGCTTATCGTCCAAATCAGGTGAATAGGAATAAGATAAGTTTGTAATTTCTTTCTAGATGTTTACATGAATAGTCCCATAAGATGATAAACAATAATTTTCGTCAAAATGTTGGTTGTAAAGAAGTGGTTTTTAACGAATGAATCATTTTTTATATATTCTATGAAATCAACTATTATCAAATTAGAACTATTTATTAAATATAAACTTTCGAGTTCATCTTTATCAGAAACACCGTAATTGTTATCTTTTTTTGTAGACCAGCATCATAAACGACCTCTTTTGTTGCAATAAATTGTAATGGCATTTCACGGCATAATGATGACGTATTAGCAGAAACTACTATTATAATTTGATTATATATTTTTTAGATGGTTTTTGTCAATATTTTGTTTTAATTAAATCTTTATTGAGATCATGATAATGAAAAATTGAAAAATTAGGCAACTTTCACAAAACAGAGGTAGCAAAGCAGTCGTACATTTTCTTACCAAACGAATTCTTTTCTCTTTTGATGTTACAATTATCCAAAAACAATTTAAGTTGTTATCATAGGAAGAAGGATAATGCGGTGAATGAAATGTTCCACTAGTTTCAGTTAACATATTATGACATGTTTCTTGTGCAGTACAAGTTCTGTTATCACTAGTTAAATGAAATCCATCTGGACAGGAACACTGATGTGTACCATCGCTGTTTTGACAAAAAACCTGGCATTCATTGTTGAATTCACAAGGGAGATTAAAGCCTAGACAAAAAAATAGTTAATTATATAGATGATACAATTACAGTATACAGTGAATAAATGCTTCAAAAGTCAATCATCTAATAATCTATTACCTCGTGAAGGTAAGGAGAGCATATTCAATTCTTGGTAGCTGATTGGTGATAAAGTCCAAGTGTCTTCACTTTCCCAGCCACAAGGTGATGTATGGGAACATCCAAATGGTGGAATAGCTCTTGTTGAAATTGGTGCTATTGATAGTCAATCAAATTTTCGTATTGATGTAATGTGTGCGGCATTTTAGTAACATTTTATAACGCAGCAAATGAAAAAAGTACAAAAATAATCAATTCATCTGTGCAATTATCACCTACATATTTTTTTTTTACTTATTTAAGGCTGCTTTTCAACTATTATGGTCATTTAGCGACCACTGAAAATAACATTGGGTTTGCAACTTTGGGGGTAAGGCCACGTAGTACACCTCCCATGCTTGTATACTGACATACACAAATATCCACGGCCCGGGCGGGATTCGAATCCGCGGCACTTCAGGCGCGAGGCAGCGTCAACCCTTCAGTCTTCGCGACCTGTGCTACCCAGGCCGGTGGATTGGTGATAATAGTTATCTGTACATTAGGAATAGTATTAATGCACAGGCCTTACGTTGCTCAGCATGTCCGGGGGCTGCCCCGCTGTTGGGAGATACCTGGATGAGAAAAACTACGCAAGCCAACGTGTATGTCTGCGCCGAATCGCATCGTTGAACGGGGAAAGAACACTTCCATGTCTCATGATAAAAACATGCACTACGCTTTCGAAACTAATGACCATAACATTTGACGCGGCCGGATACATAGAATAAAGCACACACACACATGTATTTTAATAAGTCTAAATTGTATATTAATGTATCACCTGCAAAAGAAGAACACAAAAATACAGTGGCACATTTAAACACTAGTGAATTTAGATAGCAGAGCCCAACTTTGTTCAGTTGCGTTGCGTAGACCACGATTGATACTGAAGAATATTCCAGGAATTGGAACATATTCCAGGTCTCGTGACCGGTCACAATAAGAACACACACATTTATAGTGCGTAGCGGGACACATTTCGCCTCATCATCAGTGGCAAACGATGCACGAGCGCTTACAAAATTAATTCCATGTTATTGTGGAAGAACAACAGTGGCGGATCTTCAGGGGAGGCGAGAAATCCCCTCCTCACTTGTTTTCTTCGTCTGGATATAATTACCAAATGAAAGATTTGCTTGCCAGCAGAACTTTGACCTTCTCTCTTCCACAGTAAAAACATACACGTTCTAGAAAATGTTGATGTACTCTTTCCTTCACTCTTCAGAGACCTAAACATCAATTATTGTTAAAAGTCTAGCTCCTCTTCGTTGCTGCCCAACCCTCCCACATACCAAATGGCATTTTTTTCAGTCCTTAATACCAAATCGTTTGTTTATTTGATGCTTTGATCGTTTCCATCAACCGATCCGACTGTTTCCGACTGTTTTTATGAAGAGTATCCTAATGCACAAGAGTATCAGTGGTACTTCTCCTCCACACGTCATATACAGTTTTATTGATATATTACTACATCAAATCTCAAAACCTCCTGACCGCGTGACGGGCACTGAACAGTTTACGTTCGGTGATGAGACTGCCATCTCGCAGCTTCCGAGTCTCCTGGATAAAATTTCGGGTCACCGTCCCTCGGCCGGCAACCTTTACCAGGTTAGGATTTCTGCCACTCTCGTTCGAGGCCATCTTCTCCACGTCAGAGGACTTCTTCGACAACTTGCTGTTGCAACCCTCATCTAGCCGCTCTTCTGAGCAAGGCAGCCGTCGGCATATCTCTCTGTATCACAGGAGTACTGAAACGCCACCTCCACATCAAGGTCACGTTTGCCCCAGTTGGCAATTCAGCATTTAACTGTTATTAACTGTTATAACATGAAGACTACGTTTGAAGAGTTAAAAACTAAAAACTCATTCAACATACAAGATATTGAATAATTATTTCAAAGATATTATTATTACTCGTACAATAATATTAATTTTTCTCGCAGACTCACTGGAGACGACGCTGTTGACCCATTAACAGCACGAAAGCAATGAGTCAACGTTCTTACATCAGTTGTTGCGTAAACTATGTTAAGCTTGTACAACCATGTCAATTTACAGGAATTAAAAAAATGTTTAATAATTTATAGTTAATTAATTGCCAGATTTTAAATATATTTCCACGTTTTGTCGTTAAGAAAATGGATGAGCAGGCTTTACGCGACGCCAGTGCATACATATTAAATACAATTCGATTCGTAGCTCAACAGAAAAGGACTAACAATTTATTGCTAATTAATCTCAGTGTTAATGTCGATTTTATAAATAGATTTTTAAATTGTTGAAGTATTTGACAAAATGGTCATAGAAAAATATATTTTTTGCATCAGAACCTGTAAAAAATAATAATTAATTGTCACAATTTCGAATTACACACATAAGTTCAATTCAATCCAGATGTCGATGGAAACTCTAATAATTTGTTGGAACTAAATTGCTAATTATTTATCACTATTTCGATCTTTTTGCAATACATTTTCCTTGAAAAAACTAGTGTGAACAACTATACAGTACACATTATTGATTATAAAGTATTTTCTGAGTGAAATCTGTTCTTCAAAATTAGATCTTTAAATTAATGTCATGTACATTTTTTTGAAAATATTTGCAGTTTTTGTCTAATGTTAAGTACTGTAAAATAGGGCAATTCATAAAAATTACGTAAACAATATTTTGAAACAGTATAATTTTAGCTGTTTCTTTACGTAGAACAAAACAGAGAGGTAGACCCCGCGAGAGTCCCTGGTAGATATTTTAGACACTAATAGCATAGCATCTGAGAAGGGTGTGGCAACACCGAAAAGCTATCCCTGACTAAAAGGAATGAGAAACTATTTAGTACAAGTCAGTCTGTATCACTTCTAATTACTTTTTTTGAATATTCGTAGTTACGTAGTGTTGAAAAAATATTGTATTGATGCGGCGAAGGAAGTGTTTATTCAACAGAAAAATAAATGAATGCTATTGAAAAAAAATATTGCTCTTAAAAGAAGAAGTAATTTTCTTTCTCTAATGTGTTTTATAGTCAGAATTCACGTTTGATCCTTGATTCAAGAAAGATGCTCTCATCTGCTCGTCTGTTTGGCGCTGGACCTAGGATTTCCATCAAAATGCATATTCCCTGATCCATTCCCTGACCTCGCAGACTTTCTAATTTGAATTTCATATTTCAATTTTGCGCGGTACTTTCCAATTAGCCCCAACTACATTTTAGAATTTACCCAGGAATGGCAACTGAGACAAAACAATTCGTTACTGAACCGCCGTAACAAAATTATTTAGATGCCAAACGGACTTAGATGTTTATGAATGTGATTGAAACCGCGGCTATTAACGTATATCGCGTATGAATGTCTAAAGCCCAGAGCTGGAAAAATAAAAAAAATACAATCAAGGGTACCATTTCTTGATAGAACTAATAATGAAACTAGCGGAGCCAAACATTGTCAGAAGTGCTGCAAATGCCAATCGAGTACACACTCGTGTACTACGAGTAACGGGAGTGCATATTCTCAGTGATCTTGCTGTCTTAGATCCGTAAATACAAAGCCAAAAGAAAAGAAAATGCTGCTAAAGTCGGGAATTCAGATAGGAAAGTAGACGCAAATTGTGACAATTGCATCCGCTTTATTAGCAAAGAATAAAGGCAGAAGCCAAACCACCACTCTTTGTTCTAAAACATTTTGTAGCATAAATAAAAATAAAAGTTTTTTATTTGAAAAAGACAAAAAGATAATTAAAAAGATAATAAAAAAATATAATAAACTAAAAACAAAAATGCCAAGCGAAGAGAAGTTAAAAAGGACTCGAGATTCCTCAATGACCCCGCATGGTTGATCTACTAACGTTGGTGTGATGGTGTTGGTGGAAATGAGCTGTTTTATTTGATATTTTTTGCTTGCAACGATTTTGCTTAGTTGTGTTTGGCGCTCCGTGTTCCATTCGCGACTTTCTTTGTATGCTCGTATGCAGCATGTTATTTAATTACGTGTTGGATACTGTGAAGTAGTATTTAAGAACAGCAGTGCTCGATTATGCAAAGTGAGTACGCGTAAAGAAAATTTGACCATCTGAACAGAAACTGGGCTTTGTTCAAATAAATAAAAGTTTTAGACGCTCTTTTAATAGGTACGTTAAAAAACAAAATATTTAATAGCTAATTTGCTTTGTGGGTGCAACTAAGTGAATGCTTTTTATGGATTTGTGTGTTTGCTGTGTTCATGCCAAATTGATATTGTATAGAAAATTAATGGACTGAATGATATGAAACATTTAAAAGAAAAGGTGCCAAATTATTAGTTTCTTGTTGTACATTAAATTTATTCATAGTCTTCAATTCCCACCCCACCACCCCTCCACTTTCCATTCAAGATTTTCTGCCCCCATCAAATTGTCTCTGGCGCCGCCCCTGCCTGCCACGTAAACAAATATCTGGTTTTCTCACCCTTACATCTCCTCCGAGGCAAACGTCACTCCACCAGCAGAGGCTGAAGGCCCATTCACAACGCAGACAAAACATAAGCATGGCGTTCAAAAAAAGTTAGGACTACGTCCACAAGTTGACTCATTCACAATGCGTTCGCATAAGCATAACACTTAAGACGTTAACTTAAAAGCTTACAAGCTTCAATCTTCTGTGCTTATGCGTAAGGAAGACATAAGAAATGAACGAATCACAGTACGGTAACTCAAAATCGAGAATCGAAATAGGATCAAAGTTGATGGGCGAACTAACGCCATATGGGTCATGGACAAAGCCGATATCTCGAAATCAATTCTCACATGCAACCAATAGTAAACTAGAATGTCTATAGAAACTCGTATTTTGCTTACATTTATGTTACACATTGTGAATACTTGAGTCTATCACTTCTGTTAATGTTAACGTTTCATTGTGAGTGGGCCTTGATAGTAGCGGAGCAGCGCACGAGCGACGCCAGCAGGTGGCGATTTTCGTGTTTCGATAGGCCGTAGGATCTTGTAACATCTGAATTCTAATTGTTGCAAAAATACTACTTGTAGCGCTTCGCAGCATTTTACAGATCACTTTTATGACTTCTTATTGATTATTTCGTGTTCCTGGGTGCGTCAACTGTTCAGATCATTAGTCCCAAAAGTGAGGTGCGTGTTTTCCCTCGGGAGGCGGATATCATTTCCCGATAGATCGTGTGATCTGGCCCAGGCCTATGTGTCGGCTATTGGGGTTTTCTCCAACCAGGTATCTCGCGCCATCGAGACACCGCAACACCCAGGGCAAGCTGTAAGCTCCCGATCGGTCTCCCGGCGTGTGTAGTGCACGTTAGTGTGTGTGTGTGTAAGAAAAGGGTGACGGTAGGACGAGGAAGGAAAGATCGCGCTCGGCCCATGTCCTGTTTGTCAAGTTTCGTCTCCAGCATTCTGCGGGTGGTGATAAGAGAAACCACTGAAACCTACCAATTAGGACAACCGGCCACTGAAATTCTGCTCCCGAAGCAGCGGCTGAATTCGACCTAGCTATGAAACCAGCGCCGAAAATGCTGCTACCGTCGAGACTCGAAGCCTAAGGCGTCAAAAGCATTGCAGGAACAGTATTGCCATCTGAGCCATTTATTATGAGTTTGGAAGATGTTGAAAAAGATGGTGAAATTCCATGTCATTCCGAGTATCCATCACGTTGAGTGTTGATGTGTTGGTGTTGGTATAATCGTAAACTGCGGTAATAAAATATATACCGTCTGTTTAAAATGAAATTAAATAATTTTGATGACGTCATTGAATTGCAAATAATTTATCCAAGAGACCGTTTTTACTTTCTCGCTACTGCTTACGGAGGGGAGAGGAAGTTATATAATGCGCGAAAAAACGGCGAATGGTCGGCAGAAAAACTCTTATTACAGGGCACTGGTAACAAAAAAATGGACAAATCCAGTTGCTAAATTTAGAAAAAAAAATCACCAACACGTGGTGTAGTCCGAATTCATGTTTTGTGGGTCCTTGATACTGAAAAATCCAATGACAGAAAAACATGTCTGTCCGTTCTTCTGTGAACAACGCTAGTGGTTAAACCGTTCAACTGATTTTCATCAAAACTGATACTCCCCAATCGATAGGGCTGATGTTTCGACCCCTTGGATTTGAAACCGATATTTCAATTTTGGATGGTACTTTGGGGAGTACTTTACATGACACCCCTTCGACATTTTCAATTTTTTTTAAATGGCTCCATCATTTTTTATTAAATTTTGTTGCTGGATAGTGTGAAGGACGTTTAAGAGAATGGCGTAGGTATCACTATCCTTGAAAACTCTGATAATTCGAAAATTGAAAAAATTCAATTTTTTACGGTGTCATGCTACAACTCAGAGAGATAGAGTTGATAGACAGATAGACAGAGAGATAGAAATTTTTCCCTTAATAAAATCTATTTCTTAAAGATAAATTTTGATATAAGGTCATGTTCAATTTTTCGAATAATTGAGTACTATTAGCGTAATTATGCGTGAAAGTACGGGCGAGAAAGTACGAGCTGTTTTAGCGCCACTATTTTCTCAAATCAATAGATTTTTTCGTAGTGCTTGAGAATTGAATTTAGTTGCGCAATTTAGTTTACGAACACGAGAATTAGAAATGAAATAGGGATTTTGCAGGCTTTGTTTCTAATTGCCATCCCTGAATTTAACTTACGCGTGTTACATACATTTTTATTCACTTATTAAACGTGACGAGCAGTTAAAAGTGTGTGACGTACTATGGACAGAAATGCGATATATGCATGGTTTTTTGAGATCTGGGATGTCTGTTCTAATTCACATTTATATTAGGTTGAATTATGAATTAAAGCAACGATCTTTTTGATCAGAACAGGTATGAAAATATTCTCTCTCCTGTAATAAAAACTGTTTGAAAAGGCAAATCAGCTACAGATTTATGCTATTATCCCGAGAGCTTTACGTGAAGAAATCGACTTACCTCTTCGGTAAAATGAAAACTATTTTTCGAATTTCAACATTCCCGAAAGAGCTCAAGAAATCGTAAACAGAAGTTACATTTATGTCCAGAAGTAAAACTAGGAAGGAGCCATTTTAGCATTTTCTCAGAGGATCAGGGAAATTGGACGAAAAACCTGATCGAGATGTGTATCATTGACCCGGAAGCTGAAATACAATATTTGTTACATGCGTTTTTAGTCTTTTATATTTATACAGACTCAACGGTAACAACTGCAGTAGATATATTTGTTAAAACGATTATTAATTTACCTTTTGAAGTTCAGAATAGTCTCTAATTGTGTAGAAACAGTTACGTAGAAGACAATATTTTACTTACAACTTAACTTGTACATTGATTTTAAATGTTTTTAATGTTAATGTTATATTTTCATATCATTTACATTGAGCAATGGATCAAATTTAAGTTCTGTGTGTGTTGGCGTCGCCTCAAGCTCAGCTTGTACTTATTTTCACAACGAAAATACTTGGGAATTAATTCTGAAACGCAGTAATTAATTAGCAATTAATTATTAGATATTTATTAATTACAGACAGTCAAGTCGTAATATTTTTTTGTAAATGGCGCAGCGTTTCGCAACAATATTGTTGGCAATGACGACGCATATATTTAAGCAGGTACAACTAAAACAGTAATAAAAATACTGTAATCCATTAGCATCGGTCTCAGAAACGTAGTGATATGTAACAAAAAATATTACGAATTGTCTGCCTATAATTAATCGATATTGTGATCCATAAAATTTAGACAGGCGGTAACAAAAATAACCCTATATAATTATTACACAGTTTCTGTCGAGTTACGGATCGAATTTAAGTTATGTGGGCCGTTGCGTCCATCAAAATAATTAAACCAAAGTTCTTTAAATAAGTAGAAATTTCCACACCAGTTATAATTAATTAGTAACATAAAACAAAATTCTCAGAAAATTAAAATTTTCTTTCGTAATAAAAAACAATGCATGGCGCATCGTATCATAATACAATCACATCTTCAGTCAGATGAAGGTTTTGTAAATTTATAATAAGGATGTGCTGAGAATTGAATTTACAAAACTAAAAATAATATGTTTTTTAGAATTGAGATTAAAAAATTTGAATTCATAGTAGAAATTTGAGAAGGTTGAGATTTACAGTATACATTAATAGAACATGAAGATTCCTTAAAAACTGAAAAAAAAAAAAAAAAACAGGCATAGAGACACGAGACATAAGGAGTTGTCTGAAAATGTACAATAAAATTAATTTTATTGTCTTTTTTAATAAATCTCTCATTTTGTGAGTATTTTCCTCTCTTCTATTGATCGTTTATAATTGACCTCGAAACTTCAAGTCTCAACAATATCACTACAATCACATTGGTCTCTTTATTTGGACAAACAACTGCAAAGTTCACATTAAAATTTATGAAAACTAAAAACTTGAATACTTACAAATAATTGTGTGGTTGTCATGAAGTAATATTTTTCCAAGAGAATTTGACATTGAATGTAATTCAACCTCAACTCGATCTAAACTGTTAACTGAAACCAATAAAACAAGAATTTATAATGTTGAAGGTCATTCAGTACTCTAAATTTCTATTTGAATTCAGTAATGTAACTTTTGTTCTTCATATAATAAATCAAATACGAAGTTAATGTTGCTTTTAAAATTTTAATGTTAATAAGTTTTACTATACATTATTCTCCTAAAAAATTAAAACTTACCCCGGTTTGAAGTTTCTGGCATTTTGAAAACTATATTCACATCAGGTATTTCTAAACAAAAAAAGTTATAATATATTGCAGTAATACATTCTCGTTAAATATATATATATATATATATATATATATATATATATATATATATATATATATATATATTACTTTTATTTCTACGATGTAATAATTTCAATTTAGTGATATTAAAAAATAAATTTCAGAATATTTACCTGATGTACTTATTACTAAACTCAGCTGCGCAACAAATGATAGTACTAATATTTTCTCCATCATGAAAACAAAAATAATTATTTTGGCTATTATTGAATTTTGCTCACTCTTTTTCGATCATATCGAGTCTTGGGTCACTTAGTAATAACACGATTTTGTTCTGAGAAGTCCGAATTCTACTTCTAGTACGACACCGTCTCTACCGTCTTACACTATAATAGACCCTGCTTCTCACAGCAAATACCCTGAACTGAAATCTTTCCTCTCCGGCGAGTCTTCGGAGCGATAGCGCACGAAACGTTCTCGGAAATAAGAGATAGCTCGCCGTCACATGTTGGCTGGCTCATGATGCAAAGATGCATATCTTTGCTCCGTGCAATGTCTGCAGGCAATTTCTTTGTATTACAGGCTGACTAACTCACTAGAACAGCCATCCCGACAGTAGTTTTAGTACAGTTTTCCAGCGTTTACGAGGAACAATGTTGAGACAAACCTTCCGTTTCTTATGGCCTGTAACGTATACCACCTGCACACGCCACATCCAGTGTATTGAATTCCTTTCTTAACGTCTAAATATAACCTTAATATACACTAAAAAACAAATGACAAGGACACTAAATAATAACTAAAAGCTCACATTTCTCAGCTCAATTTACAACTAGTATTAAGGAATGACTTAGGCTTAATGGTTGCGAATAACATATCGTACCCCCAAGTTTTTCTGCTGTTTTGTAAAAAAAATCTGTTCCTTAAGTATTTATTTCTGTTCCATTAGTACATTTTGTTTTGTTTTTTTGTTGTTTTTTAACCGTGCGCTTTCCAATAAGCGTTTGCCACCCCACTGGATGTGACGGGTCGAGAAACATCCCTGAGCCTCGCATTGTTATCAAAGTTATCGAAATCGGCCACAAACTGCGCAAGATGTGGTTTCAGCGGATGGTGACGCAACGTTTGCCTGTGGCAACTCTGTCTTCTCATTGGCGCTTCTGCATCCCTTCTCCTCCTTTCGTTTCGCTTTCGCCTCCTCTTCTTTCGGCTTAAGGCCTGGGAATCCCAGAGGTCACGTGCTAACGGCTGTACACTCCGGAGCGGGGTGCGGGGAAAGACGGCTCGGCCACGCTACTCGTGCAAGATTGCCAACTGTCCTGATCCAGAACGTCGTCATTTAACGAGGCATGGCTTATCAGTATTGACAAGAACCTCTTAAGCGCATGGGACTAGTAATAGTTCTTTGTTATCTATTTTTTCACTTGTTTTGTGTGTTGTTGCGAAAGTTTTGAGTTTCTCTTTATACAGTATTATATAGTATAACATGTAGGCCTTCTCCCCCCCAAAAAAATCACCGTTTCGAAACGATAACACAATAATCAGAATCCAAAAAATGTTCGTGTATAAAAATGTGACATTGCGAGTACGTGATTTGTGGTAGTGCATGAACTGTATGGGAGTGGATGACATAGCAAGGAAAAGCAATTAAAAATCCTAATGCCCTCTAGAAACTCTAAAAACTCGATTTCTTTCTAATGATTGCCTGAAGAGAGCGGCAAATCGGTCTTTAATTAAACAATGTGGCAGTAAAAACATAAGTATTGCCTATTTTTCAATTAATTTGTGTTTATTGTTGTCTTTGCGAGAGTAAGCAATGCAAGATTGGCAATTCTCAAAGAATATACAGTAGGTATGTATATTCTAATATGGAGTTCTAAAAATTATAAAACTCTCTGTAGATGGGTGTGGGTGGTGAGACGGGGGCTAAGAAACCTTATAAAAATTATTTTATATAGAGTTATAGTGTAATTACTCATAAACGTTTTGGTTCAGGGGAACTTTTTACTATCTTATTCGGGGGTATCCTTTATCAGTTATGCTTCGATAGTTCCGTACGGCGAGAACCTAGAACAGATAGGGTTTGAAAGATAAACCCTTCCAGACATTAGTTAAGACATATACGAGCTTAGATTACGAGCCATTCCGTCTTCCCAAGCTTCAAAGTTAAAATCTTGGGCCACGATTGACGAGATTTTTAACTACTCATAAATTTTGATTTAATTTTATTTCGTGTAAAACAGCCAAAAACGGAACTTTATTAATTTGCACTGTCTGCCAATAATTTTATATATATATATATATATATATATATATATATATATATATATATATATATATAATCTTATAAGGTTATTTACATGATAAGAAAATCCTACCGATTGTTTGTGTTTCTCTAGGGTAATCTCTGGAATGAGTGAATCGTTTCAATATTGTTTACTCTCTTCTTTAAAAAAAATTATCGTTCCATAAACTTTGCCTTTCGAGGAGGTTGATTATATATGTGGGCCCAAAGTTAACACATTACGTCAGTGTCTAGTACTTTGTAAACGGACCAAAAATTGCTGGACCAACGTGTGAAAGAATTATAACCCAAATATATAACACATACTAATTAAGACTGAAAAAATCAAGTTTGAGCTTAGAAAAAAGAACAAAATGAAGAATTTAAATATTTTACATGCATTTTTATGTCACCAAAATTGGACTTACAATCAGCGTAAGTCAAATTCGTTCAATACTAAAACATTTTTTTCACCAAATGACGATTGGTATGTGTACGTGCACGAGTACTACGTGTATTATGACCAACGTGTTTAATGACTAACGTTGTCATTAGTTACCAGGATGGCCTTCTCCAATGGGAAGATTGTGCACGCCTTAGCGGGCAGCAATAGTCTGCAATCTCTATTTTCTGCGCATGCGCAGATGCACAAAAGGGACGCGAAACTTGAACTGCGCAGGCGCAGACGATCCATAATACTGTCACTTGCTTTAACGTCCGAGGGTGCAAAAACGTGCCAACAATAATTCGTTGCGTAATTTGAAAGCCTGTGTAACGTGCGATGACTGATGAATTTACTCAAAATGTGATACCATACCTCAGTTGAGAAAGCACTTGGCAAAAAAAAAAAAAAAAAAAAAACCCTCATATTGAGCTGCTGGCAGAGGAAGGTGAAACGAATCTAGACACTTTTACTTGCGACCTCTCCCCTCTCTCTTCCGCGGGAGGGCGCTTTCGTCGGCGCGGGGCGATCCGGCATAAAACCCGCCCGCTCGCGACACTCGCCGTGCTTACGAATGACACAACATAGCTCCCAGTAGGTGGCCCACATCTCGGCGACCTGTCCCACTTGAGCAGACTCGCAGCCAGGCGGCGTTGGATATGCTCGCGGTGGTGCTCGCGTCTTTTCCCTCCGTCCCCCTTCTTTCCTCCCTCCCCTTACTTCCTCCCACCGCCTCCATCCTCCCCTTCTTGACTTCTACCCTCTCCCTCCTTCCTCCTCCTCCTCCATCCCCTCCCCTCCTTCTTCTCTCCTCCTTAATTCCTTCCCCTCCCCTTCTTTCCTCTCCACCTCCCTCCTTAACATCTCTCTACCTCCTTATCAGCTCTGCCCACCCCCTCGCGCTCCGCTCACTACTCTGCCCCCCGTCAATACAATAATAAACCAAATAGCCAATATATCACACAAATTCTACCAAAACCTAACAGACATTCCAGCAGCATCGCATTTCAAACTAGCGAAAATTTCAACCCACACCCAAATAAAAATATATTCCCATTTGAAGCCTTTCTCAAAATCTTAGATCACTATGATACTTAACCCAAAGGTTCTCCCCCAGAGTATCCTCACAAATGTATAGATTGTTACCTTATATACTGAACTGGCTTAAGTATGAAAATACATCTGTAAAGAAATTATACTAAACGATGTATTCCATCTAAAACAAATAAATATGTTTAATAAAGCCCTGCCCCCTTCGCCTCTCCTCCCTGCGCCCCTTTCTCATTCCCGTCCTCGGCCCTCTCTCCCCTCTTCCACTCAGCCTCTCCCACCCCCTCCCGCCCCCTCCCCGCCCCCGCCCTGCCTGGCGTACCGCAGGGGAGCGATGTGTGCCAAGTGGGAGAGGCGGTTTCACTAGCGCCCTCTGCAGTCTCACGACGGCGACCACCTGTGAAAGCGACTGGACTCGTGGGGTGCGAAATTACAGGAAATTATGGTTCATCGGTTATCACAAATTTACATTTCAGAAACTTTTTCATATATCATAATGGACGATACATTGATAGAACTCAGATCTCTCAGCGGCGCAGCAGAAGCAGTAGTAGCAGTAGTAGCAGTAGCAGTAGTAGCAGTAGCAGTAGTAGCAGTAGTAGCAGTAGCAGTAGTAGCAGTAGCAGTAGTAGCAGTAGCAGTAGTAGCAGTAGCAGTAGTAGCAGTAGCAGTAGTAGCAGTAGCAGTAGTAGTAGTAGCAGTAGCAGTAGTAGTAGTAGCAGTAGTAGCAGTAGCAGTAGTAGCAGTAGTAGCAGTAGTAGCAGTAGCAGCAGTAGCAGTAGCAGCAGTAGCAGCAGCAGCAGTAGCAGCAGTAGCAGTAGCAGCAGTAGCAGCAGCAGCAGGAGCAGGAGCAGCAGCAGCAGTAGCAGCAGCAGCAGTAGCAGCAGCAGCAGCAGTAGCAGCAGCAGGAGTAGCAGCAGCAGGAGTAGCAGCAGCAGGAGTAGCAGCAGCAGGAGTAGCAGCAGCAGTAGTAGCAGTAGTCGTAGTAGCAGTAGTCGTAGTAGCAGTAGTGGTAGTAGTAGTAGTGGTAGCAGTAGTAGTGGTAGTAGTAGTGGTAGTAGTAGTAGTGGTAGTAGTAGTGGTAGTAGTGGTAGTGGTAGTAGTGGTAGTGGTAGTGGTAGTAGTGGTAGTGGTAGTGGTAGTAGTAGTAGTGGTGGTAGTAGTAGTGGTAGTAGTGGTAGTGGTAGTAGTGGTAGTGGTAGTGGTAGTAGTGGTAGTGGTAGTGGTAGTAGTAGTAGTGGTGGTAGTAGTAGTGGTAGTAGTAGTGGTGGTAGTAGTGGTAGTGGTGGTAGTAGTAGTAGTGGTAGTGGTAGTGGTGGTAGTAGTAGTGGTAGTAGTAGTGGTGGTAGTAGTAGTGGTAGTAGTAGTGGTGGTAGTAGTGGTGGTAGTAGTAGTGGTAGTAGTAGTAGTGGTAGTAGTAGTAGTAGTGGTAGTAGTAGTAGTGGTAGTAGTAGTAGTGGTAGTAGTAGTGGTGGTAGTAGTAGTGGTGGTAGTAGTAGTGATAGTAGCAGTGGTGGTAGTAGTAGTGGTGGGAGTAGTAGTGTGGTAGTAGTGGTAGTAGTGGTAGTAGTGGTAGTAGTGGTAGTGGTAGTAGTACTATTAGCAGTAGTAGTAGTAGTAGTAGTCTAGATTTCTCAAAATGAGAACTGAACATTCTTTCTTTGCTTCTCTGTGAAAATGTAAGTCCTCATGTTGATTCGACCGCCTTCACTGAAAGACGGAAGAGATAAAATTGTTATTGAGGTCCACAGGGTAAAGGTCAGGAACTTTACGATAATGCAGTAGCAAGTTGTTGTAACCTTCGATGCAGATGCGTGGGCATATTCGCATAATTCTTTGAAACAGAAGACTTATTAATAGAGCTTGGACGTGCAGGCATTTATTTTACTTAAAATAAGTAAGCAAAATCTATTTTTTTACTGAAATAGGAAGGCAAAAAGGCAGTTTTTCTAGCTACAGTTGGGGTACAAAAGAGCATGTAAACAATGAAAACTTACATTTAACATAAATAACGTATGCAAAAAATAATAAAAAAGATTCACATTTTTATTCTAACTCTAAAATTTACGTTCGCACCTACGTCTGATATTTTCTTTGCGATCTTGAATCCACGTGACCAATTAGTATGATCACTACGAATTCGTTGTACTCGTGATGTTGTCTCCTCCAAATGCTTTTCTGGACTTCCTTTTGAATCTTTACATGACATAAGTAAAAACGCAATAACTCGTATATTTTTCATTCTTCGTACTTGTGTAATCGTTAGCATTGAAAAGGGCATATCATATACAAAGAGATCGGTCTTCGAAAGGGATTGGGGGCTCAAAAGTACGATAGGATTCCTCGCCAGCGAGCAAAGCCTATCACCATCAATGAAAATAATCTTGAATGATATAATCTTACTTTTTACTTTCCCGTATATGTACGAATATTCGGAGTAATATAGGAAACGTTATGTAATGGTGCGTAAAATCGATTTCGAGATTTCAATGGAAATACCTTTTATTGGGGGTCCCTTGATACCGAAATAGTGTCGTGTTTTTTTTACGTCCGTCTGTCCGTCTGTCCGTGAACACTACTAGCACCTAAACCATGCGTAGAATTGTTTCTAAATTGAAGAAACCCCTGTCCATCTGGCTCGAGTTGAAACTTTAATATTTTGAAAAACACTCTTCAAAATTTGATGGTACTTTACATGAAGCCCTCCGGACGTTTCAAAATTTTCTCAAAAACAGCTCCAAATGTTTTGTTTAAATTTCATATAAGAATAGAGAAACATACACTTATAAACGAGGCATAGGTCCGATTTTCAGTTAACTGAGAATTTTCGAAAATTTCAGAAGTATGATTTTATTTCGGTATCTTCCTACAACTACAAAATTAAAGATAGAGATTTTTCATTCAAATTCTTTTTACAGTGAGATCTTTCATTAAGGTCAGGTACATTTGTTTGCAAATTTTAGTAGTTTTCGCGTAATATTGCCTGCAATATGTGCAATTTTAAAAAATAACAATTTTTTCTCAAAAACGGCTCCAAATTTTTCTTTAAACTTTTGCGAGGGGTAGTGCTAAATGTGCTCTATAAGATGACATAAACACCATGTTGCTGTATTCAGCTTTTTTTTCGAAAATTACAAAAAAATAATTTTTTAGTTGTCTCCCATGTCATTAATATTTATATTAGCGGAAATTTTTCACATTATTATATTGATGAGTACATGTGCTTTAAACAATGTCGTATAAAATTTCTTGCAAACTACTGTTTTCTGTGAAAACTAGCTCAAAACTCCGTAATTTCAGAAACACTCAAACGCCATTTTCTCAAAAACGGCGCCAAATTCTTTCTTCAAACGTTCCGTACAGATAGTGCTAATTGCACCCTTTAATATAAAGGAAAAATTCATTTCGGTGCATTTCTTTTTCAAAAATTACCAAATGTAATTTTTTTGTAAACGATATCTCACGCTATTGTATTTGTGAGATAAAGTACTGAAAATGACTGCAATTTAAGTTTTCGAAAACTGTGAAAAAGAGCTTCAAATTTCAAATATACAGTAGTGCTTAAAAGCATTTTTTTTAAAACGGCTCCAAATTTTTCAAAGAAATTGCCATTTAAGACTATATTTTAGTATTCTTTAATATTCTTAAAATAATATTTCAGTTCTACTATTAGGAAACCTAACAATTTAGAAAATGTCAAAAAATGTACTTTAGGTGGCGATAGATGGCAGGTGGCAAGAGTGAGTGGCAAGTCCGAATCGCTAGCCGAGACCATAGAAAATAGAAAACTAATACAGGAAAGTCTGATCCATTCTGTAGTACCACTAGTTCATTTAGGTTTTTAATAGTGCCTGTCACTGTAGCCTCCACTTTCATAGGATGACAGAACATGACTGTGCCTTTGTGTTGTCCAGACTTTAGGTATATTAAAGAAGCGAAACACGACTTGTGTATGGAATGGGGCAAACATCTGTTTTTTAATGAAACTGAAATTTTCAACGAATTATATAGTATTGTATTGTATTAATTAACAAACTATTTAAGATTTCGTTAATGACCTCATAGTTGATGCGACAAAAAATCAATTAATTTAAGAACTTCAGACGAATTAGTAAGATATCTTTGCAATTTGTACAAGAAAAAGATTTATTGTGCTGTTAAACATTCAAAGAAATGATTGGGAGTCATTTTTGACAAATAATTGAAAATATCGTTAGGTATAGGCTTTATGTAAAGTACCCCCAAATTACCATATACGTTTCAAATTAGGCCGCGACATCAATCATCGATCGAATAATATACATTTTGGTAAACGGTCGTGGACTGCTGAAGTGCTAGTATTATTCCCAGACAGTGTCAGACAGAAATGGAGGGAGAGAAACAGACAAAGAGAGTGAGAGAGAGTCAGACAGACAGACAGAAAGAGGGAGAGAGAGACAGAAAGAGGGAGAAGGAGACAGAAAGAGGGAGAGAGAGACAGAAAGAGGGGAGGAGTGACAGAAAAAGGGAGAGACAGAAAGAGGGAGAGACTGAAAGAGGGGAGAGAGAGAGAGACAGATAGACAGATAGACAGACATAGACAGATAGACAGACAGACAGACAGTCAGACAAACACGGGGACGGGCAGACTCGCCGAAGACGGAAAGGCGGACTGCCAAAAACGACTTTTTTGGTATCAAAGAACACCGCATAAGGTGGATTCTAAGAAATTTTGCTACGCAGGGTCGTGCATGCGTGCACGTGCGTGGGAGTTGTCCGGTCGAGACGGATGTCGCGTGAAGTGTGCGCTGGTGGGACATGGAGGCGGGGGTCGCCGGCGCGATAACGAGGTCCCCCAGGCCACTTTCTTTCTGGCGACGGCGGCGAGAGGCCGCCACTGAATACATAGCGTGGCACTGGCAACGAATGGACAGCGCTCTTCTGCTCTAATGGGAATGTTGAGTTTACTAGCAAGCACACGCGAAAGCTCTCGCTAGCGGTAACCCTTTTCTCCCGGCCCTCACAAACCACACCGGCTAGGGTGGCTCAGGGGCACCAATGGGTGTCACTGCGGAGCCTTGACGTCCTAGGGTTCGAGTCCCGTCGATAGCAGGATTTTTTCGACACTAGTTAGGTCGAAGTCAGCCGCTGCCTGGGGGAGAATTATAGCGGCCTGCTGATCTGGTCGGTAGTTATTTCGTGGTTTCCCTATAAACACCAGGTGAGTGCCGAAGCAGTATCTTCAAAAAAGGGCCATGGACCGTGCGCTACCGCTCCTTCCTCTTCCTGGTCCTATCCTCACTCCTTACTTATAAACACTTATGCGCACATTATACTCCCGCACATGTCGAGATACCAGGCGGGAGCTTGTCGCTGCGTCCTCTCGCGATAAAATCATGCACCCGCTTACGGGATTAATGACCAGAGCAATTGAAGTGCCCGGAAACACTAATCAATCAAGCAAGGAAACAATTCGTGTGGAATATTAACAGGCCGAGAGATCCACTCGTGCAGTTTCTGGTTGGTGTATCTTGGGTTCGAGCCCCCCTGGTGGCCGCTTTTCGACAGTAGTTCTAGGTCGAATTTCGCTGCTGTCTGTTGAAGAATTCCGAGAGCCGGCTTGTTCGATCGGTTTTCCCGTTTTTTTCGATCAGAACCGATTAATTGCCAAAGCAGTGCCCTAAGAAAAGAGGCCGTGCGCAATCTCTGCTTCATTCTTGTCCTCCTCTCCCCTCCCCACAGTTTTATTTGAACATAAACGTCATCAAGACGGTGTGAATAAATGCAATATAGGATGCAATACCGTCAATAAATACATACAGAATACGGGTAAGTCAAATAATACACGTGGTCAGGGCGACCAGTAAATAAGGAACTATGTTTCATGGTCATGAGATTGACATTTTTATTGCGGTTAGGGGAGCTCAGCCCTTTGTACAAAACAGAGAATAATGTATGGAGGAGGCGGTGTGAGGTCTTGGCGGCGTCTTGTAAGATTGTTTTCAAATTCAATCTCTCTTACGCCGACTGGCATCGAGAACACTTCGGCTAGAGCACTATCGGTTAGGATGGAGATTATTTTCAATTAGAGGGAACACGGAATTGGGTCCGGTATTCTTCATCGTTTTATATTTTAATAATATAGAGATGTGAAAAATATTTTTTTGAATGGAAAGTTTAATTTAAATAGACTTCGTTCTCGAAACGGAATGTATAATAGGAAAAAGTCGTAGAGGGGGATTATATTCAACAATTCGTATTGAGCGTAGACAGTCACGACAGTCACATACTCGCATGCAGTAAGCATAGGAAACGTTGCGAACGCGTAATAATTTATTATATTATTTTTATGAAACCAACAACCCCGATGACATTTTGCAATCTGATTTTAACATTAGACGAGAATACGGTAGGAGGGACAGGGACACGAACAGCAAATAGAGAGGAGAGTCAAGAGAGATGATCCGGAGTACACCCAAGAAGCCAACGATGCGCGCAAAGATCGTGGTTTGCACGCTCACACTTCTCGATGGCTCAGCATTGAAATCTGCAGCAATTTGAAGAAGGGTTGAACTTCTGTCACGTGTAATGATGCCCTCAGTCGTCTTCGGTCCCGTCCTTGAACGATCTTTTGGCGGTCGCAAACGATGCTGGAGGTTTGATATTTTATCGGATTCCCGATATTCACGGTACACTCGTGAAATGGTCGTAGGGGAAAATCCAAATTTCATCGCGAACTCGGAAACGGTATGCCCCATCTCTCTTGCTCCGACTATAACACCATGTTCAAACTCACTTAAATCGTGATAACCTGACATTGTAGCAGCAGCAACCGATCTAACAACTGTGCTAGACTCTCACTGTCTTGAATAGGCGTTGCAGACCGGAGCGCTGTATTTTCATTGGTTCCAGATCTCATTATTTCAATACGCATGACTGCACCAGTTGTTTTGGCTCATCAGTATATATATATATATATATATATATATATATATATATATATATATATATATATATATACACACACACACACACACACACACATATATATATATATATATATATATTGTGGCGTCACCGATTAATTAAATATAATTTTATTATGGCATCGCCAATAACAAATGAATTTCTGCATCTGTAAATAGCTCGCGTCGAGAAGTAAGTGGGTCAAAGGGACGCGGCCCCCGCCGCGGAGGTTTCTTTAGTTCCGCATCGGGCCAGCCCCAAACGCACCCAGCCCCCTTCTGAGAGGCAACCCCGTTTTATGGCCCCCTCATAAATAGACATTCTAGTTTTCGGAGCCGTTCGCCGGCCCTCTCGCCGAACAAAGCGCCACCCTCGCGTTCTTTCTGCTGCCGCGCGACCGGACCGCGCCGCACCCCGAACGAGGGGTCGGCCGGGTGTCAATTAAAGACCACGACGACACATTTACGACGCGTCGTGAGCGAAACCTTTCTTGGCCATCAAACTGATCCCTTCTCGGACAATGCTAACTCCTCACATTCGTTCCGGCACGCGCCTGGGTAGGCACCCGAATCCCTGCACGGGCCATTAACAAATTAAATACAGTAGGCAGTCAAGTAGCCCATGACGGTCCGGGAATCCGGGAATCGGGAATCCGTGAAATGCGCTTTGACGCGCGCACGTGTCCGGACATCTGCGATCAGCTCCCGGAGTAACTGACAAAGGGGAGTGAGCGAGAGAGCGAAACCAGCGACAGACAGAGAACATTTACGGAAAATTACAGAAAAATCGACACGAGATTGGTTAATCAGATTTCTGCGACGCAGCCACCCTCGGCCAATGGGAAGCTTCGCCATGAGGGAAGGGAGAAATTTGGTGTCAGGAATATTTTGGGAAGGGGAAACGTAGCTCTTTTATAAACGCAATGCACAGTGGGAATAGGGACACTTTGTAAAATTTCTTCGAACACTTTGTAAAATTTCTTCGGACACTTTGTAAAATTTCTTCGGACACTTTGTAAAATTTCTTCGGACACTTTGTAAAATTTCTTCGGACACTTTGTAAAATTTCTTCGGACTACTTTGTAAAATTTCTTCGGACTACTTTGTAAAATTTCTTCGGGCACTTGTAAAATTTCTTCGGAGACTTCACCTTGTAAGATTTCTTCGAGAGAGACTTGTAAATTTTTGTTACTACGGGAGAGTTCCAAGATACTTCTTGGTAGCTAAATGTGCCTAATTATTCAGTCATTCACGATCAGGACGCGAGTTTGGGAAAAGACTTTCCCAGAGCCGAATCAGTCAGGACGCGACTCGTAAATTGTTGCGGAGAAAACTCGGGCGGGAAACTACCGGATCCCGCGCCGTTTTCGCTTCGGCCCGCCAGCCTTGCCGCCTCTCGTCCCGGGCTTAGTGACAGCCCTTTTCGCAACGTCAACGCCCGTGGCCACTCGCCCCCTCTGAGCCTGCTCGAGCTGACAATCTGGAATCGCCGCTACCTGAGCGAGAGAAGACGCGCCGCAGAAGATCAGCAACCCGGAGCCGCCGCCGCCTCTGCTTTGAGGCTGCCGCTTCGGCCCGCCCACGAAGACCAGCAGCCATTGGTGATAACTATGAGACGTTGCCGTCTCACTGAACAATTATAACAGCAAAAAACTGCAAGTGGCCGCGCTCAGGCCCAGCAGAATTAACCACTTGTAATTAATTCACAGAGTAGTTTTAGTAAAAGAACTTGCGTCGCCCATTGCGACATTGTAACTTCCCTGGTAGCTTTTGGTGCCAGGAATAAACAGTTGTTTGTCACAAATGACTCAATTGCTCATTCTTGACCTCCCAACTCTTCCATTCAGTTACATTTCAGGAGCTGAACCTGGCGCCCTCCCCCGTGCACATTAGGTTTGATTACATTTGGCTGGTCCCTAGTCGGGCTAGTTGAGTGCAACATTAGGATTGTTTACATTTGGCTTTCCCAAGTGGGGCTCGATTAGTATTGTTAAATACCCCAGTAAGCGACCCCGTGATTAGGAAGTCAGATTGCTCATAAAATATTCTGTTATTACCTTTTTTTGGTTCAGCTCCTTCAAAATTCTATTGCGACAGCTTAAATCACAAGTTACCGCAATAAATGGATGGAAGAAAGTTGTAGGAGGGTCAATAATTTGTGGACTCTGATTGATGTATTTGTTGTTTGTGTTTTTGTGTTTATTGTTTTTGTACTGTGTTGCGTGTGTCGGTGTTTGCGTGTGCGGTCTAATAGTAAACTAAGTGAACAAGAGAACTCAGTAAAAATGCTCGACGAATCAGGTGTCGATCTAGCAGGCTCAGACAGTTCGAGTGACCCACTGGCGCAAGGCGACAGTAAAACCGATTTAGCGGAAATTCTAAAACAATTTATACAAAGTCAGAAGGCGGAACGGGAGGAAGATAGGAAAGTTAATGATCAGCGATGGGAGGAAAATAAAAAAAATCTTAATCGAAATTAAGTTTTTCCCCATTTTTTTTGCCCCAATTTCGGGATTTGGGCTTCATTTGATTTCAAGCGTATAATTTCTGAACTAATAGTCGGATTGACTTCTCCGTTGTACCATTGAATTTCTCGTCGAGAGTTGTTCTTATTTACGTGATTTATGATAAATACTACGAAATTAAGTTTTTTCTAATTTTTTGCCCCAATTTCGGGATTTGGTGTTTATTTGAATTCAAGCTTATAATATCGAAACTAATAGTCGGATTGACGTCTGCTTTGCACCATTGAATGTTTCGTCGAGAGTTGTACTTATATACGTGATATCAGATAGATACTACGAAATTAAGTTTTTTTCCCCATTTTTGGCCCTAATTTCGGTATTTGGGCTTCATTTAATTTTAAGCGTATAATTTTTAAACTAATAGTGCGATTGACGTCTGCTTTGCACCATTGAATTTCTCATCGAGAGTTTTACTTATATACGTGATTTCAGATAGATACCACGAAATTAAGTTTTTTCCAATTTTTTGCCCCATTTTCGGGATTCGGGCTTCATTTGATTTCAAGCTTATAATTTCTAAACTAATAGTCGGATTGACGTCTGCTTTGCACCATTGAATTTTTTCGTCGAGAGTTGTAGTCACATACTTGATTTAAGAGAAAAACTACAATATTATTTTTTTCCCCCAATTTTTTCAGTAAAAATGTGAATTTCAGTTCAATTTTGTTTGTCTTTTTTGCGATACAAATAATCGAATTTAAGTCTGGTGTACTCCATTGAATTTATTGTCAAGAGTTGTACTTACATATGTGATTTTAGAGAGAAGCTACAAATTAGGTTTTTTCCAATTTTTTCAGTAAATATCTGAATTTAGGTTCATTTTTTTCACTCTTATTTCCGAAACTAATAGTGGGATTAAAGTCTGGTTTGCCCCATCCAAATTTTTGTCGAGAGTGGTACTTACATACGTGATTTCAGAGAGAAGCTATAAAATTAAGTTTTTTCCAATTTTTTTCACTAAACATCTGAATTTAGGTTCAATTTTGTTTTACGTGTTTTTCCGAAACTTATAGTGGGAATGAAGTCTGATTTGCTCCATTAAATTTCTCGTCGAGATTTGTACTCACATATGTGATTTCAGAGAGAAGCTACGAATTATTTTTTTTCCAAATTTTTCAGTAAATATATTAATTTAGGTTCAATTTACGTGTTTTTCCGAAACTAATTGTCTGATTGAAGTCATGTTTGCTCCATTGAGTCGAAAGTTGTTTTCACATACTTGATTTGAGGAAGAAGCTACGTAATTAATTTTTTTCCAAATTTTTCACCAAATTTCGGAGTATGTGTTCAATTTTGTTTTACGCGTATTATAGAACCCAAATTCCGAAAACGGTCTATTTTGGATAATTCTACAGAGAGTGTCAAGAGAGTTGTTGAAGCAAAAGTTGCGTTAATATTCCCATCCCGGTGTAGCAATATAATGAACAGTAAGCGCCCGCCACTTGAGCCACATGAAAGCTCGTCAGTTTGGGTGACGCCCCGATATAAGCCGTTTTGTCCACAATTAGGTCATCATGTTGCTGAGATGCTTTCAACTTAGGAGACAATGCTATTGTAGCAAAACCGTCGCATTGGTAAAGTTGTCTTTTACACAACGCTGTCCAGATCATTAAATTCGTCATCATGAATGGTGGCGCTGTGGAGTCTTTTGAGTCTGTGATACTGCTTAAGACAGTGATGTCCAGGTTCAATTTAAGTGACTGTAGCACGCCTCTTCCTACTTGGCACGCCACGAGCTTAACTTTCATGACTAACGTCAAAAAATAAAATGATTAGTTGTATGCATTCGCTCAGGAATATGAAATAATTTAATTCTGGATTGAAATATCTCTGCAAATCTGTCAGTATTCTTGTAGAGTGTTTACTTCGTAAACGAGATCTTCCAAAGAAAAAGTAAAACTTTCATATCCTATTACGAGTAGGAAAGGTATTATGCGAAAAAATAATGAACTTTTCCACTAAAAACAAAAATGGTGTTATCTTGGTGGAATCGCCATAGAAGAAGAATGTTCATAGAATACGATCATATATATATATATATATATATATATATATATATATATATATATATATATATATATATATCATCATCATCATCAGCAACAGGGTTTGGGCCTAGTGGCCCGTTCCGCTCTCAAGAGTCTCTTTCCATCTTGTGTGGGGTCTGCCTCTGGATCGTTTCCCCTTTGGTTTGTATTCGAGGATAGTCTTGGGAAGCCGTTCTGGTGGCATTCTGGTTAGGTGTTCGAACCAATTCTTCCTCGTTGAGTCGATCTTCTCCAGTATGCTGGAGATCTGTAGTTCACCTCTGATGTCTTCATTTCTCTTATGATCTAGTAGTGTATATCCTGCTAATGGTCTCAGGAATCTCATTTCTGCCGCTTCGATCTTTCTTCTGTCTGACCTATTGACTGTCCAGTTTTCGCATCCATAAGTTAGCATTGGGACTGCCATAGTTTTGTAAAATTTTAGTTGGGTGTCTTGTCTGGTCTTTTGTCTTAGTGCTCTGCGTATAGTACCGCACAATTTCTGGAATTTTTGGATCTTTATGTTTATATCTTTTTTGTCGCAGTATGAGATGTTAAATCCTAAATAATTAAAGTTGTTTACTTGTTCAATACTTTTTTCGTTTATCACTACTTTACATCTGATATGGTTTTTCCCCTGGAATGCCATTGTTTTCGTTTTAGAGGTTGATATCTTCAAGTTATAATTTTTCCCTGTTAACTCGAGGTAATGGGCAGCTCTCTGTAGGTCGTCTTCTGAAGTACTAAAAATGGCCTGGTCATCTGCAAAAAGAGTAGTGTTTAAAATTGTGTTGCTTATTTTAAAATGTGTGGTTAGTTTACTTTGCCATTCTTGAATAATATGATCGATATATATATTAAAGAGGGTCGGGGACATCGGGCACCCTTGTTTGACTCCTTGGTTTGTATATTCAGTTAGGTTGTTCGCTGTTCCTTTGTCAATACTGATAGTGGTTTTAAAATATAAGCTTTTGATGGTTTCTATGATGTGGTTAGGGTATCCACTATTACGCATAATACTCCATAACTTATTCCGAGAGACTTTGTCAAAGGCCTTTTCAAAATCTATGAACAGGATATAGGTAGGAAGGTTATATTCGCGTCTTTTCTCGATCAATTGTTGTACAATAAGTATGCTATCTGCGCATGAACGTCCCTTTCGGAATCCATTTTGGAATTCCGAAAGTAGGTTATTACTTATTTTATTTAATCTCCTAGTAATTATCTTTGCATAGATTTTGTAGGCAGAGTTTAATAGGCTAATTCCTCTGTAATTGCTACAGTCTTGTCTATTTCCTTTCTTAAATATTGGGTGTATAATGGCTTTCTTCCATTCTTCTGGGATTTGATATGTATTCCAACATATATTTAGTATAAAGAGAAACCTAAGTTTGATTTGTGAAGGTGCATACTTGAATAATTCTATATTCAGTCCATCGCTACCTGGAGATTTTTTGTTCTTTAAATTTATAAGTATCTCTTCGAGTTCGTTCATTTCTAATGGGTCTACGTTTGCAAATTCTTGTTCTGCGAGTTCTTCTTCTTGTGTGTTTGAAGTCCACAATTCCTTATAGTATCTCAGCCATTGCTTTTCGGGTATATTATTTATTTGTACAGTGTCTTTTTCGTCTTTATTTAGATGTTTTAGAATTTTGTACGCTTTATTTTGGGCTCCATGTATATCATATTCGATTTCACTTATGTATCTATCCCAACTTTCTCTATTTAATTTTCGAACTTCTCTTTTAACTAATGCACATTTATGCTTATACGTTATCCTATCTTGTACGGATTGTGTTTGCAAGTACTTTAGATAAGCCCTTTTCTTATCTTCAATGATGGTTTTTATCTCATCATTCCATATTCGTATTCCTTTCTTTTTAGATCTTCTACTTCTTTTTCCCAAAACTTCTGTTGCTACTTTTATCATCAATTGCTTTAAGTCTTCCCATTCTTCATTTACATTTAAACTTACTGCTCTTTGGTCTAAGTAGTTGTGCAGTCTTGTGCAGTATAATTTCCTTATACTGTCTTGTTGTAGCAAGTGTGTTTTGAAGTATATTTTGTCAGTTTTGTTTTTGTCCGTTCTCTTTCTTATCCATCTTGCTGGGATATTTATTTTAGTGCCTACTATATAGTGGTCTGAGAATACATCAAAACCTCTATATGCTCGTGTATCAGTAACTAGGGATGTCAACTTAGAGTTAACTAATACATAATCAATTATGGATTTTGTTCCTCTCGCCGCCCATGTGTATTTGTGGATTTCTCTGTGGTTGAAGAAGCTATTTGTAATTTTTAGTTCGTTAAATGTTGCAAAATTAATTAAGGTCTTTCCGTTTTCATTTTTTGTGTCTTCTCCATTGGTTCCCATTATTGTTTCAATTGGTTGGTTTCCAATCCTTGCATTGAAATCTCCCGCAATAACTATATAGTCGTTCTTATTTATGGAATTCATGTGTTTTTGTAAAGTATCATAGAATAATGTGCTATCTTCTTTCCTTCCCTCTTCTGGTGCGTATATTCCCAATATTGTCATGTATCCTCTTTGGATTTTTATTCTAATATTAATTATTCTCTCTGAAATATAGTTATAATTATTAATTTTGTTTTTCCATTCCTTTTTTATCAGTATTGCTACTCCTGCGGCTGCTCTAATGTTTTGTGGAACTCCACTGTAAAACATCAGGTAGTTTCCCAGTTCCTTAGAGCCTTTCATCTTTTTCTTGGTTTCTGTTACAACGCATAGGTCTGCTCCAAATCTTTCGAGTTCGGTTATTAGTTGGATTTCTTTGTTTATCAAACCTCTAACATTCCAGGTTGTGATTTTCATTTTTTCCGTCTTCTTAGATCGTTTATCCTTTTTCGTAGCATTGTTGTCTTCATTTACAGTCCGGCTATTCTCTTGAGAGTTGTCAGTAAGGTAAGTTTCCCCTGGTTGCGTTACGGGCGCCACGCAGGGATAGTTTGGTGGTGGGGCTGCCACCTTACTGCCTCCAAACTTGCAGGGCAGATTCTTCGGGTTGCTCTCCCTAGACGCATTGCCTTCTCTACGGCTTTTGAGCTGCGTCTGCCCAGTGAGGATTTTTCTTGATGTTGAGGTCCTCTTCTGGAGTACTTCTTCGTCTGACCCCTCTCCTTCGACCTGTCCGGCAAGGGTGGCCCTGCCAGTAGCTACGCTACCGCCGGCATAGCTCTCAGGATCATTGGGGTACGCAAGCTCCACCACCAACGACAAGGTCATGTACTCCCTAGGTGGGATATATATATATATATATATATATATATATATATATATATATATATATATATATATATATATATATATAATTTGAATTTCTCTCTCGCAGAAGGTGATGGTCATTTCCCCCCTCTGAATGGCAAGTTCCGGCCCTGACCTACCCGAGGCTGGCAGAATTTTCCCCTATCAGGGGAATGGAGAGGGAATGCAATACGAGGGAAGACCCTCTCATAAAAAGAGGCCCTTTCACTGAATGGCTGGTGCTGGCGAGTGTTTGGTAGTAAAAAAAAAAAGCTAGTGGCGCCGGGGCAATGCAATGCGAGGGACAACTCTCCCTCGCGCAGGCTTAGTGCCCGAAGAGCGAGAGAGAGCGCGCTGCGGTCGAGTGGGCGTGACGTGTTGGGTGCAGACGCGCTGACCCACTGTGCTGCAGATCGGGGTCAGCGGACTGCGTTCTCATCCGCGTCGCCCCCGCGCCGCCCCCGCGCCGCCCCCGCGCCGCCGCCGCGCCGCCGCCGCCGAGGCCTTGAGCAAGGCCAGGCCAGGCGACGCATGGCGTCCACTTGGCGCGTGGCTGCCTCGGAAGTAGATGGTCGAGGCGTGGGGTGGGCTCACTTCGATTCATTGGTTAGGAAGTGATTCCGATCCAGTCAAATGCTAAAGTCATTAGCATCGTAAATGTAGTGCGTGTTATGTTCGAGGGAGTCGGTGGTAATCTTACCTAGCTGGATGGCGGGACCTGGCGTCGACCTACCCTCTGGTTTGCTGGGTTCCCCAATGACCTGGGCGTAAAGCATTACGTGCTGCCTTCCTCATGGTGTTGGCATTAACGAACGTCTCGAAACAAACAATCAAATAACACTTAATAAACAAAATTCAAATAAAGTGACAGTTGAGATATGTAAACGTATTACACAATATTTCGTGCTGGGTTTAATAATTATACGAAATATCTTTATTAATGAGGGCGATGATGAATATTTTTAAAGCAAAACTGCCACTATTCAAAGAAATCAGAGATTCTAAACACATTATTGGTCATTCAACAATACAGAGGATTTTATTTATAAAATAGGGAGTTTGAATTCTAGACAACATTTAACAATACAGGGGATTTTATTTATAAAATAGAGAGTTGGAATTCTAGACAACATTTAACAATACAGAGGATTTTATTTATAAAATAGGGAGTTTGAATTCTAGACAACATTTAACAATACAGAGGATTTTATTTATAAAATAGGGAGTTTGAATTCTAGACAACATTTAACAATACAGAGGATTTTATTTATAAAATAGAGAGTTTGAATTCTAGACAACATTTAACAATACAGAGGATTTTATTTATAAAATAGGGAGTTTGAATTCTAGACAACGTTTAACAATACAGAGGATTTTATTTATAAAATAGGGAGTTTGAATTCTAGACATTTAACAATACAGAGGATTTTATTTATAAAATAGGGAGTTTGAATTCTAGACAACGTTTAACAATACAGAGGATTTTATTTATAAAATAGGGAGTTTGAATTTTAGACAACGTTTAACAATACAGAGGATTTTATTTATAAAATAGGGAGTTTGAATTTTAGACAACGTTTAACAATACAGAGGATTTTATTTATAAAATAGAGAGTTTGAATTCTAGACAACATTTAACAATACAGAGGATTTTATTTATAAAATAGGGAGTTTGAATTCTAGACATTTAACAATACAGAGGATTTTATTTATAAAATAGGGAGTTTGAATTCTAGACAACATTTAACAATACAGAGGATTTTATTTATAAAATAGGGAGTTTGAATTTTAGACAACAGATATAGTATGTTGTGTGTCAACTAGTTTAAGTACATAATTTGCAATTGTTATATTTTTACGTAACCCTTTACCGACATAGGACGCGCTACGTCAATTAATGCCACTGCAGTGTCTCTGACCGGGAGGTCCTATGGTTAGAGTCCTGAGGTGGCAGGATATTCGACACTAGCTCGATAGCTAGGTGGAGTTCAGCCGCCATCTGGAGGAGACTTCCAGCAGCAGTTTTCCGTGGAGTCTCCGATCAACACCAGTCGACGCAGAACCATGGATGAAAAGGTCGTCCTATGGCAGAGCCCTAAACGTCGACCGTGAGCGATCTTTCCCTTCCCTTCCTCGTCCACCCCTGACTTACAATGACTCTTACGTACACTTCACTACCAAACCATACATGTTGGGGGCTTAGAGCACGTCGCGACTCAGGCGGTGTCCTGGTACGAGATACCAGAGGGGAAGGAAGAACCCTCCGGCCGACGTGTAGAGCAACGCCAGAACTCACCATTGGATCCCTGGGGAAAAATCACCGCAACCTCCTGTGATAAAACATTTACTACACTTACGGGACTGATGGCCATAGCCGTTGACACGCTCGGAAACACTACGTAACTAATCAATCAACCAATCAATCGATCACAGGGTAATGACCAGCTGCCTTGCTCGGTGGTAACATTGTCATAGTCGCTGTACTGGACATCGTAGGTTTCGAGTCCTACCGCAGGGTAGATATTATAACCATATTCTAGTCGAATTCGACCACAGTGAGCAGGAGAATTCTTCCGGCCGGCTGGTCTGATAAACCGTTTTCTGTGGATTCTCTGGCTAATACCAGGCAAATGCCGGAGCGGTACTCAAACAAACTGGCCAAAGTCCGCGCGATCTTCCCTTCTTTTTTATCGTATCCTCTACATTACTAAAAAACTAGCACTTACTACACTTACTACACTAACACACATGTCGGAAGTCCAGGTGGAAATTTAAGAGGAAGCTTGTCCCGGCACAAGCGTTGTTTAATTAAGCCGACGAGGTATGTAGGTCGGTGCCAAAAGACATTTCATCAGGCGAGGAACACCGCATCACACAGGATACAGACTATATACTAAAGACTGTATACTAAAACCTATAAACTAAAGACTAGACTATAAACTAAGACTTAAAGAATTTAAGACTTTAAGACTTTAAGACTTTAAGACTTTAAGACTTTAAGACTTTAAGACTTTAAGACTGTAAGACTGTAAGACTGTAAGACTGTAAGACTGTAAGACTGTAAGACTGTAAGACTGTAAGACTGTAAGACTGTAAGACTGTAAGACTGTAAGACTGTAAGACTGTAAGACTGTAAGACTGTAAGACTGTAAGACTGTAAGACTGTAAGACTGTAAGACTGTAAGACTGTAAGACTGTAAGACTGTAAGACTGTAAGACTGTAAGACTGTAAGACTGTAAGACTGTAAGACTGTAAGACTGTAAGACTGTAAGACTGTAAGACTGTAAGACTGTAAGACTGTAAGACTGTAAGACTGTAAGACTGTAAGACTGTAAGACTGTAAGACTGTAAGACTGTAAGACTGTAAGACTGTAAGACTGTAAGACTGTAAGACTGTAAGACTGTAAGACTGTAAGACTGTAAGACTGTAAGACTGTAAGACTGTAAGACTGTAAGACTGTAAGACTGTAAGACTGTAAGACTGTAAGACTGTAAGACTGTAAGACTGTAAGACTGTAAGACTGTAAGACTGTAAGACTGTAAGACTGTAAGACTGTAAGACTGTAAGACTGTAAGACTGTAAGACTGTAAGACTGTAAGACTGTAAGACTGTAAGACTGTAAGACTGTAAGACTGTAAGACTGTAAGACTGTAAGACTGTAAGACTGTAAGACTGTAAGACTGTAAGACTGTAAGACTGTAAGACTGTAAGACTGTAAGACTGTAAGACTGTAAGACTGTAAGACTGTAAGACTGTAAGACTGTAAGACTGTAAGACTGTAAGACTGTAAGACTGTAAGACTGTAAGACTGTAAGACTGTAAGACTGTAAGACTGTAAGACTGTAAGACTGTAAGACTGTAAGACTGTAAGACTGTAAGACTGTAAGACTGTAAGACTGTAAGACTGTAAGACTGTAAGACTGTAAGACTGTAAGACTGTAAGACTGTAAGACTGTAAGACTGTAAGACTGTAAGACTGTAAGACTGTAAGACTGTAAGACTGTAAGACTGTAAGACTGTAAGACTGTAAGACTGTAAGACTGTAAGACTGTAAGACTGTAAGACTGTAAGACTGTAAGACTGTAAGACTGTAAGACTGTAAGACTGTAAGACTGTAAGACTGTAAGACTGTAAGACTGTAAGACTGTAAGACTGTAAGACTGTAAGACTGTAAGACTGTAAGACTGTAAGACTGTAAGACTGTAAGACTTTAAGACTTTAAGACTTTAAGACTTTAAGACTTTAAGACTTTAAGACTTTAAGACTTTAAGACTTTAAGACTTTAAGACTTTAAGACTTTAAGACTTTAAGACTTTAAGACTTTAAGACTTTAAGACTTTAAGACTTTAAGACTTTAAGACTTTAAGACTTTAAGACTTTAAGACTTTAAGACTTTAAGACTTTAAGACTTTAAGACTTTAAGACTTTAAGACTTTAAGACTTTAAGACTTTAAGACTTTAAGACTTTAAGACTTTAAGACTTTAAGACTTTAAGACTTTAAGACTTTAAGACTTTAAGACTTTAAGACTTTAAGACTTTAAGACTTTAAGACTTTAAGACTTTAAGACTTTAAGACTTTAAGACTTTAAGACTTTAAGACTTTAAGACTTTAAGACTTTAAGACTTTAAGACTTTAAGACTTTAAGACTTTAAGACTTTAAGACTTTAAGACTTTAAGACTTTAAGACTTTAAGACTTTAAGACTTTAAGACTTTAAGACTTTAAGACTTTAAGACTTTAAGACTTTAAGACTTTAAGACTTTAAGACTTTAAGACTTTAATCAATGAACATTTAAGACTAACATTTAAGACTAACATTTAAACCATTAACTTTTAAGTTAATAGAAGTTTCACTTTAATTATTACTAGGGCTGTGAATTAATGCATTTGCATTTTTTTCTGATAACTAAAATACCCGGTTCCACAAATTGTATACGTTGTAAGGCATTTAGAATCATTTTAAGCTGTTATTATTTATTCATATTTTGCATCAACATAAATTGCATATATTTGCGAATTTAGGCCACATTTGCATATTTTTGTTGCATATTCATCCCTCATCCGCGAAAAGAAGCCCAAAAGTTACAGTTTCGTCAGGGTGTAAGCGGCTCTGACAGTTCTCTCGCCACTTGCCAAGGTACATCATATGACCTCCTCTGAAGCAAAGGGCTTCCGAGGATTTGTTTTCGTTGCCATAGCCACGGATCAGCGTTGCCGCTCGCCTGACTCGTAGGAAGTCGAGAAGCATGCTAAGACCTGTCATCAGATCAGTCGAAATGAAATGTGCATCCGCCGAGCGCCAATGCGTGCCCACACACGGCGCAAACGTGCAGTGTTGTTAAAAGAAGTCGTGAATAGAGAGGAAATCATATTTTTGTTGCCTTACTTATATTTTTTATTTTGTTAAATGTACATTATCTGCATATCTCATTATTTTCTTAAGAAATGAGTGTTTTTGAAAGGAAGCCTTTGACTCAATGTTTGTTACAATTTATATGATTTCTTTATCTTTTTTGTTGTAATCACATTTTCCACATTACACTTTTTTATTTATTTTTGCGTTTACACATTACATTTCACTATATCGCATATTTTCTTTTTTAATTGCATATATTTACATACATATGCGCATATTTCGCTGATATTATTTCATATAAAGCACAGCACTAATTATTACCCTTTGCACACACACCTGAGGAATTTTGACTGTTCCACTGATCAGAAAGCTTTAATCCCTGTCGAATTCGGTTCCTATGATCTCAGTAAAAGAATCGAGTAGTGCTACGGGTGTGACAATAATCTCTCAGGCAAAGGAGTGGAGAATAGTTGATAGCGTAAGGGGCTATCGCAGTGGCGTGCAGAGGTCAGCAGCGAAGGCGACAGGAGCGCCGCTGATGAGGACCGGCGAAAACGTTGAACTGGCGGCTTCGCAACGACGCGATATTCCGTTATGCGCCGCTGGTGCTCTGGTGGAGTCGGGGCGTGGGCCTGGGGCTTGGGCATTTTTTTGACTAACTGCTAAATTCGTAGGCGCACCCTATTTTTGGCGTGTGTGTGTGTGTGGGAGGGGGGAAGAGGCTACCCGAAAATTATTCTGCCGACTCGATGTTTTCTTGTATTTTTTTCGCTTACGCTGAGTATAGAATGTAGTTTTTAATTTGTTGACTTACAGTTAATATTTACAAAAATTAATTACAGTTAATACAGTTGAATTACACTTAATATTTATTACAATTGATCCATGGTATGAACTTCATTAGCACAGAAAGTTAGTAAAGCCTAACGAGCCCCTTCGCCCGGGTACGTCTCTGGGTAAGCTCATGGACAAATAGAGCACGCGTGGAATTCGCTCTTTAAATGTCATTGATTACACAGCCACACACCAAAAATGTGTTCGTGTCTGGGGATCAGACCATGTTGTCTATATGTTATTGGGGTCGCTCAATACGAATCTGGTGTCCATTTTACTCCATGACATCACGTTTTGGGCATAAACTCAAAAAATATAAAAAAGAAACATATTTCTAACCGAGGGGACAGGGATAGACCATGTTACCTTTATGTAGTTGGGGTCATTGAAACCGAATCTGAAGTCTATTTAACTTCATTACATCATATTTTCACACAAACTCAAAAAAAATTAAAAAAATCCGTGTCTACTTGGAGAGGTTAGTGATCTAGTGCCAACGATACAGGCAATCTACCATACAATAACGTGATGAGTGTTGTCACGTCAGGTGCCAATTCCACCTTCTCTATCAACTGTAATTGATCTGAATTAAAATATGATGTGATTATCTTAAATGAATCTCAGATTCGGTTTCAGCGACCTCAAAAACATATAGGTAACATAGGTGACCCCTCGGTTAGAAATATGGTCTTGGACAGTAATATCTTTAATTTTTATATTTTTTGAGGTTATGTAAAAAATCTGATATAAAGAAATAAAATGGACACCAGATTCTTATTTAACGACCTCAAAAACATATAGAAAACATTATCTGATCCCCAGACACGAACACAATTTCTTTAATCTCTGCGTTGTCCGTGGTTTCACCGATCAACACCAGGCGAATGCCGGAGCAGTACCCTAACAAACGGGCCACGGACCACGCACGATCTTTCCTTCCTCTTCCTTGTCCTACCCTCACCCAATACACAACCACTTACATGCACTACATTACCACGCATGCCGGAATGTCAATCGGGAGCTTCGAGTTTGTCCCGTGTGAGGCGGTGCCCCGCCGGTGAGAGATACATGGATGAGGGAAAACCCGCTAGCCGACGGTAGGTCGGCGTCGGATCTCGCCATCCAGAGGAGGAAGACGAGCAAAACATGAACTACACTTACGGATCCAATGATCTCATTACTCCGGAATCATTAACAAGCAATCCACCAACCAACGGCGGGTTTGGAACCCGGGTCTCTTAAGACTCAGGCGCGGAGTCGACACACGCCGTAGCCACCTCGGACATCCAGGTCTTAATCGCTAAAAGCACATATTATTACACAATAATTGTTTGTAAAAATACATGTAAAAATTAACAAATTGCTTACAGAATTGAACTTTACATTATGTTCTCAGTAGTGTAGATGAGTTTTGCGACTCTCACAGGCAACCAAATCGTTTTAATAAATTATATTTATCACTTATTATAAAAGGCGTTATTAAATAGAACATAAATTATATTTATTATAAATGAGATCTCTAAAGAGAATTACGCGGAGACTTGACGAATTGCACTTTAACTATAAATGTAAGAAGGATTTGTTGAAAAAGCGCATCTAAAATGCATGTCAAATCTTGCCTGAAACGCTCGAAAGCTCTGGTTAAATCTGTATAATTATAAAAATCCAAGACAAAGCGTTTTAGGACCTTGAAATCAGGAATATTGAAGCCGAAGACCTCAAAGAAACGTTATTCACATCGTAATATATAGGATATAGACAAATAAACCCATTTTCAACGACTTTCCACTTAATTAGAAACGAAAGATTACGAAAAGGGGTTAACAAGCGAGAGTTCTGTCACTATACGCCACTATTTTCTATTTAAACACATTTTTAAAATTTTAACATAATATTATATTATATAAACACATCCTTAATTTCTTGTCTACAAATGTAAGTTCATGTTTAGTTTGTGAAGTTATTTTATAGAGTACTTTGTATTATGTATAGTATTTTGTTTAGTTCATCTTCTAGAATTGCAGTATCTGTTATTAGACATTTGTTACAAGTTAGTATCGCCCTGGCATCAGAAAATAGCGCGGTGGTAGTATTTTGTTGTGAATGTTTCTTGAAAATGTTCACCCAGAATTCCACATTTTACTTTCTTACTACGGAATAAAGAGAAAGCATATGTAATGATGCGCAAAAAACGGCAAATTTGGGGCAGACAATCTCTTATTAAAGGGTCCTGGTAACGAAAAAGTGGACAAATCCAGTTGCTAAATTTAGAAAAAAAAATACTGTAACACGTAGTGTACCCAGGGTGTCCTTGTTACCGAAAAACCGAATGACGGCAGAACGTCTGTCCTTGTGTCTGCGGACAACGCTAGCGGCTAAACCGTTCAGCCGATTTTCTCCAAAATTGACATTCCCCAGCTGATCTGGCTGATGACGTGGCCTCTTGAATTTGAAACCGATATTTTAATTTTTTGGGGTAGTTTACATGAAGCCCTGAGACATTTTCCAAATTTCAAAAAATGGCCCCGCCGTTTTTAGTTAAATTTTGTTGTTGAATAGTATTAAGGACATTTAAGTTAATGGTGGTCTCATTTTCGCTGAAAACCCTGATCTTTCAAACATTACAAAAGTTCAGAATTTTTTCGGCGTCTTTCTACGACTAAAATATTAAAGATAGAGATTTTTCCCTAATTGAAATCTAAAGTTTTTGAAATAAGATAGTGTACAATTTTTCGAAATTTTGAGTACTTTTCGCGTGAAAAGACGTGAAGTTTTAACACCACTACACTAGCTTATTTTGTTACGTCTCGATACCAAAAGGGTGGAGAATTCTTATTTCAATATATACTAATCACGTACCCTAACATTGTGTACAGACTTAATCTATGTTTTGTGGGTCCATGATACCCAAATATTGTTTTATGGAAAAATCGTCTGTTTACCTGTCTCGCCTTCCGTCTGTTCTTTTGTGAACAAGGCTAGCGGCTGAATCGTAGGCTGTTGGTATTATTGTAGATTGGTTTTCATGTTTGAATTTGAGTTAATGGGAGACTTTACATTATTGATTTTCAATTTTGTTCCTGTTATTCTTCCAAGAACTCACTGTTTCAGTTCGAAATTTGAAGTTTAGTACAAGTACAGTTTGAAGTTTGGCTCAGCGGCTAGCAAGCGACTGTAATTCAATTATTAGTGCGTATTGAATAAGTTACTAATAACGGTTTCAGCGAATAACTCTTTATAATGCTTACAAAACGCTATATTTAAAAAATTATTTCTTCCATACTAGTCTATTATTATTCTCTGGTTTCAGGGCTTAAGTGAATTCTAATCCAGATGTGACTAAACAATCAAACGGGTGAAAAATTTACACGAACAAAGAAATACATTGCAAAAATAAAAGAAAAATATACGTAAAAATACATTAAAGGAATACTTGTATTAGATCAATATAGACATTGAGAAAAATCTGCGTGAAGCAAATGCATAAATTAGGGTAAACATTTGCTTTAGGTTAAAGTGAAAATGTATTCAAATTTTGAAATTGATGAATGTGTAACTCAAGAACAACAGATGTAAAATTCGTGAAAATTAAAGATAGGGCCTATGCATTTGCAAATAAAGGAAGGATCTATTTGTGGGAAGGTCACATTTGTATTTCGCAACATCAGAACATTCCTTGGGTTTGTGAGAGGCAGTATTTCCTTTCGACCTTTCTTTGTATGCTAATATCGACAAACAAAATGCATTCAACTAACTCAACTTTTTTAAAGCTGAGAGGTGTTTGCGAGGAATTTCTTCGAAAAACAGATTACACGTGTTACTTTACTTGTGCTATGTCATTTATAAGTTCTTATTCATTTATCACTTTTTTATACAGAGACGTAACAATATAACATGCTTTTGTCCGTCTGGCCGCCTGTTTGTATTTTAGACCCCTTCCAGCCCGCCGTTCGGTTTTGATTGATTGATTTGCCCAGAAGATTTATTACAAAATCAGAAAAATAGGATTTGTCTGCGGGCGTTTAAATAGCAATAGTACGATATTGCGGCCTCCCCCCCCCACTATTTAAAAAATATATCGGGAAAAAATCTAGCAATGACCATTCAAAAATATCACGCCTCGCCACTGAAACTTTGCTTTGTTGTATAAAGATTTGTTATTATTGTATTTCCGCCACTCCCCAACAACCTATGGGAGTTGCAATTGATACATACATTCATTCAAGAGGTTGTCTATCTTTTGTTTGATTCACAGTTTGTTAGTGTTCTAATTACATGAAGAATGTTCACTCTCCTGGAACGAGTGATTTTCCACTTTAGCGATTCATGATATATAATAACGCAGACATTTTTTATGTACAAGATTAGTTTTTCTTTATATCAATGTACTATCGTGCAAAACACTATGCAGCTCTATTCAAGAATCCAAGTTTAATGAAATGCTAAGGAAGTGCCATAATCCCAAATTTGAGGCCCTTATCAATTGATCTAAATCGCATAGTTTATCATTTACCTGAAGCTAGTATATCTAATGTAGAATCGTGTTTTGCACGAAAGGAACTGAAAAAGAAATGGCTTCGAAAGGACATAATAAAAAACCGTGGACAATTTAATTTTCGTGATGTTTTCGTATTTTGTTTGCTGTTGGGGTTCTTGCCAGCAATACATTCATCGTTAGGTTGAAACTCCAAAGAGCTCCGACCAGTGGAGTGACTACTAGATTGATTTCATCGCCTGGCGTTGAGAAATTCCCGAAAGGCGAACCCTGGGCGCTGATTTCGCCGTAGCGCGTCCGGCTGGGCGGTCGTGGAGCCGGTTGGGAGAAGCGGGCTGCTGCGCCTGCAACTTGCACGCGGCGAGAGCGGCGCGATGGCCACATTCGGACTGCACCGGCCGGCTCGCTTTCCACGGCGAACGCGGCCTTTAAAAGCATAAAACCAGTAATGCAGAAGCAACGATTTTACCTCGCATTTGACTTTCATGTGGTTCACTCTCTCAGCGTCTATGTTTTCTTTCCCTCTTCTGCGTCCTCTTCCTCTCTATGGTGTCCGGTCAGTCGCTGTATGGAGGGTAATTCCAGCGGCCGGATGCTCTGATCGGTAGTTTTCCGAAAGCAGTACCTTCACAATCGGGGCACGGACCGAGTGCGATCTTTCCTACCACTTCCTTGTCCTAACATTGAATTGAATTGAATTTGCCTTATTTTACGTGGCGAGACTCGGGCCATTAGGCCCGCTCTTCCGTCTGACCACGCAAATTTCGCTACGCTCCTTTCACCAACCAGCAGAGAAAGGAGGTATTTCTTGGGCGAGAAACAGTCGATTTGAATTTAGCTCGGAGGCGTCATTTAGGCTTGAGGATCTTTTACATGCAAGTAAATCTACTAACATGGGACAGCCGGCTTTACTTCCCCTCCGAAGGAAGGCGTACGAAGGATTTTTGTCGCCCTAAAAATCCACGTCTTCGATCGGGTTTGAACCCGCGAGCTTGGGTATAACAGTCCGGTAAGCTAACCGTCACACCATCGCCGCCGCGCACATCACCCCTTACACACACGTACACTAACATGTACTACACTGCCACACATGTCAGGAGACCGGTCGGGAGCTAAGAGCCTGTCCCGGCTGGGGTGGTGTTCCGCTGGTGGGAGATACCTGGTTAGGGAAAACGCCGCTAGCCGCCGGTAGGTCAGCGCCGGATCTCACCAGGCAGCGGGGAAAAGATCACAGCCATCTCCCGAGCAAAAAACATGCACTACACTTACGGGACTAATGAACTTAGTTGACGTGCCCGGAATCACTAAACAATCTATGGTGTCCGGCTTAATGAGCGCTCCGGTAGCACGAAGTCTCGAGGCGCTTCTGGTCTCCCCAAGGGGAAGGTCACCGCAGATTTGCAGCCAGCACAACTTCCTTCCGTCGCCAAGGGACCGCTCCCGTGCTCAACTTTTTATTATTATTATTACTATTATTATTATTATTATTATTATTATTATTATTATTATTTACTTTTTCGTCCCTACGAAGGTACTTCGAAAGAAGAGAAAGTTATGTAATTGTGCGACGGAAAACGGGGAATTTTCATGAGAAAACTCTTATTACCGGGCCCTGGTTACGAAAAAGTGGATAAATCAGGTTTCTAAATATAGAAATAATCCTCTAACACGGGATGTGGCCAGAATCCATGTTTTGAGGATTCTTCATACCGAAAAATTGATTGACGGCAAAACGTTTGTCGGTCAACGGTCGGACAATGGTCAACGATAGCGCCTAAACCGTTGAGCCGATTTTCTTCCAAATTAATATTCTCTGAAGGACATGCACGAACCCAAGGCATTGGAAGCTTCAAACGGATATTTCGATTTTTGAGCGTACTTTACATGAAGCCTCAAAACATTGTCAAAATCTTCTCAAAAATGGCACCAAATTGTTTGATTGAACTTTGTCCTCAGATGGAGTAAGGGACGGTTAAGAGAATGGCGCAGGTCTCATGTCCTTTAAAATTCCAGATATTTTGAAAATTGGAAAAATGCGCCGGTTCTCATCAACCAGTGGTGGATGTACACCGCCACTTGCCGCCCAAAATACAACAAAAACGTTCACTTCACGAACGGGACTGACTATAGCAGTTGCCTGTCCAGAAACACCAATCAACCCCAGCCGTGACAAGCTCTAAGCTCCCGGCTGCTCTCCCTTCATGTGTGGTAGTGTAGTGCATGGATATGTAAGGGGAGAAGATAGAAGGAAGAGGAATGAAAGATCGTGTAAGTAAGGGGAGAAGATAGAAGGAAGAGGAAGTAAAGATCGTGTAAGTAAGTAGGAGAGGAAGGAAAGATCGTAGGTGGCTCAGGGCATATACTTATATAACTGCAGTACCTCTGACTTGGATGTCCCAAGGTTCGAGTGCCGACGGTTGCAGGAATTTCGACACCAGCCGGAAGCCATATAACTTGGACGAATTCAGCTTATGTCTGTAGAAGAATCTTATTGGCCGACTGCTCTGATCGGTAGTTTTCCCAGGTTGCTTCTATCAACATCCAGCGAATGCCGGAGCACTACTGCAAGAAAGGGGTTACCACCGGCACGCGATCTTCCCTTCCTCTTCCTTCTATCTTCTCCCCTTACGTACATATCCATGCACTACACTACCACACATGAAGGGAGAGCAGTCGGGAGCTTAGAGCTTGTCACGGCTGGGGCGGCGCCCCGTCGGTGGGAGTCCCCCGGTTGGGGAAATCCCCGCTAACCTTCGTGTAGTTTGGCGCCAGATCTCGCTACCCAGCGGGGGAAGAACACCCCCACTGTCCGTGATAAAACATTAACTACACTAACGGGGCTCTTGGCCATAGCATTGACGTTCCCAGAAATGTGAATGAATCCGCCGACGTGACGCGACTTCACGCGTCGTACAGTGGAACGAATGTCAGAAAACCTGACCAAAAGAAAAATCTTATCCAATGTGGTCAGAAGTGGTGTCAATAGGTTATATCAATATATCAAAATCGGAATAGGTCATGGTACGTGATTTTGTTCGTAGGGAATAATCTTTAAAATTGTTAATACTGTAAGGGACAATGAAATTCAAAGTGGAATATGGTGGAATATTTAACTTTGTCAATCAATTTTCACTTTTTTCGAAGTAATTTTTATAATTATAGGGCATAAAAGGCTGTGTAAACGACCGGCCTTTTATACTAGAGGAATTTAATAGCCCTCACATTACTGTAGCCAACCTACTAGTTCAAATACCTTAATTACAATGTCTTTTTAAACTTTAGGTAACTAATGCCTTATTTTATGGCCCGGTCTTCCGTCTACCATGCAAATTTCGCCACGCACTTCCATCATCTAGTTGGGAAAGAAGGTATCATCTCGAGCGGCGATTTGAATTTTGCTGAGGTGGGGCTTTTAGGCTTGAGGATCTTTCACATGCAGAAAATGTACTACATGGGACAGCTGGCTTTACTTCCCTACGAAGAAATGAGTAAGAAGGAATTTTTGCCCTTAGAAATCCACTGCTTCGATCGAGTTTGAACCCGCAAACGTGGATACAACAGCCCCATACGCTAACCGTACCCATAAACACCACCGAACCCCCTTCTTACGGAAAATATCGCCGAACACATTTATGTCCAGCTTTTGAAACTTTCGTGCCACTGTGCCGGTGCGGCGCGAAATTCGCCAGCGTGAGGCGTGCGCGGGCGGAGTCGCGCAGGCGGGGGCCACGATTTGGGGCAGGCGCGACTAATGTGGGGTCCGTGGGAGCGGAATTTCTCGCGGGGGACCTGCATTTCCTCAGCAGACGGGAAGTCCACCATTTTCTGCTTCCTGCCCTGAAAATTTTGCACTTTGGCCTACTAGCACTATGAAATATTTAGGCAGAAAATGAACAGAATTTAGAGTAAAGGTACAATAACAGAATTAAATGGCCTGCAGCAGCAGAAATGCTGCTGAACTAAATTACAAAATATGGTTTTCCAAAGAGTAGCGCGCACACTGCTCAACAACAAGTAATAGTTATTTTTATATTAAGTGCGTGAAATTATTATTTTTTGCTTGATATTAAGAGTTTTTTATTATTTGTTTTTATTGATATTTGCAGCCTATTAATCTTGAGATTTTCTGGATTCTGTATGCGTGAAGAATTAGTACATATGTCTGTCCATAATATTGAACACAAAGGTTCAGTGCGACATCGTCAATGTTCACTACTCGTATCACAAGCATTACTGCTACAACTCTCATCCCCATAGCTACTACATATAACAGAATTAATCACTAAATGAAGTTCATTATGTTAAGCATTCCGAACTATTTCAAATGCTGCCTTGATGCAGCCCGTGTCGTGTATTTTGCAAATGTGCATTCCCGCCTGAGACATGGCATAATATTCTGTGAACGCTCATCATGTAGTTCCCAGACCTTTAGATTGCAAAAGAAAATTATTCGAATAATGAAAAAATACCATCTATGTGATCCCTACAAGTCTCTATTTATTGAGCTGGGAATCTTACCACTGCCTTGCCTATATATTTATGAATATGTAATATTTGTCAAAACTGACTTATTGAACGGTGGGAACATATTTTCATGCAATACTGATATTTATAATTACAACACACGTCGTAGAAGTTACGTTCATCAAGTGTCAGTATCAACAGCTCACTATCAGAAATCCACATACAAATTACTTTACATCGCACTGCCAGATGACATTAAACAATTAAAGTCGGTTCACAAATTTAAGCTAAAAGTAAATCTTTTCTGCTGCATAACTGTTTCTATACTATTAGAGACTATTCTGATCATCAAAAAGAAAAAAATAATGTTTATTTTTGCAAAACAGTGATATATAATAAATTAGTTTACATTTATATTGTTTATTTTTTTTAAGACTTAAATTAGTAACCAATAATGTACTTCGCTTTCCGGGTCAATGACTCGCTTCTCGATCAGTTTCTTGTCCTGTTTACCTAATACATAGAGCAAATGCTGAGATGACCCCTCGTTTTACGTCAGGACATAAATCTAGCTCCACTGTGCGTACGTTTTGTTGAACTCTCCTTTTGCTTGTAATGGTAGGAGTAGAGGTAAGGGCGAGCTACTATTTGTTAGCAATGCAGAAAAATCATATCTGCAATTCGTTTACCGATGCAAATACTTTTTCTATAACTCGAGAACGAAAGTGTGTAGTTTTTTTTCCAAATACTGCTAATCTGGCACTTTTTTAAATTTTATTTTTATTTATTTATTTATTTATTTATTTATTTATTTATTTATTTATTTATTTATTTATTTATTTATTTATTTATTTATTTATTTATTTATTTATTTATTTATTTATTTATTTATTTATTTATTTATTTATTTATTTATTTATTTATTTATTTATTTATTTATTTATTTATTTATTTATTTATTTATTTATTTATTTATTTATTTATTTATTTATTTATTTATTTATTTATTTATTTATTTATTTATTTATTTATTTATTTATTTATTTATTTATTTATTTATTTATTTATTTATTTATTTATTTATTTATTTATTTATTTATTTATTTATTTATTTATTTATCTTTAACTTTTACTCTTCTTTCAACTATATATAGTTAAAATGATGGCAAGGGATTCTGGAACTCAAGAAAACGCAGATGATTTTCTCCCCCATATATCACATACAGTTTTTACTGTTTTTTGACTACATAAATCTAAATAATGTAAATAGTGCCACCACCACAGCTGCCACAACCATTGCTGCCGCCGTCCTCGCTCTCCTGACACAAGCTACCGCCACAACTGTCCAGTGTTATTCACCACAGCCCCCGCTTCCATCTGCATGGTTACCACGTCGCCGCGACAGAGTGAACACAATTACAACCACCACCACTACCGTCACAGCTATTATTTCTGTAGGCACCATCGCCATCACACCACAGCCTACTGCCACCGCCTCCGCTTCCGCCACCGACGCCATCTAAAGCACAAATGTTATAGTTTTCTCCATCGGCAGAGTCAGTACAGAGTCTACCACTGTGAACACAGCCACCGTCTTTCCCAACACTACCTCACTTCCAAGCCACTACTACTCTCCCAGCCATCGTCTCCGTCAAATAATAGTCATCTCTCTCACAGGCCCTACAGCCCACTCTACCCCCACCATCACCCACGCCGTCACTATCATGACACAGCCATCACCCCCATAGGCTCCATCGCCGCTACTGTCATCACTTTAACGGCAACTAATGCAATCGCCTCCACTGCCGCCGCCCGCCGTCGCCATTAGTAGCAGTTTTCACTGCCATTGGCACAACCAGTACGGTCTCTGTCACTCTTACCACCGTCTCCATCACTACCACTTCACCTCACAACCACCGTCTCCATCAAGTCACAGTCCCCACCGCCCCTTCTACCCTCACCACCACCACTACCGTCATAATCAAGTCTCTGTCATCGTCTCCACAAGCTCCATCGCCACCGTCACTTTCACAACCACTACTGCAATCGCCTCCACTGACGTTGTCGCCATCAACCATACAGATGTTACGGTTTTCCACCTCCATCGGCGCAGCCAATTCGGCCACCGCCGCCACCGACCGCGTCACCGCAGCCACCGCCGCCGCGGCGCCGCTTTCTTCGCGTCGAGCCGCTTCCGGCGGCGTGACCCTGTTCGGGCGGCGGTGGGCGGGCAGGCTGGATTCCTCTGGCCGGGTGCCGCGCGAATGAATGGGCTCGGGGCCCTGGCGTGGGTGCACGCCTTCCACTCACTCTGTTGGGCCCATCGGCAGCACGCGGGCCAATGAACGCTGCTGGCACTCAGCTCCACAGGTGGTTCGGAATAAATGTAACAAACTTCTAGTGAATATAGGTCAAAATGGCTCTATTTACCAATGAACAATTGGTAAGAAATGTCAGACAACAAAATTACACGTGATCTGTGTTTGACTCTGATTGGTACTTAACCCACCCTACAGTGGTTTTATGGGGACTCACGAACACTCAGAAACCTAGCAATGGCAATAACTAGTCTCAGTTCTCTGTAGTTCACCTGTGATTGTATGTGTGTGTTCACCTGTGTAGTATTGGGCCCATCGGCAGACCAAGCACCGGCCGCACGCAGGCCAATGAACGCTGCTTGCACTCAGCTCCACAGGTGGTTTGGAATGAATGTAACAATCTTCTAGGGAATGTAGGTCAAAAACTGCTCTTTTTCCCGATGAACGTGTGGTGAGAAATGTCAAACAACGAAATTACACTGTTTGACTCTGATTGGTAGGAAACCCAACCTGAAGTGGTTTTAGGGGGACTCACGAACACTCAGTATCCTGGCAATTGCAATAAGTAGTCCCAGTTCTCTGAAATTCACCTGTGGCAACAGTCATTTCTTCCTATGACGGCCATGAGGTGTGATGCGTCGAAAAAGTGAAAATCGTTCACGAGTGTAAATTGAACATTGAGCGTAATATATGTGAAATGTTTGTTTGTGGAGCCAATTTATATACTTTTTTTATTCTAGACATTGATGTTAAAAAACCAGCCACAGCATTTTTGAATGAAACATTAATTTCTTAGTTTTCTCGTTGTTTTCGCTTAGCCTACCTTCTGGGCGTTTTACCGCTATCTCTAGTTGGGAGTGACCATTCCCCACGTCTTTGTAACGTCTCTGACCCGAAGGTTGAATTGAATTTGCCTTGTTTTTTACGTGGCGAGACTCGGGCCATCAGGCCCGCTCTTCCGTCTGACCAAGCAAATTTCGCTACGCTCCTTTCATCTAGCAGAGAAAGGAGGTATTTCTTGGGCGAGAAACAGGCGATTTTGAATTTAGCTCAGAGGCGTCATTTAGGCTTGAGCATCTTTTACATGCAAGTAAATCTACTAACATGGGACAGCCGGCTTTACTTCCCCTCCGAAGGAAGGCGTACGAAGGATTTTGTCGCCCTAAAAATCCACGGCTTCGATCGGGTTTGAACCCGCCAACTTGGGTACAACAGTCCGGTACGCTAACCGTCACACCATCGCCGCAGGTTTTAGGGTTCGAGCCCCGACGGGGATAGATTTTCGATAGAAGCGAAAGAGCTAGGTGGAATTAATCCGCTGGCTGTGGGAGGATTCTAGTGTCCGGCTTCTCGATCGGTAATTTTCTGTGTTCAACACCGGACGAAGGCCGGGACAGTACCCTCATAATGTGCCATGGGCCGCGCGGAATCTTTCTTTCCTCTTCCGAGTCCTCTCCCCCCTTACGTACACACACACACACACACACACATATCGCGAGATCAGTTGGAAGTGTGCATCTTGTCCGGCCGGGGAGGGGGAGTTGCCTCTAAAGGGAGATACCTGGAGAGGGATGTGACCCGCCTGCAAACGTGGTCGACACCTGTTCTCATCATCTAGTGCGAAAGGAACACCGCCATCTCCTGTGATAAAACATACACTCCACTAACGGGACAACTGTTGTTGAAGAGCCCGGAAACATTAATCAATCAATAATCGAGAATAACAACTTCTTTGGGTGCTGCTTGTCTTTACAACTTGAAACCACGATACGATATACTTAAATTGACATTAAAAAATGAATAATACTCGTATTTATATAGTACATGTTTTATAGTAAGAAGAAGAAATCCTAAAATGAATTAGGCAATGTACAAACTATTTTATGCATCGTTATGTAAGTCACTATGGGGTTTTGTATTTTTTAAATGTTTATTCATTAGTTAACCTGAGTTTACTTTGTGGGCATTGAAATGAAATTCTCTATACGAATATTCGTACTTTCTCTTGTAGCAATTTCCCATTCTAGACATTCCTCTTTGCGCTCGTGGAAGTAGATCTTTCCTTCCTGTTTCTTGTCACATCTTCACCCTGCTGGTGGGAGATATCTGGTTGGTGAACACCCACCCTAGCCGACAGGTGGGTCGGCACCAGATATCACCGGGTGGGTCGGCGCCGGATATCCAGGGCAGAAGACCACCGCCGCCTCCAGATTTTCAAAAAGTGCACTACACTTTCGGGACTAAAGACCTTAGTACTTGACGCGCCCAGAACCACCAATCAAGTTAAATGCAAATTAGAGGGTGGGTATTTATTTTTTTGGGGCGCGATAACTACATACTTTAGTTATTAGCCCCGTGGGGGTATTTTAGCCGGAAGACGGCAGTTGGCTTCTCCCGCTGGTTACATCGCGCGTTGGCATACGTGTCGCGTTGCGGGTTTTCTTCCTTCAGATTTCCCTCGACTAACCTCCCGATGTGTGGCAGTGTAGTGAATCTAAACGGAAGTATGTGTGTAAGCGGAGAAGAGGGACAAAGATGAAGGGAAGATCGCGGGCGGTTAGTGGCCCATTTGTTGTGTTACTGCTCCGGCAATTTCGTGCTTTTGGTCGGAGAAACAGTGGAAAACCGTCAATCAGAGAAGCAGGCCGCTCGGAGGCTCCTCTACTCAGCGGTCGAATTCGAACTGCCCATACCCGTTGTGTAATAGTGTATAGTAGCGTCCCCCAAAGTTGGGGATGAAATCCTAATCCCTCTCGATCAGAAACGCTACAGCGGCAATGTTTGTTGTCACTGAGCCATAACAGCGAGCCGACTCTGTAATAACGAATCTTGGACAGGCGCGCCATATGGATCATTTATACGAATTTATGTACGAATGAATTTCCGAGAAAAATTGAGAGACTGGGAATTTGAATTATTTTATTTCCAATAAAATCACTATCGTGTGGAACGTTGAAAAATATTTGTTATTGAATATTTTTGATTAATTTACATTATATTTAATCTGTTATTTCTCAATTTGCTTTTACTTTAGGGCTTCATAAACAATTACTCCCTCAAGATCTGATATTTAAAATTGACTACAAACAACACTGAGGGCTTCGAGTCATGTAAATGAAAGTCTGATTAACTGTAGATGAAGCTGACTATATTTCCTCTACAACACTTCAACCGAGTGCAGGTCCATTTATGTTCTGAGCAAACTAGAAGAACAAAGTGATGCAATGAACAAATGTCCCACACTCGAATTTCTCGATATTACTGCGTCACATGTTATCAATCAAATCTGTACACAACATTTTGTCATCTATGACTCGTCGTGATGTAAATTGCCTCATTTTTTTTCAAAAGGATATAACAATACTATAAACGGAAGAAAGCATTACTTCTCGTCCTTTTGTTTCAAATGTAGGTCATAGTGCGAAAGTGTAAAGACTGTTCTCGCCCATGTGTCTCCACAATGTGGGGTGAGGTTTGCGGAAGCGAGATTAAAGTCGCGCTGATTCACACAAGACAAAGATCATACAGGCGTATCACCATCCTGTTTCTCTCCTAGAACCCAGTGAATAGTTTCTAGTGACAGTCACTTAATTCTCATACAACTCGTATAAACTGATTTATAGGATGCCTGTTTTTCTCTGCTTGTAACGGTAAAATATTAACGGAAACTCTTCACATTCAATGCTTGAAAAACAAACAAAAGATAATTGACGGTGGTCTGTTAATTTTTGCTTGTATAAAAATAAAAATATATTGGTGAAATCTATAAAATATTTTTAATATCACCAAATCCAATTTATTTTAATATAATATTTATAAGTGACAGTCTAATTACTGAAAACTCAATATAAAATTTAAAAAAAAAACATCATATTAGTGAACCAAATTTTTAACATAAAACAAAAAAAAACATATTAGGGAACCGAATTTTAAAGCTTTAAAAGAAGAAAAGGGAAAAGGGAATTGGTGTGCCCTGGATACTAGTACATCAATAAATATTTGGAAATGAAAAAACCTTAGAATTAGATTAATGGAACGAATCCTGAAATGCATGTGACGTTAGTAATCTTTAAATAACCAAATCCTGCCTAATGTCTCATACATTAAAACTAAGATAAAACAGTGTGATAGAGAGTAAACCGTCATATCAAGATTAGGAACAAGTTACTCTCAATTTACAAATATTTTAATATATAAAATAGCCAATATAAATATAATTCATGCCATTATTGTTTTAAGTAAATTATTTTCTTAACGTGTACTAAATGCAACCGACCGAGAATAAAATTGAATAGATTTTATTTAGAACAGGAAATCAACGTTATTTTACAGGCATTAATCTGTCAAGAAAAACAAATTACAAGATTCGAGAAATAAAATGTGAACCAAATATCATTAAGGCTATTAATTACAATAAAAATAATAAAAAATATAAATACATGGAGGTAACTCCTTGAAAAATTAAAGAGAGGTAATTAATAAATCAGTTTAATAAAACTATCATCTCCATCTATTCTCTAAATCACCGATTAACCTACAAACAAGTGCTATGTTACCGCAACAAAACAAAAGAAGTATGCTACGGTGAAACTTTTACCCACTTTCCGCACTCAAGTAAAACTTTCCTCGTTCCTCTTTAAAGACATGTTAAGAGAAATCTACTCACCATCTTCATTACTAAAAAGAATTAAGATATTCAAATATACCAAAAGAACTTAAACGGTTGAAGATTGAAACATCAAGATTGCTATTTCTCGGAAAGTGTGTTTCATTTCACCGAGACAAATGTGCCCAAGACTATTCATTTCTGCATTCTCGCATACTACTTGCATAGTAGAGAAAAACTGCGGCAAAAACGGTGAATTTTTGGCAGAAAAGCTTTGAGGGACCGTGATACCGAAAACGTGGATAAATCTTGTTCCTAGAACAATATCTCGTTTAAAATGTTCTTCGTCAGATTCCACGTTTTATGGCTCCTAGATACCCAAAAATTGGTTGACGGGAAAACTTCCTGTCCGTCCGTCCGTCCACCCGTCCGTCCATCTGTCCGTTCGTCCGCCCGCCCGCTCGTCAGTCCATCTGTCCGTTCGTCTGCCTGTCTGTCCGTATGTGAACAACACTAGAGGCTAAACCGTTATTCCGCTACCTACATGTGGAAGGTTATTCGTCAACATTGATGTTCCACTACCTACGGGGCTGTTGTTGCCGTTTCTTGAATGTGAAATGGATATTTTGATTTCGGGGGTTACTTTATATGAATCTTCCCAAATGGATCCGAATTTTTTGTATATTTTTCTCGGATAGAACAAAAGCAACCTTTAAAAATTGCGCATGTCCAGCTTAATGAATAATCTAAGATACATTTTCTTCAAATGAAATTTCTTCCTCTTAATTAGTTTTTTAATGTATTTTTTAAATATCAGTTATTTTGGAAAAAATTTGAGTGAAATATGGGGAATTTTAAAAATAAAATTTCCTCAGAGACGGCTCCACATTTTTACTTTCCTGTATACACTATGTGTTCAAAAGTATCCGAACACGTGGCTGAAAATGACTTACTAGTTCGTGGCGCCCTCCATCGGTAATGCTGGAATTTAATAGTGTGTTGGCTCAGGCATACTTTCAATCAGGTGAACACGAAACATTCTAAAGGTGTTCGATAAGATTCAAGTCAGGACTCTGAGCAGGCCAGTCCATTACAGAGATGTTATTGTCATGTAACCACTCCGCCACAAGCCGTGCAGTATGAACAGGTTCTCGATCGCGTTGAAAGACGCAATCGCCATCCCCGAATTTCTCTTCAACAGTGAGAAGCAAGGTGTTTAAAACATCTATGTAGGCCTGTGCCGCGATAGTGCCACACAAAACAACATGGGGTGCAAGCCCCCTTCATGAAAAACAAGACCACACCATAACACAATTTTGGACGTGTCCAGATTCCTTTGATCCCATAGTGTACGTACGGAGTCAAGGTATATTAATTTCCCGTATACGTACGTTTATATGGAATATCTAGTTAAATTTTAGTACAGCTACATTTCTACGCTTTTTTGGTAATATGCACATAGCACATTTGCATTAGCACAAATGCTAAATGCCAAAATACAGATCATTTCAATGAGTTTCGAAAATATCTTTTACAACTACATTTGATTCTTCCCCAGATTTCCTTAACTATTCCATATTTTTCTCTCCTAATTTTTGAAGAGATTAATACTTCACAAACTCAGCCTAATTTGTGTTCATGTCTACTTCTGCAATTGCTCTTTTAATCGTTTTGTATGCTAGTCTATCGTTGCATGCAAATCTAACATTAAAATATTGCTGTTTTGTATGTTTATGTGAAGAAATTCTTCAACTTCAATAAGTTACGAAGCAATACTGTTCGTAGGTATTCGCAAATTCATTTTTTAGAAGAAATAAATGACTAAAAATACGTATTCTTTTTAATTTTAAGAGAAACTATCTTAATATCCAACAATTTCACAGGAGTGAAGCTTTTTAAGTTTAACCTGAAGGAAGAAAAATCAAATTAGGGAATTTCTGGGCGTTATTAATTTCGAGGCGAAAACAGACCTCATGAGAACGGGAAGTCTAGAAAAAAATATTCGAAAAATCTATATAACAATTATTATGGTTGTCGAGATGCTACCGTATTAACTCAAATGTTTTGTCTCTCGAACACTTCATTATTGTCCTCCATTACATCTAATCTTTAAGTCGTCTCTTCCGACTCCTAGAGTACTTCCTCATCCTACTTGTTCCGATTTTCCGTCTGTGGGTTGCTCCTTCTCCCGCTATCCGCTCCCGTCTCCCACACCCAGCCCGCGTCACGCCCTCCTAGCCTACAAGCGCCGCCGTCTTTTCGCTGTTTAGTAATGAGTCCATTGTGCGGCGTGGAACAAATAGCTTCTTCACTCGCCCGGCGCAGTCGCCCGTTTGCGGCGGAGGTTAAAGAGGCGCTCTGCCCGCGCCGCACAGCACTTGGCCGCGCTGGCTTCGGCCTGAGAACGCACTACGCGTCTTCCCACCTGGGCCCGTGGGATCTAGACGAGCCATTCCCCTCTCCCTCCCCTCCCCCCTCCCCCCGCGCGGTCATTTTCGCGCCTCGGGCGGCGACACCTACGCAAATGAGGCGAGTGCAGTGGGAAACGGGTGGGAGACGTGGGGAGGGGGGGGGGGCAGAGAGCGGACCTCCGAATCCTGGAGGCCCCATTCCCAAGAGGTCCCCAGGCGGCTGGGTGACAGGGCGGCCCCCTTTGATAGCGGCAAGCCGAGGTTGAAGCCGACCCCCGAAACCGAGATAGATAGATAGATAGATAGATAGATAGATAGATAGATAGATAGATAGATAGATAGATAGATAGATAGATAGATAGATAGATAGATAGATAGATAGATTTACTTATTACAACTAAGAATAGTAATACACTGTAATTTTAAAGCATTTTAAGCCAATAATAACAATAATAACTAACAGCATTACCTATACACTTTATGACTGTCCTGCACGGAATTTTTAACTAATAAATACATTGCACTTCACTTCACTTCACTACACTTGCATTTCACTTCGCTACACTACACTTGCACTACACTTCACAACACGTCACGACACTCCAATTCAACTACTACTTTAAATATAATTGTATATTTAACAAACCAATGTATTTAATAGTGATTATCACAATACTAATTATAAAAAAACAATTATAATAAAATTATAACTAAAATAATAACTATTTTAATAAGCCTAACATATACAAATTTCCTTAGTTAATCTACTTTTAAAACCTAGAGGAAAGGGTACACCTAGAGGAAAGGGTTCCATGGCTGTCGCAGGTAACTTATACCAGTCCGTTATTGTTCTATTTGTAAATGAAAATTTTCCAACATCTGTTCTCTGTGTTCTGAACTGAATTTTGTGCTTGTGATCCGCTCTACTAAAGTGAGTGGTTCTACCGAGTCAAATGAAAATATCTTTCCAAGCTGGATAACCGGCATACGCTTTGTACATGGCACAGAGGCCTTAACCCTCCTGATTTCTAGACTCCCATTCTACTTTCTTCCTATTGCTGCGGAAAGTAAGTTTACACGCTCTTCTCTGTACTCTCTTCAAATATTCCTTTTGTGAATTTCTATAAGGGTCCCAACAAATTGTCCCGTATTCCATTAATGGAGAAACTAAATATAGGTAAGCTAATTCTCTCGCTTTCGCAGTACTCTTTTTTAGTATTCGCATGGTAAAATGCAAAAACCTCCAGGCTTTCCCTATGAAAAAGTTAACCTGATCTACGAGATAGTTTATACGTTGTACCATAGGCGTGCGCAGAGGGGTCATGACCCCCTCAACCCTTACAATGGGGGCCCCATAGCCATATTACTCGCGCCATATTTTTCTTGAACGATGGATTGAAGAAATGCGGGTAGAGTGGGAGTATTAGTTACGTAATTAGTCTCTAGACTTTATGAGTCAATGCCAATCTCTGCAGAATCAGTCATGCCTTCCCAAATTTCTCAATCATTTCATTTCTAACTTTCTCATGGGTTCGAGGTATCTCCTGTGATGGTTCTTCACCTGCTTCGCTCATTTCTTTAGAGTTTTTGTAGAAAATCAATGACAGAAGTTCTCGTCATCAACAGAAAGTAGTTTCTGTTTCGCGCCACTGACAATGTGTTTGGAATGTTGCCATCAGTGCACGCTGCGAGCTTCTGTCTTCAACTGTTTATAATGTCATAGAGGGGGAAGCAAGGTAACGTTCAAGAAAAGTTGCGCAAGTAATAACTGATAAAACATTTTATTTCCGTAAATATATTCAATACCTGATACCTTTTTTAACAACTTCATTTATGAAACCCTGTAAATTAAGGAATTTTTTATGCGACAATTCAGGTACATGCTCTCCAAATCTAAAAGCTCAACCGGGAAAAGTGGTTCAGGGCATCAACTAATGCCTCTGATTTGGAGGTCCTTGGGTTGAGTCCTGACGACGATAAAATTTTCCATTCGAGCTATATAGTCAGGTCGAATTCAGCAGTTGTCTACTGAAGTATCCGAGCGACGTCCGGCTGTTCTGATCCGCGGTTTCCCATTCTTTCTCCGATCAACACCATGCGAATGCCGGAGCAGTACCCTAACAAACGAGACAAGGGCCTATCTTTCCTTCCTCTTCCTTGTTCTATCCTCACCCCTTACTTACACTCACGTGGACTACACTACCACACGTATCGGGAGCTTGGAGTTCATCCCGGCTGGGGCGCTGCCGCACCGTGCAGGATATGTTTGAGGCAAATTCCCGCAAACCGATGTAGGTCGGCGCCGGTTCTCGCCAGCCAGCGGATAAAGATCGCCACCACCTCCCCTGATAAAAGCCTGCACTACACTGACGGGACTAACGACCTTAGCTGTTGATGCGCCCTTAATCACTAGTAAAGCAATCTAAGAGCCCTGTAAATAGTTCAACATAAAACCATTTGGATTAAAAGTAATAATTACAGTTTAATTATTTTGGTAGTACATTTGATTTACTTACTATTAAAATATATGGTATTTAAATAAACGTTTTATAAAATGTAACAAATTACGATGGAAAAGGGTTTTCAGAAATGCCCTTCTCGTTGTATTAGGCTGCGCACGCTTTGGAGTTGTACCGTTCTTCTTCGTGCTGGACAGTCGGGGATCGACAGAGGCGGCATTGCTGCAGCTAAGTGTCCTGGCCACCTGCGCGTTACATGATCCTTTGCGGGGAATCCAAAGCAAATGCAAGATTTCAGTCCCGAACTCTTGATGTTTTTTCTGTCCGATACCTAAACTAATTGGACAGTTCTAATGAGGTGAATGTTTGATGTTGGGCATCAGAAATGCGTGGTAGAAGCGCTCAGGTGGCACGATGCTTCATCCCCTTCATTTATTCACTCCGTTGTTGTTGGTTGCAAGTTGGTGGCAACAAGGGAAGATTGCGTCACTGGAATAGCTACCGCCATTGCATGTCACCAGGAGATCACTTTCGGCATCATCACGAGTCTCTCCACTGCAGCGTCTCTGATCGGGAGGTCCTAGGTTCGAGTCCTAAGAATGTCAGCATTTTCACACTAGTTAGAGAGATAGGTCTAATTCAGTCACCGTCTGAAAGAGAATTCTGGCGGCCAGCTGATTTGATCTATAGTTTTTAAGTGGTTTCTCCGAGCAATATCTGGCGAATGCCAGAGCAGTACTTTAACGAGCCACTTACACACACATTAACATGCACTATATTACCATACACCGACAGACCGGTCGGGAGCTTTGAGCATGTCCCGGCTTGAGTGGTACTCCATTGGTTGGAGATACCTGGTTGGGGAAAACCCGCTAGTCAACAGGAATTCGGCGCCGGATCTCGCCATCTTGCGGCAAGATAATTGCCACCTCCCGAGCAAAACACATGCACTATATTTACGAGAACAACGATCTTAGCAGCTGGCGCACCAGGAATCATCAACAAATTAAACGTGACTCTCAAACGTCATATACGAAGACCAATTGGTACAATGTGTAGGGCACGGGCGTTCAAGTGGATGGGCCACATGCCGTGCCCTGGGGCCAGCGCCTGTCTGCGGAAAGGTGTGGTCCGCGGCCTGATGGGAAGGGAGGTACCGGGGCGGAGGCCCGCGGGCCACTGCAACGGGCCACTGCAGCGGGCCACCGCGAGCAGCAATGCTTTCATTTGAACCTGTGGTTTCGGGGGTAGTCAGAGAGGAGCCGTGTTCAGCCGAAGAGACTACCAAGCGTGAATGAAATCTTTCGAGCGTGTGGCATTTGACCGCAGACACTCGTCTTCAACACATTACGTACAGGCGACTTGTAATACCATAAAAAAGAAAGACTACTGAGAGCAATAATGTATAATACTAGATAGGCATATTTAACATGAAATGAGAGATATGTTTGTAAAAGAAATATATCATTCCTAACACATTAGTGAGGTTATGTTTATGATTCACTCAAACTATCAGCAACTTATTTCATCCATTTGTTCTGTAATTTCCACCTATAATTTACTAATTTTTTATGGTATTTTTAATCGGAGGATTTTCACAGGGCTTCTTGTTCAAGAGAACACGAAGTACATCGTTTAATATTTAAGGGCTCAGTTCAGACGAATAATTTAAACGCTGATGAATCTCGCTCAGTCGGCTTCGTCAGAATGCATTGCATGCAGAAAGTCCGACACAACTCTATTGAAGATGTTTTACGGCTAGATTTAGAAATATCTCGGCATTATCTCGCAATAAGGATTATAGCGGCGAATTTGAATAAGAAGTAAATAGTTACATTTTTCATCTGTTTTGAATGAAAAGAAGTTGCAGCCCCAAATATCTCGGGGCTTGGGTGAAATTGCCCCAACCCCCTATCTACGCGTCTCTGTGAAAAGTAGAAGTGTAAAAGTGCAAAGAGTTTGAAATTGTCTAGAAAAGGTAGCGGAATGAAGGTCACAAAAAACAAAAAAATTAGACCGCTCTAGAAATAGGAGTGAAAAAAAAGGTAGCTGCATCGTTCCGTCAGCCGACGCGCCCGCACTTGCTTAAACATGGATAACCTGACTAGTAGTTACTTTACCTCGACAAAGCGACTTTAAACCCAAATCTCAAAAAGTCTAATTTCTAATCCACAGCCCAAAACTCAATAAATTGAATCTCGAGGCCTTTGAACAAACTTTCTCAAATCTTTCTAACACAAACCTCAATTATATGTACCTCAATGAATCGAATATCGGTAATCTGAAATATCTGTTTTTAATTTAATTAACTTGAAACTCCATAACTCGCGCTTGTTCATTCGAATGTAACTTGATCACTTGAATGAAAAAGAAATTAGTCCTATTCGGATGACGGATTCAGTTCCAACGCTTGATTTCATCTTTACATTGACCGTGTCACGTTTTCCTTGAACTTGAAGAGTCACCTGAAGAGTAGAAACAGGAAATTTTAGTGCTGTCCTGCTCTGTGAATACACAGAATGGAGAGCGTATCTTACTCCTTTAATATGAGAAAACGCTATAGTAATAAGTATGTAAGGCATTTCGTTGCAGCATTCATTGATAAGGGTTTTCTTCACAATGGCAGGACAGTCCGTAAAACAACTTCTTGTCTAATCGTTCTTGTACTACTTAATCAATCATAGGAAATGGTGGCAAAATTAGCGTTGATGTTGAATAAATTACTTCATTTAACATATAAGAGGGATATATTATCACATTTAGGAAAAATTTACGGAACACGATGCTAAATTATTAAGGTGATTAGTAATATATTTTCCTGTCACTTCAAGGCAATCTTTCACCATTAAGCGCGATATTAATGTGACATAGATTCTGCAGTGACCGGAATTAAACGTGTGTGTGTGTGTGTGTGTGTGTGAAAGAGAGAGAGAGAGAGAGGGAGAGAGGGGGGGTAGAAAGAGTGAGGAAGAGTGGGGGCGGAAGGAGAAAGGGTGAAGAGAGGAATGAAGGGAAAATGAAAGATGATGGAGGAGAGACAGTATAAATACAATAATTAAATCAATAGCAGTACATAATGATTTTAATTGATAATATGATTAAATAATTAATAACTGATAGAATTGAAAATAGCATTTAAATTAAACAATAAAAATTAAATTTAATATGAAATAGATAAAAAGAGCTTATATCTTCTCAAAATGAATGAATAAGAAAATGTAAAAAGACCAAAAAATATAATATTTTTTATAATAATAAATCATTACAAATAAGTATTTTGAAATATATTTGAAGAAAGTTTTATAATCCATCACAAGTTTCTATGAATTTTCTGAAAGTAGTATTTCAAGGATTTATTTTTATGTTCTTCTCCCTGTTCAGAGACACGTAACCGGTATGTTCTCAATACGCAAAATCCATGAGTCTTTCTCCTGCCATTGTTGATCTTAATCAGATTTTTACTCTCTGCAAGATTGAGAATGATCTCTAGTCCAAGATAGAGCAAGAAAAATGTTGCTTCGAAATTAATTTTAGAAGTAATTTTTAAACGAACCAACTTTACTTACTGGATAATTTTATAACAAAGCGAACAGAAATTTAAATGTTTAGGGATAGAAATTGCTCCTTCCTTGCCTCTTTCGTTTGGCTATGCCCATGGTACGGAACATATAGGAATGAAGTTATTTCACTTTTGAAGAATTATTAGTGTCGGATACAATAGTTTAATGCATTTCATTGAATTTATTATAGCATTGAAATCTACATTATAGTAACGATTTCAAAAATATAATTGAACCAAGCGGTTAATATTTGTGAACGTATGTAAATCAGAAAGAATAATTGAGAATGAATGAATCACAACTTATTCAATTATCTTTATTAATGAATCACTCAATTTTAAATAATTTAAAGTTAATTGATAATCAGATTACTCAAAAAATCATGTAATTAATTCATAGACCGCACAGTTTTCTATCATTGAGGTCACTGCTTTAGCTGAGTCAACACTGTTTGAATAGCGGGAAAATCGGAGAGAAGGGATTCATGAAGTTGCGTCTCACTTGGAAAAGTATTGAAGAGGCTCAAGCAATTGCTGAGTCATGAGAAAGCAAGTCGATGATATAAACATTTTGAAGAGAGTTGTGAAAGTAATGAGAGTGATGTTCATTCTGACAGGACGACAACAAATCAGAATGAAATTTTAAAAAGAAGAGATGGTGTTGAGACGTGACCCTGACATGATTACTACGAAAGAAAAGTATTAGTATTAATTCATGAAATGAAGCTTAAGTGGAGGAACAGTCGTAAGATTGGAAAAGTGTGTAGACAACTTTAATATAAACTAGTTTTAAGAAATCTGGAATATGTTATTTGATCGAATCGAGAATTAAGAAAATTGCCTAACCAATAATGTATGCTAGAGTGATTTTTAGTAGACGCAGTTTGGAAGGAAAACAAATAAGGTGTGTCCGCTTAAACAAAATAGCTAACATTATTTTAAAAGCAAAAATAAATATTTTGCAAATTGTACAGATTAAACAGTTTGCAACTATTCTTGCTGATTTTTTGGAGGAGTTGTAATTGAATTTTCCCTACGTAACCATGCCTACATGCTATTTGCAATGTTCTCCAGAGAGGAAGTTCAAAATTCCAGGGAGGGGTGAGTCGACGAAATAAGCGCCTAGTATACATGGATGAATTGTGTTTCTAGTAGGAACAAATTACTACTTTTGCAACAGAGGATACAAACGAGGGCACCATCTCCAAAATTTTCTCGCCGTGTCCTAATTACACGTACGAGCAACGAACATTCTCAAAGTTATGGGGAAGATGTTTTGTTGTTTATCACTGAAGTTTGCATAAAGGAAGTGGTTCCTCAAGACCTCCATCAATTTGAATGCCGTTTAAGTCACGGCATAAATCTCCATTAAGAGAGCGGGAGATGACCCCATTAGGCGACATTATACATCATGGACGCCAGGAACAGCCCCTCCCCCCATTGCCAAGGGTGAGCGACGGTTGTTACATCTAAAACACTAGGGGTGTTTGTTTCAAAACTCATTTGACTTTATTATTCAACCAAATTTCGTGATTATTTACGTACTCACCTTGCAAACAATGAAGTGGTAAAAGAGTATTGTAATTGCGTAACAGAGACTGCCCGAGTATTCGACGAGAAAACTCTTAAGGCCTGGCCCTCATAACGAAAATGAGTTTGTTACTATATATGTAGTAAATTACTTCCTCTAACATGTGTAGTCAAAACTCGCAATTTTTGGTTGGACATAAAAATATTTCATCAAAAAATTTTTATAAAAAATCGATTAAAAGAAAAACGTTTGTCTGAGTGTCCACCCAACTGTGCAGCCATCCGTGTGCGTATGGTCAACGCCAGCGCCTAAAACCGTTCAGAAATGTTTCTACAAAATTGATTTTTCCCACCGAAATTAACGAACTTGGGACTCTTCAAGTTCGAAACGGATATTTTGAATTTTGGAGGTATTGTTTACAATACCTCAACAATTCCTTCAAAATTGTGTCAAAAATAGCTCCAAATTTTGAGATTAAACTTTGTTTTCGAATACCGTAGAATCCTCTTAAAAGAATTGTGCAGAACTCATTTTCGGTGAAATTTCCCACTTTTCAAAAATGTCAGATTTTTAAAAATATTTCGGCGTCTTCCTGCCGTTACTACAATATTGACGATAGATATTTATTTCTTAATGAAATCTGTTTCTCAAAGATATTTTGAAATAAGTTAATATACGGTATTTCGAAAATATGGGTAGTTTTTGCTCAATTTTGCGTGAAATATAGACAATTTTTAACAATTATTTCTTCAAAAACGCGTCCAAATTTTTCGGAAAATTGTTTTCTGGTATGTAGCAAAAGGTAAATCGGTAAAGAACAGTAAAGAAAATCGTGTTCCCATTTTTGACGAATTCTTTGTATTTTCAATAATTGTAAAACAAAATAACATTGAAAAAGTGCAATATTCACGATAGAAATTTCTTTCCTGAATAAAATCTGTTCTAAAAAATAAAACTTTATATTATTTGACAAAACGACTAATTTTCGTATGATTGATGGTTGAATTTAATGCAATTTATAAAAAATCTCACTCTCAACAGTTCCAATTTTTTCTTTAATTTATTCTCGGATAAAGGAACGGATGCTTAAAAACATGGCGCAGATCTAATTTTCATCCAAAATTGCAAAGTTAGAAATATTGTGAAAAAGTGTTGTTGTAGCACCACGAGGTCAATAAATAAAATGTTGTTGGATCAAAACTTGTTATCATTTGCGAGTTCTGAAACCAGTTTTATAGTATAAACATTAATATACAAGAATAAACAATATTTTAAAATTAATAGAACTGGCGCCTATCTGCTGTCATTTGTTTATTACTTCATTTGTTAGGCGAGTTGCGATCAATTTATTGAAAGGATTCGTGGTACCTTCGTTGTCTGGTGCGAGCAAGCAATGTTTGTGTTTAGAGCAAGCAAAGTGTTACATTATAGTGGGCGAAGCTGGAGATAGCGAGACTTTTAAGAGCGAAAGATCAACGAGCGAGCTTCCGTAGGGTTTCCTCTGAGTCCATTACCGCCTCATTTTTATGAATTTTCCTAATTTTTAATATGAGAGTTCCTATTCCTATATTTCTATGATTTCGCTCTATTGCTGATATTAATATATATGATATCAATGATGGGGCTAAGGTGAGAAAAGAGACAGGGAAAACGGGATATCTCCAGGAAACCCTGGCAAAAATCTCGCAGTCGGCCACATCTTCTGTACTTAGATCGACCGAGATTTATTTCCCTGTACACAGAGAAAACAATTCGAACGGTTTGGCCATTACTCCACGAGTCGTCCTGTGCGACAAGTGTCACTAAGTTCCACGCTCCTTACACGATTACGAGACATCGCCAGACTGTTTAAGGGCAACGGCAACTCCCTCTTATTCCCGTAAGTGTGGTGCATGTTTTATCGCTGTAAATGGCAGTGTTCTCCCTCCGCAAAAAAGTGAGGTCCGTCGCCGATTTTCATGTCAGCATCCGGGGTTTTCCCCATCCAGGAATTGTTCACCAGCAGGGTATCGCGGCAGTAGGGACAAGAAGAAATTTGTTTCCCGACATGTGTGATAGTAGCACATGACCCATGACACATCCCGAAATGAAAGTGTAATTGTGTTTACGTAAGAGGGAGTATAGGTAAGAATGAGGAAGGAAAAATTGCGCGCCGTCCGTGGCCGTTTGTTAGAGTACTGTTCAGGCATTAGCCTGAGGTTGAACTGCACAATCACGGAAAACTACCGATCAGAGCAGCCGGCAGCTGGAACTCTCCTCCTGAGAGCGTCTGAATTTGGCCTACCTTTCTAGCTAAAGTCAAAAGCCCTGCCACCGTCGGGACTTAAACGTGGACCTCCGGGTAAGATGCTACGCAGTGACGTCAGTTGACGCCCTGCTGGTCGCCCTCTTCGAAAGGATTTGCCGTACCCTATCTGTCAGCATTCCATGCAGCCCTGTCGTGGTGCCTCGTCAGGTTCCCCGCCGTGGTGAAGCCTGCCGTCCTCCTCCCACTCGCGTAAACCGCCTGAGAGCCTGCCTCTGACCTCGCAATGGTGAACTCCGTGATATCGAACCTTGCCACAGCATCGTGCTGGTACCATAAAGAAAATAATGGCCTGCTACCCAACAGTAAAACGTCACTCAGCCGAGCTCGGACCTGATTGTCCCTTCCATAAGCCGTACGAGTCAATCCACCCCTTGGAAACGTTACGGAAATGAATTCGTAAGAGTTGGATCTGAGATGTCCAACTTGCAAGGCGTCAAGGACTACAACTATAACCTTTAATATGGTTGCGGGCCATATTGTCAATACTCGTGCAATCCTCACCAGTATTGTTGATCTGCCCGGCTGCTCTGAAAAGATGGGGGAATGGATATATGCGTGATATCAGGCTGTATTATGCAAACACAGTGTAACACATTCGGATGATTTTGATTATTCAATTTTACTAGAAAAATTCTTGAATCTAAACAACTTATTTTTACATTAAGATGGTGTTGACATGGCGCGTGCTCTAGGCACACTATTCAAGGGACTTTCAAGTACGACTAATAACACTTGGCGGGCCCATTAAAGGGCCGCATGCGGCCACGTGCCGCCAGTTAGACAACCCTGAGTTAGATAGGTCAAAATGCTTCGTTTCTGAGGTTATAAATAGTCGTTTCTGAAAAAAACGGATGGTTTCAGTAAGGGATTATCATATAAGATGACAACGTACCGAAGGAAGAAGAATGTGTATCCAGAAGCGACTTGGATTGTGATGATCATGGCAAAAGAATGTTAGATGATAAGGTGTTGTCGGCATAGCATTAGAAGCAGAAAATTTCCTGGAGGACAACTAAAAAGATGAATACGTTGCCATCCGAATGGAATAGGCCTTTTGTCTTGTGATACTTAAATTATAGAATCATTACGAATAGTGAAATTCTGAATAGAATCCATAGATCCATAGAATATACCTTCAAATGCGTGTGGATGGTTGTTTGTTTTTGTGCAATATATCACAAGTGTGCATCAGATGTTCTTGCACAGGTCATTGTAAAGGCCGAATTAAATACACTTAACGTAATTATAATTCCTTGATAGAATTTTCAAAACAATGTTTGACAAATATTGAAGACCATGAATGAAAAGCTAAGAAAAGCCAGTTGGAGGCTTGACGTAATTACGCATTTTTTATCATAATTGGGCGCTGTGTCGAGAAACCGCTCACGTTATTGACACATTTCACTATATACTAGCCAGCATTCTGTAGTGCTGAAAGAAGCACGGGTTGTATAGATCCAATTGATTGTGAGCAGAAGAATACAGAAGGACACGCAAAGGGGTATCTTTTAGAACTGTGAAGTGAATCATTTCAACGACAAGTATTCGTTTAAATGCGAGTAACTGCTTTTACAGTAACCTTAATTGTCACTGAAAAAAACTTGCGAGCGATAGACAAAAGTATAGTAGCTTAGTGGTAAATAAGTGGTTAGAGCGGCTGGTTGTAAACCAGAAGGCCCGAGTTCTGGGCAACCAATTCTTTGAACAAATTTAATTATTAAAATGCATTGTTACTCAAAAATGTGGTCACAATTTGGATTTCTTTACGATTCTCCGAGCGTAATTGCGTCCAACAAGGTGCCGGAATTGTGACATATATATATATATATATATATATATATATATATATATATAGAGAGAGAGAGAGAGAGAGAGAGAGAGAGAGAGAGAGACTAAAATATCGGTTGTATTTGAAGTAGGATTGTAAGGATAGATTCCTATCTGCGCTTCGGATTTCCGGAAAGACAAGACGAAAGAACAGGATTTAACTGGATGAAAAGGAGGAGACGGTTCCCAGGGCGAGGGGATGCGGAGGAGATGAGCCGCCCGCGCGTTAGCCTGGTAATCGCGTGGATCGAGAGCAGCTCGCCTTTAACCGCGCGGGCGGCGCTTCTCGATTGTCCCCGCGATTCCATTAGGAAGCGGCTCGCCGCGGAGGGGGAGGGGGAGGGGTTGGGGCGCGAAGTGTTCCGTGGGAGTGAGGGCCAAGCCGCGGCATCAGAGGCCTTTGTTTGTCCAAAAACGCCCCCTCCCCCTTCCCCCTGCCCCCTCAGATGCCATCCCGCGGCGCCGCCGCCTCCTGGAAGTGGGCCTTCCGCCCCCCGCCCCACGGCCCCCTCCACGGGCGGATATCGCAGGAACGGGAGGTTCCGTGCTGTCTTTTGTTTTCCAGAGGAGGCGTAGATCTCCTGTGTGAATACAAGCTTGTTGTCAAAAATTCTTTAACAAAACGCTTCATTGTTTCTTAAAATGTTTTCTTTGCCGAGAGTATAGGAAGTTTAAAAATTGGGCAGTGCTCATTTTCGTTGAACTCTCTGAATTATCGAAAATTGTTTAAATTGTAAATAATGCGAGAATGTTTATGATGTATATAATAGTGTGAATATAGAATGTGAATATAGCACTAGATCAATGATAATCAAAATGTCACATTTTGAGTATCTTTTAAAATAATAATGATAGAATAATGAGGAAAAACCAAGTAGTAAAATTGACGAAAGAAGGAAATTAACAAACTCTGAAAACGAAAATTTACTTTACGAAATCCAATTACAACTTACTGCATTTGATTATTCACAATAAAATTAAAATTACACTTTTATTTGAAATGTAAGGCCAAAAATACACAGACCAAATATTACATTTTTCAACGCTTACGCTTAACTATATACAAAAAACACGTGGCAAAAATTATACTAAAGTACTTAAGTTTTAAAATTATGTTTTGTCAGTTAATTTTCGGCGGTAAACCATTAAAATTAAATTTTACGAACGTTTCTTCTTCTTCTTCTTCTTCTTCTTCTTCTTCTTCTTCTTCTTCTTCTTCTTCTTCTTCTTCTTCTTCTTCAAATTTTATTGTTAACCCTTTCAAACTAATGTCTGTTTTAATAAAAAATATAACGTAATTTTGAATCTCTGTAAAGCAAAAACAACTACATCATGAAGGAAATAAATCGCGATAAGTGGTACTAGTTTATTTTCCTTAAATAAAAGAAAGGAAAATCACTCCCATTAAAAAATATGTTTCAGGACAAAATTAATAATTCAATAATTGTCAAGATTATTAATCAAATGGTAACTATTTATAACGAAAAGACGGTTTAGTAATGCTCAAAGTATCACGTCTATTATGTGACTTCAAACCCCCAACACATTTTTCTCATTCTTCCAGAATGTTCTATAAGAATTCTCCTCGTAGAGAAAGAACTGTTCATCGTCAGAGACGACTTAATAAAAACGCAAATGAGTTTTAAGTGCATTATGAATTTATGAAGCCTCCTTTAAATCACGTTTTTTATAATTCCTCTAGAACGTGCTAGAACACCTCGTAACCCTTAAACAAGAGCGCGGAAACCACATGCGCCGAGAGCGGGGTGGATTTCCACGAACCTGGTTCGTGTAAAATGGAAAATTTACATAAAAGTAAGTAGTTTGATACTAAAATATTTTTATTTGAACTTAAATAATGCATTCTTTGGACGAAAGCTGAAATCATGACCCGGCTGATAAAGTCAAAGTACCGAGTGTTAGACTCAGTTTTCCCAGCCCTTTCCTTTTTGGTTGTAATGTAATGGCGGGCCAAACCCTATCAAGCTTGACTACCATCTAACGGATGTCGACTCAAACGAAATCATTTCCTTCAGGACTGCGATCAGAGTAACAAATATGTGACGTAGTAAAGAGTAATTGTTGTCGTATAATTTATTATTAGTATTTCTTAAATGATGTACAGTTAAATGATTAAACAGTAATTTACTTTCCCAACCTTTCGAAATATTATAATTAAATCCTTTTAGGGCAGTGAATAAAGCAACAGTATTATAATCCTGACATGAAGCTAAAAATACCGAATGAACATAATTTGTGAAATATGTTGTGTGCTTGTGACAGTGCATATCATTCTCACTTATCGTTGTGGAAAATTCCAAAACGTTGGCAAAGTCAGACGATATACATGAACTTTTCAGCCCATAGTTTGCTTGGGCATACAAAACGGTGACGTTTCATCTACATGTGTCTAAGAATACATATTAGAAACTAATTGAGTTTGTTGTGAAATCTACAATACTCTCTTTTCGCCAATGAGGAAACCTTTAAAAAAGGTTTCATACAATTTATTTCCCCTGATCGGTAGGCAACTCATCATCCACTGGTGTTTGCCGGTACAAGAAATAGTATCTTTGCGTAGAACAATGACCTGTTAGACACGCGTGCGTCTTGCCGAGTTGCCTGCCAATCAGGGGCAAATATCAAACATGTATCATTATTACCTGAGACTTCCTACCTCGTATTAATTGGTAAAAAGTAATTATCTTTGATCCCGCTACATGCCTAGAAGTTTGTTACATTCATTCCAAACAGTTTGTACATGCCCTCCCTGCCTCTGTACTCAGTGAGCTTGTGATTGTTTGCCATTGCATTCTTCTGTGTAAATGCTTGTTTGTGAAGCGTGAATAATAATGAAATGGGATGCACGGTTGTAAATGGGGTGTTGTTACAGATACAATACACGGTGAAGTCAACGATTACATGGAAAAACACTTATTGCCTAATTCGTCTCCGTGGATTGGACGGGACTCGCTTCCGGGCATTGGACTCTGCGCCTCCGAGACAAGCATGTTTATCTTAAATTGTTTCATTTTAATTCCAATCAAACCCCTTGGGTCTGATAACTTGTAGAGATGCTGTTCTTATCAAATATTTCATAGTTCCATGCGATACACATTGTCTTAAACAAGTGCCTTGATGAAGGACCAAGAAGTGTTCACGACAGTTTCTCTATTGTTCAGTTCCAATATTATACACGGAAGTGTTGATAATAATAATAATTGCACATACCCAGTGGCGTAGCCATATATCGAAGACCTCTGTGCAGAAGATTCAAACGAGTTCCCTATCTGCGATTGCCAAACTTCAAATCTGGGGTTTTAAATCTAATTTAAATTATAAATTAGATTTAACAAGGGTATACAACGTTCTCCATTTTATACCAATGAGTTTCTCATTTCTGGGTCCCTATTGTGAATATAAATTTGTAAAACTTTCGAATGGAAAAATGTAGTTTTAACTAAATAAAACAACGCATTCGATCGAATATATCTTGCGAACCACAACGCACGTTTCCCTATCTATGAGGGCGAGTCAACTGAAAACCGTAAAAGTATAATAAAAATACAAATGTGGTGCTAGTTTCCTGTAAGTTGAGATGCATGTTCTCAATTGTGTGTCAGATGTCTCCTAGGTGGCATCATTGTGAAGAAACAAACCCCGGTACAGGAACAGTGTAAAAATGGCTGTCCCACTAGCAACAGATCCAGAGACGAACAGCGTTCTGTTGTTCGGTTTTTGCGAAGTGAGGGGTGTATTGACATTCTTCGACGAATGAAGGTTCAGTATGGTGACGCCTATTGTCACAGCAGCAAGTATACGAATGGAGTCGGAAGTTCGCAAATGGTGTGTCATCTGTGGCCGACGCGCCGCGCCCAGGCCAGGTACATTCCGTTGTATTCCAGAGATCATTGCAGCCGTTGAAGCAAACGTGATGAACAACCGCCAAGTGACATTAGACGACATTGCTGACTGCAGACTGACAGAAGCTGCTCACAATTGCCATAGTTTTGCACATCACATTGTGCATAACGTGCTCCAATTTCATAAGGTGTCTGCAAGATGGGTGCCCCGAAAACTGACCTCAGAATTGAAACAGCGACGTGTCAATACGTGTGAAGAACTTTTGCGCGCGTTCAACGTGATGGTGATGCCTGCCTTGGGGAGAATCGACACCGGTAACGAAACCTGTGTTCACTACCATCACCCGGAAAAGAAGAGAGCGAGCAAGGAGTGGTCCCACTGCCCATCACCCAAACCTAAGATGTTTCGCGAACAGCGAAGGTTATGCTGACCCTCTTTTGGGACGAAAACGGCATCATCGTGGAGCACTACACGTCTCGAGGAACCACTGTTACAACTGCAACATACAGGGACTTCCCCAAAAATCATATCCGACCTGCCATCAAAACGAAACGACGTGGATTGTTACCGGCGGGTGTTCTTCTGCAACACGACAATGCACGGCCCCATATGGCTCGTGGAACTGTTGGAACAATAACAGACCTGAGATTTGAATGTCTCTCTCATCCACCTTACTCGCCTGATCTTGCTCCGAGCGATTTCCACATGTTTGGGTCACTCAAAGAAGCAATGGGAGGCAAGAAGTTCCATTCGGGTGATGGGGTACGCCACGCGGTGCACGAGTGGTTGCGTCGACTCCCAAAAACATTTTTCCTATGGGAATTCAGGCATTTCAGAAGCGCTGGCAAACATGAATTGAGAATGGGGGAGAGTATGTCGACTTGCACCATGTGTGTAAAACAAATAATATTTTAAAAAAATAATTACGGTTTTCATTTGACTCTCCCTCGTACATTCTGACTGTTGCCAATTTTCCATCGCGTAGTGTAGAAACCAACTAATTCAGATTTAGAATAGGAGCCCTGGACGCGCGGTAGATGCCAGATAAGTGGAAGAGCTGCTTTCAATGGGAGTAAATAGGGGAAGTGCAGCAGTACCCTAACAAAATGGTAATGGACCGCGCGCGACTTTTTGGTTTGTCAGAGTTTTTATCCATAAAACTCTGATTTTATGATTGTTTTGTTTTATTTCGTTACATTTCGGAGATTATGAAAACAACCATTGTTGTAGAATGAAAAATATATGAATTTGTTTTATCATTTCCTGCATTAATCTGATTCGTAGATTGTTTCTTTTGTTTGTGGTGGCTTTCATTCTACATTAGGAATAATTTTAAATGCATTTAACTTATTTCGTGTGTGTGATACAGAAACAAAATAGGAAAGTAATGGTGTAATGACTTACGCTAGACGATTTTAGATTAAATGCACATTGTGAGATGTACTCACATACACATGCAAGTGGTTGTCAAGGGATGAGGCTTTCGTGTAAAACATTGTACTTTAACGCATTTTCAAACATGCTGGAAAATATTTCTAGTAAAACAGATCTCCCATTCATCCTGTTCATATGAAACTATTACCATTTGGTTCTTATTGTTCATTTATTTTGTATTCTCTGTTTTGCCTTTGGACAAGTACAAATTTAGTCACAATGGGCTGTATTGATGATTGTATGTATTGATGATGGGCTGTATTGATAGGGCACAATGTCGTGTATTGATTTTAACGTTGAACGGTGCCTATTAGTAAGAGGGAAAGCGTCACAAAAACTACCCATTTGAAAACCATTTAAAGAAGGACTTGTTGTATCCAAACAAAGGACGTTCGTTGATCTGTCGTATCAGCTGTGAATCAGGAAGTGTTAGAACGCTGTAAACCTTTTAAAAATATCAATTGAACACAATTGAATACATTGAGAACTTTGTCTACTACATGTCCGTTACAAAACGTCTCATAAAGATTTTTCTACTGAGTACGAGACAATGCCGGTAATTCTGGAGGAGACATATGTAAATATAACACATTGTAGAATGAAATTGTTGCGATATTCCCTTGTTGCATTGTTTCAATGTGACCATTTTGAGAATTTGATAGAGCAACGGCTCGTGGGAGTTAAAAGACAAAATTTTAAGAAAATCGTTTCAGAAGGAATAGAGATTCACAAAACACTCCTAAAGTTGTGAACGCAATTTTTAAACTATTATAAAGTGTTTATTTTATCTTGTTAAAAGGGTTTGAAGGAAAGGACATTGTAACGTTACTTTCTCTGCTATAATTCGCACAGTATTGCAGCTTTAGTCGAGACAAGGTCCCATAGGAGCAAACTGATCGGTATGTGTTAATAAAATATGGCATACAACAAATTTTCTTCAATTCTGAATCGGTGCTCAAAGTGAAGAACTTCCGATGAATCAGTGCCTGACTGTAGACAAATAGAAGAAAGGATCTTAAAATGAATAGCAGTAAAGAGTCTGATAGCCGGTCCGGATGGCCGAGATTGTTAAGGCAGTAGTGCCGTAGCGATCTCGGACCGACGGATCGCGGGTTCGAGTCCCACCTCAGACATGGTTGTATTGTGTTCGTCCTTTCATCCCATATCATCGCTAATGACCTGGATGTTGATGCGACCTTAAATAACAAAAAAAATCTGATAGTAGACAGGCACACGCGCGCCAGCACGAAGGCTCGCGCCCTGGTCCTTGATGGCTTGTGACATCGCCTATGTCTCGTAACACGTTGATATATTTGAAGCTCTTAGTTATCATACTGGCGCAGAGCGTTTGTTTTTATTTCATTACTTCCCCAGAATTATTACTGTTGAAACCTTTGTAACTCAATTTCTCAAAGTCATGTGAAATGGACTTGGTCCGGCTTGGACGTGAACCCTCATTTTACAAACACGCTCGAAGATACGACCGCAGAGAAGAGATGTTGGGAATTTTTTTTTCACAAATCGAACGATAAAAGAATGAAATAGATTGCCTGCAAAAACCTTTAAACCCTTTCCTCGAAGCATTCAACAGTTTAGGAAATTAATTTAGGGTATTGCTCAGTAAATGAGGGACTTAACTAAGAATAGTAGGCTATAGAGTGATATATGTGAAGTGAGGTGTCGTGCAGTGTAGAGTAGAGAAATAATGAAGAAAGTGATTTAAGGGTCATAGTGAAGTGAATTGAAGTGCAATGGAGTACAATGAAGTGCAATGCAGTGGAGTGCAGTGCAGTGCCAGTCGAGTGCGGTCTTGATTGAACACACATTCAGTGCGGATTTAGATTATAGAAGTTTCTTTTTCATTAGATAATTTAATATTACATAAATCAGAGAGTTATGTATTATTATTATTATTATTATTATTATTATTATTATTATGCTATATTGTTAGTCTTATAGTTGTTACTATGGTTATTATTGTATCATTACTATTGTTCCTGTATAATTGGCATGTTAGATATATTATCATAATTATATAATTAGCTGCTACCTTGTAATATCTAATTGCAGTTTGAGCAAATTAATTGTTAAGTATTATAAGATAGCAGAGCAAAAGAGAAGGAGATCGTTAACAGGAGGTTAAGTGTATAACTCCGCCTTTTCTGGCCGCAAGTGTACAGTGATATTTGGCCGGTTAACACACGAGAGGAGAAACGGCTATTAGTTTCTCTTCGAGGCGATTTCGAATCTATTTCGCGTTGCCTAAACACGCATTGTTTGAATCTCCATAGAAATAAATTTTCTCATAACTTTCACTTAAACTAAGCCTTGCGAATTTTCTTTGAAACTCCAAAGCAAATATTTCATTGGCAAACTACAATGAAAATAATAAAATATGTAAGGGTTGAATGATTTATTATTGATTCTGGGCGAGCCAACTGCTAAGATCATTCGTTCCGAAAGTGTATTGCATGGTTTTTGAGGGAGGGGGCGGTGATCTTGCTCCGCTTGATGGTGAGCCCTGGAGCCGACCTACCTGACGACTTGCGAGGTTTTGCCTAACCAGGTATCTCCCATCGGCGGGGTACCGCCCCAGCCAGGACAAGCTCTAAGCTCCCAACTGGTCTCCCGGTGAGACTGGTAGTGTAGTGTACATAAGAAGAAGTGTGTGTACGTAATAGGTGAGGATAGGAAAATGAAGAGGAAGATATATTTATTTATTTTCGTCAAAACCAGTTAAAAACTATCTGTGACGTGCTATGGGGAGAAGTTAATTTGAGGTTACACTTATGTCCAGAAGGAAAACAAGGGGCCATCTCAGCATTTGCGCGAGGATCAGGGAAATTGCACGAAAACCTGTTCGAGATGGGGGCCATTGACTTAAAAGCTGCAGTACAATACTTCTTACAGGTTCTTTACAATTATACAATCCAAATGATATATAATACATTAAATGTCATTGTTAAAATTAATTTTACTTTCCTTGATGCTCGGTATAGTCTCTAATTGTATAGAAACAGTTGTGAGCAGAAAATATTTTACTTAGGACTTACACTTTTGTATCGAAATTAATTGTTTAATGTTACCTGGCAATGTGTTGTATATATGAATTTTTTGGCGTTTTGTAGTTGATTTTAGTAGTACTAAAATAATGTAGTAAGGTGAGATCGCGCGCGGTTCCGTGGCCCGTTCGTTGGGGTTCTTCTCCGGAATTTGCCTGGTGTTGATCGGAGAAACCACGAAAACCTACCGATCAGAACAGCCGGCCGCTAGATTTCTCCTCCAGCCAGCGACTGAACTCGACGTAGCTGACAGGCTAGTGTCGCAAATCCTGCCACCGTCATGAGTGGTAGTCTAGGACCTCTCGGTCAGAAGCACCGCAGTGACATCAGTTGACGCCCTGAGCCACATACGGAGGTGAATAATATGCGAGGCCTTCAGTCGTTCCCTCCCCTGGGAAACCGCCGCTTATCCGCCTCCCTCCGCCAGAGCAGACGCCGAAGGGAGCGCCACGCGCCTGCGAACTGGGGCGCTGTGCGTCATCTTCCGGTTCAAACACCGCGATGACGCGTCGCGTCGCCCGCATGGCGCTCCCGCACGTCCTCAGCCACGCCCCCTTTTCATTCGACATTTTTATTAACCGGATAGGTCTGCAGAGAAGACGACTTTCAGATGAGAAGTATATATTGTCATCAAAGTTTTACTGATTTAGCGTATACAAAAGATAACCCCCAAATTATCACCTCCCTACGAATTTAGTTTAGATCGGCACACTGATCTCCTCCCCGTACGTCACATACAGTTTTTCCTTTTTTTACTAAATAAATCAAATCATTTCTTGCATCTGGAAGCCATTACTAAGGTTGTCACTGACGATAATTTGTTATGGAATTTGACGAAGTGAAAATCGACTTGCTAAGTACAGAATGAGACCCATATTACGAGCGTCTACAAAACGAAACTGGAAAACTATTTCAGGAACTATTTGCCTCATATAATGGGCAGAATGGGAAAATCTTTAATTTTTTTGTATCTGTCTTACCTATACGACTGAGTATTTTTTTGTGTTTCGTGGTTCATCTACTGTCTTATCCGCCAAAATATAAGATATATCACGCTGCTCAGCCTCAGATCATTTAACATATAGTTTTTGAGTAGGCTAGGTGGTGCTCGTGGCATAGTGGCTAGTGCACCGATGAGGTCCGAGTCACTCATGGACCTAATTACTTCAACGATTTTGTATATGTATTTAGCCAGTATATGCCCCGTAAAGGGTAACTGGCCTCGACGCCGTTAGATCCCGAGGCTCCCAGTCGGTCACCCAACCAGGAACCCGCGATGTCTCAAATTCGCTTAATCTTCGTGACTTCACGTTGTCAACCATCCGGCTAGCGACGCCGGTTTCACGGTCATGGCCTTTCAATAGAACCACCCCATGATTCACCTCGATGACCGAAGAAAATCACGAAAACCCCGGTCAGGAAGGCCGACACGGAGATTGAACCCGGACTTCCAGAATGGGAAGTCAACGCGCTACACCCTGTCCCACTTCGATTGATCTTCAACAACTAAATAGCCGCTTACTCCAAATTCATAATTGAGATTGGTACGGCCTGTTCACGTTACATGTGATGTTACATACGCTTTAACGAAGTGACCTCCACTACAATACGGACCGATTTTTTTCTGAATTTTTTTTTTTAAAGAGGCTTATAATTATTACTTTAGAATGACTATTCCACTCGCGAAATTAAAGCCAATTGTGTTTAACTATACATCCAAAATGCCTCAATCAGGGCGGTGTATCTCAAAAAGTTTTTCTAACAGATTTTTCTTACCGTTTGTTCTTACTGGCCAATCGTAAACTGTGACTCATCTATCGTAGGTGGCGGTGGTGATCGCTGTGTTGCATGTGATTTTAACATAGCATTCTGTTATTTTCAATATTTGGCGCATTTTGGAACTCTGTTGGACATAATTTCACTGGTGGAATAGTCCTATTGAATACCATTCGTGTTTTGGAAATTCTCAGATAAATCTCCTCCTCGCATCGCAAGTCGAGAATTTATCGACAATTTCCGAAGCACTTTTGGTATTACCTATGAAAATTTTAGAACATTAATAACTTCAATGACGTTAGATAATAACGTGGTTTCTGGAGGATCATACACGCATTTCCTCGTACGTAATAAAGTAAAACGTACTTCATGATGTTTTTGTTCTCCTGCTCAGTGCGATTCATATCTGGCTTCTGTGATGTTTTTCTTCTTATAATCAGGATATTTTGTATTCATGGTAATGTTTGTCTATTATTTTCGTTTTATAAAATTACATAAACCGTACAACGGTCTCGGGATTGCGTTTCACATCAACTTATGACCCTCAACCAGCTAAAATTATTATCAAATTTAGTAGGATTGAGGGTGATAGTTTTGTGAGAAATTAAGTAAGGAAACTTTATAGACACTGTTGTGAGACAAGCTCAGCCGAATATTTCAAATGCGAAGACTTCAACACACGACCTTTGTCAAATATGTGGTTTTTACACAAAGCGACCATTCGCAGGTTCAGAAAATGAGGAACATAATTACACGAGTTCTTTGTTATTTTATAACACTCTCTGTAACCCAAGAGCTTCCGTGTAGAATTAAACCAGTTTTCAAGCGAGAATTCAAGAAGGAAAAATATAGAGTTTATGAAGAATATCGAGTACATAACCAAATGAACATACGTTAGTTTTATATTATATTTACATTAATTTCAATGAAGGTATGTTACATTTTAAATGCGAATTAAACTGATCGTACGCGTCAATGTATATTTTTTATGGAGTAAATTATGAATCTATAACCGAGATGGTACTGACATTTACGTATTAATTTTTTTTTTCATTAATGTATTCGACAATTTTTAATTGAAACGAAAGTACGAATGATAATAAGTACTAAATACTGATATTCTTTATGAAGAAATTTTCCAATATTTTTTACTCGCGTCACTTCGTCAACTGCTACAGATATAATCAAAAAACATTAATGTAAACCATGGGAAATGTGTCATTAAGTGCTTCTTTTAATTTAGAATGTCTGGAGTAGCTGTTAATATGCAGATACTGTTTAATTACAGTTCTCGTGATAAAACCCTTATTTTATCCTCATAAGAAAATTTATAGTTATTTATCTAGATTATTTAATTTATGGCGTCAGACGTATCTAGACTAATTTATGGCGTCCGACCAGCGTTTACTCAGATCTTAACTTTCTCGATATTTAAAGGAATTTAAGTGAATACAAATGTTTTAAAATTCAAATTGTAAAGCTATTATAAATCGAGGTTAAATCTTGATGATACTGTGAGCTCGAAAGATCACAGAGCAATGGAGCAACAATATAAAATCTCATATTATACATCAATATATTAATTCATAGAATAGGTTTCAGGAAAAGAAAGTGCGTTTGCTTCAGGCGTATTTATTATCTCTTCTTTGAGAGGCTATTCGTGGGAGTACACTGATTCATTTATTTGATATGTATCACGATATTTTCTCATGTTCTTATTAGATGAACAAAATGGTTTCTTTTCTCCACGTTCTAATTAGGTGTAGCGTTTATAGGAACTTACAATTACGCATCGTGACAAAACAGGTTTGCAGTCTGTCATTTGCAGGTCATAAATTAGAGACACTTGTCTTCGCTTGTAACAATAACAGTGTTTGCAGATCACGAAGATTATTTTTTGTAATTAATAAATGTTTTATTAATAAGCGTGATTCCCGCGTTAATATTCATGAATATTTTTAAAGATAAACAATGCTTGACTAACTAATAAATATATTCATTGCAAGAGCTGGTGTAAATGATGTCACTAAGAGGGTAATGAAATTTGTAATTAAATTGTTAATACAGTCCTTAATGATTTTGTGAATTCAACTTAAGACCAATTTGTCAGATATGAGGACATACGAAATAGTTAGGTTATAGTATAATCGTGTTTAATTAGAATAACATTCGTGTAGAGTAAACATAAATAACTTCTCTCTTTTGTGAGTGGTTAAAGTAGCTTGCCAGTGATATTATATATACAGGGTGAGGCACCTAAGTTGGCCACAGCAAATATCTCCGAAACGGTTTGAGATATCGGAATCCAGTTTGCGCCAATTTGTAGCAGATGATGGGGGAAATAACACATATCGTTTTCGTGTATGTACCATTTTTAATTGCGAAGATATTGACGCAACTTTATTTTTTTAAATGGAAGTATATTTTTTTTCAGCAGCATTATAAAGGTCTCAACGAGAGGAATACAATGATATAAATATTGTTAATATTTGAAGAGAGACTTTTGCAAAAATACATTATGTCAAGTAGCACGTAATAGACGCGGATGCACACGTTCCTTAGACTTTTTCCTTGTTTACGGAAAGTGCGTCTGACATTGCTTGTAGCCAGATTCTATCTTTCTACAAAAAACTACTGTGATAGAAGAGGCGATGTTCCATTGTCATTTCCATCAACAATGCTCTCCCAACTTCTCTTCGACTATTTCGCCGCCTGAACATCTCTCAACACTTTCAGTTCAACGTTGGCTTTCGTAATAAAATTTACAAACGAAGAAAAAATCGACGCTGTTCTTATTTACGGTGAGTGTGGAAAGAACGCAAAGCAAGCAGCGGAAATCTACGGGAAAAGGTATCCGAATAGGAAGCGTTTGTCAAGAAAAACCTTGGTAAGAATATGCCGACGTCTGTAATCAAGCGGTGACTGGAATTCAAAAACACGTGAGAGAACGAAACCTGCTACCGGTGAGGACAAGGCAGTAGATGTTATGGCATGTGTGGCTGCAAACTGCCATGTGGGTTCGCGAGAGATTGCTAGAGACTCAGGTATAAGTCAGAGACGTGTTCTTCGTATACTTCACCGGTACAAATTCCATCCGTACCACGTTAGCCTTCACCAGCAGTTGCATGAAGGTGATTATGAACAACGTGTTCAATTTTGTAGATTTATCCTTATGTCACTGAGAGACGACAAAAGATTCGTAAACAGAATACTTTTCACCGATGAAGCGACTTTCACAAACCATGCACAAGTAAACCTAAGAAACATGCACTATTGGGCGACGGAGAACCCAAAGTGGATCCGTCAAGTGGAAAATCAGCGGCAGTGGAGTGTGAACGTCTGGTGCGGGATCATTGATAATTTTATCATCGGGCCATACTTCATTGATGGAAAAATGACAGGTCAAGTATATTCTAAATTCCTCAAAGAGACCTCGCCAACGTTGCTACATGAAGTTCCTTTGGAGTTGCGTCTTGGCATGTGGTATCAGCACGACGGTTGCCCTGCACATTCTGCTGAAGTGTCAAGGGCAGTTCTAAATGAAACATTTGCAGGTCGCTGGATAGGAAGAGGTGGAGCGGTGAAATGGCCGCCTCGGTCACCCGATCTCACACCACTTGATTTCTTTCTGTGGGGAAATTTGAAAAATACTGTATACGCAAACATTCCTTCGACTCCAGAAGATATGAAGAGGCGCATTACAGAAGCTTACGGCACGATAACGCAAGAAACGTTCCAATCCGTGCGTCGGTCGCTGGAAAGAAGACTGCAAATGTGTATTGCCGTGGACGGTAAACATATTGAGCACATGACGTGAAGACTACCCCGCGTTCTATTTTATGGAATGTAAATTTCTTTTATGCGTGCTAAAGGTCTTATTTTTATCAATGCTGTGTTTCATTGTTTTGCTCTCTTGTATTTAAGTTCTTATGTTACTGCACTGGCTTGAAGCATACCAAACTTATTCTGTGTAAATAACTTGCTGTCAAAGGAATAAAATTTGTATTCCACAATGCAGAATGTCCCGTATTGTTCAATCAATTAAGATAATCAGAAAACGACCGAATTTACACTTTACTTGGACGCACTCATAAAATTTAAATTTGGTATTTGATTGTCTTAAATTATTACGTTGTTGCATTCCTATGTTCCTCTTCCTAACATATAATTCATAATGTATTTTTTACTGCAATAGATGTAGTATGCAGGTAGTTTTAGAATGTACTACCATTCAATACATTTTTAGTATGCCATTCTCATTACAAAAGAACAATATGTTTTACTTTCTGCCTCATTTATAGTATATCAACAGTACAATAAAGAAAATATTCAATTCTCGTGATAAATTTGTGACAAACGAAATTAATTTTTGATTTTTTATTAAATTTAATTAATGAAAATTGTCACTTGCAGGTTTTCGGACGGTTACACGTCGGTATCACTTCTCGACCCTCAGCCGTGGGCAGTGTTGACTCGCGAACGCGAGGTCGGATGTTGAAAGTTAGAAAGATAGAATCTGGCTACAAGCAATGTCAAACGCACTTTCCGTAAACAAGGAAAAAGTCTAAGGAACATGTGCATCCGCGTCTATTACGTGCTACTTGACATAATGTATTTTTGCAAAAGTCTCTCTTCAAATATTAACAATATTTATATCATTGTATTCCTCTCTTTGAGACCTTTATAATGCTGCTGAAAAAAATATATACTTCCATTTAAAAAAATAAAGTTGCGTCAATATCTTCGCAATTAAAAATGGTACATACACGAAAACGATATGTGTTGTTTCCCCCGTCATCTGCTACAAATTGGCGCAAACTGGATTCCGATATCTCAAACCGTTTTGGAGATATTTGCTGTGGCCAACTTAGGTGCCTCACCCTGTATATAGTTGATACAGAGTACTGTCTTTTCAAGAAAAGTGTTAATTTTGACAATGACTGCAAATTGACTAATTCAAATGAAAAAAGATTCGACCAGCGTAGTGTACCTGCTGAGGTAAGGCTCTTACATATTCTCGCTTTTAATTCCCTGGCTGCAAACACGTTCCACTGACCTAAAACGCCGGGTGGGTGAAGGAGGTTAGGCGGCGTGGCGCGGCGCGGCGCGGAACGCGACAGTGGCGCGGCGGCTGTCCCAGACCTTGAGGAATGTCCATTGAAGTGAAACTTGCCTGGCCGTTTTCTCGCTCGTGCCTTTCCTGGTTTTCTTTGCCGCGTTTATGACTGCGAAAACTGGTCAAGTGGTTTTCGTAACTTTCGTGTAGCTCACTGGCCGTGACTTTCAACCGATTGATGTAGAGCAGAATGCTACAAAATAGAAAGCGGCTATTAGCTTATCCTGCTTTCTTTAGAACGGGATTATGCACACGGGCATAGTGCACAAACATTACGTGTAAACGGCCGTGGCGGCTTCTGGCGCCGCGGCAGCCCCGTCGGCGTCCGGAGATGCAGTCGCTGAGCACAGAAGGCGGTGGCACGCAGGGGGCCTTGGAGATGTTATCTCAAAAGCATCGCCACCAAGTGATTATTAGGCTGTTGCATAACTGAAGAGATGTAACTCGGATGGGGTAATAAAAAAAAGTTATATAAGTGGTTGAGAATTTATTGATTTGCCTCTAAACGAATAAATCTATCATTTATTCACTCAATATTAAGTACAAATCACATCGTACACATTGAAAATACCCTTTTTTTAAATGTTAAGATAGATATCTGTGTTGGTTTAATGTGCAAATACTCACATAAGATGGTGTCAGATATACGTGACGAAAAACGGAGCGCAAGACACAGTGGCAACACGAATTATCTTTACCTTTCCGGCTTTCGCATGGGGCAGTGAGCCGATATACGCAAGGCGGCGCGAATATAATTCGGAAGCAATATAAGAAACTAAGTGATTCTAAAATCATGAATGGCTATCTTTAACTTGCAAATCTTTTTGCTGTGGAGTCGGAAAAATCAGATCACAGACAAGTATGATTTTCATATTTCCAGATTGTCACGCACATAAAAAAATTGTTGGTAAAATCCGTGTATAAAAACTTAATTGGAACTTGCAGGAATTTCGAAAATATTTGTTGTAGGAAAATATACTTTTATTTTAATTCGTAAAAAACATTCTGAAGTGTTTTATTTAAAAAAGCATAAATACGTCAAAAGCTGTGAGTAAAATTCACTTTTTTCGTAAATGAGCGACATTAAAACAAACTGAAATTTATTTTGGATCAATATAATTGAACCAATGCACTTTATTTAGCGTTTTTACTTGTTTATCGGGCCACAATATTTTTTAAGATAAACAATGTTTGACTAAATAATAATATTTTTGTTCTTTTGTATATGTAATTTAATATTAAACAGTTAATCAAGGAAATGACCCCATGTAATATCAACTCGTTTGTTGGTACTTTTGACGCTCAGTTTGCAGCTTCCTTTCCCTGGGAACTTGCCGTCGGGTCCACGCTCACGTCGCGTGCGTTAAACCATTCGCAAGATCACTCTCTGGCTGTTTCGTCAAATGACTTTGCCTACCGAGGTTTTTTAAATAACTTATTTTCTTGTTGATTAGTACATAGATAAGTAAAACGTTATACTATACATATTTTTCATTGCTTAATATGAACTTATGTATTCTGCGTAATCTAATACGTGGGTGAGGAAACCAATTAGACACCTCTGCTAATAGTCAACTTCAGTGCATGTTTTTAGGAATACGTGGAAAGGGAATTTGTTTTGAATTCTGGTTGATTGTGAAAGAGTTCAACCGATGTTAAGTACACTTAAAGTGGTGATTTGTGGTACGAAGAAATAGAAGGGGCAGGTAGTTGGTATAGTTGAAGTCGTAAGCTTCCGCCGCCAGAGTCATGTGCGTGATCTGGGCTGTCCGGGTGACGCCGCGTCGAAGGCTGTGTTGCCGACGTTTCAACCATCTTGTTGTGGTCTTCCTCAGGGCTGGTATGCGATACCAGCCTGCACCAGCTTTGGCATACTACAGCCCTGAGGAAGACCACGACAAGATGGTCGAAACGTCGGCAACACAGCCTTCGACGCGGCGTCACCCGGACAGCCCAGATCACGCACAGTTGGTATAGTTGGATATGGGCTTGATGGACATTCTCACCGAATACTCACTCTACCCCTTCCCTCTCCACCACAAGTGACCGTCACCCTGCGATAACTCCCGTTTCTGCCGCGTAACACCTAGCACGGGCGCTCAGATGACATTTGGGCAGGCATGATTTGATCAAACATTGAAGTGGACGTAGCATCGCTAAAAGAAAAACACCAATTTCGCCTAATTCATTTTAATATTCAGAAGGCGTTTTATCCTCTTAGTAGTTCCGTCACTTATCACTTAATTTACAACGTATGGGTCTCTATAGCATCACAGCTAAACTTATTTCAAGATATGGATATTATTCTTTAGAATGTTCAATAGTTTAGCTGCTACTGTGATCGTCAAGCATTGTAGGCCCAGTGCATTATTTCCTCCAAAATGCATAACTAGGGATTTCATTCACGTGAGTACGTTGTTAATCATTACTCAAAATATGTCTCTTATGTTAATTGATGATGACTATATTAAAGATGGGTGTGCATTATTTTCACTATGTAAAAAAATGTATTACTGTTCCTTTAGTGAGTTCTCTTTCTAAATAAGGCGCAAATGTGTATATGAAAATGTGTATATGAAAACCCTTGCATAGGGATGGGAATAGTGTTTTGGTTTCTTCTAAAGGCCAGTATTGTTGTTTCCGTATATAATGTCAAACATGGGTTTTACTACAATGCAATATATCGAAACAATTGTCGATTTTTAATTCTGAGATATTCAATAAAATATGTTTAAGGTATACTAATGTAAGACTAATTATTTCTCTCATAAAGAATCATTGTTCGTGTCTGACATCTAATAGATCTTTACAAAAGATTTATTAATAGAAAGACAATTTCTTGGGATTTTATCAAAAACATATTTTGATTAAGGTTTTCAATTTTAAACAAAGGTTTTTTTAAAAATCTTCTACTAATTTGATCATGCATTACTAGGAGACGGTGAGTCGAAGGTCCTTAAAACATGACGTACAAAATCTCCAGGTGCCTACGAGTTGTGTTCTTAAGACATTATCTACAGAATAATACCTTTATGGGCGTGTTATGAGGTTTTCAAAGACTAAGCTCTTCTGATTACTCAACGTTAAAAATATTGTGTATCTCGAGTTGTAAGTCTAATTGAAATGACAATACCTATTTCATATGCTTTTCTATTTAACCACGTGGGTCTAAATAGTTGTATTTTTAATAAATAAACGTTTAGAAATATTAATAGTTTTATTATGAATAGTTCAGAGCTAAAGGATGAAACGCATAGTTCAGGGACTGACAAATAGAAATGTTCGCAGAGGTCCAGGTTGTATAAATAAGCGTTAGCATAGTGCTCTGCTTCTAAAGGAATACGAACTTAGCACTTGAAGCGCACAAGATTTTACAGGTAATATCTCAATCCAGTCTTATCGACAATCCTAGCTGAAAATTTGGAGATTTCGCCCCCAACATCACATATACATATTCAATTGACTATTTTCGAACTTTACTAGAGCTTTGCTATTCCGCTTGAGGATCCTAAGCCTTCGGTTTTTTTACTTAAAATTAACGTATGGTAATTTTAACAACTTTGATTCTCAAAACTGCAAAATTGCAAAGCATTTGTGTGCCAAAATACTTTTTCTGGTTCGCGTTAGCTGACTTCTCACCTGCAGTTCCTTGTCGATGTTCACGTTCCGCTCTTCTGCATGGCGATGTATTTAAAACAACCTTGAGTATGGCTAACGCAATGTTACTAAAGACCTTTTGTGCCCACAATTTTTATGTTCCAGCCTTCTTCCCCAGTTCAGCACCGACAAACGTAGTGACCAATCTACATTAAAGAAAAATAAAACATCTTTAATTAATTTTCCTGAAAAAGAACTTTGTGGACAGCCACTACTAACAGGTCTTTCAGGGCATGCCCAGCAAGCTAAAAGTTCAATTTTTAGCAATAATGCTAAAAGTGATATGATGCTCAAGTGTTCTGATTAATATGTAATTCAACAAACACAACAAAATTCTTTCGTCTGACCTAAAAAACTAAAAAGACGAAACGGACAAAGGGACATGTAAGACAAAAAGTCAGTAAGGCTGTTAAAAACATAGTGTATTACACACGTGGTAAAAGTGATTTTATTTTGCTGGTAGGATGGCGCCACTTGACCTTCTGTCCCAGCATTTCCTAGTCACCACTTGTATCATAAATAACTATTTTAGCACGCATGCACAGAAATCTTTGTTAACAGTTTTTTAGTTTCAAAAGTTGCACGTTTTGAAAGGTGTTCGGCAAAATAGTCGTGAGCATATGTATCAACCACATAAAAAACGCACGACGACAAGAATGAACATGCCTGACGTTTAGCATTTTAGAAATAAACCCGAGAATATATACATGTAAGTTTCTATGAATCTTCACGAATAATAATGAACGCAATTTCTTACAAAAACCTCTTTGGCATACTGATTTTGAAATTCCGGAACCCGATTTAAAAAGCTCCGCTTCTATCATCTCGTCCTGAAACATTTATTTCGAACGCCAAAGATTCCCTTTCGATTCTCACCGCGCGCAGGGTAAAACGAAATAGAAGGCAACAACATTCTTGAAGTCCATAGTAACTAAACAAAATATACTCCTAGAGGCGGCCCATGGCGTAGTGGTCAGTCTTCCACCTTCCTTCCACACATTCCAGTGCTGGTGCCCGAGTTCGACCCCAGACGGTCGCAAGTGGAAATTTATGGTGGACAAAGCGTGTTTGCGGCAGGTTTTCGCGGGGTACTCCCGTTTCCCCAGCCAATACGCATTCCACCGGATCGCTCCATCACTCATTCCCCAACCAATTCTGTCATTCACCACCACTCCGCTAAGGATCACAGCGGTGCCTGGACGATAACCTAAGAACTGGCTGAGAAGGAAAGGCTGAAGATACCTCACTCGGTTATTGATAGGTAGAGTCCCGGCCTGGAGAACTAGGAGAGGGGAAATGGTGAGGGAGTGGGGGACGCCCCCTCCCAAGACCCTAGATACCGATTGCAGAGAGTGGATGTAATACCAAACGGGATGAGGGGCTCGGCTTAGCTGGCCCCTGAGGGAGAAGAAGAGTTACGTTTTAGTTTAGTTACTGGTGCTGAGAGCTCTTCATTAACAAGGAGGGATCTGTGTGATGTTATTTAACACACTGAAAAGGGAAAAAAACGAAGAAAAATAGAGAGAAAGTTTCACAAGAAACATATCTGGAGAGCAAACTAAAAAGGAAGTTCTTTGCAGAATGTTAATTGCATGTAAATCACTGATTTCAGAAATGGAATAGAGAAAATTGTAACAATGGCATTTGACCTAGAAGTTACATCAACGTTAATGCTTTCAAATTCACTTCTCCAACAACAGGTACTCTTAGTTTACTGCTAAGAGAATGAAATTTTAACTTAAAAGATCCAATTAATAAATACAGTTTATTTTACGTTGAACCATTTACAAGGCTGCAAGACGAATTCAGCGGCCTCTGTTCTACAGGTTGCAAACGATTCCCGTCATATCAGAGAGAGAGAGAGAGAGAGAGTTTCCGGGCTGGTAGGCCGTGGTCCAGTTGGCGTTGACGGGCCACACGTTTCGTCCGCGACTACAATGGATGTCTGACAAGTGGCCAGTCCCCGGCCAGCCACCGCGCAGTGGGGCCAGAGAGGGGAAAAGTTGGTAAAAAGTCATTTTAAGCGTTTTCGGGATTTTTGAAAACAAAAATTTTTATAATTAAATAATGACTTATTCAATTGCTTAATTTTCAAATATTTAATTATATAACCACATAATCATGTAATACCCACAAATATCATGTAACTGTTCTTCGAGAAGTGAAGTTGAAAGCATTAACGTTGATGTAACTTCTAGGTCAAATGGCTTTTTTTACATTTTTTCTCTATTCCATTTCTGAAATCAGTGATTCAGATGCAATTAGCATTTGCAAAGAACTTCCTTTTTAGTTTGCTCTTTAGATATTTTTCTGGTGAAACTTTCTCTATATTTTGTCTTCGTTTTTCTTCCTTTTCAGTGTATTAAATAACATCAAACACATCCCTCCTTGTTAATGAAGAACTCTCAGTACCAGTAATCATAAATATCATGTAACTGTTCTTCGAGAAGTGAAGTTGAAAGCATTAACGTTGATGTAACTTCTAGGTCAAATGTCTTTTTTTACAATTTTTCTCTATTCCATTTCTGAAATCAGTGATTCAGATGCAATTAGCATTTGCAAAGAACTTCCTTTTTAGTTTGCTCTTTAGATATTTTTCTGGTGAATCTTTCTCTATATTTTGTCTTCGTTTTTCTTCCTTTTCAGTGTATTAAATAACATCACACACATCCCTCCTTGTTAATGAAGAACTCTCAGTACCAGATGATCAACGAAGAAAAAAAATAATATTGTAGGTAGAAAGGCTAGCAAAACTAGGTGTGCATCATTATAAACAAAGTACCTTAGCGTAAAATGGGGCCAACACGGGCAAGCTTTGATTAATGTTCTGAACACAAGATTAATTTCAGAATGAGATTTAGTTAATATCGTATACCGTAAATGTCCAGAAGGGAACTAAAATACAATATGAAAAATCGGTTTTAAAAATGTCATTCCGTTGTGACATGTGAAGTTTCTACTTTGAATTACCAAATTATTATGCAAGGAATAAGTTTTTACTAATACGCATTTAAAGTTCACACCTCGTACCAGTATTGTAGTATCGTATTCATAGCACATACAAGCTCGAGAGAGCAAAACTATTTACATCGACAAACGCACCTCTCTTCTTACTGCGAGAGCGAAGATGTGCGTCGCGCAAAACTTGTGCAAGATCAATCTTGCACTGCAAGGAGTGGCGTGATTCCCTATTCCATTCCTGATCGGGGACCGAAGAAGGAGACATTTTCTACTACTTTCATGGGAATTGGAGCTTCTGAGACATATTTTCATTTTGGACTTTTTGTCAACTTTCCTCTTCTCTGGCCCCACTGTGCGCTGCCCCGGATACTGCGCCCGAGGCCCTGCCGCCACCGAGAATGTCTACCGTAGTCATGGACGAAACGTTTGGCTCTTCAACGCCAGCTGCACCGCGCCTACCAGCCCGCGAACTCTCTCTGAAATTGACTCCGACCGCGAAAGCCTACGGTGCCCCCGTCATGTTGAAAAAATAAAGAAAAAAAAAACATAAATTCAACATATTTACGACAATAAAATGTTTAATTACTTAAAGTTCCTTTCTAAATATTCCCTCTGCGACACTCCTGTGCACATGTTCCAAACCGATGATGTGAATGGATGAAAACCAGAACGGTATAAAGTGACATTTTATAAATTCTGAGAAATGTATTTAAAACAATATCACTCTAAAGTCGTGATGCCTTTTTTTCACTATTAAAACTACGGAATTTCAATTGTTCATTAAAACCACGAAAATGCATTGTCACTAAAATGTAGCTGAAAATAAACATTTTGTTTGTTATTTAAGGTCGCATCAACTACTAGGTCATTAGCGACCACAAATGCGTGTAACGGTATGGTAACTATGAGGATGACACGATATGATGATGATAGTGGTGTGAAAGGACGAACACACTACAACCATGCCCGAGGAGGGACTCAAACCCGCGATCCGAGATCGCTACGGCACTACTGACCCCGGGATCTCGACTATCCAGAGTTGCTAAAGTAAACATGATTTTCTTAGAATTTGTAAAATGTCACTTAAACCGTTTTCCCCCGTTCATAAGGCCACTTTTACGACGCGACTTGTGAAAGCGTAGTCGCAGGCGAGGCGGGAGGTCAGCCCAGAAGCGAGCGGGCCTTAAAAGTGGTTGCCGTGGTTCCGGAGCCGCGCCAGGCGGAAGGCCGCCCTCGCCCGCGTGTACGGCGGCGTAATGGGCGGCCCCGGAGCAATTAGGCGGTTCTGCTCCGCGCCCGCAACACAGGGCCGAAATAACATCTTACAGGGCCCTGAACGTTACCGAACTATGGCGCTCCGTAATAGTTATGAAATGTGAAAACATACGTATTTAAAATGAGTATTAAAAAATTGGAACCTTTTCGACTTACTAAAATAATTAATATTGAATTGATTGGTTGAGTGATTAGTGATTCCGGGCGCGTCAACTGCGGAGCATTAGTCCTGTAAGTGTAGTGTCGGTATGTGGCGGTGATCTTCCGCTGGATGGCGAGATCCGGCACCGACCTACGTACGACTCACGGGGATTTTCCCCAACCAGACATCGGCCATCAGCGTTGCACCGCCCCAGCCGGGACAAACTCTTATCTCCCGACTGGTCCCCCGATAATCCCGCTGTATGTCGAGCGGGTAGTATGAAGGTGGAGATCGTCATGTTAGATATCAGAAAACGGAGAGATTTATTTAAGGGAATAAACTTATGGTAAAAAACATATCATATAAATATCCCAATCATACTTTAAATATCAAATAACTTTTGCTACTTGTCTTCAATTCAAGTTGAGGATAGTGTTGATAGAGGTGGTGGTAATGGACATCGTGGTGTAATGGTGGTGGTCGTGATGGTGGCGATGGTGCTGATGGTGGTGATAATGATAAAAAGGGTGGCGTAAGTCGTGGTGATGGTTTTGATGATGAAGGTAGTGGTGATGTAGGTTGTGGCGGTAGTGGTGGTTGTGTCGGTGGTGGTGGTAGTGGTGATAGAGGTGTTAGTGCTGTTGTTGTTGGTGGTGGTGATAATGATAGAAGTGGTGGCGTAGGGGGTGTCGGAAACTGTGGCTGGGAGTGCTGAGTGAGGGTGGAGGAAGCGCGAGCCGAGCACCTGGAGCGAGAGTGCAGCCGAGAGTGGCGTTGAGAGTGAAAGAGGCAGCGGGATGGTCTCCGTCCACGAGCGCTGCAAGCAGCGCGCCATCACGCGAGGGCGTTGCGAAGAGTGGCGCGGAAGTTGGCGGCGGCGATGGTGTAATGGTTAGCGTTTCGGACTGTAGTACCCAAGTTAGCCGGTTCAAACCCGATCGAAGCCGTGGATTTTTAAGGGCGAAAAAATCCTTCGTACGCCTTCCTTCAGAGGGGAAGTAAAGCCGGCTGTCCCATGTTAGTAGATTTACTTGCATGTAAAAGATCCTCAAGCCTAAATGACGCCTCTGAGCTAAATTCAAATCGCCTGTTTCTCGCCCAAGAAATACCTCCTTTCTCTGCTAGTTGGTGAAAGGAGCGTAGCGAAATTTGTGTGGTCAGACGGAAGAGCGGGCCTGATGGCCCGAGTCTCGCCACGTAAAATAAGGCAAATTCAATTCAATTCAAAAAAAGAGTCGGTGGCGCCGGTCGCTGTCTGCGCTCGCGGCACGCACAGGGCGGATGCGGCCGGACAAGAGGTTAAAGCAACTGCGTCGATGGTGTTGAAAGAGACGAAACAGATTATAAATTGAAAACGTTTCATAGTTATAATGAAGGAGAGTACTTAGCTAATGATTTTTAAAAAATGGTTTAAAAGGTAAAAAAAAACGTGAGTTCACTACAGCTTAAACAGATGAAAGTAATGGAAACATCTGAAAGAATGAATAGAAAAAATATAAAAATGAGAGGAACTATGATAACTATGTAAATTACCTAACCATTTTTTAATGAAGCCACTAAATCAGCACCTTATATTACAAATACTTGTACCTGTTAGATTTATGTAAATTGCAAAACATCTTAAAAATATGTAAAGGAAGATGTATGTAAGTTATTTTAAAAGATTAGGTAGGGAAGTTTATACTCTTATTAGAAAATAAACCAGATATAACTAGTGGTTCTACAGACTGTCACAGACTTTTTCGTAGTCAAGTTATCTAATTTCGTTGGAATGGGCTAGCTTTACGGTCTTGCCCCATCCTTTTGCCAGCTGCTAACAACCCCAAAATACGTTTTATTTTTTTTTAATTTTTTGCATTTTTTTAGTTTCCTAATGGTAGATCCGAATTATTACGTTTAGAATATTGAAGAGTGAAACCTTGTCCTAAATGGAGATTTTCATTGAAACATTTGGAGCTGTTTTCAAGAAAAATAAATCGTTTAAACTCTAGTGTAAATGCGAAATTTGAAGCTCTTTTTCACAGCAATGTTTGAGTTTTCGAAAAAATTCATTGAAAGTCATTTGAAGCTCTTCCACTTACAAATGCAATAATGTACACAAATGTAAAAATGTCACTGGAAATGTGCATATTAACGGCGAGAGATATTTAAAAAATATATTTGTGTAATTTAAAAAAGAAACAAAAGAATACAGCAAAATTATTTTATGTTATCTTAAACAGTGCAATACGCACTATCTGTAAGAAAAGTTTCAAGAAAAAATTTGGAGCTTCTTTTGAGAAAATGGCCTTTGAGAGTATCTGAAAATGCGAAATTTTGAGCTCGTTTTCACAGAAACGATTTAAGTTTCGAGAAACTGTATAAGACATCATTTACATTGCATGCACTCGTAAATGCAATAATGTGAAGAAATTGCCACTAATGTAAATATTAACGACGTGAGAGGCTAGTCAAAAAATTACACTTTACTATTTTAAAAAAAATCATAGAGCAATATAAGCGAGCATATGATCATTCTAATGACCTTATAGTAAATAAATTGACTTAGTTCGTCTTGTGCTTCTTCTGCTATCTTCACCTGACGTTTGCCATCTTCTATCTTCAGAAGACAAAAATAAAATTTGACGCCTGGAGTTTTCTTTGTCCAGTGATATTTTTTTAAAAGAATATTTCGTACTTGAAGATGCAATTGAGAGAGCGAATGTCTAAGCTACTCTGTATCATTTTGTGCTATACTTAAAGGAATACAAAGAATTTAAACTTCGAACCAAAAATATTTTATTTTGAGTGCCTAAAACACAACACGAATTCAATTAACTTTTTTCAGCATTAACTCCTAACACTTCTCAAACAAGATTTCGACAGTGTTAACTGATATATATATATTTCTAGGATGTTTTGATCGCCTTGTATTACAAAAATTTAAAAAATGTGAATTTGTGCTTCCACAAAGACGGCTTATTGTGAAAATTAAATGTCATTCGCAACGTCTTATGAAAGGGGACCTGGCATCGAAGGGGGGGGACAACTAAAAGATTGTTTTAAGGAGATATGTTCTATATAAGTACTCTTCAATTATTGTAATGATTAGTTTTTAGTTTTTTTCGAATTATTTGTGGTTTTCGAGTAATTTTTCTAATATAACTGCATCATTAGCATTTTTATGTCTGCTTGCATGAGTTACTAGGATGGAAAGTGCCTTTCAATAAAATTATGTTACCTTCCCGAGAAAATATGTGCCGTTTTAGCACCACCACTTTTATAGTGTGTGTAATGACCACACCTCCAAATCAAATTTTAAATATTTCATCCAAAAACTGACATATTTTATTTTCCCCTCTATATGATGCAACTCTTCTAGTTTACAAAGATGAGACATTTTCTTTTCATCTCCACTAGTATTCGTGGTATCTATTTTTATGAAGTGTGCATGTAATGGTCACATCTTCAAACCGAATTTTAAATGCTTCTTTTGAAAGTTTAACATTCTTAGTTCATGGTGAAGTTCAAACGCCTTAATTTTAAAAGGTAGCTACTTTTAAGATATTGAAGTAATTTATTTTGAACTTGGAAGCCGAGAATTTAGAAATAATATCCAACCTTTCAAAGAATCTGTTGAATATATATAATATTTGTACCTCATTAATATTCTAATTAAATTGCTTTAACTAATTAAGAACAGACATGCAGGTAATATTGTCCCTGGCATAAAAAAACAAAAAAATAAATTTTCATATTTTCTCTTAATGTGTGATTTTGTAACATCTAACTACATTCTCAATCCTGTAAAACTCACTAATCATAGATAATTACAAAATGTAGTTCTTAAGTAGTCAAATATCCCATTGGAATTAAACAAGGTGCTCCAGTCTATAATTTTGAATGGCCCCGTTCAAACGTATTCGCGCAATGGGCCAACATGCGGGAATGCGGGGTCCGTTATGCAGCTGTTTTACGGGCCAATTATACATACATCCAGGACAGGTGTTCATAGGAACAATTCGGCGTCTCCTCCTGACACGAATCACTTCTCTGTGGGATTCACATGGAATTTGACTACATTGCTCCAATTTAGAACAATTTCTGAGGAGACATTATGTAATTCTTGCGTGTAATATGCCTTATGAATGTAATTATTTTTGCTGAAATCGCTTGGGAAAGATAGTTGACTAATGCAGGCTAAGTCAATTTAAATGTTAAAATGCGTACTAATGTGTAGTTTTTTATGATTATTATCAATAAGTAACTCCTTTACTTGTTCCCCTTCAGATACCCGGCGAAATTATATTGCTCCATTTTCGAATTTCATCTTAACTTAAATTTCATCGGAACGCTGTACCATGAAGCGCTTCAGAGACTTAGTAGCTCTGTTGCGGACTCCGAAAATCTTGCTGCAACTCCTGAACTTAGGTCATGCACATTGACAGATCTGCTAGCTCCGATTCAATATAAATATGTATTTATTTGCATTTCAATTCCATCAATTATCATATTTGCGTTTTTATTCGTTTGTTCGCAGTGTTTTCTTTCGATTGGCACTCAGTACTTTGCTTTCTGGTTCTACTCACGTGGTCACAACGTAACCACGTAATAAAGCCAGATAATTTGTTGATAAAGTGCTGTGCTGTAACGAGGCGTTTCCCATTAAAATGATGTAAAAATGTTTTTCTCTCCTTTTGTAAAACACGTTGGTGCGCATATTTCTTACACATTTTACGCCCATCATTTGTATTCTTTAAAACTACGTCAAAACAGTTCCGTCTCTCTCGTTGCGAATACAACGGCATCATATTTCTAAAGCATTTTTTCAACATTCAACAAATTTTCAATTCAAACCATTTTGATTCAAATTTCAATGTTATTTTTGGTAATTTGACCAGCTCGTTCACATACTAATATTAATATAATTATTCAAACAAATAGTGTAGAATACATTCCCAAAAATACGTACTAATGACGAGAAATAAAGACGAGGGCAGGATGCAGCTGACGTAATAATGACCTACTGTACCAACAGTCGAGGATAGTATGTAGGTATATCTTAAGTTTGATGTAAGGAAGGTAAATCCAATACACTACATCATTATAGTATTAATTTGTAAATTTTAGTTCTTCTATAATATGCATAGATAACAACGCAACATTTGAAAATGGCAGACATAGCCATCGCAGAATGTTCAAAGATGTTCTGTCACTGAGCGTATGAGACTCTTCTTCGTGCCTAGGTTGTCGGCAAAATAGTTTGAGAAAAATGTACCCAATTACCATAAAACAATTCTTAATCAAATTCTGTCACTCATAGGTCTGGTGAGAGCATATTGCAGAATCCTTTGCGAAATAGATGCAATTTGAACTCCTGATATACTGCAGAATTGCAAAATACAGGCAATTTAAAATTTTGTAAACAATTTTGTCTCTCAAAAACCGATCCAAACTTTTTCTTTAAATTTTATCATCACATGTATAAAGGGACGATAAAAAATATGGTTATAGTCCCATTTTCGGCAAACTCTTCTTTTTTTCGAACTTTGCAAAAAAGTTAACGTTTCAAAACTCTAAAATTGAAGTTAGAAATGTTTGCTTTAGACACAGTGTGTTGTAAAAAATCTGCTCTTTAAAAAAATAATGTACAAGTTTTTGAAGAAACTAGTAGTCTTCGGGTAACTTGCGCTAAAAAAATAATGTAATTTATAGAAGAAATAGAAATGTCCTCAAAAGCCCCTCGAAACTTTTTTCAACTTTTTTCCATGGATACAAGAAGGGACGCTTAAAATAATGGGATGGTATCGTTTTCGTTGAACTCTCTGAATTTTCGAAAATTTGAAATTTAGGAATAACGCGAGAAAGTATGTGCGGTTGTAGCACCACTAGTTTTATTTTTATTTGATATTCCGTAAGTACATTCGAAGTTACCTTTGTTCATTTTTAAACAAATAAACACGATTCGTTATAAACGTTTTTCTCAATGTGGAAATGGAAAGATACGCATGGAGTTGGGAATTAGCACGCATGAATTCTCGCACGAGTACGCTAGTATTTAAATACTTTTGTATTTTTCGCTTATGAACAGGGATGTAACTTCAACAATTTTTTCCAGTTAAACAACATTAATTCCTGTCATTTAAAAACATTTCAGCTACACATCGTTTACTCATGTAACATATCTACAAATCTGGAGCGTGAATTCATTTCTCAAAACGCTACTTCTTCAGAAGTCTTAGATGTAACACTCAGAAACGAACACTAGTCGATTATTTTGCTACATGTTTAAAACTACTGAAATCAAAAGCGATTCAATCAATTTTTGTAACTGAGATAAAAAATGTTGAAATTGATTCTTGCTGGTACCTACTTATACGAGTATGTTCGTGATCTGGGCTGTCCTGGTGACGTCGCGTCGAAGGCTGTGTTGCCGACGTTTCGACTATCTTTTCGTGGTCTTCCTCAAGGATATGGCATGGAAGATGATGGTATGGACGATATTATTTCTCATGGATAAGGTGTGAGGAAGCATACCAGCCCTGAGGAAGACCACGACAAGATGGTCGAAACGTCGGCAACACAGCCTTCGACGCGGCGTCACCCGGACAGCCCAGATCACCCACATGACTCTGACCGCGGAAGCCTACGACTTTACTTGTATGTTGAACATGAGATTATTCAGTTTATTCTGGGGTAGAACCACATACTTTGTTTTTAAATTCCGAAAGAAAATAATAGTGTAAAAAAGAGATAATACGTTGCTTCGCCCTCACTCAGTTGTGTTCGGTAGGGCAGAAAGAAAACAATCCTCCGTTGCCGGCAGAGGCTGACGAGGGCGAATGAGAGGAAACGTCGTTTGGCTGGATGCGCACGCGCAGAACACGCGAACTGAAAGCATCAAAACGTGCAACACACACCTCCCACAGTAGAAACAAGGGAAGCCACTTTTTTATACGCTTCATGAAGCTTAGCAAATGACGTAACCCAGCGTGTATCACTAGCCGAAGAACTTCATGCTTCCCGTATATTCGGGGTTCGGTGGTGTAACGGTTAGCTTATCGGATAGCTGTTAGCTTATCGGATAACTGTTATACCCAAGTTCGCGGGTTCAAACTCGATCAAAGCAGTGGATTTTTAAGGGCAAAAAATCCTTCGTACGCCTTCTTTTGGAGGAGAAGTAAAGCCGGCTGTCCCATGAAGTAGATTTACTGCATGTAAAAGATCAAGTCTAAATGTGGCGTCTGAGCAAAATTATAAACGCCTGTTTTATCACCCGAGTGATACCACCTTTCTCTGTGAGACGGTGAAAGGTAACGTAGTGGAATTGGCGTTATCAGGTGGAAGATCAGGCCCCATAGCCTGAGCCTCGCACGGAAAATAAGGCATAATTGAATTGGTATTTATTAACCACAATGATATGTTTGTTATCTTGTTTCATTAGTCAGCCAGTGTCAAACCAACGTGCTGGTGGTCTTAAAGATGATAAATGTATTTGAACTGCAAATGGGCATAACCCGGTGGCAGCTAATTACAGAAATAAGATAATACAGCTAACATACAACATATAATAATAATATTATAATAACAATAGTAATAACAATAACATTAATAAAAAATAATAATGATATAAAATCTGTCTAATTCATAAAACATTAAATTGGCTTAAAAACAAGAAACATCTATAATCTACCTCCGCACTGCATGTTTGTTCAACTAACTATACTACACTTCACTTCACTTCACTATGACCCTTTAATCACTTCCTTCATTATTCCTCTGTATACACTGCACGACACCTCACTTCACAATATATTACTTACGCATCGCTCTATAACCTACTATTCTCTATTCTCTAACCTACTATTTTACTATTTTCAATCATCTACTACACAGGAGCTGGAGTGACTTCTATGCATTCTGTTTATTCCCATCCTACCTTATCATACTCTGCCTCACTCAGATCTGCCCTTTACTTTACTTTCGTGTATTTTTTGTCCCACTCGTTCTTACCACATCCTGTTCCACCAGCTCAGAATCTCACACTTCCTTCTCAACTTTTCCTGATCCGCCTCGCCCTGTCCTGTGCCTCCATGTTTGCTAGAACCGTCGTTTCCGTGAGCAGCTGTAGACATACGCATAGTTGCGTACTCCCGGCCATCTTCTAGTAAAAATAATGACTATCAATTATTCGAAGTCTAATTTACCAATCGAAACAATTAAAAAACATTTGGTTTTATGGACTGAGAAAAGTATGCCTATAGTTCATTGTAATGGATTTACTTACTGCCTTTGAGAAAAATTCACAAAAAATCGAAAGAATTACCACTTAAAGTTTGTTTAAAGTGCAGGAATTGGAGATGGGGTAGTTTTATAAAATTTCATGCAGGCAGTATTTTTTCCGATTTTGATGATGTAGTACATTTTGATGGTATACAAAATTTTATTAAAATCTGAATGAAAGCGTAGATTTGCATAAAAGAACAAACAAACATTCGTCTTTGAATAATAGAAACAATATTGGTTTTAAAGAAAAGTAGCCTAAGTGATGCCCAACAAAATTCTCTACCTTTCAGTGAAACCCCATCACTATCGGTTTAACTATTTCGTTCATTAGCCCTGAGAAACAGAGTGAGATAAATCGTAGAAATAATTCAATTGTATTTTACATCGTATAAATAAGAATATATTATAAAACGGTAGTTAGTTTGAAAACAGAGACATTCAAATTTGTATTTATGTAGATAATCACATTTTAGACAAAAAATATCGAGCAACCCATGCTGTAGCAGTTACTTTTCTCGTCATTCATCGCATTGGACAGCGTTCGATCCCCATCTGATTAACGAGGAATTTGTAGTGGACATCGACACGTCAGCTTTCTCGGGATTCTCTCGTACTTCTTACCACTCATCCCATTATGTTCCTCAGCTTTTTGTTAATTACTCATTTCATCATCATTGACAAGTGAATGTGTCAGCATAATTGCCTTGCCGAAGAGACCCAACATTGGCCATGTTAAATTTCTGGCCGTAATGGAATAAATGAGACAGAAAAGAGATTTAAAATTCTATCAATAGTGTAGCGTAGAATTATTTTGTTTACATTTACGCGACGTCACGCTTTGCTCCGCTCGGCTAGATCCCGATATTAGAATCCGCCAAACCGTTCCCCGACCCGGCCTCGTATGGCATTGCCACGCACTCGTCCGTCCCAACATACCTAGAAGCATTGCGAGTTGCGTAAATTTCTTCTGTGTATTTGTTGCCTCTACAACGCCCATTTGATCCTCTCAAGGGTTTATGATGATAACAACAAAGTAGTTTGACCTAGTACCCATTGACCAACAACCAAAGCATTGGAACATGTGCAACACATTAGGAAAGCACTTTGTAGGTGGCGCTTCAAAAAAAGTGTAACGCCTAGTATTGAAGCCCGTAAAATGCAACTTTAGAGGTAAGTAAACAAAAAAATTACATTAATTCAACAAGTGTGTAAAGGTGAGTTTCCATTTCATTTAATTAAGTAGAAAAGCTTTTGCGGTAGTTATGTATGCAAAGCAAGTCAATTAAGTTAGCGAAGAGCTACTCATCCACTTTCCTATTCCATAAATCCTTACATACATAATACAATGAGACTATTTTCATAAATTTTCCACAACAATGAAATATAAAAAAGTACCGTCCCTAACGACTGAGATCGCTAAACCAAACGGATGTCAATCTGTTCGGCGACAAACAGTGTCGATCTGTCTCGGTGATTGAGGTGTAGGTTCAAGTATGCTACCGTACCTCGATCTTTAAGTTCTGTATACAAAATGAAATATCCGTTTGAAAATCTCAAAGCCTTGAGCTCGTTCATGTTGATCGGGGAATATCAATTATGGAGATACTAAGCTGAACGGTTTTAACCACTTTTTCGTTACCAGGGTCACTGCAGTCCCTCTGACTGAGAGGTCCTCGGTTCGAGCCCCGACGGTGGCAGGATTTTCGACACTAGCTTGTTAGCTAGGTCGAATTCCGTCGCTGTTTGGACGAGAATTCTAGCGGCCGGCTGCTCTGATCGGTAGTTTTCCGTGGTTTCTCCGATCAATACCAAGTGAATTCCGGAGCACTACCCTAACAAACGGGCCACGGACCGCGCACAATCCCGCTCCATTGAGACTCAAACTCTAAGGCCTGCCGATTAAAGACGCAGCAGTGTGAACAGCTGTACCTCTCAGTCATCTCAGCAGATTTTGTACTACATTGATTTCCGTTGTGAATAAGGGTGGCAACGAGTATTTTGGCTAAAATTGTTTAGCAAGAAACATCAGTTATTTTGTAATAGAAACGACAGTTTTCATCAACCAATTAGATGGGGGTTTAGGTTTGATTGATTGATTGATTATTAGTGATCACAGGCGCGCCAACGGCAGAGGTAAATAATCCCGTAAGTGTAATGCATGTTTTTGCTCGGGAGGAGGCGGTGACTTACCCTTCTGGATGGCGATAACCGGCGCCTACCTACTGGGTTTTCCCCTACCAGGTATCTCCCACCAGCGGGGCACCGCCCCTGCCGGGACAAGCTCGAAGCTCCCAACCAGTCTTCCGGCGTGTGTGGTAGTGTAGTGCACGTAAGTGTAAAGGTTAGTCAATAAGTGGTGAGGATAGGACAAGGAAGAAGAAGGAAAGATCGCGCGCGGTTCGTGGCCCGTTTAGTAGGGTACTGCTCCAAAATTCACCTGGCATTGATCGGGCAAAGCTACCGATCAGCGCAGCCGATCGGAGCAGCAAAACGAAAAACCACCGATCAGAGCAGCCGGCCGCTAGAATTGTCCTCCAGACAGCAACAGAACTCGACCCTGCTATCTGGCTAATGTCGAACATCCTGCCACCGTCGGGACTCGAACCCCGGGACCTCCCGGTCAGAGGCACTGCAGTGACATCAGGGTTTGGGCTTTTGTCCTTTAACGACATTCGAGTATACACTTAATTTTCGCTATTATACACTTAATCCGTGCAGCGAGTAAGGCTCTCCGTGAATCCGTGCGGCGGCCCCCGCGCCCGGAACCGGCGACCCGCCATCGGGCGCTCCGGGGGCGGCGGCGGCGGCGGCGGTGGTGGAGTCGGTGGAAGGGGGCGGCGCGGCGTTTCGCTGGCTATGACCTGCCTTCGGCGCGCGCGCGCTCGCTCGCGCCCCGCCTCCTCCTCCTCCGCCTTGGGTCATCCGTGACGTCACGTCTGACGTGGCGTATAAAAGGCGGCGCGCGGCGCCCTGCCGCCTGTATGCAGGTGCGCCGGGTGGCAAGTGAGTAGTCGGTCGCTCGCTCGCTCGGGACTCGAAGCAGAAGAAGAAGCAGAAGAGGAGGAGGAGGAGGAAGAGGCAGCGACGCTCGCCAAGTGCTGCGCAGCGCAGCGGGCCCAGCAGCGCGCAGACGACGCTCAGCCAGTCGCCGCCTGAGCGCGCAGCCGGTCGCAACTCGACGCAGCAGCGGAAGCAGCAGAACCGGCAGATCCCAAGAACAGGTAACTGCTCTGGACAGGGAGGCGACGCTGGCTACACGCGGATATGAGGTGTAGGGCGAACGGTTCAGCCGATGGCAAACGGACGCAAGCACCTTTTTTTTTGTTATGTTTTTTTGTTCAATTAAGGTAGCATCAACTATGAGGTCATTAGCGATCACAATTGATGAACGTTAGGGGTATCTGTATACTAAATGTAGTGATATGGTGATGATGAGGGGTGAAAGAACGAACACACATACAACCCCGCTCGAGTCGGGACTCGAACCAGCGATCCCTCGTCCCGAGGCCACCAGGGCCTTAGGTCTTTCGGCCACCAGGCCTTTCGGCCACCCGGTTCGGGTAAACGCAAGCACTGCAGTCGCTGTTGAAGGAATGCAATAGTTCTTTCCTTTGCGCAGCTGAATGCGACATTCCATTTACGTGACAATTAACTTTATATTTGATATTTTTGTGAACTTTCAGTAAAATAATTAGTTTCCAACCGTAGAATTTGCGAATATTTCTCTGCTAAAGATGTGTGTAAACACAGCGTGTTCGCAAGTTCTTCTACTTATGTGCTTCAGAGGTGCTGAAAGCGCGCTAAATCAAGAGGAGCCGACCTAGAACGTTGTGTGCATTGCTACACACGCAAGTTAAGACATCGTGGGCCCCTTCCTTGCCGAGCGAAGCTCTCCAACAAACGGTCAGGTAGAGCAAAAAACAGGGGAAAATATTGTGGCGACGGCTATTACGTCGTTAGCAAAGTTTGTCGGTGGATTTTTGTCATCTGACGCCACCAGGTCATTTCTAGAGACAGCGATGTTGGGAATTCAAGCGTACACTTGACAGTAGTTGGGTTGATTAATGCAGCGCGAAATACAATTCGGCTTTAGCTGAACAGATCGAAAAGAACAAAAACTCCCGAAACGATAACGACGCGAAAGTTCTGTGCCGTGAAGTGAGGTTGATAGTGAGAACATTGTGGTGACTACATTTGTTTGGTGGTTTGCAGAGTTAGTTGGTAGATCATTCACATTTTGTCGCCAGCAGTACTATGCCTCTTTCGGTATATAATTGCATCAATGGTCGTTTGAAAAATTAAGTGTATACTCGAATTTACTATCAGTCCAGTATGGTTGGTCATGATAACACGAAATATTTAACAACTTCGGGATTCCTCGTGGAGACCCAAAAAACTGTCTAGTGCCTAGCAGTTTGCCTAGTTGCTAACAGGAGCTCATCATATGTCACCTTCTGCAGTGCTTCTCCCCATATACACGCATAACTATTTGAGTACCACTACCAGTTGTGTAATAATGTTAATTCTGGCACCGGTAAATATGACTGGCTGACCAAGGCACACCAAACTGAGTAAACTGTCAAAGAATACTATATCGAAAACTAAAAGACGTATGTCTACGACCAATCCTTTACAACTTGTGTCATGAAATGTAATTGACAACGTTGAATCGCAAGAAAACTGGCCGTGTTCAGCACTGGAAGTTCATTATCAGTGAAAAATATTGCTTCTCTCGAAACACAACTTTCCTCAGCATGTTTGAAATTGAAGTGTACACTCGAGTTCATCTGTGTGGTAGGGTTTATTTTCGTTTGCGTTTAGTTGATTCGATCGAAACGAACTAGTGCTTCCGCAAACATAACACCGTACGTATAGCAACAGTACATTATTGCTCTGTGGCATGTAGTGGAGTTCTTAGCGTCAATGTGAAATAACTATGGGAAATTTGTTTGTTTCGGTTTGGCAAAGTTCGTCTTGGAAACTCGACATTCGTCCCATACAAAACTAACGTTTCTCTCAGAAACTAGAACGATTGACATTTGAAAACGCATTGTAGACTGGATTCCCGCTGACAACTGAATAGAAGTATCTTGACTATGAGAAATAGCTGGCCATTTTAGCAAATGGTGACTTAGCTGAGTTAAATTGTCTCGAAGTCTCGAACGTTATATTATATTTCTAGAGAGAATGAATGCATTGACAACTCTACAGCATGTATTGTCAAGTGTAATTGGTCGTGGGAAATCCTAACAGAAGTTCGAAAATCGAGTGAGCTAACTGTATCCCTCAACAATATCCTTACAAAACAAGTTATTATTCAAATCCGTTCTTGATTGAACTGTTGCTGAAATGTTCCCTTGCAGCTGTAGTCATTCGTTTGATAGGTCTCATTGTCTTTACCTCCATTCGAAAGTTAATCAGGGTGGAGCGGAGGAAAAATACTTGTCTAAGTGGGTGGATGGGGGTAATTGAGTGTAAAAAATGTAGATAACCGGGTTTTAAAACGCGAGATGCCTTTCATCAGTTTCTGTGGTTAGGAACGGTGTCATATTCAGTGAGAACAAGAAGGCGTGACACTTCTGGCAATTGTGTGTCTGTTCAATAAAAAAATGAGTAAGAGAAGTTTCCAGTTAATGACTGTAAACAACGTGCTCCTTTTCTTTCTTATTGATACAAACTGCATTGCAGCAAACACTTGAAAGTCTTCGCAGAGTAAAATGCGCATCTGAAGTATAAATATTAATGATAATGATACTCACTATCAAATGATATTTATTACCAAATACTTCATTGCTTTTGTGAATGCTGTTATTTCAATTAAGTTTTCATATTAAGTGTTTAAAAAGGACGATTTCTGGCGTACCAGAATTCCATGTCGAATTACAGGCAAGTTCTTTTAAGTGCTGAAAATATTTTAATCGCAGTTTAATTTCCAATCCTATTTCAGTGTCAAATCAAATACAGTAGTGTAAGAACTTGTTGAAACTGATAATTGCGACATGTTATAAGCCCGATTATGACAATGCCTTAATATTCAGACGCAGTTCTAACTTATTACGAATAAATATAAGGATTAACGTAAAATATTGGATTCTTAAAAATATCACTAACATTTGTGATGAATTAAGACCGTGTTAGTGGTAATTAAGGAGCAAAATGCGTTTCTAAATTGTATATGTGTGGCTTGTGTATGCATGACATGACTACATGGATTGTGAAGCGCAGGGGTTTAGTAATGGAACTCGGAATATTTTCTTTGAACAAAGAAGAAAATGCTGTTATTTCATTAGCATGGTTTTGAAGCGGAAATATTTTTTGTCTTCGTAACCTTTGCTATTTTTTAATAGCTACAGTTTTTCGGACTGAATTGACGTTGGAAACGTTTCTGAAATAAAAACGTTCAACTCGTAAGTGAAGGAGACCCATTACTTATTCAACATATGCCATCTACGGAGTTAATATTATTCGGTTCTCGAACTGGATATTTTTTTAACAGGGATGATCTCTCGGACCCCACAGAAGAGCTCACATACCTTCGCTTTGCTCTTATTTGTAAAAATAACGTTAAGGAGAGCAAGTGGCCACTTTGTTTTAAATACGACCAGTCCCTTGGTTTCCAAGAAATTGCTTGCACATCCTGCTCCAGACTCACCGGACCTGTCGCCATCCGGGCTGCATTTAGAGCGAACCAGCTTCAACTACACGATCGATAATCGATTAGTCGATTTCTGAAAGTATACCTGCCGATGCCAATAAACCAAACAAAAATTATTTTTTGGTATTCTCAGGATTACTGCAAAATACTCAGTCAAATTGGTCAGCAACTTTCAGTGACAAAAATAATGGCTTTCCTTTGCTTCAATCAGTAAATTAAATTTAAAATCGTTTGAATAAAAAGGTGCAAGTTTAAATAATCACTACTGTAAATTGCTTAAATAAATTATATTCTATTAAAAATATGTAACGGTGTGTTGTTATGTAAACGATAGTACCAGCCATTCTTCATTTATTTACTACATATCTTTGCGACTGACGTTATTTTAATTATGAGATGATGTCAATAGAACTGGTTCATTATTATAAATTAAATTAAAATAATGCTTCCCAAGCAGCTTACAAGTCTCAGGAACAGGAAGCGTACATGCATTTTTTAAAATAACTGTATGATGTTCATCGGTGTACACAGGACCCGTTATTAGAAGACTCGTTAAGAAATGTGTTGTAAAAAAGTCGACATTTTTTCCTCTTCAAGAAAGATAGTATAAAACAAGGTGTTCTGTGAAAGAAACCTGAAAAGATTAATAGCTTCATGTACTCACAGCCGGAAATTAATACTTGACTAGTCAGGGACTAGTCGCAGCATCACGTTCGAAGAGAGGCGTGGCTAAAAATTCAATTGAGAGAGAGAGAGAGAGAGAGAGAGAGAGAGAGAGAGGTGTCAGATCTTCTCTAAAGTTAGTTAAATAATATTAGATAACTTTCTCTCATTGAAAATAACATACACTTGGAAAGCATAGTAGTTAATTCAGTCAACTTTATGTAATGAGGCGTTACATTTCATTATTTTCCGAAAGTTTTCACAAGGCGAGTACTGTGTATTATTTTCTTTCCTGTGCCAATCTTTATTCTTGATGCAATCACCTAGTTCTAATTTACTGTACATTTTACATTTCAAATTTCAACGTAAAATGTATTGCTTTTCAATAATATTAGGAAAAGATCAGGACCCTTGTGACACCACTTCTGAATCTGCCCCTGCTTTGGGCCCTTTATGTAAATGTGTCCGTGTTGAACAATTTTTGTCATGTGCGTGAGTTGACGAGAGAGTCATCATGTTACTCCTGTGAAAGTATTAAGGGACCAACCGGTTCGGACTATGCCGTGTCAGCCAGCGCGAGGCGGAGAAAAGATCGTATCCCGGGCACTTGCAGTGCACATCGCATTTGGCCTATCTGCGAGCTGAATCTCTCAAGGAGCGTTCACCGCTACAGATTCTCCGGAAGGGGCCTTCTGACACTGCTGCTGGGAGTTTCGCGGGGGTGGGGGTGGGGGACTCGTTTACCGGTTTCTGCAACTATCGTGTTTATTTTTCTTGGTTGTCAGGAATTGCTTTAAATTAATTTAAATCGGTAAATTGTTACGTGTGTGATAGAGCTCTTATTATCTGAGCCGTTCTTTGTGTACCGCTGGCCTCTCCTTGGTATCCACTCGCGAGATTTGCAGTCGTTCGACTGATTTTTTGGGATACTTTTCTATTGACTGGCAATCGAATTCGATAACAATCCTGACCATTAATTTTTTATTTGTGTTGCAGAAAGTGGTAAAAACGCTTTTTACAATATTTTTCATAATTTCTTATCGAAAAATATTTACCTTAAGTTAACATTCCTAGGTACTTCTCGCTTCTACTTTGAATGTTTTATACGACGAGTAGATAACGAAAAGTGAGGGCCGCTTGTCCGGTGTTGTATTACAGCTTTTATATATATATATATATATATATATATATATATATATAGAGAGAGAGAGAGAGAGAGAGAGAGAGAGAGAGAGAGAATGTACTACAACGTACTTCGAATTTATTTATTGAAAATTGACTTTAATAGTCCAATTCAACGAATTTTTTCAGTAAAATTAAATTTTAACGTTGATCAGAATGAAGAAAGGGGAGAATAACCAAGGTGGAATATTTTTTTGCTACACATAAGCTTGTAAGTTCAACTCTCATTTGTGCCCAAAGGGGAATTTTCGTAAATATAAAAGTTTTGTTTCCACATTAATATTTAAAAATTACAAATCGTTTGTCCTTCTTTTATTTTTATTTTATTTTTTTAAATTTTTAGTCGCATCAACAACGTAGATACAAAAACGTCGATAAGCAACGGAAATAGTCTCTAATAATAGTCCTATTATTTCCGTTTCTCAATACAAAACATCAATAAATAAATTAAAAAATAACAGTATAATTGACAATCATATTACAGTAGTAACAATTCAAACCCTTTTTTAAAATTTTTTCTAGGGTCATTTTTAAACACCTCCCTTATTTCGCGTCAGCGGAGCTCCCCTCCGAACAATCCGTTCCCTTTGAACGCGTGGCCTTCTGGCGGTCGCTCGGGCCATTAGTCCGCCTCAAATGCAGACGCAGGGCTGCGCCGTGCGTGGGAGGGGGCCTTGGCGGCTCCCAGGGGGCTTCGCGCGCGCGAAGAGATGTGCAGAGGCAAATGCGTTTCCGATGGCGGTGGGCGACCATCGCCCCACGAACGAGTTTTTTTTTCTTTTTTTTTGACAAACAGCTTAAGCGTGTCGATGGCTGAATTTTAACTACACATGTCTCAAAAGTGGCGTCTTTTCAGAAGAGAAGACAAATGATGCATAATTTTCAATACAAACTAAGAAAACTGTGAATAATTTTCGTCGTTTTAACAAATTTTCAAGAAATTATTTATTTATCTATTTATTTTATTATAAAATTATTAAAGTAGAAATAATTTCTTTGTAGTTAAGCGGGTGAAGCGAATGACGTTCTGTATTTTCTGACGTATCCGTATTTTCGCGGAAAATGCTGTCTGTTCTCAAGAACACTAATCTTCATCTCGGAGGCCGATTGTAAGTCTGGCCGTTGACTCGGAAATGCGTGAGAGAAATGAGTTAAATGACAGTGTCTATAAACAACTAATTTAACACAACTTTTTCCATCCGGGAAATTCTCTGCTCTCTCTTTCTCTCTCTCTCTCACTCACTCTCTCTCTTACACACACACACACACACACACACACATTGAAACCCAACGAGCGACAGCCAGGCCCACTCTGAGAGTGAGGACATCAACAGTTAATCAAACGAATATACCGCACCGGTACTTCCACCCGGTCGCCCGCCTCTCCGCCCATCTGTCTTTAGCTCTACCCAACCGCCCGCACCTCCGTCTCCCCCTTCCGCCCTCGCGCCTCTATCGACCTCGTTTCGGCCCCAGACAAAGCAGTTCTGCCGCCGCCAGCGGCGCTCCGCCTCCTCCTGAACTGCTATCGTACCCTTTTGCCTCTTTCTTTGCCTTCACTTCGCCTTTCCCTCGTTTCACTTCCTTCTTCGTCTTAGTTTCCTCCTACGTTCTTTCATCATCTCTGTCTTTGCCTTCGCACCCCTCCGAAAATGACTTCGTCTCCGTCTTTTCCTACGTCTTTGTCTTTGTTTTTCTGTTGTCGTCTCCCTTCTTCATCTTCGTCGCCGTCTCCTCGGTCCTTCCGTTCCTGCCTCTGCCTCCGCTATCGCCTTCCTCTCTTGTCTTCATCTCCGCCTCCAATTCCACTTCATCTTCTTTCTCTTGCTTCTCCTCGCTGCTTCCTCCTTCTCCGCTTCAGCTTTTGCCGTCACCTGCTTTATCGACTCGCTCTGCCACGCGATGGCCTTTTCTTTGCCACCCAGCCGCGCACGCTATCGGCGCATAAGGAAACAAAATAAAGAGCGAAGGCGCAGCCCCTTTCTCTACCAAGTAGTTACCGAAACATTTTTTTCTTTGCAGACTATGAATACTCTCGATCAGAGAGAGAGCGTGCTACTTATGAATGAACTGCTTCGTGGGCTTCTAAACTTCAGGAGATAGTAGTTTATATATCAACCAGTATGAACCATATGAATAAGCGGTTCGATTTTTTTTCAAACTTCTACATATAATGATGTAGTGTTCTAAATATTGATTAGTTTTGATTCTATCCTTTTTAAGAGTTGGAATTGAACGTTGCAAGATGTTAAAATATGAATATAAATTTTTCAATACGCTCTTTTAAATGCCTGAAAATGTGATTAAGAGAAATGTAGTAAAAGTTATCACACTACATTTTAAATTTTATTTTTAAACATCAAGGTATCCAATACGTTAATGGGTCATCGATTTACTTGACTCATATTCCAATTCCATTAACAAAGTTTTATATTGTTATATCGTCATTCTAACATACAGTCAAGAAAAATATATTTAATAATAATAATAATAATAATAATAATAATAATAATAATAATAATAACATGTTGCTACACTGTCCCATTACAAGTAGGTATGCTGCCACAACCTTCCGATTAGTGCTCATTGGGAGATGTGCTGTGTGGAAGTTTGTGTTTGGTACCAAAATCAATGCTATCATGATGACGAGCATGGCGCAGTAACAAATTTGTATATTACTGTCCTACAAATATTATCTTTTTATTTTAAATATATTTTTCGAATAATGCAAATTTCGATCTCACAAGCTACAAGTATTCATTGCAAAGACCATACAATGCTTCTAGTTAATGTTTCTGTTTCAGACATTCCTAGACATACCATATGTAATGTTTCAGCAGGTTATTCTATACTTTTAATTAGTATGCCTACAGTCATAATAGTTTATGCATTGAGGATAATAATAATGTACTATCTCTACCATAATCTCTATAGTTGCATTTGATGAACTTAACTAAATTCTTCACACAGTTTACTGACGTTTTATTCACTAGTAGTGACTTCAAACACATAACTTTTGTAGTAGTACTTCCGCATTACAATTTTTTCAATTACCGCTCACTAGCAGCACAGCTCATTCATACGTGTTCATGATGACAAGATGTAGTTGAGCTGCTGCGGCGCACCGATTTTTGCTCGTTCTGCGCAGTACCAGAAATTCCACGAACCAATCGACCACACCGCGGTCACTTCATTTGAAAAGCCAGGCCAGACGCTGCCCGCCATAGTGCATGGCAATCGAAACGTGGTGAGAAACATTTTGAAAGTGACTATTCTCAACGGTGACCTAACAAATATAATACGATGGAGGTGTGGTTGACATTAAAGATTCAATAAAAAAAATGCTTCTTATGTATGTTTCAATGTCGTAAAACAAGGTGGACATTTTGGTATAAAAGATTCAATAAAAATTGGTTCTTATGTATGTTTCAATGTCCGATAACACGGTGTACATTTTGGTATCTGACGCGTTTTAAAATTCTTGCTAATATTTCGGCGCAAACTGGTACACGAAGCTTGTTTTCTGGAGCCGGATAGGCCACGCAGCGGCTCATCAACGTCGTTTCATCATGAGCGTACTCCATTCATCTGTTTGCTTTATCTCGTCCTCGAATAAACAAATGCCGGCCTCGAATAAACAAATGTCGGCCTCGAATAAACAAATGCCGGCCTCGAATAAAAACAAATGCCGGCGTCCCGGACCCACCGAGTGAGCGGCCACCGCCAAAGGCGGACGCCGTGGAGAACCGGTGGGCGGGGCGTCGCGACGCCAGAGTGCTCCTCAGATAACGACAGCGGCGGGCTACCGGCGTCGTGAGGTGTCGGTCGGTCGGTCGTGCGCAAGCGCTCTCGGTCGCGCGCGGCCGCGTTATCCGCCGAGATAGGCCTCTGGCCGACCGGCCGGCGACGATCTTCGAGGACCGTGCTCTCTGAGAGCTGCTCTGAGGGGACAGGAGAACGGAGGGAGCTCTGGTCATTGGGGGTCGGGAGAAAGTTCTGTTCAGTTCGTGCCTTATTTTAAGTGGCGCTCTTCCGTCTGACCACGACCAATTTCAATACGCACATTTCATGAGAGAGAAGGTACAACTCGGGGGACGAAACAGCCGATTTGAATTTAGCTCACTGGCTTCTTTTAGGCTTGGGAGTCTTTTGCATGCAGTGAATCTACAACATGGGGCAGCCGGCTTTACTTCTCCTCCGAAGGAAGACGTACAAAGGATTTGTTCGCCCTTAAAAATGTCATGCTATCGGGTTTGAACTCGCAAACGTGGGTTCAACAGCCCGATACCGTTATGCCAGCAAAGTCACTTTATGTGGGTTACTAATCTACGCTCTGGGTCTTCACCAAGGGATACAATTTCGCTCTCCCAATAGGGCACCCAAGCGACGGCTCTTATCCTCACCCGCCGCGGGCGTAACAGTACACCATTGGGCTGGAATCCGGACACACCGGAATCGCGATACGTACATCAACCCGCCGTGTCACCAGCTCGAGACTACCAACATTCCGGTTCGGTACCGGAGCTGTTTGCGTCGCTCAGTGCATTCGGAACAAGTCCCTCCCGAAAACGTATGGGTATTTGGTACTGCCCCGTCCAAGCCAAACTGGTGGCCACCTAGGTCGTTATACCCGGGGGTCACGGAGCCTCCCACCCAATCCAACCTCCAGGAGAGTTGGCTCAGGGCATCAACCCATGTCACTACAGGCCCTCTGACCGGCAGGTCCTTGGTTCGAGTCCCAACGGTGACAGGATTTTTCGGCACTAGCTTCATAGCTAGGTCGAATTCAGTCGCTGTCCGAAAGAGAATTGCGTGCGGTCAGCAGCTTTGATCACGAATTTTCCCTAGTTTCTCCGATCAACACCAGGCGAATACCGCAGCAGTACCCTAACAAACGGGCCACGGACCGCGCGCGTTCTTTCCTACCTCTTCCTTGTCCTATCCTCTTCCTTTACATACACTTACACTAACACGTACTACACAAGCGCACATGGCAGAAGACCGGTCGGGAACTCAGAGACTTGCCTCGCTGGGGCGGTGTCCCGCTGATGGGAGATACCTGGTTGGGAAAACCCCCTCTAGGTCATGTAGGTTGCGCCGGATCTCGCCGTACAGCGGGGGAAGACCACTGCCACCTCCCAAGCAAAAAGAACATGCATTATACATACGAGACTAATGATCCTGTTAGTTGCCGCACCCGGAACCAGTAACAATCAATCAAACCAAACCAAGCCAAACCCTCTCAGCTCTCTATCTCACAGCTCTCTAGTTTGGTAACAATGTATATCCAGGAATCTGGGCACCCGGGCAGCAGATTCCTGGGCCATTTGAAGAAGTGAAAATAAAATGAAAATCTAATATGTATTCTATCCAAAACGCAATCGAACTGTGAAGTTATTTTACGTCGGTAAGTTATGGACACTTTCATGTTTGTTGCAATATTTTTTATTAATTTGCTTTGTAATGAGAAACTATTCATCAGAAATTCCTATTATTTCTTATCGCATTAATTGCAACGTAGCTTTTTTTGTCTGTAGACATTAATCTAATCGACAGATAAAGAATATAATAGTATCCCTTGTGTGAGGCTCTTCAGTTCTCAAGGGGAGTAATCTTATTCTGTTTATTATTTCCTCTGGAAGAAATTGAAGTCTTTGAAGTCTCATAACTTTTCAGTCTCAGAACAAACAAGCTACTGAAATAAAATAAATGCATCCTTCTTTCAAAATTCTTAAAGCAAAATCACGATTATTTCTCTTTTCCTTGCATTTATTTTTAAAACGAACCAAAAACGTTAGTTATGAATGTTGGCGTGTGTAAAGATAGAAAGAAGATATGAGCCATCCAGTTCCGTTCAGTGTTATCATTTCCCTACAGTGATGCTTCTTGTAAACCAACGAATGTGTATTTTCTAGCTTCAACGTTCATGCGTTGGCACGTGAAAACATACCAATTACTTATCGCTCGGTGATGGACTGGATATATTCCTTTCTAACACGGTGTTTTTGCACTGTAAGGAGTTGTAAAAAGATTCATTAAGGATGTAACAAATATACTGATAATAGAAACATGATGTACGAGTATTTAAAACTGTTGTTTTTTACTATTGCTGATATTTTTCGAAGTAGTTAAACCCTTTCAAACAATATATCGTACTTAGTTTATGTAAAAAAGAAGTGAATTCAAATTGTACACTAAAGGTCTCACTGTTAACACTCATCAAATGTAATATTCAGTGTATAAGGTGATTTTTAAAAGTGTAACAATTATTACGACAGCTTCTTCAAACGAGGAACCCCAAGTAAATTTAAAAGGAGCAAAGGTGACCAATAATGACAATTTAATTTTTGTCTTAACATTGTATACGTGCCGGTTGATAGGTAATAATGGATAATTATCACTTGGCGATACACATCAAAACCTTCTAATTATAATTGAAATGCTTATCTCCATCAAAGGCGTATTCAGCCTGAAACAAGAGAAAGTAACTGAATTACTTCGCCCTCTTTTCCACTAAACGTTTTATTTATGCACAAAAGACATTTTACAAGAGTATAATAAAATATACATGATGATAATGAAAATATAAATTCAATGACGCAATTAATAAATTCATTTGATTTAATGTTGAACCATTTGCGGGGATGATTTTCCCAACTGTTGTATAACAATTCCTCAAATTGTTAGGATTAAAAGCAAAAAATTAGGACTTAAACTACCTCACAGAAATAAAATGATTTAATTGCGTAAATCTATTGAGCCCCTTTCATTTGGGGGGGGGGCATGACCTCTATGATTCTCCCCCCGTTAGCACTCCTATGATTTCCATTCAAAAATGATCGCATTCCAATCAGTGGCAGAAGTTAATGCCATGCTCTCCCCCCCCCCCAAAAAAATACTAGTTTTCGTATGTTACATTCCTTTATTTCGCGAAATCGATTTAAATATTTATTTCTCCTGTAATTACGAAATTATTTAAAAATAATATTGTTTAATATCATGCATACAATACAAAAATAATATAATTACAATATCATAACAAATATGTTTATTAGTGAACAAAAATCTATTATCCCCCCCCCCCAAAAAAAAATAACCGGCTGGATCCACTCCTGGTTCCAGTACATTTCGAACGTACTCGCCGAGATACACTCTCCGTGCAATGACAGCCGACCCAGATTCGCCGGCCAGTGGCTGGAGGAGGAAAGCGAGACAGCTGCTGAGTGATGTGATAGATGTCGCGCGGGTGACGAGGGCTTTCTGCGGTTCAGTGCGCATGCGCGCGAATGAGTCGCCCGTTATTCCAAACGCGCCGATTGGGCTGTGGAGCGCCCCTCACGTTGTGACCAAAACACGAAAACGTGGACCAAAACTCAAATGGTCTCGGAATTAATAATTCTTGAAGAATTATTGGTGTGGTTTGGTTAGAATCAGATGTTCAAGTTGCGAATGTGGACATCGCTATCGAAATGTAATTTCAAGTATAGATTCAAATTTATTGTGCAATACTTTCTATTGACATTACACACCAACACACCCACACATACACACACACACACACACACACACACACACACACACACACACACACACACACACACACACACACACACACACACACACACATATATATATATATATATATATATATATATATATATATATATATATATATATATAATGTAATTATAATATAGAATTATGATTTGAAAGTTCACGCTCAAATTTTGGTCTTTGCTGGGGTCACACACGTAGATTTCGTAACGACCACTGATTCCTTGTACTCAAATTGCCTTGTTTATTTTATTGATGTGCGGTGTGATGTTGCATGTTCTTAAAAATGTTGACATCAAGATTACATGCACAGTTCTCCGCCGCTAACTAGTATTTTATTTAGAAGATGAGTAGTTAAACTACATGTTGGTCTCAGGAAACCAGTACCACAATCAAGCTAGTTAAATTTTATACCTCACAAAATGTAATGCAGAATAATAACATCTAGATTAGAGTACCTTCTCTAGATGCGTTGCCAGGTCAATTTGGGGGTTCAATTTGACCGCTAGAGAGTCCACGCCTTTCTATGAATCTGTTTGCAGTCTTGCTAACCAACGTTGGTTATCTTAACGGAAAATATACTTTTTCCAGCAACGCCTATTGGCTTCAGTTAATTTCTCCTCAGACTCCACACATGTACTCCGCTAGTTTGCTAACTTACCGCTCCTTACGCTCACTAAAGCTCAATTATTGGCATTAGTGTTTTCACAGACACATGGACCAAACATTCGTTTAGTAGTGTTCGAAATTAATCAAAATAAATAAATTTTTGACAATACCCAAGTAGTAAATATTTTACGCAGTTAGTGTAAATAAAGGTGATTAATTTAATGATTTTCCAAAGAAAACTTTTTCATCTTCATACGAAATTGTTCAGTATGTGAACGAAGTGAAAAAATAAATAAATAAACAAACAAACAAATATAAAAATAAATACGTAAATAAATAAGTAAATAAATAAATAGCAAAATCGATAATAAATAACAGTAAAAAATTCACACATTCTTCAAAGTGTTTGCTTATTATAGATAATTATCAATGTAATAGATAATTGCAACTTTCATAAGTATTTTCCATATGTTCAAAAAAACAGTAATAACGATTAATCGATAAAATTGTCTAAGTATTTCTTCCAACTATAGAATCTTAAAACATTTTTTTAAATAACCGCGGGACGTGCTGTTTGTCCCAAACGAGCTACTCCACAAAACCGGCCCTAACTTTGGAGATTTTGGCCCACCGTGCGCGCCTGAAACCATCTCGTCATTCCGTCCGCCTGCGCGGAGCCAGCGGGCAAAAAGGCCGGGCGCCCGTTGCCGTTGCTCGCGGCTTCTGGGTACAGTTACGAGCGAGCCCCCACCCCCCAGCTATTTGCATCCGTGGATACGCTGTTTGCCACCGACCGCTACGCGAAGCTGTTTATTTGTAAACCGCCCGCCCAGTTCTCTCGTAAATAGATATTTCCCCGAGCCGCGAAATGGAGACGAGAAAATTAGCCGTGTTTGAAGGCTTGAATTCCCTAAGCCATCATTCTTCCCTGCTGTTACTTACAGTTTAATTTTAAAAAAGTACGTAATTTAAAACTTTTAGATATTTGTGAAGAGTTGGTAAGATCATCGTCGGTTTGTAGGCTTCGGCGGCCGGAGTCAATACGTTCTTGGCTATCCGGGATGAGCCGCGTCTGGGTCAATTGGGCTAACAGTAGTATAGCCCAATTGACTGAGACGTGGCTCATCCTGGATAGCCAAAAATATAAGATCATCATCATATACTTAGAGATCGAGGTATATGATTGCTTCTAGTAAGAAAAATTACCAACTTTTTTTTATTGAGTAATTGTTTTAAAATTAAAGTTTAATTGGTTGTTACCTTCGGCGTTAAAAAACCAGATTTCTTACCTTTATTTATGCGTCTAGTTTGCTCAAATGAGTAGTCGTATGGTATAGTCTTCAAAACTTATCCCTTCTACTATTTATGTCAACTGCTTCTTTGTCGCGTGGTGTTTTTGCAGTTGTAGTTTCAGTTCCTTCTGATGGCACGGTCACTGTCTTGGCATCGGCATTATTCTAAAATATTTTCTTTATTGTTTTACTTTTACTTTTATTTATTTCTCTGACTTCTTTTCCAAAATTCGACAATAACAATCTTTCTAATCTAAAAGATTGCTATGAACGTACGTTCCCAACTTCAAGTGGCACCTTTACTTATCAGACTTCCGTCATATTCATCATATTCCTTACAGTATAAATCAGGATCCCTTGAAAATATTCAAGTTTATTTATTTAACGAAAAGCTAAAAATAACATTTTGACTTGTTCACATTAAATCTATGGACTTCCTGTTAGTTATTTTTATAATTTTTACTTACAATTTTTGTGACAAGTTTCCTCAGCCATCCTTGATCAACTTTATTATTAAAGATATTGTTCACAAATAGTGAAGAATTTCAAAAATATGTCATGAATATAATTCAAAAGTTAACCAACAGTTTTCACGACAATCTTTGTCGCACACGTCCCGCTTTCGCCGGATGGTTGGAGTAGTGTGTGGAACACAACTCGCTAGGTGTTTGTCGTTGAGTATTCCCAGTGCGTTCTAGTTTCAACTGTAAAAAGAGTTGCCGCGCCCTTATTGGGGTAGAGAGAAAACTGGAGAAGTTGCTCGAACCAACCTGTTCGATGGAACTTTCTAGAAATTACAGGAAGCCGGAAAGGAGCCTGGCCGGGACTGTCCCGGATTGGCCCAGAAAACGAGGCAAGACATCCGCGACGGAAGTAAGGTTACGTGCGACGGGTGCAGCAGGAGCGACTGGCAACGCTCAAACTCGGCCAGCAATTTGGATTCGTTTCACAACGCACGTGTAACATTACCATTGTTTCACTTGAAATTAAATTCCATTCTGCAACGGTGTTTTATTCGTTATTCAGCGGGGCGTAGATCTGTGTAGACATTCAGAATAAAGTGGCTAGAGTACAGTGCTGTAATATGAAAATTGTGAGGAACACTCGAGGGATATTTAAGATGGAATGATGACAAAGAACTTATAAACTGAGGCCTGAATGTCCAGCCGAAACGAAAGAGGATGAGAAAATAGAAAAGCAGTATTTAGATTCAACTGTTGATATAAAGGAACATTCCAAACTTCCGAAAGTAGCATTCAACTACGCATAACAAAAGAAGGGGTGTAGGTAGTCTAAGAAATGACGTGAGGGTGGATTGTACCCTTTTAAGTGAAAAATTAAATAAAATACATTTCAAAAATACCAGGCGATCTGCATAGAAAGTGTCAATATAGTTGCACACAATGATACAATGATGCAATGTGAATGTGATTGCGCCTTTGAATTGTGTATGATGAGTGATGTGACTATGGTTATTTTGTTCGTGAAGCTGTCAGTAGGCGAGACTTTCATTCATTTGATGAAAAGGAGATATCGTCTAGCTATCATGTTTTGTATACTGAAGGACCATGTGCAACCGTGTACCAATATCGACAATCCATTTATTTACAGTCGTTTGGCGAAAATATTTCATCGGTTGATTAAATAAGTATTTTTAGTGTGTAGGTTAACTTTACTCGTATTCATTGATCCATTCATATATAAAGGCGCCGACCTAGCTATCTAGCTAGAGTCGAAAATCACGCCAACGTTGGGACTCGAACCCTAGAACCTGCCGGACAGAAACACTGCAGTGACATCAGGGGATTAGCCAATAATATAAATATAGCCAATAAACAAAGGGACATTTAGCCAATAATAATAACAACAACAACAACAATAATAATAATAATAATAATAATAATAATATAATTAAATGTACACTTATTTGAGATCAATTAGCAGTTCGAACTTCGTCGTTCTAAAGTCGGCCCCATGACGCCAACGGTTGCGGCAGCCGTTGTCTGCGCCGAGGAGGCTGCAGGTTCGAGTCCTGGCTAGACATGGTCGTAGGGGTGATTGTCCCTTCGCTCCTCATCATCATCCTATCATCTCATAATTCACACTTCAAGGAGTAACAACCTTTTCGTACTGAGGGATACAGCTGAAAAGCTGATCCTGGAAAAAATACACACGTTAGTGTTGCATGGTCAGTAATGGCCTCTACGCCAATAATAATAATAATAATAATAATAATAATAATAATAATAATAATAATAATAAAATTAAATTTACCCTATGTGAGATCACTAAGCAGTTCCGACTTCGCCCTAATTCGGGCATCCTAGGAACAGAACTCATGAGTGACACGTGCCGCTCTACTTTTTTCTCCCCGTGCAGCGAAAGAACAAGTCTGGGAGAGATTGACAGGCCGGCCAGCGGCTTACGTAAGGCGAGCGCGCGCGGTCGGCGGCGGTTTTTTGAACTCTCGCGCGGCGCCCGTGACGGCGCGTCGACCTTGGGGGCGGAGGCGGAGGCGGAGGCGTCTGGCGCGAATGGAGCCTGTGGCGCGAACACGGGCTTCCCGCCTCCGCACCCGACCCCCACGGCGGCCACTGTCAACGCCAAGGCCACGGCCACGGCCACGCTCAGCGCATGGGCCAAGGCCAAGCGACCCCAGAGGGTGGTTTGTTGTTATTTATGGTCGCAGCATCATCTAGGTCATTAGCGTCCACTATTGCGTTTAGCGGTTTGTGTAACTGTGAAGATGACAGGATATGGGGATGATAGGGGGTGGAAGGACGAACACACTACAACCATGCCCGAGGAGGTACTCGAACCCCCGATCTTCTGATCCGAGACCGCTACGACACTACTGCTTTAACGATCCCAGCCATCCGGACCGGCCAAGAGGGTTGTTCTTGTGGTTGTTGTTGTTGTTGTTATTTTGTGCTCGCGAATAGGCCGACTAGGACCTCGCGTGCATGCACTCAGCATTTACCGGGGCTCAGCACCATTATCTCGGTGGCAGGTGCATGTAACTTCATCTGGGGGGATCAGCATTTAGCTGGATCCGGTTTTAATCCCCTACGGTTGTTAACCCTGGGGGAATGTAAGATGAAATCATGATGATAGTGAGGGGTGAAAGGACAACACACATCTACAAAGTACACAAACACATCCACGCACGAGGCGGGACTCGAAACCCCGATCTTCTGCGTTAGCGATCTCGGCCATCTATCTGATCGGCTGTTGTTTCTATTATTATTATTATTATTATTAATCCTTTTTGTTAATACAAAAGATGTCAGGGTTACTGCTCAAGACATAATTTGTCTGTACAATATTTATGGAGGTACAAAGTAGGTAAAGTCTACAGATCAAGCACTTTACAATTATTCTCAATTTTGCAATCTATTTCACAATCTTCTAGTGATGCATTAACTTCTTTTATTGTTGTTGTTGTTGATCCTCTAGTTTACGACCAAAGATATTATGAGTCGATTGAATAACAATCGACTCCGGGTTGCAACTTGCATCCGCAGATGCAGATCTATGGACGGTCAGTGCCTCTACAAAACTTAGCGCAAAATGTGGTTTGTTCCACATAAGGCAATTTCTTGCACTTCTCAGTCTTTTGAATGGCCAGGATGTTTTGCGTAGTTCTATCACACAATTGGAAGTGCATTATTCTTTAGAAAACATTCATTAACAAGTGATGTTAATCTACTTGCACCGACATGTGTTGATCGAGTATAATGAACTTATCAGTTAACATTACTTTCACAAACCAAAAACTGTTACAATGGTTATAACTGAAGGAAAGAGAATTTGTTGTTGAGCAGGACTAAAAACGTTGAAATCTATAGCGACATCTGGTCCAGAAATGGTTTCGTGTAAACTAAAAATGATATCTTGCATCTCATGAGTCGCAGTTCTTGCAAAAGAACTCTTTGAATTCACACGCACGTGGATTCTTTATTGCTCAAGAATAGATTGTGAATGACTTATCATAAAAAGAAAAAACGTTCATTTCTCGGATCAATAAGAAATGAGCTAGCGATATATTCAGTCCCGTTAATATCTGTTTGTATCTCTTCCCCGGCCTTGTTTATTCAGGGTCATTCGGTCATCTTCACAGTCATTACTATGCCACCGCTCTTACAAAGCTCATTTGTCGCGCAGCTCAGATCGTTGGAAACAGGAAGAGAAAATCTGCAAAGCGAATCCGTGCTTCCGGCTGCGAGACATGACTCAGCAGGACTGTTTTAGAGCACTTCCACGCTGAAATTGAGGGTCATGGGAATGACCATCACTTGCTGACCGTCACACAATTTAGTAAGGTACTCGTTTTCTGAACTCCCATTCAAAAATGATAATAAAACTGCGAAATGCTGAACGGAAGAGGTAAAATTGGTTTTCAACGAACGACCAGAAACAATGTTTCTCTTTCACTCCATGTGTCACATTGCTTAGTGTGGCGAAGTCTGTTTTATTTCTCAAGGCAAAATTGTTATTTAATATTACTTGATAATATGCATTAAATTACTTTGTGCCTGTACAAAGCAATTAGATAAAAGGAAGTTATCTAAACCGACTACGTTGATATAGTAGATGTTATAATTGTTTGCAAATTGAACAAAATGTTAAAATTACTCTTTCACACTCTTTGATAATGAAAATAACCCATTTCCTCCCGAACGGCCACTTGAAGGTAACTTGCTGTTGGCACAGTCTTACGGAACATTAAGCGGGTTACATGAACGGATATATACGATGAAAAAAATGATGTAGTGTGCATAAATTATTGATGACAGCTTCTAATGAGCCAGAAGCATAAATTAAACGCTTCGAGATACACTAATTTCTTTTCCGAAGTACAGCAACTGTATCAGAAAACAAATTTATGAATCTTGAAACCGGTACTGCTGCGGTACCACGTTAAAAATGTCATCTTTCGAGATAAATGGTTAGCAGCGGATCGTGAAAATTAATGCAAATCAGAATATTTTTTATTGGTATGAAGAGTACTCCAAAACATTTTCTCGGTATGAAAACTCGTAGCAATCACCCGCCTACCTGTTGACTGTTAATTGGGAAAATGAGGTTACGAGTACAATACGTACAGCTAGCCAAATAATAGACTCCTTGTGAAGGCTACCGAGGGAGCAAGCAGATAAAAATGCCATATGAAACCTTAGGATCGAGCACCTTGCCCTCCTGCTGCTCCACAAATAAAAAAAATTCAAGTGAGACCTCAACCAACCCTACAAAATGACCAGTAACATTAACTTGCATTAAATTGCATTTGGATTCTATTAACATTTGGCTGACCGAAGTTGAGCTGGTAAGCCAACGTTTCGGCTGCCATACCGCGATCGTCTTGAGAAAGACACTCACCTTAAATAACGACTCCAGAAACGTTGGTAACTCTGTCTTCCTCGTGGACAGTTATTCCTAAACAAACTCGTGAAGTATTTACTCTCGAACCACAGCACTCTGGCAATTCATGGTCCTTCCGAGGTATAGTTTGTGGTAGAGGGCTGAAAGAGTGTTTCCGGCAAAAGAACATGATTCTCGTTTTCAGATTTGCGACTGTTTCAAGTAATTATTAACATAATGTTTCGTAACAATATTTTCCATTTTTGTACAATTTTGATATGAAAATAGTTGGTTCCTTTTTCTAGGAAGTGACAGGATGGTTTGTTGAAGTATGATAGTATTGTTGCCACGTGAGGTGAAGTCGTATGTCGCTGTTTGAAAAGTATTCGTACGCGTTCCGGTTGTTTTCTTGTGCTCATTCAAATGAATTTTGATGATCAGTGGTGTGGTTTCATTCTTTTTTGCAATTATTTTCGTCGACATTGAACAGTGTCTGTGAAGAGGAGTGGCATATATCGCATCACCGTCACCTAAGAGACTGTTCTTCGTGGGCTCCGTAGGCCCCCAAAAGCGAGGCGCGTCGCCTGAAGGGTGCCGTGTTTACTCACGTGGAAGACGCAGCCTAGAAAGCGGAGAAGCGGTGGCGTGCTGGCAATTAGCAGATGCCTGTGAAACCGCTGGGCGCTGGGGGCGGGGCGGCAGGATGGGCCATCGGACACAGAGGCGGGGCGGCTGGATGATGGAGCGTAAGGGTGAGGCGAGTGTGGGACGGTGGGGTGACGGGAGCGGGGCGGGGTGCTGGATGGTGGTCCGTGGGAGCGGAGTGGGTACGGGGCGGGTACGGGGCGGGTACGGGGCGGGTACGGGGCGGGTGCACGGCTGGTGCGGGGCGGGTGCGGGGCGGGGTGGGTGCGTGGCGGGGCGGCTGGATGGGCCACAGAGTCTGAGCGACTGGATAATGGTGCGTGGGGGCGGGTACGGGGATGGTGCAGGGCTGGTGCGGGGCGGGCGGGGCGGGTGCGGGGCGGGGTGGGTGCGGGGCGGGGCGGCTGGATGGGCCACAGAGTCTGGGCGACTGGATAATGGTGTGTGGGGGCGGGGCGGGCTCGGGGCGGGCGCGGGGCGGGCGCGGGGCGGGTGCGGGGCGGGCGCGGGGCGGGCGCGGGGCGGGTGCGTGGCGGGGGCGGGCGCGGGGCGGGCGCGGGGCGGGCGCGGGGCGGGCGCGGGGCGGGTGCGGGGCGGGCGCGGGGCGGGCGCGGGGCGGGCGCGGGGCGGGCGCGGGGCGGGTGCGGGGCGGGCGCGGGGCGGGCGCGGGGCGGGCGCGGGGCGGGCGCGGGGCGGGCGCGGGGCAGGACGGACGGGGGGCGGGGCGGGCGCAGGACGGTGGGAAGTCGGGGCGAGGAGCGGGAGCCGGGACGGGAAAGGGCGGGGCGGGAAGACTGTGGCACGGGCACGCGCTTTTCTCAAGCCCAGGCTCGGACCCAGTGACCTGAATGCGCGATCGCACGCCGAGCCCCTCGCGTCCCTTCCGCCTCAGCCGCGGCGGCTGGCGCTTAGACATATGACCGCGGCCGTGTGCTCTGGAAAGACGTCAGAAGAGACGAGGGATGCGCTGTGTACCTTTCAAGAAAAATACAAGGGAATGATTAATGAGTTCTGTCATATATTTCTGTGCCATATGCGTCTTCAATTCTAACAAGGTAAATTTACGGCTATTCTACTTCTCCTTGCTCCCTGCACCGTATTCAACAACACAGAAAATAAAAATAAAAGAAATATATTATAGAAGACGAAAAAATACCACACTCGTCTTGTATAATTCTATTGAAAAGGAGTATTTTTTTGTCGTGTGTAATACTTAATTGATTTATTCCGAGTTTATGTCAAGTACAATATAGTAAACAAATTGTACTACAACAGCGCATACTTTCTCACATTATTAGTAACTTTAGCAATTTTCGAAAATTCATAGAGATAAACGAAAATGAGACATGCGCCATTTTTAGAGTCAGTTGGTCTATCCACCGGGAAAAAAATTAATGAAAAACTTTGGAGCCATTCTTGAGATTTTTTAAAGCAAATTGTATTTAGTTCATCAAAAAATTGTGAAAATTTCGTTTTTTTCTAAAAATCGTATATGACTGTATTTCAAGATGTAATGTTTTGGAACGAGTGTCATTAAGGAAAAATTCTATCATCAATGTTGTACTTTTGCAATTTTTCTTTTTTCCTAAGGTACAGATATCGCCGAAAATGAAACCTACGCCATATTTTTATGAGCGTACTTATAATATATCATTTTTTAGAAAAAAAATGAAAATATTAAGGCTGCCCATGCATGACAATTTTGAAAATGTTAAGGTTACACATGCCGGGAGATAGGTCTGACGCTATGAGTTTGTACCGGCTGGGCCGGTGCCCCATTGGTGGGAGATACCTAGTAGGGAAAACCCCGCTATCCGACTGTAGGTCGGCGCCGGATCTTGCCTTACAGCGGGGAATGACCGCCGCCACCTCCCGAGCAAAAAACGTCCACTACACTTACGAGTCTAATGACCCTGTTAGTTGACGTGCCCGGAATCACTAAACAGTAATAATAAAAAAATATATCAGAGCCTCACATTACGAATGTTTCTGACGAAGAATCACCAACATCCGCTGAAGTATTATAATACTTTCTCATTACTACGTAAACACGTAGTACGGCGAGAACGTAAAAATCCAAGCTGAACACGTAACCAAACGATTCACTTTGTAGTTCAACGTATTAAAAGTGAAAATAGCTTCATAAAATCGAACTTCGAAAGGCCAGCTCCTTAACGGTTTGCATTAACAGTTTAGTACTGTGCTAGAGTAATCGTTCTAGAATCGGAAAGCGTTGTGATTAAATTCCAATCGCATATTGCAAATTGCAATCGTCCCTTGAATTTTATCGAGAAATATTATTTCTCTTTTTCTTTCATTTTAATTTTAATTTTAATTAATTTTAATTTTAATTTTACATAGATTTAGGTTTCTGACCATGCATGCTACGAAGTGGTGGAAGAACAAAAGATCAAAAAACGCACAAGAAGGTTAAAAAAGTATATTTCTGAAGAACACGTTAAAAAACAATTCGTGCCGCATCTCTACCCACCTGACATTATCTCCCGCTCGTTACTACCCGACATGTGTCCCACATATCTTCCAGGTGATCCTCATATTTTCCTACATGTTCCCCGAAAATTCATGTCCCCACATAACTCACTTGTCTTCCAGTAAATATTTTCCTTCGGAGACAAGAAATACTAGTTTTAAGGAAGCATCCTTTCCAACTTATTCACGATTGTAATGAGTGTTGCAGTAAGCTGTTCCTTATGTCGAAAACTACAAACTTCTATTTTTTAGTCTTAAAATTGTTTGATACAACACTGGGAAGTTAACCAGTAGTAACGCATTGACAGGTTTTTTGTCTATGTTCTGTTATAAAATGTCAAAGACCGTCATCTTTCTTTAGGTAAATATATATCATTCATAGTGAAACCGACACAGGTAGACATGAACCCTAGACAAGGAACTTCTTGTAGGTGAAAGGAATATCCCTTCAACTGGAAGGTGGACATATCTCCTGGAAGCATTTCAGTATGCAGTGTTTCTTCTATGCAATCTAGTGTAAATGTGTTACCTTCAATATTTTCAAATTGCATGTTTTGAGTTATTGTAGCTTTACACTGATTTGATGTTCAAGGTTTTAACTGTAAAATAACAATAATTTACAGAATAATTCAAAATTGCGTTTACACCCGGAAGGTGGGAGTTTTGTCATCAATTAAGATGCCGTTTCTACGAAAAAAAAGCTTGAAAATCACCGTCTTATGTATAATAATTATTGTTTATTTAATCTGGGGAATAAAATATTGGACATCCAATATTTTTCCCACTCAGTAGCCTCCGCTTTCATATTTGATAAATTCAGCATCAGGATTATTTCTCTATCTAGAAATGCAAAATCAATGAAAACTAAATTACAAACTACATTCTATGCAAAACCCACACTTCTTGACGAAGAAACGTTTGCTTCAGTAATCATCGTGATTTGAATATTTAACAAGATCATTATACTTCCGAATTTTTCGACTTAGCATGTCCAACGAATTTGAACAGAAAGATTGAGAGCATGTCGAATACACCCAAAACAAGTTGATAATTTCCACTATTAGGGTCTAATCAATAATCATAAAATTACACGCGTGAATGTTTGATGTATCCATTTAGAGATGCAACTTCTGAGTCGCTACATTGCCTTTCTTATCTATTGTAACTCTTCGAAGGAAATCCATTTGATACAATTGGTGATTGATGTAGTTACGGCATAGGTAGGAAAGTCGAAAACACGTCTTCACTTACGTGACACGCAATGAAGGATTAGGTTCTCAGCAGCTGCAGAAAATTACATTAATGAGAAAGTGAACTTACGAGTCAAGTAGTAGAACGTATCATGAGGTATAAAAGCTTACCTGTCAACGAGAATGAAGCCTGAGCTAGAAATACAAACAGTGAAAGTAATGGTCACACATCAACAACTTTCCCTTGGCGGTCATGTTAATGGCCTCTGCCTGGAAAACAATTCCATCAAATGCTGGACTCTTTCCTATAAGAAAATAATAATTCTGATGTTGGAAGTAAATATAGCCATATTGAGCTCTCAGTTCACATCTGTGAAGCTTCGTAAAGCAGGAGGCGCTAGGTTAGATTCATTGATTATTTTGTGTCAACTGTTATTCCCTTACGCTTAGTACATGTTTTACCACGAGATGTGGCAGTGTTCTTCTCCGCTGGTTGGTGAGATTCATCGCCGACCCACCCGTTACGCGACTACACACCTACACGTCTTGCGGTAGTATATCCCACCAGCGGGGCACCGCCCTAGTTGGGACTAGCCCTAGTTCACATCTGGTCTCTCGACATGCGTGGTACTGTAGTGTATCCAAGTTGATGCGTACGTGTGTGTGAGAAAGGGGTGAGGTTAGGACAAGGAAGAGGAAGGAAAGATCGCGCGCGGTTCGTGGCCCGTTTGTTAGGATACTTCTCCGGCATTCCCCTGGTGTTGATCGAAGAAACTATGAGAAACTACCGATCAGAGCAGCTGGCCGCTAGAATTCTCCTCCAGACAGAGGCTGAATTAGACTCTTCTCTCGAGCTTGTATCGAATATCCTCGAACCGTCGGAATTGGAACCCTAGGACCTGCAATGACATCAGATGATGCCCCGAACCTCCTCAGCCGTTTCCTACGTTTGATTCTTGGTTCCGGCGTCGAAGTCCTCTGCCTGCCTGCTGAGAATTTTAGAAGTCGGTTGCCATAACAATCGTTTCTGTAGTTTCCTCACAATTATTACAGGCGTATGCCGGATCGGGACCTTCCGTAGTAGACTACAAACTACGCTCAATCCTTCCTTCTACATCCTTATTCCACTTCCACTCTCGTAGGTGGATGACGGTCTGATCTCGCATCCACATGATGTCTGCTCCCATGATCAATAGAAAATCTTCGCAGGGGTCCCAGATTCAAGAGGTGGCAACGGCTGTAAGAGTTCCGCAAGGAAAAGAGAAATGTAGGAATAAAGTAACTTTGTGTTGAATGTTGATCCTAGCTACAATGCGTTAGACTTGGAGGATTAATGTTCGAAACTAATTATGATTTTTGACATGCAAATTATTGTACAATTGTACAGGATTGATTCAGTTATTTTTCTCGAGTCAATATAACGGCTTTCTGAAAAAGGTGAATGCAGAAAGAATTTCAGGGGTAGAGCAATTTTAACTCGGACTCTAGTCCACAATTTATTTTTCAAAAAAATAATAAAAACAGTGATAGCTTGAAATGAAATTTCCTATTAGGAATGTTTTTTTGGATTTGATTTGATCAGTTGTTGTGAATGTTTTGTAATCAATTGAGTAAAAAAAAATGATTAGAGGTGGGGGACTTGGAAGTCATGGTCCCGCCATTAACGTTTTAAATTTATTTTGCCTTGATGTGCAGTCTGTAGTTGCAAACTGACGGATGGCTGAAGAAAAATGCCTCCATGTCAGTATTCTAGAAACCGACCAATTATTTAATTCTTCAAGCTGTGACTTACTGCGTCGCTCATCGTCGACTTATCGGGAGCCGACGTTACAGAAGAATTAACTACGCTCCAGTTAATTAAAATAATGTTCACTATGACCTTCAAAGCTTAGTTATGTCAGAGTCACACGTGGAATACAATGAGAGATAAAATTTAAACAAAATTGCACAAGTACATTCGCTATGATAATTTAGAGTTTTCTTAACCACGCATGACTTTACTGAGGCTTTAATAAGATTTGGAGACTTTTTAAATGAAATTCATTATTAAATTGATAAAATCTAAATTACAATCAATAAAAATATTAATCCATAAATATCTTACAGCTCAATTAATAAATTTTGTTAAAAGATTACTATGATTTCATCAGTTGCTGAAGATCCCCACTAAACACACATCATTTAATTGCTATAGACATTCAGAGATTTTAGTACAGATTTACATAAAATATCGTATCTCTAGATTCTAGATGAACCTTGAGTAACAAATCATGCGGTGGACACTTCGAACGATGAACACAAGAGATATTGACTTTAACAAACTTAATATGATTGGTTCTTAAATTTCGAGAATGATAAGTAATTTATTACATATTTGTTTATCTGATGTTTGTTTTCGGTTTACTTGATGTTTTTGTACTACCTTGAGTGCAAACCTTGACTGAGGCAGGTATTGATACATAAATCGACGATATGGCCATATTTTGTGTATTTTTGAATTATATCACAATTTCAATTCTTGTGTTTTTAAGGTCCACAGTTATGTGATGAATAAAATCCAATAAGTTGTTTAATTGTTGTATACTAGTATTTGCTTAGACCATTCAGTCTGTTCCCTTTGGTTAGTTTTATAGTATTAAATCACGTACAACAGACTTTAATCATAATATTAATTCGATACCATATACACTGGTAGTAAGGCGTCAATGAATCAGAAGATTAGTATTACAGGTAGTTGGTTAATAATGAAGTTAAATGTTGTTTATGTGAGCAAGAGCTTAAAACATTCACTAGGGAATAAACATCTCTAACCGGTATTGAGAATAACGGACTGCTACGAATGCCTGTACCACCTGAAGTAATGAGAGATGCAAAGCATGTGTTTCCATAGTTCATCATTTGAGCCACTTTCTGACGCGTGATTGATGTGAGGCCAACAGAAATGTTTCTGCGTGGCATCTGTGGAGAAGCACTTCCACGGATGATAATGTTTCGCGTTAATAACTCGCGCACCGCCGCGGGGCGTAGTGACTGCGGCCCAGGCCTGCAACGCGAAGCTTCGGTCTCGCAGCCGCCGAGGTTCAAACCGGCCACTGCACTCGTTGCCTGGGAAGGTCGCGGCCGTCTCCGCCTCGCCCATCCTTGCCTCTTTCGGCCCCCCCGCCTTCGCTCCGCCCCGCCCATCTACCCCCCTCGCTCTTGTCCTCACTCTGCACCGTCCTCGCTCCGCTCCTACACCGCTCTACTGCGCTCCGCCCAACCCTGCCTCGGCCAGTTCAGCTCTGCCTCGCCCCTCGCCCATCATTGCCTCTTTCGCCCCCACCCGCCACGCTCCGACTTCTCCCCGCCCCTCCCCTCCCCGCCCCGCACCACATTCACCCCGCTCACCTCTGCCCTCTCTCCGCACCGCCTCCACCCTGCTTCACACACACACAGACACACACCTCTCCATCTCTGCCTTGCCTCCGCACCGCCCGGTTGCTTCTCTCCCCACACCGCCCCTCCCCCTCTCCGTCCTGCTCCTCCCTGTGCCGGGCATTAAAGATATCAGACGCCCGGCGAGAGCCTGTAGAACAGGTCCGCTTCGCTGCTGAGGAATTTCTTACCCCTTCCACGCAGGGATGGCGTTTCTTATCGGTTCGAGCAGCCGTACAAGGTATAGATGTTGTTTATTAGGTTGGTTACATCAGAATGCGTTCAAAAAAGCTCTTCCCCCGTTCATGAGCTACAATTTTTATTGGCAATTGTATAACCATGGACTATTGCCGGGTAACATCCCTCACAAATTCAACTCGTGTCTCCATGCGAGCAGTATCCATTCGTTGATATTGTGACACGGTAGGTGTGGAACGGGTTGCAGTGCATCGGGGTTCATACTCATAGATTCGTAGATTATTCCGTGTTTCGAGCGCGTCAACTGGAATGGACATTGTCCCGTAATGGTAATGCGTTTTTATCACAGTGTTTTTCCCTCAGTAGATGGCGAGATCTGACGTCGACCTACACGTCACTTTTCTGGGTTTTCCCCTATCTAGGTATCTCCAACCAGCGGGGGAACCGCCCCCCCCCTCCCTGACAAGCTCTTAAGTTTCTGAGTGGTTTCTCAGCACGTGTGCTAGTGCAGTGCATGAAAGTGTGTGTGTGAGTGTGTGTGTGTGTGTGTAAGTAAGGGATGAAGATCGGACAAGAAAGGGGAAAGATAGATCGCGCACGGTCCGGGACCCATTTGGTAAGGTACTGCTCTGGTATTTGACAGGTATTGATCTGAGAAACCATGAAAAACTACCGATCATAACAGCCGGACGTAAGAATTATTCTCCAGACATTCGACCTAGCTAGTGAAGAAAATCTTACCATCGTCGGGACTCGAACCTTGGGATCTCGCGGTCACAGCACATGCAGTCAGCCACCCAGCCGGTGATGAGCGGGTCGGAGGAACGGAGCGGGGCGAAGCGGGGTGGGGCAGAGCGGGGCGGGGCGGGGAGCGGGGCGGAGAGTGGGGCGGAGAGCGGGGTTGAGAGCAAGCCGGAGAGCGGGGCGGAGCGGGGCGGTGTGGAACGAAGCGGGGCGGGGCGGGGCGAAGCGGAGCGGGACGTGGCGGGGCGGAGTGTGCCGAGGTGGAGCGGGGCGGGGGGCGGGCGGGAAGGCGGAGCGGGCGAGATGCGGTTCCTGGGCAGACGAGTGCACCGGAGGAATGCAGTCTGCGTGAGAAGCAGATGGCATCGCCCGGCGGCGGAGGCGGCGGAGGCGGCGGCGGCGGAGGCGCGGGCGGCGCAGCGCCGAGAGGAAAACGGCTTCGCTCTCCGCTGCGTGCGATTCGCGCACGCGTGATGCGTGACGCCAACTCGCCCCGCGCACGCAAGCGAACGCCCTCGCCTCACTTCCTCTTCCCGGGAGGCGCTGTCGACGAACTTTCGTCGCTCGTTGCGTGATACGAGACACGTTTAACTTTCGTTGTCCGTAACGCTGCATCACAAGAAAAGTGACGCTAACCTTGACTTGTAAGAAATTGTCGTTTGGCAGCAGAACGGTTTTATCCCAAGTGGAGACTTTGATCTCACGGTCAGAATCATATTGTTTACTCTACATACCCGGCTGTTTCGTGAATTATATTTATAAAACTGTTCCCTCTAAAATACACTATTTTCTATACATATTTCTTTGCTTAACTCAAAATGAATATTTTTTAGGCGTACTACTTCTTGTGTGTCAGCGATAACACTGTCAGCTTAAGTACCCCATCAAATTGATTGATTACTAGTGATTCCGGGCGCGTCAACGGCAAGGTCATTAGTTCCGTAAGTGTAGTGCGTGTTTTGCTCGGAAGGTGGCAGATATCTTGCGACGCTGGATGGTGAAGTCCGACGCCGACCTACCGTCGACTAGCGGGATTTCTCCAACTAGGTATCTCCCACCAACGAGGCACCGCCCCAGTGGGGAAAAGCTCTAAGTTCGCGAGCGGTCTCCCGGAGTGTGTGGTTGGGTAATGCATGTAAGTGTAAGTATATGTAAGGAGTAGGATAGAACAAGAAATGGAAAGGGAAGGTCGCGCGCGGTCCGTGGCCCGTTGGTTAGGGTACTGCTCCTGCATTAGTCCATGCAATGTGAATGTCTAATATCATTTATATTTCTGTGTCTAATAATGACTCTCGATACCTCGATGAGAAACGATGTGCCTTCCCAACCTTTGGTGAGAATTATTGATTTTTATGTTTTTGTAACGCGCTGTTATCGGATGATGAATGTAATGTTACAAATCAACAACAAAAGGCACATGATGGAAATCGTGCCAAATGGATGAAGATCGTGCAAGTATCATTTATTCAAAGCTTATTGACTCCTCTGCCTTTGTCAGCCTTCTTTGATAAAAAAAAATAATAAAATCCTTATCGCTACTAGACATGCAGACGCGTCTTCTGTAATAAGATGGGACCTCCTCAATTTTATGTCTTTGCCACCAGTTCAGATATTTCTAACAGTTTACCTTCAACTGTTTCTTTCAAACTTTCATGCCTGGGCACAATGCTCAGTTTTAAAGTGTTAAATTCTTGAGCTAGTCATTCATGACCAGTTATGTGTGTTAAGGCGCCTTCCACATAACGGAAACTACTAATACCGCTTTGGGTACTGAAGAACAAGTGAGCATCTTATGCGATCGAACACTTCTTATTTAAGAGGAGGAGAGCAGGTCATATTAACGGGAAGGATTCGGCCATAGCGGCTGTCACCGCTGGTGTTTTCTCTGTTCTCGTGTCCAGATGTTCTGAACACTCACCGTTATATCGTTTTAGTTTATCAAATACCGCGTGGAAAAAAAACATCAACCGCAAGGGTTTCATTTTCCATGCTGCTTATATTCAATTTCGAACATTCGTTTTAAAAATATAAATTGCGTATTCTTTTTTAATACGAGACTGTTTCACCTCTTGAACATTCAAACAAAATCTGTGTGAATGGGATCCGTATGTTTCTCCATAACGACAAATGATTGCTTTGAAACCGTTCCATTGACAAAAGAAGGTAATTATTTGTTAATTTTTGTGGATAACGGTACTGTTGTCCCATACGCATATTTTTCAATGATTACTCGACATTTTTGTGTTCTGCATTGACCACAGTCCTTTTTGTACATGATTTCTCTCGGATGAAAGTATTCAAATTATTTCGTGCGAGATGTGTTTTTTTTATTATTTTAGTGTTATTTCGACAAATAACTCTTATTAAGGTCTTAGCTGAATGCAGTTGCAAATAATAAGCCATTAACTTCATTTGGGGGAAAATGTCAATGAGGAATATTTTTAATTACAGAAAAAGCTGTTTACAGGGAAAATGATAAAGTAAATATAAAATAATATTTTGTAATGTTTTAAACTTAAGTATTACTACTATCTTATTGTATAGCATTTTAATTAGTGTGTTTTTAAGAAGACTGTCAAAGGAATATAACCAGGGAAACCTATTTCTTGGCAATTCATTTTATTTCCTTATTCTTTTCATATCTTTCACTACAAATTTGCTAGTTCGCTTATGTCTGTAAAGGCGGCTCCACACATGCGGCATTCGACGAATCCCGAGCAACCGCTCGCCGAATCCCGAGTAGTGTGGACGGGTTGCTTGCGATTCGCCGAGCGCCGAACGTTCCGTATTCGCCCTACCCACCGCGTGTCGGTCTTTAGGGCACATCAAAGGGAGCAAACATTCACCTAACACTTCAGCTGTTCGGGATTGGACGAGCTTCTCGGCGAATGCCAAATGTGTGGATCCGCCTTAACACTCAGTAGTGACATCTCTAATTTGAAGTCGTCGGTAGTAATCCAGAGACAGTGGTTGGCGCGAGGACCGAGACGAGCGTTAACGAGGGCCGCGTTCCGTTTGTTGCAGAGCCATGAAGTGGATGCTGTTGGCGGCGCTGTGCTGCCTGGCAGCGGCCGCCCTCGCCTCGCCCATCGCCGCCCCGCGCGCCGCCCCCGCCCCCGCCCCCGCCGCCCCCAGGGCGTTAGCGCGCCAAGCGGACGGCACCGCGCCGGTTGTGGCCGGCGGCGGCGGCGGCGCCGACGACGATGACGACGACGACGACGATGACGACGACGACCTGGGAGGCATCACCGACATCGTCGACGACGACGACGATGACGACGACGATGACGACGATGACGACGACGACGACGATGACGACGACGATTTTGAGAGGTTCTTCGACGACCTTCTAGGAGGTGCGTAGGTGACCCACTCTACAGTGGTGCAGATGGACGACGCATGCGGTGTCGGACGCCTCGTCTCTGTCTGTCGACGATGGTTGCATGAGGACCAAGGAACTTCTACAAACGCCTTCCAAAGACTGAGTACTTCTTGTCACTCGGGACGCGCATACAGCCGCCAATATTTAAAAGCATGAATATTTAAAATCTGCTGGTGTTGAATTTTATGCATAAATGAATATTTGTTTCTTTACTTCACAAATTTGTACATCATCTGACTTGTAATATATAATAATCTGTAATATATTCTGAATAATCCTCTAAACTTTTTTGTTACTAACTACTTTCGTCCTAACAAATGCAGCTCCAAAATAAGCTCCTGTGCATGTACAAGAGGTAAGTTTGTTTCTAGGGGCATATCGCATGAATACTAATGATAAAATTATTCCTTTGCTTCTTGTTTATAATTATGTAAAATTATGTTGCTTGTGTTATAATTTTACATTAATTTTAACGCAATAGTTTAATCACTAATACAATATAATTGACTGCACTTCATTTATAGACTATCATAGTGTATTTCTTTCAAAACATTTTTTGTCTCTTTTATTATGTGAATGTGAATTAATCCTTCAGGTTCTTCAATTTTGTTAATATAGCAATTTTGTAAGTTGTCTGTTCTATTTAACAGAATATCAGTGTCAATTTTTTAAATTTATTTTGATTGATTTAATATATATGACTTTCATCCAAATACGGTTTTGCTTATGAAGACACATGTAATTATTATTGATCAGCAGACCTCGGATATTTAAGCTCTAAAACTCATATTTTAGACTTCTAAAATAAGCTCTTAAAAGATAGAAGGCGAAACAATTGTCTAATTAGGCATTAATAAGTTTTTCAAATAAATTTTATTTTATTTCGAGCTGTTTCATTTGAAACATGGATATAAATTATAAAATAGAATACGGGTACAAATTGAAATTCTAAAATATTTTTTTCACATGGGATCATTTTAGACTCCACAGAATTTCTTTTCAACATCAACATCAATTTTAGGCACTATGAATGTGGTTTCTTGATATAGTACTGCCATGAAAGGAGTTCTTAATAGACTTTGAATGTTTGTGGGGAAAAAGGTAAAATGGGCAAAATCCGAGGTCTGCTGACCAGACCCAGTGACGACGCATTCGGGGCCGCGCGGCTGCGGGTGGCAGGGGAGACCTCTGATCGCGCCTTGCGGTGCGCCCTGTCCGTTCGCAGACGACGACGACGACGACGAGGACGAGGACGACGAGGAGGCCGCGCCGGCGGCGCCCGCGCCCGTGGCTGCCGCGCCGCCGCCCGCCGCCGCCCCGGCCGCGCCCGTGGCCGCCGCCGGCGTCGCCCCGTCCGCCGCGGGCGGCGACGGCGCCAGCGCCGACTACACCGCCCCCGGTGAGCAAGCCGCGGACTCGGCGCCCGTGTACGACGACGAGGGCGCGGAGGAGCAGCCGGGCGAGGGCCTCTCGAGCGAGTACTCGGCGCCGGCGGACGCTGGCGGCTTCGAGCACTCGGCCCGGCCCGACCAGCCCGCGGCCGCCGCCGCCGCCGCCGCCGCCCCCGCCGCCGCCGCCGCCCAGGACGACGACGACGACGACGATGACGACGACGACGACGACGGGGTGGGGGAGCTGGGGGACGACGTTAGTGAATACGTGGATGAGGACGATGATGACGACGATGATGATGATGACGATGACGATGATGATGACGAGCTCGACGATATTGACTCTGAAGAGAGTAAGAGATCACGTGAGTCCTCCAATCTTAAACATATTCTATGACGCTGAGGAAGTGAGAATCGGAACTAAGATCGTAGAAAGACTTTTTTATTTATTTTAATTTATTTTAAACTATTACCTAAAAGTGAGCAAATGAGAGCGAGGATGAAGTGCTAAACATGCAAACTTTACAATTGCCGTCTTTCGTAGAGTGGGAGAGAATTGAAAACTAGAGTGTCGTTTGCACTCTTTTTAAGACTGCAGTGTAAATCTCGATAATTTGGTAGTGAGATCTTGGATAAGTCGATTTCAACATGACTAATATATGTAATTTTTATGCGTCTTCACTATTCCTTGACGGAATTATAACTGTAAAGTCATTTGCGAGGGAATCAAATTCCCTGAATATTCCAAATTATAACCATGTCGACTTATCGGAGTTCTCGATATTTGCGAACGTGAAGTAGGATGAAAGAAATAAATTTGTAATTATTCATTTTTAAATATTACTCCGCTTTACTCGCACAAGTATTCTCTTCAGCTGTTTTATTTACTATTAACGGTCTTCACGACCGTACAATCTACAAATTTAAGAAATTATTTTAAAGATTTTTACTGTAAGTTCATTCTTGTAAGTTGGTGAGAGAGTGTTTTTTGCATAAATTCTTGTAAACTATTGACCAAAGTATCATGTTCTTCTTAACTTCTGTGCTTTTAAATCAAGACATAGAACACTTCGCTAGATTATAATACGTAGGCCATCGGTAAATGTCACGTTGGAAACCTGTGACCCAGAACAGTCGAATGATAAACTCAGGGATCAAGCCAGTCTGTAAGTGGAATGTCTTGCAACACTATGTACAACCTTTACTGTGTCTTTAATTTGGAATTAATATACGAATGATTGTGTTTTAAAATTGTGTTTTCTTGATTTCAATTATCCATCTCTCAATTTTGAGCCACAAACCAGTCACTCACACGGCGTGACATCTACTAGTATTAACAATTGATGAATTAACTTCATTAAAATTTTCCAGTGCTGGATGGAAACTGGATAACACAGCTTCAATATGGAACGAGTTTCCGCCGCTTGTGTTCATAAGCGATTGCTTGGTAGCTATATAATACGTCTTGCGCACAGCACAACTTAAAACATCGCTTGTGAACATTTCTCTTGCATTTAGAACTGTTTTCGCGGCTTATTTGCATGTTTTAAATGTGCTTTGCAATGTTCAGTTTAACAGTAGTAGAGCTTCCTCTAAGGATATAACAGCTTAAAATAATTTCTATCAAACTTTTAAATAACAAAGTGATTAATTGACTCTCAATTAGTGAATATAAAAAACGAATTTACGCTGAATAAACGAATCTAACAATGACCTGGTAAAATATCAAATTAACCAAACTCCAATAAAAAAATATCCAATAAAGTTTGATAGAAATACATAATAACGCATAATACAGCCTTACAGGCGCTAATAACTCTGCTTAAACAAATGTGGTTGGTCTTCGTGATCTCTGTACACAATTTAGCTTAATTCACAAATTCTCTGACTCCGAATCAGGAAGCCAGGATCAACTGATGACATAGCCTTTCCTACTTTTTTCGGAGGAAACCATTCCAAATTCTATTCAGCTCTTCATCCACCTCTCGCCGGTCGACTTTGCCGACGCTCGGCTGAAGGATTTCCAAGGGAGTTCGGCAGACGTAAAACTCGAATGGAGGTCATGAGATCGTGTGAAGTGGACCAGGATGAGCTTAAATTGCCGGTGAGGCATTTCGAGTTCGAGAACCAGTTAATAATACGGAATTACGTGGTCCCCCAAAGGCCGCTGGGGGTTACCAGTCGAGCGTCGAAAGCTCCTGGCTTCTTGAACGTTGGAAGAACTTGACGGTGCCTTTGAATGTTTCACGATCATACAATGATATACACGATTATGTTGACCAAGTAGTCAAATGGAAGTGGACCGTATTACGTATCGCTTCTGTTGAAAGTTTCTTGTAGTTCTGCTGCTGATGGAATGTTTATAAGGCATCGTACACTAGCATGTGGACGTGACCAGACAAACGAGACGAGTCGACTGACGTGCTGACTACAAGGGCTACCCTGCAACGGCGAGCTCATTTCAAGCAGCCACCTTGGCCCCACACGCCGACGCTCACTTGTTCACCAATCGAAAGAAAGCCGTACTCGAGACTGGATTGGGGAATAGAACTTATGTCTATAGTGTTTGTAAAGAAAGTTACGGCGATGTTCAGGCAATTTTCTGCACTAAGGTACTACGCCATTCACTACTTTGACAGTTAAGGTTCGCTCAAAATACGAACTACTCCTTGTTTTCTTTCTCGAGTACGGCTTTTCTGCATCAAAATGATGAACAATGCTGCAAATCACCAAACAAGCGGGCACTGCGTTTAACTTTTTCTCCTTTCTACTCCAAGAACACCCAAAAATCCTTTACCTTCATTGCGAGCGGTGAGTTAACATGGAAATTAACATCAAGAGTAAACAAAAATTTGAAAAGTCAAATTTATACTTTTGCAATAGTAGCTGTTATGTATAACGCATAATGGATACCTACGAGTTCCAGCACACAAGAATTTCCAGAACCAGAAACACAACACAAGCGGAAGGGGTTAAAGAACTTTATATTTGTTTTCAATCACCTCGTAGAAATGTTATTAATATCCGTGGAAATATTTCAACAAACCTACCACAGTCAATCCAGTACCTTTAAAAACCTTGCAACTCCATGCCTAAAACGTCACTCAATCTTTGTCACCACTTTTAAAGATACTCTTTCATCAGAAGATGGATAAACGTACAGGAACAAATCTTAGAAACCACGAAAGAAAAAAACTTTACAAAAATGTAGGACATAATCATTTTAGTTTATTAAAAGTCCCTGGATACAACCCTGATACATCTAATGCTGAGGAATGAATAATATTCTTAATCACACTCAATTTCTCCAGAGTATTGGCAATTAATTTAATACAGTGGGAGTAAGCATTAGTGATTCTGTACTCTTCATCGAACATGAATGCACATCATTTAGTACATAACACAAAACATTCTTCTGTCTCACTCATATTCCCGTGATTTCTTGCCTACTATTTTCTTCCCATATAGTAATTAATATGTTGAGATTAGTAACGGTGTCGTAATGATTAATTTTATGTTTAAAAGTGTAGCCCGCGAATAATATTTTGTTCATACTAATGATGTACGTAGTCTTTTTATTGCAAGAAACAAGTGTTAAGTGACAAGTGTTAAACAAGTTTCTTAAGCGATGGCTGTAGTGACATATTTCATTTAACATTGGGTGAAATTCAGTTATTCTGAATAAAAACGTTTCACGTATTAAGTTTATGTTTTGACATAAATGGAATATTTTTTCTTTAGATACTATTCAAGAAAGTATTGAAAACATGCGTATTGAATTGGTGTAATTTTGATGTAAGTGTTGGTAAAGAAATAGATTTTCAGTTTTCGTGGGATCGAGAATATCCTTGATAGCTGCAAAAGTAAGAGAGATCCTGGCTGCGTCAACGAGGCTACTGGATAGATGACCAAAATCACCGCAGCTACCGGATCTTCGGGGTCTCTGTCAGTTAAAGTCATCGGGTGGAGTCGTTCTATCTGGTAGTGCATTGATCCATTCCTTCAGCAGAGCATCGAAGATCACATGACATTGTAAAAACGCAAGTAAGTCACCAAGTTTAATCTGCTTTCGCTGGCGTTTGCTGTCGATGGTGCTCTGCATGAGCAAGTAACAACCGGAACAAGTGATGTTACAAGTTTTCTTAACAGGAAATGAAGGAAAATGGTCGTAAATATATTTTGACTGCCATTATAGTAAAAATGTCATGTTTAGTGCGAGATATCATTCTATTTTCAAGCTGAAAAGAAGCATATTCACTCTCGCTGAAGTTCTTGATTAACGCTGTTCGTGAAAGGGGGTGTATGAGACCATCTGATATTTACACCACTCTCTCTCGATGTAAATATGAATTTACGATAAACAATAGAATAGCATTATAGATGTGGCGATAATTCAAATATTTTCACGTATTATTATAAATCGGTTAAGTAAGCTGTTCACTGGGTTCGATTCTCGATCAAGCCATGACTATAGTATGTGTTTCCCTTGCAATGTCGAAGATAATGTTGCTGTGTGATGATGAGAAAATTCACTTCTCAGGTTGAGAAGGCCGGAATATGTCGTGGGGATGCGTTGGTGCTAACCACACCTCCTTAACCTATGGCCGAGAGGAAGGAATGTCGCCGGTAGGCCGAAGCCCGTTCACGGGCTGTCGCGCCAAGTTCATACATACATTCATAAGTAAGCTGTTGGGCAAAACACATGATCCAATTTGATTAGTCTAATTTGACTCGATTCGAGCTTACATTTCCGAGTCAATGGTGGAGCCCACGCCAAATTTACAAGAAAATTTTACAGCAAAATATCGATACGATTCTCTGGACTCACTTGAGTCGCGAAACTACTACTAAAGCATTTGTAGTTACTATTATGGAAGGAAATAAATTAACCTTCACATATCATATGCGATTAGAAATAATTTTGTTTGCGTTCATCTCGAAAATTGCTAACTCGCCACTTTCTACAGACAGCATTATAATATTTTAGTGATTTAAGTAGCCAGTTTCCAAAAGGTAACTTACGAATCATTTAAATGTTACAACTTTAAGAGTCGCTGCCATCCACACCTGTTCACGCATTCCTCACGCGTTCCGTTTATCCATATGCTTTAACTGTTTGTCAAAAAAGTGTTCGCGGCGGGGCAGGGGGGGCGGGGCGAGGAAAGGTGAGGTGTGGTGTGGTGTGGTGAGGCGAGGCGACCCATGAGTTCGTTCGGAATGCGTGTCGCCGCCTACCGCCGAGGGGGGGGGGGGGGGGGGACAGAGGACCGTACGCTGTGTCAACAGGTTCCAGGAGGCCTCTTTATTTTTTTTCGTCCCGTTCTTCTCGCTCTTCAGGTGCTTCGGCTCTGTGATGCAAGGGCACAGGGAGTGTAAGAGAGTTTATTTTAAATTAATTGTGATATAGGTTTAAGTTTAGAGGACATTAAGATGTAAATTTCAAGTAATAGATATTTCGTGTTAAATGTTTAGATTGGATTACAAATGTCTTTGAAGGAAAGAGGTCAACAACATTATTACTACTCGTAAGATAGTAAGTGACATGAAAACAACTTTAACAGTTCTCGATATTAAATGAATAAATTAGGTGTTTTATTTCGTTAATAAAATTCGTATTTTAATCTGTTCATGAATGAAAGCAAAAGTTCTTCAGGGTTTTGTGAGCGTATTGTAAAGAATATCTCGTCACGTTGAGTTGTTAAAACATGATTTACAACACATGTTTGATCTGTGGGATATCTGTGAAATTTGTGGAAATGGCCAGTTTCGGGAATGTTTAATAATAGATTTGATCAATCAATAAATTCATCTATTTTCTCCAAGATTTTACTGTTTCATTAAGCCCCACGTCGTTACAGAATTTTGTACTGTGAATCGGGTATTTTCAACAACGTTTTCACGAGTAAGTTGGGAAAAATATATTATGTAGTTTGCAAAAAACATTAATAGAGAGGGGTGTCAATTAGGTTGAACATTATTTTCTCAAATATTGATGTTTTCTACTTAGGAAAGACACTCCATTTTCAGAGTAATATCTTAATTTGCTGTATGTAGGAAAGTGCTTTTGATTTTCAGTTGCGATCATTCACAGATCTTACATCTATATATTCATTTCGCCTTCGTGTCTACTCTTTGAACTGCTCCGCACGCTGGCCAGACAGCGCGTGTCGAGGCAGCGCGGATGTCAGCGACCGGACTAGAAAGCGGAGGGCCCGGGTTCCTCTGGAGGCCGAACACGTCCGTCCAGCGGCGGCCCGACCGCCCGGTCCGCGCCGCGTCCCCTCCTCCGTCCTCCGCCCTCCGTCCTCGGCCTCGGCGGCGTCTCCTCCTCGGCCGGCCTACATCGCCCGGCCGCGTCAGTCGGCCAACGGTACCCGGGACATCCGGGCAGGAGGCAGAGGCGCGCGCGAGAATCGAGAGCAGGCCGCCGCCGCCGCCGCCGTGCGCGCTGGAGGAATGTGTGTCAGCCGGAGGAGGGAGGGTGCGGTGGCGTGTCCGGCTGCCGAGCCCGCCCGCCCGCCCGCCCGCCCGCCCGCCCGCCCGCCCGCCCGCCCGCCCGCCCGCCCGCCCGCCCGCCCGCCCGCCCGCCCGCCCGCCCGCCGTTTACCGAGAAGCCCCCTCCGAAATCGTCGCGGCCGTCGCCGTGGGAAGCGACGCCTACCGCCGCCGACGCCCGACCAAAAGCCCCTCATCGCCGACGCGACGCGCCGGGGCCCGCCGCGCGCCCCACTTCTCTGTTGCCGGAAGCCGCCTCCGCCGCCGTCGCCGCCGCTGCCACCGCGAGGGGCCACGCGGGAAGGGGCGGGGCTGCGGTCCTGGGTTCGGCCGCGCCCGCAGGACTTTCCCGCGCGCGCGCGCGCGCGTGCTTTGTTGCGGTCGCTTCGATTTCGCGCCGTGTGATCGGAAACGCGCTTCGATTTAGCGGGCGCGGAAGCGAGTAATTGCGGGTGAGAATTGTCTTAGCGACAAATTTCTTTCGTTTTATTTTCTAACTGGCTTGTCTTGTTCCGGAAATAAAATGATTCGAAAGTATAATCAATCACCAATCTACATGAAATTGCAAGTTTCAAATAAAAGAATTGTAATGTACACTCTTATATGAATTACAGGCATATTACCCAAAACTAATAGTATTTTAAAAAGCAATTATTCAAGCAGGTTTATATTTGATCAATGACTATTATCTTAGAATATGTTCTTATTTACTTGCATGAACAAGTATGTTTTTTTTCTATTTTTATACAAGTTCAATGTTGTTCACAAATTCAAAATATGGTTAATATGGTTATTACCTATGGATGTTTTCGTATGTTCCGGTGAAAAATATTTGATCGACGCAAGGGCCAAGAAGGAATATTGAATGTAATTTCGTTAATTAGATTACTCTCATCAATACTATTAATATCCGATTATGGCCGAAAGATAATATAAATAACAATTCAACAGCAGATTATCCATTAATTGATACTTTCAGAAAAGTTTTTAAACATGAATTTGCGTTCCTTAGGAACTGGAAATCCCAATTTTGATTAGCTCACAAAAACTAACGTTTTAAAACGCTTCCACTCCCTATATTTACAGTATTATTTGATTTTATTTCAGTTCGCTTTTGAGGATGAGATCAACGTATGAATTAAACTCTAATTATCTTCCTTTCTGCATATCCAGAACGTTCTTTCAACGTATGTAATAAAGCAATAATTTTAATCATCTTGAAGTGTAGAATCTATTCTTCTTTCTGAAATTCGTGTAGTTGGTTTTCTTTTAATTTCTAATTCATATGATAATAAATTACATATAAAAGGGTTTTCTCGCAAATTTAATGCAATTTACCGTGGAATCACCTGCAAGAGTCGCGATTTATGATTTTCAAAAGTCTGAAAAGTTGGAAGGGAGCGTATTCGATCGATCAAGGTTGATGAATGAGGTCCACCCGTGTGAGGAGGTTGCTACCCTCGGAGCATCGCCGGCAATAGCGTTCTACAGAGCCCACCAGATGACGCGAGTTATGACACCGACATTCTATCGCTTGAGGTCTTTGACCTTCATGTAGTCGTTTTAGGCCAAATGTTGTGACAGACACGAAAATAATCGAGCATCGCCAAAGATCGCGTTGCTCCGCCAAATATTCTTCCACCAACCACGAGCTAATGAGATATCTGACTGTGCTTTAAGGTTCAGTTCAGTGTGTGCAGTTAGTTAGGGGTAGTTTCAACGAGTGATAAAGTTCGTTACGATGTCGCTACAGGGAATATTGTAAGAATTGATACAAATCCTGTCTAATAGCAGGTGTGTGGGAGTAAATTGAAGACAACAAAGGGGCGTAAACGGACAGGGCACAATCAGCGAATATTAAAGAGCCTGCGCAATTTTCTTACATAATGCTTTTAATAAAACTCGCAAACGCTAACTTTTAATCAAAGAGTTTTACACATAAATAATATATTTTAAAAATAAATTTTTAATGTGGTTCTATTGAATTAAGTCAAAATAAATTGATATACGAACATTCTCAGATTAGCGAAATTAGTAAATAATAGGAAGTTTCACACAGTTCGAGTGAAAAAAGTTTGTTAAATGTTATTAAATGAAATCGTATCATTTCAATATGTTACTTTCCTTCCACGCCCCGAAATGATTTGGAACGAATGTCTCGAAAACCCTACGTGTCACATTACTACATAAACCGTACTGGATTTGGAGACATCAGGGTCTTGACTCCAGAGTAGAATGAGCATTATTACCAATAGAATCGATTTTGGTGATATTTCGCCTTTTTTCACATTCACATTAACCTGGCGATTATACACGCACACATTAACCGTATTTAAATGAAAGCATTTGATCACAAAGAATACTATTTACGTTGTTACAGGGCAATATAACGGTTTTCATTACTAGTTTAGGGTAAAAAAATTGTTTTATTTACGCAACTAATTTTGATTATCACACGTAGGTATGCGGCTGAACTAAGCAGTAAAACACAAATAAAATTAAACAGTAAAATACGAATTAAAATATGTCTTTGTCATTAGACAGTGTGACCAATTACATTTCAAGAAACACCGTCATCCACAGAATACTTATTTCTCTTTTTCAAAACCAGTTTCGCCCGATTATTGAGTTTTCAAAAAACAGTTACGACCGCGGTAAAAAAGCAACCGAAAACTGTGAACGAAAACAAACAGAAACAGTTTTCGGTTACGACCGACGGGAAATCCTGATCCCTTCTCCGACGTCCGCCAGACGGCGTGCGCCGTGGACCCGCCGCTGTCCTGTCGCCGTCGCGTCTCGTCGTCACGCGTAACGGACCGCGGCGGTCGCGGCCACGGCGGCGGCGGCGGAAGTGACAGTTATAAGTGCGGCCCCAGGCCGGCAATTGGCCGGTGTCAAGCGACAATTAGAACGACATCCGCCGCCGCCGGCGCCGCCGCCGCCGTGCACCGTAAAAAGCGGCCAGCAGCTCCGACGGAGAGATGCTTCCACCCCCGACAGGAAGATGTGGCAACTTCGGGCTCCCGTCCTCTTGGGCGCTTTTTGCTCCCAACTGTAGTCTATCCGCGATTTACGTGTTTTCGCGGACTTTAATACGTGGGTAATTTCATACCCGTATCCCTCCCTGAACACGAGGTAAACTTGAGGGTCTTCGAAGCAACCGTTAAGAAACTTGTGGTGGTACAACAGAAAGTGCATTCTCGCGTTATTTGTGACTATTGCAATTTTCTAAAACTTATAGATTTTAACAGAAATGAGACCTGTGCCAGATCTTAAGAGTCGTGTGCTCTTTCCGAGAGTTCCGTTTTTGAGAAAATAAAATAATAAATATCCTTCGTTTTAGGCAAAAATTACTAGTTTTCTCAAAGAATTGAACATACATGACCTTATAGACAGATATAAGCTTATAAACAGATTTTCTTTACAAAAAATCTTTATTGTCAATATTGTACTTTCTTATTGTTGATTTTCTTCAATTTTCTAAAAATAAGTAAGCCAAAATTTATACCTGTGCCATTTTAGCATCCTTTTTTGTATCCAATGAAAAAAAATTAAAGAAAAATACAATTTACTTTCTGTTTTCTGTGTAAGCACGTAATACAACGAGGAAGTAAAATTGATCACAGTTGCGGGAGTAAAATCGATCTCGTTAATATATTCAATAAGTATACTTTTACATCGCACAACAAATATTAAAAATTTTCTGAGCCACCAGAAGAGCAAAATTACGAAAGTCTCAAAAATTCCAAGAATGGCGACGTCAAATATAAAATTTTTGTGGGTATCGTTACTTTGTATTCACTATTCTACTAGCAAATTTCTTTCGATCGGATTAAGTCAAACTAAACAATAAGAAATTTAAGCAGGTTACGGGTATGTCCCAATTATTTAAAAAGAAGCAAGACGAAGTAAGATCACGCGCGGTCTATGGCTCGTTGTTTAATTATGACGTACTAGGCCAGAATCAGCCTAGAATTAACCGTAGGAATCAACGTACGTCAGATTCAACAGGCTTGAATCATTCTCATCTAGATAGAAATCGCCTTTGGCCAAGCTGAATAATAGGCGTCACAAATATTCCACCGCTGAAATTCGAACCTAGGACTATTACGAAGCTTTAGTTGCGAGTTTGCAACTACGTACTGCACTTTGATATTTCTCTCGTTTAGATTTGAAGGGATTCGAGCAGTAACAAGGTAAGTCACACCAGCAAGCCTCCGGTATTTGTAAATACTAATATTTCGATTGTTGTGAATGTTGTTACTCCGTTTGTGAGAGACACACCCCGACCAAAATCGAGATAACAATATTTATGACTAGCGAGAGGCTTGCTGTGACTGACGTGGCGTATCTTGTTTCTGACCAAAACCCTTCACTTGTTGAAATACCACAGGTACTTTCAATTTTTATTATCAAAGTCCAAGATAAAGTACTCATATAATACATCATTTTCGATAAAGCTGTCGAAAATGCCAGCGACTGGGGGCCGTAAATTTGTTTGAAAGACGCGGAAAATGTGCGAGGGACAACCGTTGCCAAACGCCTTGAGGTCCTCCAGAACCGGCTCAGCTGCAGGGAAGGAGAGCGAGGAAGAGGAATCGGCGTGGGGAGGAGCGGGGAGGAGCGGGGGGGAGCGGGAAGGAGCGGGGAAGTCCATTCAGGGCTCGGCCATTCATCACGTCGGGGAGCGAAGCTAACGGTGAATGGGGGAGGCGATGCTCCGAGAATCACTGACGTGCAGGACAATGCATCTGCTGTTCACACGCGGATCTCGGCGAGCGCTGTGTAATAACGTCTTTCACTGGGGTATCAGAAAAGGTTACGTTGTGTGAAAGAGAACGTGATCCATTAAGAGATTGTTCATTGTTGCTAAATGTGTGGGTTATGAGATTTCTTGAGTCGCTGCGGCGATATTAAATATTTACTTTCGTGCTCAAGCAATTACGTTTCGATCGAGGTTTTAAATTTGGCTCAAAAGACATCACTCCCCATTATTATTTCGTATTTTTGAACACATTTCTGCTTCTTTCTTTTTCTCTTATTTTTCTTCATTAACGAATCCACTGCACCACTTCTTCCTATTAGTCGTTTCTTTTGTAGCGCTAATTTATACAATAATTAGATTTGCACTCTTTTTTGTCTATTTGTCGACGTACTGAAAATTATCAAAGACGATACGTCTTTTTCTTTGTACCAAGAGTTTTAGACTGTCGTAAAGGATCTTTCGTACTTTTGTTTGGAAGAGCAACGAACTAGTAAATCTTGAGTACTTACATGCGCCACAGGCGTGGTTTGGTGCTTGTGCTCCTTGACTCAGAGGCTCTCGAGAAAGGAAGCCACCTTTGCTGCATAAACATCTTTGTAACACCATTGATGCATAAATAACAATTGTACATTGACTTTTAAAGTTCCATTTCACGGACTCTATACATTTTACATGCATTTTACTAACTTGGATTGATGAACTAATCATTTAGGTGACATACGTACTAGTTATTTTCGTGGTTAATTATTTTTTTAAGTTCTACTACTCAAGTGTAATTTTTTCAAGCAGTATAATTTTTTCTGTCACTATCCACGTACGTTCTCAAGTATTTCCATTCAAGTCATGTTAACGACGCAGCTCAATACAACCTTATTTTTTTGACATACAGTAAGTATATGGGGAAATGCAATATATGTATAATGCGCTACGAAGGTGGCGGTATTTCAGAAAGTTGTAACAGATAACTTCTGAATTGAATTGAACTCGCCACGAAAAATAAGGCAAATTCAATTCAATTCAGAAGTTATACGTTACAACTTTCTGAAACACCGCCACCTTCGTAGCGCATTCTACATATAATGCATTTCCCCGTATACTTGCAGTATGTCAAAAAAATCTGCGTGGTCCAATGCATATCAGTGGTTCTTCTGAAATAATTTGCTCTTTCCTCGACAAGAAATGTCCAAGGACTCGAACGGTGTCGCTCGGTTCTTGAACATGGAGCGCCTACTCGTAAGACATTGCCACATTTATTTAAAAAAAAAAAAAAAAAACTAACTCGCGCCCCGTACGTTGTTCCCCCGCCCTCCCCCGAACGAGCGTTCGTCATCTGGCAGTCTGAGAGCTCCGATCTCCGGGAGGAAGGCGCGGCAGGAGGGCGGGGCAAGGCCGCGGAGCCGCACCCCTTCCGGCGCGGTTTCTCCTGGCGGCGGCGGCGGCGGCGGCGGCGGCGCGTGCGGCCGGAATCGAGGCCACCTCCTCCTCGCCAGAGGTCACGGTCATCGGCCCCGAGACCTCGCCCCGCGACCGGCCCACTTCGCCGACGGCGGCACCCCGCGCCCTCGGCTCTCGCCGCTGGATGGAGCCTCCTCGGCCCCGGCCCCGGCCACCTCCAGCGACAGGACGGGCAACGACGCCTGCGACCGCTAGATCCGACGCTTCGCCCTCCGGTCGAGGCTTGTTTTCGACACTAGCTAGATGGCTAAGAGGCGAACGCTCAGATTCAGCCGCAGTCTCCAGGGGTTTTCTTGCGGCGGTTGCTCCGGTCGATGGTTTTCCCTGGTAAACGCTGTTGATTCGTGATTTCGGGCGCGTCAACTGCTAAGGTCATTAGTCCTGTAAGGGTAGTGCGGGATGTGGCGTGATCTTATCCCGCTGCATGGCGAGTTCCGGCACCGACCTGCCGTCGGCTAGCGGGATGTTCCCCAACCAGGTATCTCCCACCAGCGAGGCACCGCACCAGCCAGGACACGTTCTAAGCACCCGATCGGTCTCCCGGCTTGTAGGGTAGTGTAGTGCATATACGTGTAAGTGAGTGTGTAAGGATAGGATAAACAATGGGAAGGAATGATCGCGTGCAGTCTGTGGCCCGTTTGGTAGAGTACTGCTCCGGCATTCACTTGGTATTGATCGGAGAAACCTCGGGAAACTACCGATCACAGAAACCGGCCGCTAGAATTCTCCTCCAGATTGCGCCTGAAATCGACCTAGCTAGGTAGCTAATGTGGCAAATCATGCCACTTTCCAGACTTGCACCTTAGGACCTCCAGGCCGGAGACACTACAGTGACTTCAGTTGATGCCCTGAGCCACCTCTCCCGGTTGGAGGTTCTGAGGCTCGAGTTCCGACAGCGGTGGAGATTCGGCCCTAGCTAGATAGCGAGGAGTCGAAAGTTCGGATTTAGCTGCAGTCTCGAGGAGTATTCCAGCGGCGGCTTCTCTGGTTGATAGTCTTCCTTGGCAAATGTGATCAATTGCTAGCGAATTCCGGAGCAGTACCATAACAAATGATCCATGGACCTTGACTTTCCTCTCATTGTCCCCTCCTCTCCACTTACCCACAAACGCACATCAACACTGTCACACATCTCGAAAGACCCGGCGGGAATTTAGAGTTTGACCCGGTTGGGGCGGTGCTTTGCTCTGTGAGATACGTAAATGGATAACCCCTGCCCTAAACTACGTGCGAAAGACGGTGCCAGACCACACGTGCCAAAGGGGGAAGGAACATAGTCACTACAACCTGCCGGATATGTATTCTCTACACGTATGGGGTTAATGACCTTAATGTTAATGCGCGTGGAAATACTAAGTAATCAATCAATGAATCTTACGAGGTGAATTCCTGGTTGAGTAGTGTCGACTTAAAATGTGAGTCTCAGCGTCAAGGAAGTTCTTAATGCCGAGTTAACGTACAGATATTCGTAGAGCACAGTTGCCACCCGTTTCGATGACAAGAGATTCTCACAATTTCCTCCTAAAACAAGAGAGTCGAAGTGAAGAACGTCCTAGATATTCCTAGAGAACAGTGGCCTTGTGTCGAAAATTGACGCGCGAATATGAAATACGGTGAGCGAAAAGGCACAACCCTTGTGGACCAGCTCGCCGCACGGAGTAGGAGGTCGCGGTATTGATTCCGACAGAGTCCCAGAAATTTGCTTTATTTATGTAAGTTTCCAATTAATAGGGACAATTAGGATTTTTTTACAACTGAAGATAAAACTTCAGTTCCTTTGTGTCTGTTTATTCAAATAAGAAAAAAAAACAGACAAACTATGAGATACTACAAAAAATGTATTTGAGACAATCTTCGTGACATTCTACTAGATACTTATTGGGACAATGTACAAGACCTACTATACACTACTTATTTGGGTATAGAGATACAAAATACTTATTTGGGAAGGGAATAAGTGTAAACTACACAAATAAAATAATACTCTAGGACAATCATAATAATATATAGAATATAAAAAAATTGATTATTGAATGAGGGTGTGGCGCCTACTGGAATCAAATTCCTTGCCACTCCAACTTATCTTTTGTGTTATAATGATAGTAATTGTAAAATGTCAAGAAATGTGAAACATTATTTCGTAAATTCAACAAATGAAATGTATGTTAATAATTTACTTTCTTTCGCTATGAAATTAATTGTTGGCGTTTAATTAAATTGTGATATATTCATACTGATATACTGTCCTGGAGAATTGAAACTAACAATTATTACAACTGGTCGGAAATGAAACCTGATATCAACAAATAACTATGTACTTAACACATAACTTGTTTTCTCCCTCCTCTAAGTCGCTGTTTGTATTATCGTGACCTAGAAAAATATTCTCGTCATGCAAACACGCAAAGACAAGTTCTGGAAAGCGGTGAAAACGTGTTGTGAGAACATGACAAACTTTTTACCTCTATGTAGCACATCCACGAATCATAGGAAGCAAGTTACATTGCTAGGAAGAAAGCAATACAACACAGTAAGGAGAAGAATGGATACAAAGGAATACTTTGAATGAATTAAATATCATACACGTGCGTAAGCAAACCAAATATGGGAAACGAATCCTAAATTTCCAATTAACATATTTTTCTTGAATGCAGAACCATTTAGTCGTTTGCCTTTTTGGGAAAGAAGTTGTTGGAGGAGAAATACGAGTATGTATTTGGATGAAGTATGAGTTGGAAGTTGGATGATTAGAGAAATGGTTAACAATTTAATAAAACCGTGTTAGTTTATTTGTCAATATCGTTGTGATCTGCTAAAAATGTTGCAATATATTGGTGAAATATACGGAAAAAGAAACCTCCCAGATAAATGATGCACTCCTCGGCTTTTAATATCTGATGCAATCTTTGAAAATGGAATCTTAGGTGAACCTTTTCACTCCGGAACAACATCACTTTCTATCGCCAATGAATAGAAAGTGCCTTACTTACCTCAGAAAACTTTTCCCGAAAGTTTATGATCATACTTACTCCATTCACTGCTCCAGCGGTGTACACAATCGAGTTTCCCAGCCGGCTCTTCATACAGTGAAACCTCTCGTGAGTTTCTTAGACTTTGTCGACCATTTAGACTTCTTGAGTGAGTTATTACAAATTAATAATATTTACGATATTATTTTAAAATATTAAAATAAAATTTAAATGTTATTTTAAATGTACATGCAAAGGTTCAATCTTTAAACCATGCCATCGAGGAATATTGTCAGCGTACTTCACATCAAAATATTTTAACATATGTCACAGTAGTCCAAGTAGTTTTGGTCAGTCTAATTTACATGATATTATATTTGAAGAAATATACTAAACTATTACGATTTAGAATCTTTGATTCCATTGACATGCTTTTATTTCGATCTATCTTCACTTTATCATTAATTTTGTAACTAACAATTGCGACATTAGACGGTATTACACTAAAAGATTCATATTTTCCAAAGCAGAGGTTATCAAACTTTTTAATTAAAGTACCCCTAGCTCATATCTAAAATGTAAATGTATACCCCCCTCCGATAAAATATCCCTCTAATGACTCGTTTTAAAAATTGCCCATCTAAATTATTAAGGGGCGTCTTTAACTTATTGAACAAATATTTTAATTTTACAAAGTTAATTATTGCAAGAATTTCAATTTCTCCTTGATATGTTCCTGTTAATGCTGTTCGGGTACCCCCTTCCAGCCCAACACGTATCTGGAGGTAGGCGTGCTGCAGTTCGAGAAGCCCTTCCGTTGCACCGATGTTACTCTTTGAAGCCAGCTCTCGTTCGCTCCAATTTCGTCGATGGTGTAGGTGTGTGGGGTCGGGAGGGTGGGGGGTGGGGGGCGCCGTGCGGGCGACGGAAGCGCGTGCGTGACAGGAAGCGGCGGGCGCCCGCCGTGCGTGCACGCGTGCGTGCGTGCATGCGTGCCGCTGCGCGCCGCCTACCTAGGCCAATGTACCGTTCCTTCGGAGGCCACTCGGCCCGGCCCGGCCCGGCCCGCTCGGCACCTGCGCCCCACACGAGCATAATCAGGCGGCGCATGCCGGCACGCCCGCGAGCCCGCCTGCCTGCCTTTGCCCTCCCCATTCAAACCCGCCCGCCCGCCCGCCCTCTCGCTCCGCCCGCCCGCCCTCTCGCCCCGCCCGCCCTCTCGCTCCGCCCGCCCGCCCTCTCGCTCCGCCCGCCCGCCCTCTCGCCCCGCCCGCCCTCTCGCTCCGCCCGCCCGCCCTCTCGCTCCGCCCGCCCGCCCTCTCGCCCCGCCCGCACCCTATCCCGCCCGTCCGCCCTCCCCCTTCAACCCGTCCACCCTCCCTCTCGCCCACCCGCCTTCCCTGGCTTGCGAGCATGCGCACCTTCGCCCGCCGGCATCACCCGAACAACAGACTGAGAAGGCTCACTGCCTTCACAGTTATGGCCACTGCGGCGTCTTTGACTCGGAGGTCCTAGGGTTCGAGGCCCGCCAGTTAAGGATTTTCGGCGCTAGTTGCATGGCTGGTCGCTGTTCGAGCGACGGCTGCTCTGATCGACAGTTTTCCGTGCTTTCTCCGATCGACACCAGGCCGGAGCAGCACTTTAAGAAACAGGCCATGGAACACGCGCTTTAAACCCTTTCTTATCCTCGTTTCGACCCTCCCCTTGCACACACACACGCACGCTTACTCTTAGGTGCCCTACACTACTACAATCGAGAACTTAGACTAGGACTTGACGCGAATGGTGGGCTCTGGTCGCCATTCGCCGTCTCCACTTGTCCCTCCCCTTCCGCCCCGTGCCACTCGTCACCCACTGCTCCCCGTGGTAGATAACACTGCAAGCGGTAGAGTGTGACGGGTGCACAGAGGCAGATGGCGAGAAGTAATAGAAGGGAGGTGAATGGCGAGTGATGGCCTCTCTCCAGTCATTACCCACTGTTTTCTCCCATTCTTTACCGCTCGACGTTACCCGCTGTCCCCTGCGGCTCCCATTACTCGTCACCGCCCTAAGCGTCTCCCGCCTTCCAAGTCAAACATTCCTCTCACATTTTCTTCAAGGCCGAATCCAGAAATTGTCGAAGGGAGAGGGCGTTACTTTTTTTTGTCCAACGAGACTGACAAAGAATCAGATTTTTAGGTTCCGATTTTCAAATATGTAATGTGTGTATATATCTATATCTATATCTATATCTATATAGTATATATATATATATATATATATATATATATATATATATATATATATAATGTTCCACGAGTCGATCTTGGTTCATGCTTTATTCTAGGTACCTTAGGTTCATGTGGCGTTAGTTAAATAGAATAAATGCAAAAATTAAATTCATTTTAAAGCATATAACGACACTAATTAAGCCATATTTTGCACACAAATGTGTATAAATCTATTTATATAGAGTTGGACAGTAGTGTAAATTAAAATAAAAGGATATCGTAAAATAAAATAATTACACATTCAGTCGATTTTCAGTTTCACTCAAAGTTCTATCAGAATGATAAATTTAACGTTATTTTTATTTATACCTAAAGTCGAATGAAATCATGAAACTTAAAATCCTCACTACGAAAACTAACTCAAAATTGGCCTCATTCCCCCCTCCCCCGTGGGTCATCCCTTGACTCGCGTTTACAGGTACCTTCACTCGTCGTCATTCTCTCCCGCCCATTTCTCTACCGAGGAAATGGAAAATGTCATTCATTACTCTCAAGAGGGAACACTTTTAAGGTACTGAATATACACACACGAGCAAAGTAGAGACCGAATAAGAAATGATAAAACAACATCAAATCGAAGTTTTTTAATTAAAAAATGAGACAAAATGTCGCAATTTTACTTTTTTTCTCAAGACGAAAAAAGAAACATAGAAAAAGTGTATTAACTTTTTCCTTTTACGCCTGAAAATTATATCCATAAATTCGCACGCCAAAAAGGCATAGCTAAGTACATATTTGTCTTGATACTTCTATTAAATCAATTCCTAGCAAGTCGTGCTGACCTTCCTTTCACATGAATATTCCTATTTTACAGCATATGCAACAACAAAACTCGGCACAAACATATTTCATATAATTAATTTAAACTATTTTATCGACAAAATTGACGCTGAGGAAGGTGTCTAGTAAGTAATCGTACAAATAAATCGAGTGAAATATTGACACTGCGTGGTAACTTTTAAAAGCATTTTAATATTCACTTTAAACGGCATTAGGACCCTTGAAGCCTGGAAATAGATAGCCCGCAGTATATGTTAACCCGCAATACACGACTGTTTGGTAAGTTGCAGCGTGCAGGCGCAACTTTAACTTAAAACTAGTTTCGAAGGATGAAATGAAAAGAAAATAGAGGGAATAGTTTCAATAAATGTCATTCAGCATGGTTTCGAGTGGAGAATGGAAACTCAATGGCAATCCAAATGAAAAGAAATGATGCACGATTCCCGTACTACTTTCTCTTACACAATTCTTGCACGCATTTTGGGCTGCTGCATGCTGACAACATAGTCATTATTCATTTAATCAAAGAGTCATTTACTTTATAAATATAAATGTGGCATCCTGTCCTCAATATCCCATTTCCCATTTTTTCACGTTTTTGTTTCTTTTTTTTTTATAAAAGTACATCAATAGCATTATGTTCTTCCATTCCTTTACAATTATTCTGCAAAGTAATATTTCACAAAAGAAATCTTTTTTTATTTCTTTTAATTACTTGAAAAAATAGTATCTTTCATATTTCAATTATTTCACTTAATGCACTTCAAAAATGTGATTCTTTATTAATAATATGATTTTTTTTCATTCTTCAACAATCTAATTGCTTTTTACATTTAATAATAGTTCATAGTACATAAACAATTTTTTGCAAATTTCTTCTTCTATCTATTTTTCATTGATTTTTATTAAAAATTCTTATCTATTCTCTTTACGCAAAAACTCTTCCCTGAATTCTCATGAATTGAAAATGAATTATGTTGCATTATTTTTTTATAAAGGAGCTCTTCAAAACAGTGTGCCTCCTATATATATCAGCAAGTACAATCGTTTCGTGGATAACATCTTGGAAAGAATCAATCACTTACTGCGTAAAAGTTATGACCCGGTGAATGTTCGATTGAATAACATGAATGGGCAACAACAGAAGAATAAGAATAGAAAGTCTGGACAAATCAAGATCAAGAGGAAAAACAACAAAAATAGAAGAAGAGGCAACAAGAATAAAAGGCGTAATCAACGTCCAAGACCACGCAGTGCTACTTATGCTATTATGACAACCAGGTAATTGAGTATTAAACTTGGCCTGAAAAATGTATTGTGCTTGTTTCGCACTTAAAAATATTCCAAACACCTTAAAACAGTAATCATGAAGACTAATTCTTGCATTCTAATGCAGTTACTTTGTGGTGTTCAGATAAATGCTTTTACAAAAGGAATTAGTAATTCTTAAACACAAACTAATTATATCTTTTGTGTTCTTTCACTATTCAAAGCACACATTCCTCTCTTAATTCCTTTTTCTGTTGCAGGCAGGCAAGTTGAAATCTTAACTTTAAAAAATGCTTATAAATATTTACTTTTCAGTGAAACTTCTCCAGTCATTAGAAACATCTCAATGGTAGATGAACCAGTGGCAGCAGCTGTGGCAGCTCTTTCTCAGCAACTGCAAAGCACCCCTATCACAGAGCAGGTGATGTTGATGGAAGTGTCTCCTGATAGAACCCCCACAACTACACCTCCAGCAACCACAATTGGGGCATCAAAGGAGGAAGTCCCAGACAGCCGGGCTCGTCCCCAAAAGCGAAGGCCAAACAACAAGAACCGCAGAAAGAATGGAACTAAGAACAAAAACAGAGCACCGGCTAACAACAGGAGAAAGCCTAAGGTAAGAACAATAGAGACATTGTTTCATTAGAGTTAAAAATGTTTTCAGAGATATGGAAGACAGCAAAAGTGTTAAATTATCTGCTTCACAGCCTAAGAACAGGCCTCCTGCTAGAGCCACTCTGTATGGATTAGCCTCACTTAAGCGAGAGGGAGATGTGTCTGTGAACATGATGAGCTCTCACACAACAGTACGAACTCGATTTACCATTGGACCTCTAATGCTGAAAGTGGAGAAAGAGGTTTGTGATCAGTCATAACCCACATTTAAGACCTTCGTTAATTGATTTTGTGAAAGACAATATATTAATTGTGTATTCTTTGTAGTTTGGTCGAGGGGCAAAGAAAGATATTCGCAGTGCTGTAGCTACCACAACAGAAATGACTGGCAAACTGAATCTTCGTGTACGACATGGTGGAGCAGCAGCTCTTCATTCTATTCGTGTCCTTCAACCAAAGCAGGTAAGTAATTAAACTTTTATAATGAAAGTGGTAAATGTAATCGAAATCATTGTTTATATTGGAATAAAACTTTTAATTTCTGCAGGTTCGAGTTGAAAGCTCAGATGACCATGACAAGACTCGTGAATTTGTCTGGAGCAGATCCAGCCATATAGCTCACTTGGTATCTCAAAAACTTTCGTTGGCTACTCGCGCCATGCTACAGCCAACGGCGCGATCCAGATAATCACCCACTATGAAATTTAATGTTTCAAATAATCTTATCCCCCACCTCAAGGACGTTGTGTGAAGTGTATATATCATTAACCAGTTGTTCCTGAATTCTTCATACAGGAAATCAGTCACAGAAGTTAATCATAGCTGATGTTTTTTCTCCTTTTTTAAAGACTTATTTTATATTGCTTCTTGCCAAGGGGAAAAATGATATCTCATGTTCATATTTATTGATATATTTATTTATTTATTATTTTTAATTTATTTAATTTATCATAAATACATTTCAAGCTTTATCATTAAAATGTTCATGTTCCGTCTTTTTTTCATAATTCTATTTTTTGGTTATACCAACACAAGACAAAAAATGTTATATACATAAAGACAATATTAAATGGCTACAAAATTGTAATTGTTGCAATTTGTACATAAATATACTGACATTTAAGAAGCTGTACAAAAAAAGTTCTGATTTTTCTTCCATGTTTTGACTTAGAAAATTTTATGTACCACAGCAAACCCATCACAGCCATTAGTGTACTCTTATTCATAAGACCTGATTTTCTAATACAATGATTAAAGTATTTCCTGTACTTCAATTGGAACAGGCAAACAGAGCATACCAGTACAATCAAGGATATATACATTATGCTTTTGAAGGATGACAATGCTGAATTAACTATTTTTTGGCAAGGGTCAAGAAACATTTGATCGTGACACACTAAAAAGTCTTTGTATATTGATGTATATTTGTTCTAAGCATTTAAGTCTTGGTCTGGTGAACTGAAATAAAGGAATAATTTTTCTAGAAGTATCTTTTTCACTTTTGTGTTCCACTAAAACAGCAAGATAAAATAATACTTTTTGAAGACTAATAGCTTCATTAATGATTACATCCACAATGCAATACCAGGGAATAAAATGTGAATTCTCATATCCACATAAAAATGTTGTGGTAATCTGCAAACCCACAGGTGCAATGACAAGCAAGGTTTCTTTCTGAACACTCCAAAAGAGTTTAAACACCTGGTAGAGTAATACAATCCACCCAAAAAATATGACAATGATGTTGAAATATACATAATAAATTAATAAAAGAGACACAATCAAAAAAATTACAGAAAATACTGTTCTCATCAATGATGGGCATGATACATTAAGAACAACAAATTCTGAACACATTTCAGGTAACTCACTATTATGAACACTCAAAGACAACTTAAGGCCATCAACACTTTCACAGTAGATATGTTTTCTCTTCCGATGAAAAGTCTGAGACATTTCAACAGTTCACTTTCAAACATCCAGTTTGGGACACAGACTTTAATTCGACTAAAAAATAATACAAAATTGATACATATGGCTTTTGATATAAAAGTGCTGGCAAATACACTAATTTCACAACAATCTCTGATAAGGGATGGAGGCTTTTACATAATACTATTCTTCCAGGATCCACACATTTAGAGGTTAGAAAATGTAATTTCACATTTGGGAAAGTATTGCATCATATAGCAATAAGGTTCAGGTGTGGTAAGTATATTTTTCACATTATCACGAATTCATAGTGATGTATTAACTAAGAAAATAAAGAAAACATTTCAAAATCATGTTGCGTCATTTACGACAAAGTAAACACGCTAAGGGGCGTAACCCACTAACACCACACGTTGGAATAGAATCTTCGCCTGCTGGAAACAAAAGAAAAACACATACATTTCAATGAATAAATAATCCTGTATTGTGACAAAACCTAACATACTCAAAAATATTTCTTCTCAACACGTACAACTTCAGCAGATATTAATTTAATTTTCATCGCTATCACACTGCAAGGTTGGTCCTCGCGAACGATCGTCGTTTGTTACTTTCATTTCGAAATGCACGCGGTAGGTGGCAGCATGCAGGCAGTGTGGCACAGAGCAATCACAAAATCAGAATAATGGCTGCCAAGATGAGGAAGGTACGCTGAGAAACCTGTCAAGTGCCGAACGGCCAAGGCCAGCCTCCTGGGATTGCGATATGGCAACGAAGAGATTTAATATTAAGAATAAAGTTATTTTCTGTGTTTACTAAAGAAAATAATTTAATTGTCCTTGTAGCATCGAATTAGTGGATTAACACTGTCAATATGAGTGCAAAGGATAAAGAAAAGTCATTCCCAGAAAGGCTGAAGAACTTTTTTAGAATAAATAAAGGTGTGACTGGTAAGATGATGGAAAAAATACAGAATAAGTTACTAATATACTCGCAAAGTAGTTCTTTGAATTGTTTATTTTTATCATCATTGAAACACTCGCATTTTCAGGTAACATTAAAGGGCGGCTCGACTTTGCCCTGACACCTGAAATTGAAAAAGATCTTAGTCCTGATACACCCCTTAACCATCGTGCAAAGCTTATAAAAGACCTTAGTGAGGTAGTTTTAAACAATCGACTTGAAGATGTGAGTATGTTTCTGTAGTAGTATCACGTTACAAATGATTTCATTCTTGTATTGTGAATTCCTGCCTCTGAAATCTCTGCTGTCAAAATTTAGTATATTTACACACAAACTTAACATAAAAAGTTCTGGTTATAAATTAAAGCAATATTATTTCTGTTGTGAAAAGAAAAGGAAAACCAAAACAGCTGGTTTACTTTGCATGACTTATTATCTTGTTTTTAGAATGCCATTGAAAGACTGTGGAATTGCTTACAAGATCTACTGCAGCGAGATGTTCAGAAGGAATACCGTCATCTTGCATTTTCATTCTTTCGGTGTTTAGTGCAAGGCCAATATGAAAAATTAGGACTCATGAGAGTACATTTTTTCCGTGTGATTAAAGAACATGATCTACCTGAAGATATTGGCCCAAGGTAGGTCTTATTATTTGTGCATTGTACAATTGTGTTGAATATTATTTCATGGATGAAATACCATTTCCTCACTGTTCGTTATAAATTTCATAGTGGTTGTCTTGCTCAAAGAGTAAATATTAAAAATAGTTAATACTACTTTATCTACAGTATTTTTGTCATGGCTTAATGATCATTAGATTATGCAGCATATTGCATTTATTCATTGTAAATACAAATTACATTCTGATGAACAGAATATACATTTTTTAGTACAAACTGTTTTTATATTTTCTCAATTTTAAATAATGAATCATACTTGTACATGTACTGAATACATATTTATACATACCTACATTATCACCCCCATATACTAATTATTTCAATCTGTCTTTTGTGTTTTTTATTCTACATTATATTATTACAGTACATCACAGTACAAACAAACAGTATGTCAGAATATATTTCATTATGCTTACATTATTCACATCAACTTTTCCCTCCCCAACTTCATTTAATGCACATCCTATTCATTGTATAATTATTTTTTATACCCTATCTTGTACATAACATTCATTCCTAATTCTTATTTTATAATTATTTACGTTACTTCACTTCTACATACTCATTTAGTAGAACAATGCATCATAAAATGGATGAGGGGGTTTGGCTCTATTTCTACAAATGAAGGTTCAAAGTTTGTAGAAATGTGTAGAATATTGTTGATTGGGATATATACATACATATATTTACATAATAAGTTACATACATATTGATAATATTTCAATATATATGTCCAGATTAGATCTTATGCAAAGCCTTTCTGACAATGGAAAAGACATATTATATTTTGAAGAGGAGATTGGCCAGTTTCTTTTACAATGGATGTCTGATATGACTGGAATTGGAAGAACTCATGAATTCCTGTCAATGCTAGTCAATGTCATAAAATTTAATGCTGCCTACATTGATGATGATGTGATTGCTGGTTTGGTCCTGTAAGTACTTGATATATTTACTGAACCATTAAAATATCATTAATTACTGGATTGAAAATTGTTTGGTCAAAATGATTGTTTTCTTTTGTGCTAAATGATGAGTTTGTAGAGTTCTTCATTATTACATTTTCTCTTGGTTTTAATTATGACAATTTAGGAGGTCTAAGAAGTTGTAGGATGCATGGGATTTTTTTTAAAACAATGCGTTAAGTGTGTGGAAATCTATGAGCAAAGATAAGATAAAAAATGATATAAAAACTTCTGTCCAGAAACAAAATTGAGAACACAAAGTTAAATATCAAATAAAAATACAAAAATAAATAAAATCTTATGAAATCCACTAGATGTAAGTGAATAGTTATTTCATATTTTTCATTGATATCATATCCCAACACTAATCCAAACTCCCGATAAGGAAAAAGAGAGAAAATCAGTGGTTGAAAAATGGCGTTGAAAGTTGGGTCATGTATTAAAATGTCAAATAGAAAAGATCCATGCCAATTATTTGATGTGTGGGATATTGTTGTAGAAATATTGGAAAAGTTTGTGTTGTATACATTATATGGAAAATAATAAATACCAAAATCATTGTTTCAGTATTTTCAGATATTTGCAAATTTCTCAATGTTGGAGATTTTAATGAAAATCAATACTATACCATACTTATAAATGCACCATCTTCCATGCAAGAAAAAAAGTTTGTCACTTTTGAAAAAGTTTTGAAAAGTCACAGGAGCTTCATGTAAAGTATCCCCCAAAATTAAAATATCATAATCTCTGAAATAGCACAACTAGACCTCACCCAGTTTCAACTGAAAAGCTTCAAATCTGGCAGTTATGTGTCACATCCATACATACATCCTCATTTCTGGGTACAAAATTACAGTTCTCTCTCCTCCACCTACACCAATCTTAAACATTTTGGGTACAACGCTAACAGACAGTCATCCTGATGTGTCAGCAGAGTTACAACTCAAAAAAAAAAAAACTTACACAGATTTCACACCTGCCAATTCAAGATTGTAATGCTGAGATTCCAATACTTTTCACCCCTATATAGAGAGATAAAATAAAAATGTATTGATACAAGTGTCTTATATTAGTATCATATCACAGTTTCTCATATCAACAATACACTAAACTAACATTTCCAGAAGTATCCAAGCTCGCATAATCAGCAGTAATCATAGCAAAGTAATTATAAAACAAGACAAAAAATTGCATCCAATTGCAGTACAGTAGCACTAGGTTTTATTATCAGCAAAGTGATTGGAAACATTATATGAAATAGATTAGATGTATTCTTGAAATGAAATAACACCATTTTAAACAGTCTACATTAGTCTATTAGAAAAGAGCTATCCACGTTAATAGTGATCTTGATAACTACAACATAGCATCTGAGATATTGGATGTTGAGTACAAATAACAGCATTATTTATGGACTTGTCAAAAGCATTTGAGAGAGTAAATCATAATATATTGCTATATGAACTAGAAAACTATGGAATCAAGGGATGGCTTTACATCTTTTGAAATCATTCATAGTTGGTCACACAAAGATTGTAAATATAGCCAGTAACATCTAAAAAATCATGAGCAACCCTATTGTAGGTGTATGTCAGGGGTTAGTATGAGGTATTTTTTTTTATTCTATCGAAATGAAAGGTTTTAAGCTCATTACAAAGGGCAAAATTTATTGCTACTTACACAAATAAAACTACGTGCTTGTGTTGGCATAGATCGCAATCAATACACTACATAAATGAATCTACATTTAAACCTGAACATGGGAGTGGTACATATTTATCAATTGCAATAGAAAACCAAGACATACAAACCCATAATACTTGTAATCAAGCAAACAAGCTGAGAGTGATAAAATCTTGGGCAGGCAACTTGATACCTTTAAATGGTGCTAAATACAGGATGCCTCTCTTAAAATGGCATGACTCATTGACTGACTTTCGCAGAAAAAAAATAAAAAAGAAAAAAAAGACATTTAAGACATTTTACTGTACTTTCTGTTTATTTATTACTTCATATGTAAATATCACAAAGTATCACTCAGCATGTATTACCATATTATTTTATGTTTACATCTATGTACAAATGCTCTAAGTTCAGTCACCTGCATTCAAACATTGGTGCACTCATAAAATCATATTACAAGAAATAATTATCAGTTCAAGATGCAATTCTTTTGGAAAGATGTTCATCTCATTTGTAATGTTCTCTTTAAGTTGGTTGATCATATGACTGTTATTATAATATGCTTTGCCTTTCCCCTATCAATAAAAATTGCAAGGTATAAATGTGGCAATTGTGGAGGCCAAAGGGTTTTGCTAAAAACCTATTTTCTAGGAGACATTTCACATATCAAGGTCACATCTCTTTTCGTTTTCTGCTAATTGTTCATAGAACAACGCAAATATCTGCAGATACATTAAGCTGTTTAACATCAGGAGGGAAAAATACAACATTGCACACCAAATGACTATCTTCTCTGGATGTTGAGGTTTGTTATGCACAGAGTGTGGGTTAATTTGTGACCAATATCTGCAATTCTATGCTTTAACGTAACCAAACAGATGAAACCAGCTTTGTCATCAAGTGTATCGGATCGAACTAACTGTCAACAATCAAAGGCAGCTAATTCCAATAAGTAATTTCTTCATCTTTGGCTGATTCTTTCAATTCATGTACTGTGGTCATATGAAATGTTCAAATCTCTAAGAGCACCCAAAGCCATGTTGTGTATGATACACCAACTTGTTGCAATAATCTTCTTTAAGATTTTTTGGAGCTACCGTGCCATTGTGAATTCTGTTCTCTGTGTCCGGGATCTTCACTTTCGGATATGTATTCTTCAGTGTTTTCAGTGTATATATGTATTCTTCTATTCTCTATCCACCGGGAGAGATGGCTTGGGGCATCCACTGATGCCACTGCAGTCCCTCTGACCAGGAGGTCCTAGGTTCAAGTCCCGATGGTGGCAGGATTTTTGACACTAGCTTGTCAGCTACTTCAAATTCTGTCACTGTTTGGAGGATAAATCTAGCGACCGGCTGCTTGATTGACAGTTTTCTGTGGTTTCTCCGATCAACACTAAGCAAATGCCGGAGTAGTACCCTTGCAAACGGGCCACAGACCACATGCGATCTTTTCTACCTCTTCCTTGTCCTATCCTCACCCCCCTACACACACGTACACTTATCTTGTACTACTCTACCACACATGCCGTGAGACTGGTCAGGAGCTTAGAGCTTGTCCCGGGTGGGGAGGTGCCCAACTGGTAGGAGATACCTGGTTGGGGAAAACCCTGTTAGCCGACGGTAGGTTGGTGCCAGATCTCACCAAGCAGTGGGGAGAGACCACTGTCACTTCCTTAGCAAAACATGCACTACACTTACGGGACTAATGACCGTAGTAGTTGATGTGCCCAGAAACAGTAATAATCAATAAATCAACCTATGGATCCTGTTCTCCTCTATTTCTTGTAGAGGTCTTCAATGGTCCTGATTTTGGGAGGCTTTGGCATCAGGGTATTTCGTTATTAACATTTCTTTAGTTTCCTTTATGGAACCTGTGTTTTTGTAATTCTCCACAGCGTAAACCTAGTGATCAATTGCTAACTGCACCATTTCTCTACAACAATAACATTTAACCTGTTGTATTAAACTTAACAATTATGTTTGCCTTCTAGTAATATATTTCAGTGTAGCCAACAATATTTCCCCATTAAACAGTAATGCAAACACCTGTTTATTTATTAATGTAAGAATGGAAGTGAGGCATACCAGTCATAAGTGGGACATCCTGATTAATGTGTTACATCTTGGGGAAAGAGAACCCCAAATTGCAGTGTGTAATTGGAGAAAACATTGTCAAACCGGCTGATACTCAAAACGATTTGCATGTGTTTGTATCTGTGCTCTTCAATGAATAAGCAAGTGGCTGCATTGCCAAAAGGTGCAATATCGTCAATTTACTGAGGAATGTCTTCACCACTGTAGGTATTGAATTGTTCAGGAGGTCATATAGTACATATATGTGCAACCTATTAAGGAGTATGTAATTGTGATCTGGTCCTCAGAAAACTATATGTGAATACCCTGGAACTGTAATGAGAAGAGAGTGACTTTGTATACGTTTTCAAAATCATAAAGGAGACTATAACTTAGAGGATCTGAATAACTCTCTTTCTAGAGTTCATGACTTGTGATTGAGAGGTCACTTGAAAAGAGTGCATAAAGAGAAAAAACACACACACCCCTGAGCTTACTTCTTATCTAACACAATTTTAAAAAATTCATAGGCTTCTGCAGTCCAAGTTATTTTATACCTGTCTGCCCCAGAAGAGCCAAAACACAGTCAGTCGACCTGACGTTTCGGTCATCATGTTGTGGTCTTCTTCAGAGCTGTACTGTTAATAGCTCCGAAGGAGGCCACAACATGATGGCCGAAATGTCAGCTTGACCAACTGTGATGCGGCTTTTCCCGGACAGCCAAGTATCAAGTGAAACAGTTTATCTACCTCATTGTTGGACAAACACTGGGGGATCCTGTGGGAGTTGCTTGACAAGACATGAGTAGCACAAGGATGGGTGTTAATACAATTGAAATTGAACTTCTGAAATTGATGAGTGATTGTAAATTGAAAACTGTGCTTGAAAATGAAAACTGACTTTTGTGATTCGTTAATGATTGTGCTTGAAAAGCAAATTTAAGTAAGATGTGTAACAGTATTACTCAGTTTTTAAGGAATATCAGCTGTGCTGCTGTCATGACAGGTAAATAATATAATATTTATTACGTTATTACATTGCTCCTGATGTTAAATTCCACAATTTCTCTAAGTTAATTCTATTTCCAAAATAGGAGGATGAAGAAAAATAAAACCAAATCATTGGATACCTAACAAAATATGCAAGAATGTTTTTAGCAAATTAATTCTTATAAATTGTATTTTTATCATTATTATTAATATTTTTTATTTGTTTATTATTATTATTATTTTTTTTAAATTTTTTATATTTTTTTTACAGAAATACATGTTATCTCTCCTGCTGCAGTAATTCTCCTCAAGTTGTGTTGGCTTGTTTGCAAGTTCTTGACACCGTGGTGTGTTATAGCAACCTACCTTCTGATTCACTACCAACTTTTGTCAGTGCTCTATGTCGAACTGTCAATGCAGAAGAGTTCTGCCCAAGTAGCTGGAAGGTTGTAAACAGTTTTCTTTTGAATGCCTTCATGTTAGTTCATTAATGAAAATGTTAATTATTTTCAATTTTGTTGTAGATCATGAGAAATCTTCTTGGCACCCACATGGGCCATTCTGCTCTATACACTATGTGTCGAATTCTTCAGGAACCTTCTTCATTGCAAGATATCCATTTATTGAGAGGTGCAGTGTTCTATATAAGTATGGGTCTTTGGGGGACTAAGAGAGTGGCGACATTGAAATTCACACCAAATTCTGTTCTTCCATCTTTCTTACACGTAAGTACTAAAATTCTTTGTGCCTTCCTTGAAACAAAGATAAATTATTTTGCTGATTTAATACAGATATATCATTCATCCATAAGATGGAGAAGAAAAAAGGAACATTTTAAAAGGAAAGTATTTGTTTTTAAGAAGAAGTCTAGTGTTCAAGATTTGCTGCCACATGAATCTGTTTAAAAATTAATATTCAAATTATTGAATTTCACATTAAAAATCCTAACTGATTAATTTTGAATGTACTGCTGTTCAGGAAAGAAAAAAATGTATACTAAAAGTAACACCAGCATTGCTACAACAGCACATACTTTTTTTCAATATTTCTACTGGTTACCTAATGTAATAATGCTAGTTGAACTGGCAAATGTTTTTCCAACCCCTCGAAAATATTTGCCTGGGCTGGGATTTGAACTTGAGCTCTTGCTCGCACCCATCATACTGCCAGCTCTGTTTAGTTATACCAATGCTCCCAACTCATCAGAAAGAAAGTTGAACTGTTGCAATTTTCAAATTTTCTTTGGGATTATTGAAAATTGAACTTGTGCTGTTTTTAAAAGTGCGCTGTGATACCTCCCAACTAGACCCCTTCTTTCAGGATCTCCAGTGGCCGCTGGTGGGTTGCAATTTGGGAGGGATGGCATGTATATGCAAACTATCACGTATATTATCTCTCTTTGAATAATTTCTTGAATGTGGAAAACTATAGCATGTAGTGTACAACTGATTTGCAAGCTTTGGGATTTTAAGACAACTTTTATGTTGATTACAGAAGATGCAATTGTGCTCACATTAAAATAAAAGATTCTTTTAAAAAATATTCCTAGCAAACAAACAGTATTTTTTTAAATAAGATGAAAAGGTTGGTATTCTTAACTTGGTTAATAGACACAAATTCTGCCAAACAAATTCCTAATAGCAAATCCTCATGCGCCTCCACCCAACTCTCAATACCCCCTCTCTTCCTCAAGTTTCTATTGCATTCTCAAAACCTTTATCTTTTGCTTAAGCTGGAACATAAAACTAAATTTATCCTCAAAAATTGCACTAGTGGCATGTACAAATTACAAGAATCTATTTATTGCAAGTTTAATACTTCCAGCAAGGCTGTTTTTTCTGGGGAGGGTAGTGCCCTTCAGCCCTTTAGGAGCAGCTGCCACTGAGGACCAGTCCTTTTTGTAATTTATTTTTGGAATTGAATAATTATTGTATAGGACCAATGTATTTTTACTTCTAGAATTATGATCTTCCATCTCTCTTCCTGACCAGTGATTGCAATATTGTTATAATGTAACATCATTGTCTCTTTAAAAAGTGAACACTTTTAAGGGACACTTAAAAGTGTCCCTTAAAAGTGAAAACTTCACACTTAAATGGGTTTGATGATAAGCAACAATGACTGCGAAAAGGTGGCCAAGTTAAATAAATTTTTAATAATTTTAAATAATATGAGAAAGTAGGTGCTATTGAGCATCACTTTTTTTTTTAAAAAACAAATGTATGGTTATATGATAATTAATGGTTTTTATACTGTTTAACTGACCCTTCCAGGCTCTTGAAAGTAAACACACAGTTGTCATATATGAAGTCATGTTGAGTATACAACGATTGGTGAATAAATATGGTTTGGAATTGTATGATCCTGCTTGGGATATTGTATTGAATATCATAGAAGCCATTATATCACATATTGGTAAGTTTCATATCACATATTGACTATAATATTGCTATTTTTTAAGATATATTCCTATTTATTGTTGTGTAATAATAGTTTGTGTAATAGATTTTTAATTCCTCTTTCATTGAACTTAAAATACAAGTACATATATGTACATAAAAATGTTTAGTTTTTGTTTTTTCAATTGTGAGAAGTACTCAGTTTTAATTCTTAGTTATTCAGAATTTATATTAATGATAGAAAATGATTCTTGGCAATACTCCTAGGATACTACAAATCCTTGATGTGCATTGCAGTGACAGAAAATCATTGCTGTTACATCTCTCAGAACTTAAGTTGAAGTCCTCACTATCCGACATGTGTGCAAGAATAAAATTTTTCATGAAGGAGAACATGAAGTTCTCCTTTGTTCTATAATTTAAATGACACAATTCATTAAAACAAAAAAACACAATTTATTGGTATGTTGTTCTGCCTGGGGATGTCTTTAATGGAGTTCAGTATTTAACTTATTAATGTTACTATTCTCACTCATCAATTTGGAGCATAAATACTCTTGCATTCCAAATTACTCAAATTGCAAACATTTGTTGAATTAATAACTTACACAAGTTACTAATTCAACAAATATGATGCTTTCCATGTTCTTTTGCAGAACTGTTAGCTTATCGAAATCAAGACAAGTAGGACAACAACTTTTAAATTTTCTTCCTCACATGTAGCCACCATGGAATTTTCAGAACATAGCAAACACTTTCATTATTCAATTAAGTGTAAAAAGAATAATTCACTATTAATTATAAACATTAATTAATATGAAAATATTTAATAGAACTAGGAGGCATAGCTTTGCTTTTGTCAGTTACAAGTTTTGTTAAGAGGGAGCAAATGACTCTGTAAGCAGCTCACAATTTAGCAACAATATGAATGGCAATAAATGTACCAAGTGGTGTGCAGTAGAAAAAACAAACAAACTACACAAAATGGTTTTCTCAAAAGTATCACACACACTGCTGAAGAACAACTAATAAATTACTCATGTTCAACAGTACAAAAAATTAAATTTATGAACAAAAGCAGCCGCTGTGAATTCTCTAGTGATGTGGTAAGGGATGTACAGATGGACCCTGCAACACTCACTGAATATAAGAATTTAGTGAGTACATGCAGGCAGAAAAAACAATCAAATACTATTAGCATTTTCAGTCAAAATCAAAACTTTCTTGGTTTTTGGATTTTTTCATAAGACCTGATTATCTTAACTATAGATAACTCTCAGTTGACTAGAGGCTGCTTAGTTTTCATTCAATTTCTGTGAGCATTGGAAATTAGTAATATAGATGTTTGATTTCAAGAAATAATCTATCTCCAAATTGGATTGGATAATTAAAATTTGTGCAACTTAAAGTAAAACAATGTTCGGTATGCCCATTAAGTTCATCCTAGAGGACATAAGATATTGATGTACTTAATTGTCAGTGGTAATTCTAATGATATTTATGACTCTGATACTGACCAGAGTCGAAATTCAAAGTTTTCTTCAAATATTTTTATTCTTAATAATTGCCAATGAATATTAAAATGTTTTCTTGATATTTATGTGCATTTTTGCTAAAAGCATAATTTGGGTGGTCCATTTAATGCATATTGCCACTTGATTTTCAGTTAACTTGAAATTTTGTTGAATGACTTTTCAGAAACCCCTCCTCACAACAGCTCAGTGACTCTTGTGGCAAGTCATCTCCACGATACCTTGTGTACAATAGAACAATTAATTGAATTGGGGCAATTTAATGGTTCAGTGCGTCGTGTTTTTGAATTAATAGAACGTTGCTCTCCTGTGAGGCCTGTAAGTAACCTGTTTCTGTTTGTATTACATAAAATATAGATATGATGTTCTCAATTTTACCTTGTAAAAGTTGCCAACACCATTGCCAGTGATGCTAGCCAAATTTGTTTCCTAGGCTCTGTGAAGCCACAGAGGTTAAATGAATTTGAGACTCGCAGGTTTCTGGTTAGGTCACTGGCTAGGAACCCTGGGTCTAACAGCACTGAGCCCCTGGCCGAAGGGGTGAAAGGCACTCACTGACTGTAATGTGACAATACTTGACAAAGATAATAACAGAGGATTACTCCATGGCAAATGCTCAAAGCCCAACTAGGGTTCAAAAGATGTATTGCATCAACAATAATGCAACAATTTTTTTTTTTTTTTTAATAAAAAAACAAACACTTGTTACTTCTTTTATTCATTCAACTATTTATATTTAAAGAAAGTGGATAGGGATTCTGGAACTCAAGAAAATGTAGGCATATTTTCTGTTTGGTTGTTTGTCTTTCTTTTTTACGATAAATAAATACCTTATGTCAGCATGATAAAACATTCAAATAACAATAAAAATGGCAGAAGTTCATTCAAGTTTCTGGTGTGTTTACAACTTCTTTCATAAATTTCATTGGTGCAGAGACTGAAATAAGTTATTTTAAAAATCATTTGTTTTTTGGTAGAAAGAGGGTACACTTAAATTAAAATTGTAAATTGAATTATTGTTAGATTGTTTATTTTTTGACAAACATGGGGCTTCATATAAAGATTAAAAGTGAATGAAACAGTGTTATAACATTAGTTTTATACTGTAGTTACATATACAACTATTTTGGGGTTGATAAAGAGAGACAAGATAAGTTTTCTCTGTTTAGAAATGTAAAAATATGTGTGATAATTGTTAACTTTTTAAATGAAGAATGACAGTCACTTTGGAATGAACACTCACAGAGAATGTTAATATGTTGATCAAGGCTGAGACAGGTGACTTTTACAAAGCAATAATTTGTTGTGTTTATCAGGTCAAATTTGCTATGCTTAAGAAATCTACAACAGTTGAAAGGGAAATCCCTTTTAGTATCTTTTTTTAATTTTTATTTATTTACGTCAAAAACAGTTAAAAACTGTGTATGACGTGCTATGGGAAGAAGTTTATTTGAAGTTACATTTATATTCAGAAGCAAAACAAGGGGCCATCTCAGCATTTGCTCGAGGATCAAGGAAACTGGACAAAAACCTGATCGAGATGGGGATCATTGACCCAGAAGCTGGAGTACAATTCTTGTTACAGGTTCTTTACAATGATACAATCCAAATGATATATAATACATTAAATGTCATTTTAAAAATTAATATTACTTTCCTTTTGGATGCTCAGCATAGTCTCTAATTGTATTGAAACAGTTGTGCAACAGAAAATATTTTACTTGGGACTTAAATTTTTGTATCGAATTTAATCGTTTAATGTCATCTGGCAAGGTGTTTTAAAATAATGTACATGTATTATATGTGAATTTTTTGTAGTGAGCTGTTGACACTGTTACCTGATGAATGTGATTACTACGTCGAGTGTTGTAGTTATAGACAATAGCATTTTCTAAAAATATATTCCCGCCCTTAAGTAAGTCATTTTTGACAAAAACCACTGATTCATATATTAAGGGACAAAGTAATGGTAAAATCCCTAGATTAATAAAGAGAGGCTTACAAGAATGAATAACATGGGTGGGATTTGCTTATTATTTGTACAATTAGTTCTTGTAATCTAAAAGTCTGGGAGCTGTAAGATGTATTTCCCCAGATTGTTATGTCATATCTCAAGCAGGAATGAACATTTGCGAAATATACACAACAAACAGTGTGTAGGCTGACTGAATTTGAAAGAATTCTGAAAGCATCGCATAAAGAACTTAATTTAGTGTTCAATTCATTTAACTGGACGTTCCATTTAAGGTTGGACTGAATTGAAAGACCTAAAAATTTTGTTACCTTAACATCAGTCAATGGCACGCCGTTCATTTTCAGTTATTCTCTTGCCATCATCTCTATGCAGTTTTTTGCCTTTGTAACTAATGGAATGTCTCTACACTGAGGAAAATTCTTATTTGAAGGAATCAGATTCCTGTATCCAGCATATTGTCAGTTGTGGAAAATGGCTCAAATAGCTGAAACATCATGGACATTATTGCACACCCGATTCATTTAATCAGGAATAAGTTAATCAAATGTTTTCAGGTTTTTGTCTATTGTTCTAATTCCAACTATACTCACATTATTGGTAGTTTTAGCTTTTTTCCTATTATTAGTGTAGTGACGTAGAGCCCAAAGAGCCCAAAATTTACCTCATATACTTCTATTAAAAAAGTACAACAATTATAATTATTATCTAAATGTTTTTCAGGAAAGCTCTGTTCTGCGCTTGGTAAGTTATGTAGCAGGATCCATTGTCCCTACACGTTTGGATTGGCTTAACAAGTTGAATTCTCTCTTGGAACGTTATTACAAGCAAGAGCAAAGAACCAATATCAGAGTGAAAGTCTTAGATGTGCTCTCTAATGTGATCCATGTAAATAGGTAATTGTGTTGAGACCTGCATATTTTATAAATTAAATTGTGCAAGAAGCAAAAATATTTTCCTTTTTATTTCCAGATCTGTGTATGAAGATGAATTAATTGAACGATTTGTTGTTCCTTACTTGCAACATGTTGATGGTGATTCTGATATAATAGTTAGAAATGCAGCTGCTCAGCTTTTGGTGGATTTATGCTTGGAATGTGAGAATAAGAGATGTCTGGAGCTAATGGACATTTTGGAAAAGGTACTGGTCATCTTTTGATTCTTCACTATTGTGTGGTTTTAAAATGTTACGTTTATGGTAGATAAAATAATTGGCATGGCAAAATTTGAACATCAAATTTTTAAATTGGTTACTTGTATTTTGAAAGGTCTTCGCTTACAAGAAGATATAAAAATAGATGTTTGCTGATTCTTAAAAATATTTTGATAGATCCTATTTGTAGAGAAAGTGTCCAAGTGTCCTCTTCAGAAATTGGAGTTTTTGTATTGTTGTGTGTTATTTCAAACAAAAAATTGTATTTACAAATATGTATTGCGTTCATGCCGCAAAGCGGACAATTTTCTAAATGGACAAAACATTGGCTGATAAAATTAAATAACCCATAATATAAGTTCTTCCAAGTTTCAGTTTTTAATTGAATGATTTGGCTTCACAAGGTAATTCATTATTCTTTCAATTATTATCAGGAACTCTAGGTTTCTATTAGAAAATTTATCGTTTCATGTTACTTATGTAATATGTAAAACGGATCAGTACATATTGCAATTACAAGTGTGTATTAGTACACATTACATTTAGAAGTGTGTCAATTTAACAAAACCTTTCCATAATGAATTTTTTGTTTTTAAGATTTGTGTTGTATTATTCTATATTGGATGAGAAGAAGTTAACAAAAAAATGAAGTTTTTATCATATTGGAATAATGTAAATGAAGGTAATTTTTTGGATGTTGTAATGATGGACAAATGTTTTATTTTTCAGATACTGAATCGTCCATTTGATCAGTTTGCCAATGATTCTATGCCTGTAATGAACGAGACTGATGTTATAGATGTAAAGACTGTAGTAATAGGACTGATTAAAATTTTCACTATCAAATTGTATCAATTGCCCTCTTCTCATGCTATAAAAGCATATCGATTGCTGATCAATCATCTAGATGTTCATTATTACAAGCCTGTTGTTTTGGAGAACACAAGTAATATTAGATATAGGGTAATTATTTTTGCTCTTTAAACATTATATGATAAATAATTATGGGTGTATGTATCTCTGAATGTTGAGATAATGGTTCTACTTCTTTCCATTCAGGTATTTGAGTGCTTTCTGCAACTAAGAGCAGATTCGCTTTATCACTTGGGCCTTCCTGATCAAGATACCAAGGAGTTGCGATTTAGCCCTTACATTGCAGCAGATCGAAAGCAGGGTGACAAAACTGGAGGGACTGCGTCTCCTCCGCCCATGAGTCCCGCTCCTACTCCCTATCCACCTTGCACAGTTACGTACATGTCTTTAACACATGCTTGCAAGGCCGTGATAAGTTGTCTCAAACAAGAAAAAGGTTTGTTTAAACCTTTCAGTGGCACAGATATGCTGAATAATAAATCATTGTTTAACTGATTTCTATTGTATTGTAGACTGGAAAGTTCTTCACTTGATTCTTCATGAAGTTCCTTATGTCATGCAAAATAAAGCTTTAATATTGTCCAAACATGGAAATGATGTTGATTTACTAGCCAGTGCATTAATGGCAATGGTAGGTTGAAATATTTTCTGAGTTTGATTTAATAAATAATTCATGAAAATTAACACTTTAATATGAATTATAAATTAAATAATTTTTTTAATGTGTTTTAATAGGTCAGTGACAAGTCTTTGAGCCTCCCTGACAATCTTCGCAACACTCCCTTGAAATTCACTCGCTCTGAATTTCATGGGTATGTCTTCCCTGTACTGACTTCTCTGGCATCATACCATGCTCATTTGGAACCAAATCTTCAGCAGCGACTTATAAAGTGCTTGGAGTTTGGCTTAGTGTCACGCTGTGCTCGACAGTGTATAACAGCACTCACAACTTGTACTTTAGAAATGCGAGATGTCATGTATAAGTTGTTGCCTGGGACATTATTGAATTTGTCTAAAATTTCAGCAACAGTGCATATTGCAATACCTATTTTGGAATTTTTGTCAAGTTAGTATTGAATTTATGTAAAGAATAAATTTACCAAATTTTACCACATACAAACAGAACATTTGTTCTGACTGAGAAGTGTAATAATATTTTTTGTTGTTTTGTTTCTTCTAGCACTTACTAGATTACCTAAAGTATTTGCCAGTTTTGTTGGCGATCAGTATATGGCTGTCTTTGCTATTGCTCTTCCCTACACAAATCCTTTCAAATATAACCACTATACAGTATCTCTTGCACATCATGTAATAGCAGTGTGGTTTCTTAAATGTCGTGCACCATTTCGCAGAGACTTTGTTAAATTCATTACTACTGTAAGTATGTTTCATAATAATCAATTTAAAGTTTGCATGGAATAATATTTCTCTTACACAAAGTCTTAATTCAAGGGCCTGAAAGCCAATGTGATATTACCATTTGAAGAAGGTCAGTTGATGAAATCAGAATTGATAAATGAAGACTCATCCAATCGGAAACGAAGTTCAAGTTTAACGGAACAAGGAAGTAGACGCAATTTGAGAGCACTTGCTGCTTCAAATCGGGTTGAGGGCCATCATGTAGATATGAAACCACCTATTGATGAAGCTTTAATGAACTTTCATATTGAACTGACAGAAACATGTATCGACTTAATGGCTCGATACACCTTTGCCACTTGTTCTGCTCTTCCAAAAAGGTATGCGTTAAAAAAATTGTCATAAGTTCAGGTTTTTTGAAAGGAAAATGTTGATCTTAGTTGAAGAAGGATTTGGAATTTAGTTTTGTGTAAGTCAGTTATGGTTTTTTAATCTGGCAAATTCCCCCTGGTTTTTTAATCTGGAAGTTTGGAAGTTAAAGCTCATAATTGTGAGGCTAATTAATTAATTCTAGACATTTTTTCTTTGAGAGATCTTTGAAAAAATATTTTTTTTAAATCAGTTTCCTGGAAAATTTTATAATATTTAATTTAATTAATTATGAAAAGTGTAAATTTATTTATAGGTTTCCAAATGCAGATTTTCTATTAAATGGTGGGCAGTCAATGACATGGTTGGTAGGCAACAGACTCATAACTGTCACTACAAGTGGATGTAGCCAGAAAGCTTTGAAGAATGGAGTTTGTGACAAGTGTTGGATGCTATGTCGAACTGAGAAAGGTATGAAAATGTAGTTTTTAAAATCCGTTGCTACTGGTTCAAATAAAGGGAACAAATATATAGCTTGTGGCTTTCTTTTTAGCAAAGAATCATTGTGATATTGAATGTTTTAACACAGACAAGTACCTAGGAAGAGTGTTCCAAAACCTTTTACTTCAGGATCTTTATTAGTCATTATTAAGTCCTGAATGTTTATACACTAAAGATTCATAAAGCATGCATGCAGGAGAGCATTAAAAATGTGGGAGATAGACAATTAAAATAAAATTACATGCTATCATGCAATGAATTATATACATTTCATGTATGTTTGCAAAATGTTTTTGAAATAGAGCAAATTTTGTTTTTATTTTAAAAGAATTATTAATAGTGTTTGTTTAGAAATTCATAATATGTATATTTGAGATTTTTATTGTCATTGTCTTAGCAGATTTAAATAGTATTGTAATTTTTTCATAGGTAACATATCTTATCTTAAAATATGCCAAAATGTGACTAGTTTTGGAACACTTGTGAAATGTTTTTGGGAATCTTATCTGTTTTGACTGTGTTGATCTCATTTTTGTCTCAAAAATCCTCGTAAGTGGTTGGAAAAATACTAGAACAGAAACACTTCTTTGAAAATGTCAAATACGTCAATCAGTGGCATAGTAACTAAGAGAAATTCAGTGAAACTAATATAAGAATGTTTTGCTTACTAAACACTTGTAAAATGTATGCTTAGAGAATTCTCTTCTTTTAAATAAGTTTCTAAAGTTCCTCCTGTTCTTTGTAGAACCTAGCACACCAGATGGAACATCAAACCAAGATGTGCCGGCTGTCCGTGCCAAATCAGCTGTTCAGCGTAGTAACAGTAATGATGTAAATAATTTTTTATATTTTCTTTCTGAATGTAAAGTGTTATTTTATGAACAATGAACAATTTATTACAGAAATTATTTAAAGAAATGTGATGATTAACTTAAGCTCTAAGCAACTCACATAGTACAGAATTTCTCAGTGAATCATGATTGACCCAGCAGTTGTTTTGAAAAACAGTATCTTTTTCAACAGATGTTTCATTACAACAATTTTTCTCTGAAGTATATTTTTTTATTAATAATATAGAATGGAGAAAAGTTATTTATTTTTCTTTGCAGATGGCACCATCAAAGGAAGAAGCAAGTATTACATCACGCCTCTCTCGTCAAATGTCCGTTGATGTGTCAGGATCTCGAGCGTCTTCCCAGGCTCATAGTAGCAGTGCAACTGCAACTAGCTCTCCTGTGGACGAGTCTGGCAAACGAGGATTTGGTGTTCAAGATCCTCATGAACCTGAGCCTTCAAAACTTGATCAACTACTGTTTGGTTAGTACAGAATCCATTTATCTGAACCTCATTTCAAATAATCTTATTTCAATACAGGGGATCAGAAAAGCTTAAATAGTGTTCTTACAGAATGTCACAGAATATTAGGATAACAAGTTAACTGGATTGTAAAAATGAGACCAAAACCGAATTTAGAATATTTTTTTTCTGAGTGGAATTTGAAAGTGTTTTATCACTAATAGTAAAACAGCTTTTTTGTTAATTGCCCAGATTACTGGTTCACTAGAATACTTCGTTTTACTTTCTCAGTGTACTGCATATGCAATAAAGAGAAAGTTTTGTAATGCTCAGTCAAAATTCAGCAGTTTTCAGCAGAAAAAATTGTGGGACTTTGATATCAAAATATTGTGTACATCTTGTTCCCATATGTATGTAGTAAATTACTGCTTCTTACACGTTGTATAATTAGAATCCATGTTTTGCGAGTCCTTGATACTGAAACATCATTTGATGGCAAAAGTCAGTCCATTTGTCCGTGAATGGTCAATGCCAGCACCTAAACTGACCGTTTAGTCAGTTTCCTCCAAAATTGATATTCCCTGATTGATCCAAATGAACTCAAGGTCCTGCGAATCTGAAATGAATATTTTAAAATTGATATAATGATATACTTGAAGCTTCAATAACATTTTCCAAATGATCTTAAAAATGACTCCGAATTTTGTGATTTAAATTTTGCCTTCAGAACGTATAAAGGTTGCTTAAAAAATTGCACAGCTCTCATTTTAGTTGATGAGAGAGGTTTAGTTTAGAGGTTTAGGTGTGGAAATTGTATCTCAATTTGTGGTCAAATATCACTCTCTGATCTTGAATTTGGGAAACTGCTTCCAACTTACCATCCCCTGCCATCATTACTTTTATAATTAAAATTAAATACAATTGGATTTCTCTATTTTGAATAAGATCTTAGATTTACATTTTCCAACATTCAGTTTTAGTCTCTTCAACTGACACCACCTCGTCAAAGAATCGAGTTCAGATTGTAGATCAATAGTCTTCTATGTTATTTTTTGGAATTAGGGAGCGCTTTTTTAAGACTGTTGACAAAAATTATAAAAAGCAACAGCCCTATGTGGGATGCCTGAGGACCAGGTAATGTAAATGTTTCTTGATATAAACCATTTATAATTGATGTTTTGTATTTTTCCTGTTAAATAGCTATGAAACCAATTGAAGAGGGAACTAAGGATTCCAAATTTTTTTCCAAGCTGTGTAATAAGAAACAATGATTTACAATATCAAAAGTTTTTCAAAAATCAGTATAAAAGACATTACCTGTTTAGACATTTCAAAATTTTCCAGTAGATAATGATGGAATGCCATTAAGTTAGTAACAAGTAATCTAGTGGGTGGGTGGGTGCGGGCGCGCGTTTTTCTCATATGTAACAGAAGGAAAAAAGTGGTACCGGCCCAATTTTTGGTAAACTTTCTGTATTTATGAAAATTGCAAAAAATTAACATCACAAAAGTACAATATTGATCTCAAGAGTTCAAAAAAATATTAAAACTATTTCCCCCCCTGTGTTTTGTGTTTTCAAAAATTAAATTTTATTTAAAGTTAAAAATTAAATTATCTCAAAGTGAAAAAAGTCACTTAGTCTCATTTTTCTCTGAACCCTTATATTAACCTTAGTGTTACCAATGTTATTAAAATTTATTAATTTTATTCAGGGATTTAATTATTTTCATTCCTCTTAAACGGAACATTGGTATTAAAAGAAGTATATGTGTTTCAGGAATCAAGGAGCCAGAAAAAAATGAACGAGAATATTGTGCTTGTTGGTGTCAAGGGTGGGCTGAAATTCACGTGCGCAGACCTACAGGTGTGTGTTTATTCTAAATATTCTATTCAATGTAATGTTTTAATTACCTTAAATTTGCTTCTGTGACTTAGTTTTTGTCTCATATTTTGTAAAATGTTTTCCTTTATTTCATGTTTTTTTGTTTTTTTTTAATGTGTCTGTTTAATAGGTAAGTAAATTTGTTTCCTTCAATTATTATAGATACTGTTGTTGTTTGTTTGTTGTTTTATATTATTATTCATTTTTACTTGTGAAGAGAAATGGAAAAAAGTTATGTATTTGCTTATAAAAGTAATATTTAAAAATAACTTAGTAGAGGAATTTGTGTTCTCAGATTGTTAAAGTTTTGCACATTATTTTTTTTCTTGTAGGTGATATGTCCTGGATTATGCGGATTCAAAATCCAAATCAACTTCATAGTTCCTCTTCAGACTTTCCTCTGGAAGATATTACTACTCTCTTCATGCCAAACGTAAACAGCAAAAATGATGAACAGTTCAGAAATCTGGTGCCAGAACACAAACGAATAAACAGCGAAAATCTAGCTGAAAGTGATTATGACGTATGTTTCTAATGTAAAGAATTATTAAGAATGAATTTTAAATAATGATTTAAAATAGAAAATTAAGTAGCTTTCATTCTAGAGTTATCTACAGTAGCTGTTTGAAAGAATATGTTGTTGGTATTAAATTAAGACTGAACAAAACAAAAGTGGTTTTTATTGTAAGATGGACATCTAACGAACACATTGTTGAAACACAATAAATACTTTGAACTTAATTATTTACCACCAAAAAAAGTTTCTCTAAAAGTAATTAAATTTCTGAAAATAATTGAGATATTGAAATCTAACTTTTATTTCAATGAAACCAAAGAGCCTTTGACTTATAAAGGATATTCTTATTTGTTTAAAGGTGGCTCCAAACATTTGATATTTGGCGAGGAGCAAGTGATTGCTTCCCATATCCGGAGTAGTGTGGATGGGTTGCTTGCTATGTGTCGGACGACAAGCTTTCAGTGCTCGCTCTATCCACCGTGTGTCAGTCTTTTACACTCGGCAAAGGAAGTGAACATTCACTGATCGGGATTGGGCAAGCGGTATCTCACTACTCAGCAGATGACAAATGTGCGGAGCTGCCTTAATGGTTATGTGAAGTAAAATATGTTCAGCATTCTTAATTTAAAGTTGACTATTATATTTTTTGACACTGAGTTCAGTTTTCTCAAATGACTTTACCAATTACATCTTTGTTGAGGCTGTTATGACCCCATACATAAAAGTACTTAGGAATAATTCTGTTTTTAAGTAGCAGATAATCGATTTAAATGTTCCATTATTGTGAGGATTGAACTAGTCTGTTCATTAAGATAAGAGTGTATATATGAATTGTTTGCATTAAGATTATTTGTTATGTTATGGAATATTTTATTAGCATTCTCTAATTCTTGGCAAGAAATGGGTTTCTTATATAATACAATTCTAGAAATTCTTCAAATGATTTGGTTCCCTTCTGAATTATTTAGTAATTTTGAAACATTTGTTTGATTCAGGCAATCATGGACAGGCATTTTGAAACTGAGGGAGGCAGCTTAGTGACTCAATCGCTGGGGCCATCAGCAACGTCAGGTCCCATAGAAATTCCTGGCACACCAGTGAAACACATTTCATCAAGACGTGATTCACAAGAAAACACTGATATAGAACTTAGTTATGAAGAAGGAGATGATGTTCCTGATGCTGAAGGTAAAGATCAAGTAATCCTACTGTTCTAAAACAAATTGTGTTTTGATGAAGCCCTGAATATTTAACCACCAACTGTTTTCATGGTACAGAATGTGAATAAAAAATTAAAGTTGAAACTTCCATTCTTGTTTTGTATTGATCTTCAATGTGACATTTGGAATATTTAACATATTTCGTAATATATGTATGATTTTTTTAATGTAAATGGAACAAAATTTTACATCTTAAAATACATTTCTTTTACCCAGTAGAATATGGCTACCATTGGAATTGGCAAAGTTTCATGTTGTCTAATAATTTCCAAATTTAATTTACTGATGTGGTAACAATGTTAAGGTGTAGGCAGAGCACGCAATCCAGTTCGTCGATCCAACTCTAGCCCTGAAATGAGTGCCAATTGGAAAAATGCTTTCATGAATCGCGAAAAGGACAAGGAAGGAAAGCAAGATAGGGAAAAGGTTGCTGATCTTGAAAGTAGCTCTGAAACTGAAGGAGACAAAAAGCCTTCAAAACAAACTTTCAATAAAGATTCTAGGTAATTAAAACAATTTAATGCCTTTTTCATCACTTTTAAATCAAAATGATTTTCAATAATTTGTGTGCTTTGTTTACTGTTGCAGAGTCAGCTGTGAAGCCATCCCTGAAGAGATGGGAGGTGTGGGGGCCACCCCTCCTTCCAGTGAGCCTGTGAGTGAGCATCTGTCATGCCATTCGTACCCAGGATCAACATCTGGCCAGGGGCAGCCATCTCCATCATCTGCAAGGACCGTTCCAGCATCTCCAACTTCACTGGTAAGTTAACTTCGCAAATTATTCTTTCCAAGTTTCCTTTGGGGTGTCTGGTTTGTGCTAGGCAGTGGTGGAGTATATGTATATGTAAATAAATACATCCGGGCAGCAGAAAATCTTTGCTTGTCATATTTCTAATTGTATAATAAATTCCACTTAAAACAAATATTTTATAATTGAACAGTATTTAAAGTTTTATAATATTTTATTACAATTAGAATATTTGCAAAATGTGAAGACTATTTAATAACTTGTTCCTATTATTGGATATAAAACCTATTATACGAGGGTTGCCTTTTATATTTCAGGATTAGAGAACAAAAACAAATATTAATCATCGAAAATCACTTTATTTGTTTTTCAAAATATTCCCCATGAAGATCTATACACTTTTGCATGCGTTTGAACTAATGGTCGAAGCACTTTTGCTACTTTGAGGTATCTCCAAATCATGCATTCTGAATGCAGCAACCGCTTCTTCAGGTGTTGAAAAATGTTGACCTCTCAGTTTATTTTTTACATACAGGAATAAAAAGAAGTCATTTGGTGCCAAGTCAGGACTATACGGCAGATGACTCATCAAATCAATGTTTTGGGTGCTCAAAAATGCAGTTGTTTGAGCCGAAGTGTGAGAGCTCGCATTGTCGTGGTGAAGAGTGATCCGTCTTCAGCGGTTGGTTTTCCTGATTTCTTGGAAGACAGCTGACAAACAAATCGTTGTGTACCACTCAGAATTGACTGTTCTGCGTTGTTCTAGTGGTATGGTTGCAACATGTCCAGTTTTTCTGAAAAAAACCGACCATCTGTATGGAAGTGCTTCGTGCGTGAACAACTTTTGTTGGATTTTGCTCATCTTAAAACACCCATACAGTCGACTGCTGTTTACTTGCGAGCTCATACGTGTAAATCCATGATTCATCACCTGTCACGATGTCATAGACGTGTTTTGAAGCACCGCGATCGTATTTTTTGAGCATTTCTTTTGGCCAATCGACACAAGCCTTTTTTTGAGAGATTGACAAATTGTGTGGGATCCAACGTGAACAAAATTTTTTGGCAGTCAAATGTTAATGCAATATTGAAAGTATCACATGCAATATCAGTTCACGCACAGCATCAATGGTTTTTGGAACAACAACTGATTTTAGACGACCTTCATGAAATTCGTTTTGGAGTGAACTACGACCACGATTGAATTCACCATACCATCGATAAACACTGGTCCTTGATGGAGCTTCATCGTTAAAAATTGAATTAAGTTCATCCATGCACTGTTGCTGAGTTAATCCATGTCGAAAGATTTAAAAAATAATCGCACAAAAATGTTCACAATTTAATTCCATTTTTGGGCCAAGATGAATCTTTTAAGTTACTGTAAACAACACAAATAGCGCTCGTATGTCAAAATGTTCTGAGTACATATAACCTCAAAACATCCAACTTTACGATAGAGCTGTCAGTTGCCAGATTGCAACACCAGGTTTGCCAAACCCCGAAACATAAAAGGCAACCTTCGTATTTATATATTGGAACTGTGCAAAATGTTCAAAAACTTATTTTATATTATTGGGGAAAATGCTTCAGGTTTCTCCGCCATCAAGTATAATTTCATCTGTCAGAAGTACACCCACTCCACAAACTCCACCAAGCAGTGTGTCTGCACGACCCCCTCAGTCACCATCTTCACATGCTCGTGGTGCTGCTTCTGACTTGATGAAAACTGCTCGAGGTAAAATGAGACTTGAGATACACAAGATAAAGTTCTGTGAGCCTTGGCACTGTTGGAATGAAGCTCCATTCTGCACATTCCCACATGAAGCTTTGTCAAGCCATTTCATTCTGTTCATTCAGGAAACTAAAGCACTCTGAATTTAATTCATAAAGCGAGTATGTGAAAGCCAATTATGAACAAATATAATTTAATCAAAGGTACCCTTTGATTATGAATTGCTGTGATATCATGCTACCATTGACGATGATGAATTTTTTCTTTTCTCCATTTGAGAAGATTAACGATTAAATTCTTGTCTAAAGAAACCAAAAGTGTTGGAGCAATAGAGTGAGATTTAGTTATCCGTAAGAATGAAAATGGATCCAAGTTTCTAATGAATTTTATCTGTGTAACTCATTTTATTTGCAACACTTATCAAAAATAATATTTTTTGTACAGTGAGAATTCAGGTGGGTGTTAAATGCACCAATGTAATATTTTTATTGCATTTGTTCTTTTCATTTTTGTGAAAACAATTGGGATCACTTTAAAGCAGATTGATTTTGAGGAAATGCTAAAAATACTAAAACTCACTCACTCATAAATCTGTAATGACAAAACAGAGATAAACCTCAGAAAATGTAATAGAAGGTCCGTAAAGGTCTCCTTTTATGTATTACAAACTAAGAAAAGTAATTAGGAGCATAAGAATCAGGTTTTAAGGATCTAAGACATGCAGTTTCCAAGTTACATACAAACTCTGTCAAATAATGTATATTGAAGATTGCATACACCTCTGCTGCTTTCGTCCTAACATAATCTTGAAAATTCTACATTTTTGTTTTAAATCTCTTTGATTCATCCCTGGCAGTGGGTGGTACGAGAATTCCCCATCCATTTAGAAGCTTATGTTGTTGTTTGTCAATGGTATCTTATAATATAAGCAATAACATCATCTTTTGTAGTGTATTATATATAGAAGATATTATTATATCAAGAAATATTCATTTCTGTCTTTTTGTTAAATTTTGTGCAATGTTCCACTCACGTAAATTATGAGAACATGCAAATTTGTGTGAGAATGTTAAAATAATATGCATATGTGAACTTTTACGCTTACAGAACTCAAGTCTCCTCCAGATGCACATCAACCACTAACAGTTGATACGACCGGCAAAAGTTCTACACGGCAGCAGACAACTCCCCAGATGTCTTCAGGGAATGAGAAAGTGAGTAATGTGGATTGTAATTTGCTGAAACTCATCAAATATTTCCTTAACACTTAAATTCTAAAAATTCTGTTACTGCCTGTTCCACTCGAGAGGTTCATTTTAACATCTTCGTATTTTCTACGTTAAAAGCAATGTTTTGTTGTTTAACCACTTCCTATTATCTTCTTAATGCTTGCAGTCCCGCCTTTTCTTTACTTTCTTGCCTTACTAGTATGTGTAGTAAAGAGAAGGTATTATACTGCGGCAGAAATTGGTGATTTTTTGTCTGAAAAATTTGTATTGTCAGGCCCTGGAATTGAAAAAGGCATGAATTTTGTTTCTGTATGTAGCAAATTTCTTCTTCTAACATGAGTAGTTATAGTCTATGTTTTGTGGGTCCTTGATACTGAAAAATTGTTTGATAGCCAAACTTTTGTCAAATTGTCTTTCCATCTGTGGTTAATGCTCACGCTGTTCTGACGATTTCTCTTCTAACAATTGACAAGTTTGAAAGGGATATTTTGATTTTTGGAGTTACTTTACTCGAAGCATCAGCTCCATTTTCAAAATTTTCTGAAAATGTCTTCAATTTCTTTTATTAAATTTTGTCCTTGGGTAGCCTATAGAATGATTAAAAAATTAACACCAGACTTATTTCCTTTAAAATCTCTGAATTTTCAAAAATTGCGAATTCAAACCTTTTTTGACATCTTCCCACAACTATACTATCGAAGATAGAGATATTTTCCTCAGTGAAATCTGTTGTTCAAAGACAGATCTTAAAATAAGGTTATGTACAATTTTTCAAGAAAAGTAGTCGAATATCCACAATTCTCCAAAAAATATACATAATTTTAAAAAAATAATCACAAATTGCTCCAATTTTTTTTCTTTAAATTTACTCCTCTTGTGCAGCAAAGGACATTAAAAAAGTAATTCTGGTCCCATTTTCAGCTTAAACTCAATATTTTTAAAAATTGCAAAAAGTAAATATTGCAAAAGTACTGTATTGATAGTAGAGGGTTTTGTTAAATGAAATCTATTCTCAAAACCTAGATCTTTAAATAAAAATGAATAGTTTCAGGTAATTTCTGCTTGAAGTTACTGCTATTTATTTTTTTATTTTTTAGCGATGCTATTGATGGTGTAACATGCTTGGCCTATTCACTCAAAAGGCTTAAGTTAAATCTCGGTGCAGAGAAAAAATGTTGCTAATAGTTGTAAATACTTTTGCAGGTTCATGTAATGGTAAATGTTGCACAGCTGTTTCAAAGAAAGTGAGAAAGTACATCTGTTGTTGCACTACTAGTTTATTTTTGTAGTTCTGTATATAAAATAAAGAATTACGTTTCAACATTTTTGCTTTTTTTTAATTACATGGTAAAATAGGTTACATGAATATTCCTCAATTTTTTGAATGGAATTTTTTAAACTGTTAAATTATTTGCTGGTAGGCACTTTTTCTTCACTCTTAGTATTCTGTGTCACCATAAATATAAATCATCTGTGTTTAGACTTCAGACCTCTGCAATTCATATTTTAGAAACCCGCCTACATAACAAATTCAGCTTTCCACAGCATGAATTATTTTACTCTTCCATGTAAGGAGAGGCACAACTGTATCAACAAAGAAACAATTGTGCATCCTAAAATAATAATTTTCTTGGAACTAGAAAATTAAATCAGATGGTGAATGAAATGATAGATTGTAGAATCTCACAGAAAATATCACAATAACAAGAGAATGTCATTTGCAGAATATGCAATATATGATTTAGCCCCAAGCTGCAAACTATCTTGTTGGTGACAAAATCATTCCATTGATGGAGGAGTTCAGTAGCAATTTAATAAGTCTTATGAAACGATAAAGGTACAATCAGAATTTCAGTCTCTTGTGATACTCAAGACAAAATCATATGATATGATACCAATGTTGAAATGACAACTTTGGGTGTTGTATAACAGTACACCAGTAAAACCTCTCTGCGATGGCACCAGTGACTGGTGAGATTGCTAGCACCACAAATCGTGTTGGTAGCATGAACTGTACCTTGTAACAGATGAAAATGTATATTACGCATTCACCACAATCTTAACACATGCTGGAAGTATTGTCCTCTCCATTTATTTCTTAGTGATTTGTTTGCTATGAACATGCTATTTTTAATACGAGCCCCTGAATTGGCTCAGTGTGGAGAGACTTTCCTGGCACACTGAATAATGTATAGTACTTTCTGATTAATTTTTTAATTTTTTCAAGTGGGGAGACATGGTGTTACAGTCAGACCACACACCTTCCACCACTGCAATTAAGGTTCATATACCAGTCAATCCGTGTGGAATTTGTAGTAGACAAAGTGGGTTTGTGGCATATATTTTAAGGGATCTCCCATTTGCTCTGTCTCGTTCCACCATTGCTCCATCGTTATCATGTCTTCTTTATCATTCATTAATTCATTCATTCATTGTTGGTATACTCATTAGGCTTAAGCACTGACATTAATAATAAAGAATATTCTTTCAATTTATTTAGGTAACCAAAGAAGAACAAAATCGGCCTGACCCATCTGCTTTGCCTCCTCTTGCGCTTGGAAAGCAACGGGATCGAGGATACACCATATCTGTGATGTCTCCAGTTAGAAAACCAAGGATAGATTGGTCTGCTGTGCGTAAAGAGAATTCTCCCAGAAGTAAAGATGCGCCACGCTCTGGTATAAGCCCCAGGTACTTAAAATAACATAAAACTTACATTTGTTGAACATGGTAAAATGTGTGAAAGGGTAATGTGTGGTAAAATTGAATTTACTTCAATTTTTAAATTGCAGCTTTGTGTTTCTACAATTGTACCATACTGCTCACTTTGGAAGCAATGTTGAAAAGCCTCTGCTAGTGTCACAAAGTCAAGTGGTTCAGAGGGCAGTAAAAAACTTTGATAGAATACCTCCCTATGAAACACATAAAATTGGCGTGATATATGTAGGGCAAGGTCAAGCAAGCAATGAAACAGAAATTTTGCGTAATCAGTTTGGGTCTATTCGATATGCTGAATTTTTGCAGGTAAGTTGTAAATTTTCACAAATCAAAGGTATATCAGACTAGTTGTAATGTGTTAATTTCATATTAAAGTAATGATTCCATCATTCTTGTCAATGTCCAGAGTAAATGAAATTTAATTTATTGTAAGTTGTGGGATGAACACAAATATTTAGAAAAAAAAAAGTTAATAGATGCTCGATGAGTTTGTTTATTTTAAAGATTGTACTTTTTAATTTTTTTATTCTCTACTCTTTCAGTAAATTTTTTTTCTGTTTTCAGAGGCTGGGAACATTAATCAAACTGAAGGATGCAGACCCTCAAAATATCTTCTTAGGTGGTTTAGATAGGAATGGTAATGATGGAAAATTTGCCTACATTTGGCAGGATGATGTAATGCAGGTAATACAATAAAAACTTTTCTGCATCACACATCTTTAACCATATTATGTACTCTTATCTAGATTTTGCTTGAATGACTCCATGGTATGAAAAGTCTTATTTCAATTAAGTTCTTTTAAGTCTTACATATCTTAAAATGAACTTTGTTAATCCAATCTTGTCCTCATGTCCCCACACAGACAGGAAAACAAACTTTTCTTTACCGTTCTCCCTTACACAGGAACATTGAGACCTTGGTTTACGTTTCTTTTTAGTAGCAGTAGAACAAAGTGACGAATGATGAGGGAGTTCCATGCTTTCCAGTTGCGCCTTTGTTGCACAGTAGTCCTGTTGATCTTAGACATGGTAAATTCAAGTCAAGATTTAGCCCTCTTTATGTTGTCTCTACACATTTATTTACCATCTCTCTCCTTGTCACACCAAAATGGTAACTATGGAGAAAGAGGAAGGCCAAACCAGGACACTTTAGAATTTTTATTTTTGAGTCGTGCAAATCATGCTCTGTACGGTAAATGTGGGGGTCACAGAGAAAGATGATAAGGTATCTGATTATGACCGGAACAACACTTGGCACATTCTGCCTAATGCCTCCAATATTAGCTTTTCAGCAGATATTGGGCAACACGAAACTATATGAGTGAAAAAGAGGGCTGATACCTTTTCAGCAGTCAACCTGATCTTTTTCTAGACAATATAGAAGGAAAACCTGTTAATTTCAGGAGTCAGGTGTAGACAAGGAATTTAGAGAGTGAGCACAAGAGATGAGGTAAGGTAGCTTTGCAGCAAGTCAGATATGTTTTTAGAAGTCTTATCAACGAGCTTCATTACTTTATCTTCATCTCTGCAAAGCCATGATGAAAACTGAAAGCATGAAGTGAAATCTTCTAGTAGAAGAATTGGCACTCCAATACCGTAACTGGCATACACAAAATGAAATGTCTGAAAGCAAATACCTTGCAATCATACACATGTCACCGATCAGGTCCAGACCAGAGGAAAGAGACAATGTCCCCAATATGCAGGTCGTTTTTCATCTGCATGTCGGCATCTACCAGCAGGACAATGCAACATTTCATACAGCTCTCAAGTACGTACGTGGTTTGAAGAGCATGAGGGTAGGTTTTCTGTACTCTCCTGGCTACCAAAGTCCCCCGATTTAAACACAATTGAGAATCTTTGGATCCTTCTCGATCAGGCTGTTGTTTGTGCCATGGAACCGCTATCGAGGAACCTAGCGTGGTTTGTCACGGCTCTGGAGTTGGAATGGCTCCACATCCCTGACAGTACCAACTAGAATCAAAATGACACTGTTCCTGTACATCTTGCAGTGGTCAGTGCTGCTAAAGTGGGTTATTTGGGGATTTTGATGGGTGGTGACTTTAATGTGACTGGACAGTGTAGTATTTTTGTATCATTGTGATTTTTGACATTTATATCATTTTTCTTATTATAAATATTCTTTACAGGTTACATTTCATGTTGCTACTCTAATGCCTAATAAAGAAAATGACCCACTGTGCAATGGCAAAAAATTACACATTGGCAATGATTTTGTCACAATAGTGTATAATGAAAGCGGAGAAGAATATAACATTCAAACAGTCAAGGTTTGTTCTGAGAAGATAATTTGGACACTGTCATTTTAATCCTTGATGATATTTGATATCCAGTTTTCTTTGATCTTGTGTATTGTTAATTTTATTTCTAGGGTCAGTTCAACTATGCATGTGTCGTAGTTCAGCCTTTAGACCACGCCACAAATATTGTAACTGTTAAAACAAGAGACGAATTATCAGACATAATTGGTCATAGTGAGCCGAAAATTATGTCTGATCAAAATGTTGCTGTTTTAGCTCGTCAGTTAGCTCTGCATGCAAATGTAAGTAAATAGTATACAGCTATTTGAATTCAATAATTTGAAACTTGATAATTATCTGCATTGATTTGTTTGTTGTAGCTTGCTTCAATGGTATCTCGTAGTTTAAAAGCTCAAGGGCAAGGACCATATGCGTCAAACTGGTTGGAGCGACTGCGCCAAATTAAAAGGTTACGAAACAAAGTATTGCAAGAGACAGTAACTTCTTCAAGTGACAGCTCAAGCGGTGGTGACCTTCTACCTTCTCCTCCTCTGTCACGTAGAGTTCACATGGATGATTTCACTGAGTACACATAAATAAGAAAATGTTAAAATAGATCTTTTAAAATAATGTGCATTTGTATATAAAATTATTTTGCATGATGTTTTCTTCCACATCAAATTTATTCCTGTTCTTTCTTGAATGTTTAGCAGATTTTCTCTGTGTGTCCTCCTATGTTGTGCTGTTACCAATATAATTTGTAATGTGAGAAGTTTAAATGTGCTTTTTAAGAAAATATTGGAATGTACTACTATTTACTGATCACATTGTTCTGTACCTATGATCCAGCTTTAAGTGTATTTTTGAGATTTATCTATTTTATTATGTACCAGAGTATTCAAATTATTAATGAAAATAATGTAAAGTAAATATAATGCATTGATTTTTTAGGTATAAGTGTGTTGTTACTCTTCTTCCATCTTCTTCCATTCTTCTTGGATTGATTAAAGGGCGATTAGAAAGCATGTATCTTATTTTAGGAAGCAAGGATACAAGTATTGACTTCATACTGGTAAGTGAGATGCCCTAGTATGGATATAGGATTTAAGAGAAATATCCCATCAGTATCCTGCACCAAAAATCCCTCTCACCCTCATAATGCTAAAGCAATTATGTTTGGTTTCATAAAGTTTAATGTGGTCGAAATAATTACAAATAGAAAGTTTTTGTGCAGCATGAAGGATCATAGCATATAGCTGTGAACCCACATTAGAACCACTGCAAGTATGTGAACTCCAAAGTTACAGTAGTCATAGTGGAAAACTCTACTCTGCCAGAATTAGCAGATTGACAAGATAAGCATCATGTAGGCTGGTCCATTTTAATTGAAATTATTTCAATAAATTAATTAATTAACATAAAAAAAATTAATAAACTCGTTGCAAAAGTTATTTCACAAACTTTGTTTGTTGTATGGCCAGATTTATCTTGGAGATGAGCATAGTTCTGGAGAAATCTCAAGACTACCATCTGCGAGTCTTCTCACCAAGGTGTTTTGTAATGCATGTAATGATGTGAGGTATGAGAGCCTGCCATAACCCTTTTTGTCCATTAAAATTCTACTTCTTTTCAGATGGAGAACAATCTCCAGCACCAGCGATGGAAACCGAGCGCTCTGACTCCCAAACTGGTCTGACCGCTACACCTTGGATCAACTCATTATTAATTTTTTGCTACACATCGCGCACACATAGAGGAACATTTTGAAAACACTTATTTCACTTTCTTTTACACAGTAGTTTGAAAAAGAAATTGTAATGCTGCAAGACAAAGTGCTGATTTTTCAACAGAAAACCCGATTTCAGGGCCCTAGTACCAAATAACAAGGATGTTTCTTGCTATTTGTAGTAAAGTAGTGGAACACAGCAGACGTTCTGCCCTTCATCTCCGTCTCTCTCTCCGTCTTTTTCTCGCTCTGCATTGCCAAAATTAATATTTTTCGAAATTTAGCACGTAATGGGGGGGGGGGGGATATTGTACTTGAACACTCGAGGCTCCACTTTGTTTCTCGTCTATCTCAGAAACTATTCATCTAATTGGAGTTTGGTTTGCTTCTTTGAATTTCTCTTAAAGTGTTCTACTAGTATGCAGAATATCAGATGGCAGTGCTGAAATTAATATTTTTCGAAATTTGGCACGTAAGGGGGGTGGTCGTTTTGTACTTGATGACTCGAGGCTCCACATATTCTCCTGTATCTCGGAAACTATTAGTCTGATTGGAGTTTGGTTTGCACCTATGAATTTCTTTTAAAGTGTTATACGTGTATACAGAATATCAGATGGCAGTGCTTAAATTAATATTTTTCGAAATTTGGCATGTAAGGGTCGTTTTGTACTTGATGACTCGAGGCTCCAATTATATTCCCCTGTATCTCGGAAATTATTCGTTTGATAGGAGTTTTGTTTGCACCTATGAATTAGTTTTAAAGTGTTCTACTTGTATACAGAATATCACATGGCAGTGCTTAAATTAATATTTTTCAAAATTTGGAACGTAAGGGGGGGGGTCGTTTTGTTCTTGATGACTCGAGGCTCCACTTATATTCTCCTGTATCTCGGAAACTATTCGCCTGGTTGGAGTTTTGTTTGCACCTATGAATTTCTTTTAAAGTGTTCTACTTGTATACAGAATATCAGATGGCAGTGCTTAAATTAATATTTTTCGAAATTCGGCACGTAAGGGGGGATCGTTTTGTACGAAATTAGGCTTTTTCCCATTTTTACCCCAATTTCGTGTTTTTGGCTACATTTCTTTTCCAGCGTTTAATTTCGAAACTAATAGTCGGATTGACGTCTGGTTCGCACCATTGAATTTCTCATCGAGAGTTGTACTTGTATACGTGATTTCAGATAGTTCTACGAAATTAGGTTTTTTCCCATTTTTTTGCCCCAATTTCATGTTTTGGGCTTCATTTGTCTTCAAGCGTTTAATTTCGAAACTAATAGTTGGATTGACGTCTGGTTTGCAACATTGAATTTTCTTGTCGAGAGTTGTACTTGTATACGTGATTTCAGATAGACTCTACGAAATTAGGTTTTTCCCCATTTTTTGCCCAATTTCGTGTTTTGGTCTTCATTTGTTTTCAGGCGTTTAATTTCTGAATCAAAAGTCGGATTGAGGACTGGTTTCCACCATTGAATTTCTCGTCGAGAGTTGTACTTGTATACCTGATTTCAGATAGTTCTACGAAATTAGGTATTTTCCCATTTTTTGCACCAATTTCATGTTTTGGGCTTCATTTGTTTTCAAGCGTTTAATTTCGAAATCCAAAGTCGGATTGAGGTCTGGTTTGCACCATTGAATATCTCATCGAGAGTTGTACTTGTATATGTGATTTCAGATAGTTCTACGAAATTAGGTTTTTTCCCATTTTTTGCCCCAATTTCATGTTTTGGGCTTCATTTGTTTTCAAAAGTTTAATTTCGAAACTAATAGTTGGATTGACGTCTGGTTTGCAACATTGAATTTCTTGTCGAGAGTTGTACTTGTATACGTGATTTCAGATAGACTCTACGAAATTAGGTTTTTCCCCATTTTTTGCCCAATTTCGTGTTTTGGTCTTCATTTGTTTTCAAGCGTTTAATTTCACAATCAAAAGTCGGATTGAGGACTGGTTTCCACCATTGAATTTCTCGTCGAGAGTTGTACTTGTATACGTGATTTCAGATAGTACTACGAAATTAGGTATTTTCCCATTTTTTGCCCCAATTTCATGTTTTGGGCTTCATTTGTTTTCAAGCGTTTAATTTCGAAACTAATAGTTGGATTGACGTCTGGTTTGCAACATTGAATTACTTGTCGAGAGTTGTACTTGTATACGTGATTTCAGATAGACTCTACGAAATTAGGTTTTTCCCCATTTTTTGCCTAATTTCGTGTTTTGGTCTTCATTTGTTTTCAAGCGTTTAATTTCACAATCAAAAGTCGGATTGAGGACTGGTTTCCACCATTGAATTTCTCGTCGAGAGTTGTACTTGTATACGTTATTTCAGATAGTTCTACGAAATTAGGTATTTTCCCATTTTTTGGACCAATTTCATGTTTTTGGCTTCATTTGTTTTCAAGCGTATAATTTCGAAACTAATAGTCGGATTGACGTCTGGTTAGCACCATTAAATTTCTCGTCGAGAGTTGTACTTGTATACGTGATTTCAGATAGATTCTACGAAATTAGGTTTTTTCCCTTTTTTGGCCCAATTTCGTGTTTTGGGTTTCATTTGTTTTCAAGCTTTTAATTTCGAAACTAATAGTTGCATTGACGTCTGGTTTGCGCCATTGAATTTCTTGTCAAGAGTTGTACTTGTATACGTGATTTCAGATAGTTCTACGAAATTAGGTTTTTTCCCATTTTTGCCCCAATTTCGTGTTTTGGGCTTCATTTTTTTCTCAAATGTTTAATTTCGTAATTAATAGTCGGATTGACGTCTGGTTAGCACCATTGAATTTCTCGTCGAGAGTTGTACTTGTATACGTGATTTCAGATAGATTCTACGAAATTAGGTTTTTTCCCATTTTTTGCCCCAATTTCGTGTTTTGGAGTTCATTTGTTTTCAAGCGTTTAATTTCGAAACTAAAATCGGATTGACGTCCGGTTTGCACCATTGAATTTCTCGTCAAAAGTTGTACTTGTATACGTGATTTCAGATAGATTGTACGAAATTAGGTTTTTTCCCATTTTTTGCCCCAATTTCATGTTTTGGGCTTCATTTGTTTTCAAGCTTTTAATTTCGAAACTAATAGTCGGATTGATAATCGGTTCGCACCATTGAATTTCTCGTCAAAAGATGTACTTGTATACGTGACTTCAGATAGATTCTACGAAATTAGGTTTTTTCCCATTTTTTGCCCCAATTTCGTGTTTTGAGCTTCATTTTTTTAAGCGTTTAATTTCGAAACTAATAGTCGAACTTGGAACAGGAGAGTGCAAGAGATTGCACGAGATTGCAAATTCAGCACAGCAATTGTTATATAGCAGATTGTTACGATAAGGTACTAGAAATACCTTGCTACTTCTGTAACTGGATAATGTGTTCATTATACAATTTTGTGATATCTACATATACGTAACCGGTACTTACCGAGTACATCACGGGATCAGAAACCATTATTTATAAAAAAATGAACTGCATCTAATAGAAGACATCATTTGTGAGATTAGTTGGCCGAAACGAGGTTGTTTATTCGAACTTGGCGTGGTTGCCTTGGTAACCTGTTCTGTGTTTATTTTTATCTGCTTGTGCAGGTCGTTCTGCACCGTGACATCCTTAGCTGAATTCTGCAACTGTTCGAAATAAGCAGATAGGAATCCATTCGAATATAAGCAGATATTGCATTTGTAAAATCATTTCCATAAGATTTTTTTTTTCAAGTTTTAAATGATATCGCGTGTAAAAATTTCGTAGAAATCTTTTAAAATATTGTTTAAATTACATAATTAAAAGTATTTTTTCTCTATTATGATTTTATTTCATCTGTTATGAACTTTCCTTTTCTGCTACTACTTGGTAATCGATGAAATATCTGCATTTGTTCACTACAAGGAAGATTATCAAATCTGTTAGATTGCAGTCTTGGCATTTAATCTATTCTTTTTTTTAAGGTCACTGGTCCCACAACACTGTAATATGTTAACATTGGTTTATGAATTTCAGGGTAACGGTGACGGAATACACCTGTAATACACCTACGGACATCATGAACACATCCACAAACAGCCACGCCCGAGGAGGGATTCGAAGCCGCGACCCTTCAAACCGTGGAACTTCAGCTTTAGCGACCTCGGCTTTCCAGACCGGCTAAGGTATGTATATAAAGAAGTTGTAAACTGACATTTTCGCGTCGACTTTCTGAAACTAGTGATGTTTCATAATAGCAACCTCTCTCGTTCCTTGACTGATCTAGTTATATACGTAGTATGAAGTTATGCAATGCTCCGAGGGAGGAGAAAAAACAACTTTGTGATTGTTCCACCGAAATCCCATATTGCCGGGCCCTGGCAATAATAAAGAGGATAAATCTTGTTCGTTTATTTAAAAAATTACTAACATTGTGTAGTCCGTATTTTGTGGGCTCCCGATCGTCACCGAAAAATCGATTGACGGCAAAACATCTGTGCGTCCGTATGTGAACATTATATAAGCAGGATATTCACCAAAATGCCGCGGCCCCTTGAATTTGAAACCGATATTTTCATTTTTGGAAGGTACTTTATTGACGCCTCAAGGACACTTTCAATTTTTTCTCAAAAGTAGCTCATTTTTTTTATTAAAGTTTGTTCTCAGATAGTGTAGAGGACGCGTAATCTAATGGCGTAGGTTTCAGTTTGTTGAAACACTTGAATTTTCTAAAAATGCAATTTCAATTTTTTCGGTATTTTCCTCTAACTGCATTATTAAAGTTAGATATTTTTCCTCCAAATAAAATCTGTTCTTCGAAACTAGATCTTTCATTGAGACCCATTTTTCAAGTATGAATAGTTTTCAAGTAATTTCACGTGAAATAAATGGAATTTTAAAAATACGATTTTCTCAAACACTGCTCTAAACTTTTTATTGAAAATTTGTGTACTCTCTGAGCCACACGTGGTGAATGACATAAAAGCCATTTTGATGCATTTTTAGATTTGTTGTAAACTAAACCGGGAGAGGTGGCTCATGGAATCAACTGATGTCGCACTGCAGTGCGTCTGACCGGGAAGTCCTAGGTTGGAGTCCCGACGGTGGCAGGATTTTAGACACTTCACACTTACTAGGTCGTGTTGAGTCGCTGTCTGATCAGAAGAATTCTGAAGGCCGGCAACTCTGATCAGCTCTTGGTTTCTCGGATCAATACCAGGCGAATGCCCGGGCTGCTCACTAAGAAACGGACCAAGGACTGCGCGCGATTTTTCCTTCCTCTTTCTTGTCGTAACTTCATCCCTTATTTACACACACACATACATGCACTACACTACCACACATGCCGGAAACCGGTCGGGAGCTTTGAGCTTGTACCGGCTGGGACGGTTGTCTGCTGGTGGGATATACCTGGTTGGGGAAAACCCCGCTAGTCGACGGGTAAGTCGGTGCCTCCTCCCAAGGGAAAAGTGAAATACACTTACTTACTAGTGACCTTAGCAGTTGACGTGCCCGAAATCACTAATCAATCAAATGTTAAACTAAAACGTGAGTTCAAAATTTGCATATTTTGTCTAGAAAGGCTCCAAAGTTTTCAATGATAGAGCATATAGGAGTATATTTTACTCTTCTGTAATAGACTCAAAGGCATATTTCAATTCTACTATTAGAGGGCCGAAAATTGAGAAAATGTGAAAAATGCCGTTTGGTGCGCCGATATGAAGTAGCTAGGGAGAGTGCGGGATAATACCGAAAAGGTAGCTTATACTAGAGTCATTACAAAACTAGAGCGAGGAAGCCAGTGCCATTCTGTAGCATCACTGGTTTTCGTTTTTTCCCACCTTCTTCCCTGCTATTGTCTATCGGCGCCTAAAGGACCCACTTGGAGCTCTATTCTCTACATTAGAACCTATTTGGACGCATAAGGGGCGTATTTGGTGCGCGTGCAGCGGGCAGCGAGGAAGTCGCTGATGGCCTCGATGTTAAAAAGCGACTTCAAACAAATCCAAATAGACATTTAGTCACTGAGTTACGGGCCATGAACTTACTTTTTTTCAATAAATACTAATGTTGCAAGTGTAGGCACACTTGAAAGAAATGATAAACATGATTCCAACCTGCAGTGTCTTCTGAGTCTGAAAACATATAATTTAATGTGAAAACAAAATATTTATGGTCCGTGAGCCGGCAGTAAAAGTTTTGTTCTGACTATACTTTCTGCAGGTTTGCATCCTGTGAGGGACTACCTCGTACTTTTAAAACGTGTTTAGCAAGTCATGCGACGTAATATTACGTGCTGAGAAAACACTTTAAATGGTGAGCCGTAACACTATGACATTTGGCCTCTTGCTTTGCTTCTAAATACTACATTTTTCAGTTTCATTGTCATCCTCAATTTTGCATACACTACAATGTACATATTGGACCTCCTGTGTTAAGTTGGTTATCCAGCAGAGGTTAACCTCAAAAAAATGTAATAGAAAGCCCCACTAGGGTCATTCCACGTCAAATAGCACAAATTTAAGAAAAATGACCTTGATGTCCCAGATTTCCGAACTTTTTTTGTGAAGATTATAAGCAAAAATATGAAACACGTGCTTTTCATTTTTTCCCAAATATTGTTTTTTTATAGTTTTCAAAATTTTCGATAAAATGCTCGCATCGCTAAAGTTAATCATTTTTAACTCTTGTTGTAATTGTAAAATAAATTTAATATTTTGTGACTTTATGGAACTAAAGGTGCTCTGTCATTTGATGTATGTATTGAAAACCATTTTTGACCATTTTATTTTTTTCAAAAATCGACTGTTTAAGAATATGAAAAACATACCAGTAGTCACAATTTTCAACGGCGTCCAATCAAAAGTGACAAAATGAAGTTGTAGTTAAAATAATGGCAATAAACTATTATGTAATTGAATGAAAACAAAATACATACAAAATCGTTCCTTACTACAGAGTAATAACAATACATACGAAAAATGTTCGGCAAAAAATATTGTATTAAGAACTTGCTCGTTTGGCACGGTATACTTTCAAGTATTGAAAGGTATTCTCTTTTAAATCTTCGTTCATACGAAAATATAATTTACATTTAATTCAATTTTTCAAATTTTGCAATATACCTATTCGTAAAGCATCCGACGAAGATCTTTGAATTTCATTCGATAGGCCTGTAGGCCCTTACTGTAGGCCCTTACTGACGCGATTGAAACGTTATTATACGACTGAAAAACCTCGATGTGCCTTTCGACCTCGACTTTCCTCGGACGTGCCTGCGGTTTTAATGTATCAGTCTGTCGTCTACCAGCGGGAAGTGATAGTGGTAGCATTGTGGATTCTGGAGAATGTATTTTTTATAATTCTGGTGCACTTGTTCAGAGGAGCAGATTTCCCCCCAACGACTTCAATTGCAGAATGACAATAGTAAGTTTTCATTTTGCTTTCACTGTTTGATGAGTAATAGCATTTTTTTACTTGTCTTTCTTTAAAATAAATAATTTGTGGAGGAAACTGTGTCAGATGGAAGTAGTGGTATCTCGGATATTTCCAATTGCATTCAATATACTATCGTACTTCTTCTTGGCTTGTAGAAAACTGAACTAAAACTTTTATTTTAATTTAAAGATCATTGAAATATTTCGATCACAGATGCATTTATCATATGGAAAGAGGATATAATTTTCTGTGTTTCATTGGTTTACATTATTGGAATATAGTTTTATGTTTATTTTGGTTTCCCTTGAATATTTTGACTGAACATGTGTAAGTGACCGTCTAGGAGGTAAGTGTATTGAGCATTTACGTGCAGCCTAATAGAATTTTCGGGTTTCGATAGCAGATTGCACAATGGACAAGTTAAAAAATAAAAATTTGAATTGAAAAATGATGAAATTATTTTCTCCATTTTGATTTTTTTCATTTTGTCGCAAATTCTTTCCTTTACGGCATTTTCTTTGAATACAAGAATAATTATAAAAAATATCCCAGAGGAAGAACTATGTCACGCGGTCAAGCATGGAAAGATATTGCGGCGTTTAATTCATAGTTCACTGGCCTCCAGTAGAATTACGTTGTGCAGTTAAGTATGTTTGGATCCAATATACTCGGGAATTACGTGGAGTTAACTAAAAAGTGCGGAGGGTGAATTTTTAGAAAATCAATTGCAAATCGCACGACGGAAATGTTTGCATGGTGACCAATTTCTAAAACCATTCCATGAAGTTGAGATCCAGGTCATATGAACATAAATATTGGGCGCGAAAGGAATATAGAGCATAGTGCAAGGGTAGGGCAAACTAAATGAATGATGGTTTCAGGTATTTCTACAGACGTTCCCACAGTTCAAAAGTATTCAGGGAGTGTTTTGAAATGCTTCCGGAAAGTTATTTTATTAGTTGATCATGCTGCACTCTTTTCTTCGTATACCTGATGTTTTATTCGATTTATTTTTTAATTTTTTTTGTCAAAAACCAGTAAAATCTGTATATGACGTCTGGGGGAGAAGTATATATCTATGCACGTTTTCTTGAGCTTCAAATTCCTTTGCCCTTTCTTTTACTATACGTTCATATTTGCACGATGAACAAAAGTATTATCAAAGCGAGGTTAATAATATTTGAAATATAGATGTTTTCGTTCCTGAGTTATTGAAAACATATTTGGATTTGATCTCCATCTCAGTTCTGTACGCCGTCACTATTCATAATAAAAAACAAAAACAAAATCGTAGCTAAACCCGAAGATTGATTTTGAACTTTCACTGTCAAATTTAAACTGTATTATGAAGTCAAGTACGCACATTGAGATTGGTGACGGAAAGCTACCACTTGTTGAATGTCGGGTATATTACGTGGAGATAAATTGTGCGTATTATTAATTATCGAAATGTCCACCCTTCGTGTGCTGGAAGCCGTCAGGCTGAAATTTCTCGATTCTCATTCCCTATTTTGGGCCTATTCGATGAGTGGCCAGCAGAACTATTCCTGTTGCCCTACGCAGAAGAATTCCATGTGAGAAATCAATAGAAATTATGATTAAGTTAGAAATGTAATGTTTTATTTGGATTTATCTTTTCACAGTGATTTTTTTTGTATTATTAGATTTCAATTATTGGGGTAGTGGGGTAGGTCCATGCTATACTGTAATTTTTAAATCTTGACCCCTGCACACTTTCTAACTATAATGTTAAGAATAAGTGTCCCTTCGGAAACTTTGATTGAGAAGGGATGATGGATTGCTTTTCTCCTTGTCTAAACCACTTTCTCGTAAATGCCAAGCAAATCTCTATTTTTTGTTATATTTTTTAAATTTTCGGGTGCTTTAGGCTGCGGACGACGCAACGCCAAAGGCTGTCATGCTGATCACAGCCTTGGACGTGGCGTCTCCCAGAGAGCCTAGACATGCCAGGCATGCCAATGCGCGTCCGCACGAGCTACTTGCCCACCTGGGAAGCCAGGCGCTTTTGCGAGCACGGGCAACTTCTCCTGACCCCGCTCTTATTTCCCTTCTAAATCCAGAAAGGGCTGAACACACCCAAGCTGAAGCGGCGCAAAGTGTGGAATAATGGCTACATTTGAAAATGTGTGCCAGATCAAAAAATTGAATTATGATTTTATTTTTTACTACTTATTACTATTGAATGATGTTTTCTTTATAAATTCTGGCAAGGGGCAGAACTACCTGTGAATGCCGAATTCTTTCCTTGTTTTAGTTCTGTATTATGTTTCATTAAATCATTGTTATTTGTTGTACACAGCAATAAAGTGAAGTAATTTCAATAATTTAATAAAAGCAAATAAAGTGAATGTATTTTCACGCTTCGTTTAAGAATTTTTCAAATGGTAGTTGAAGAGTAAGACAGAAATTGTCTTATCATAATATAACATATCCATAAACAATATAGCGGAAAAGTACGTGCTGTTTGACAACCACTAGTTTTCTATTGGAAAAGCTTCACTACTTATACATACTGGGGAAAAATTAGCTACCGTCAAGCATTGGAAGTTACCGAAAAAAAAAAGAACTCCGTCAGTTTTAGGCACGCTATTTTAGCGAGAAGCCATGGGCAACCTTTGCTTTAGCGAACGACTTTATTACTGACATTGCTCGCTAGGAATTCTACCTATAATACCGGTTGTGTCCAAGAGTTTGCTGGGCGGAAAACAGTTCATTTTGAGGATCAAAGTGTTCCGGAATACTGAATATTTGGATTTATTTTGTCAGTAAGCTTCTAGGGATTAATCGCAATTAGTACGACAATACGTTAGTACGACAGTACGATTAATAAACACAATTAAATCGATTATATTTAGGCCAATGAATCTCTACATCAAGTAAATTTTACGATTATAGAGTTCGTTCATTTCAATAACTTTTTTTAACATTTCTAATCTTGAAATTTAGATTTAATTTAAAACTGTTGCCATTCTGGCACAAACCGAGCATCCACTGGTAATGTACTCGTATAATATACGGGGAATTCGGGAAGGAGGCTTTGAGCGACAACGAAGGTAATGATTAGCGTATTGATTATAATTAAAAGCCAACGAATCAATGTCACTCAGAGCCGTCTTGTTGAATAAAAGAATGGTACTCACAGGCATTGTTTTCGAATTATTTCACCACCAGGTGGCACTAGGATGGATAATGATTCAAATGACTTAACTGTGGTGTATTACGAACGCATGCAACTGAACCATTATACATTGAGGTGTCTGTGTCAAAAATAATAGAAGGTTGGAAAACAGTGTTAACTATGCTGCGGGCACACTTTGGCATAACATTGGGTTTCTGTTTATCAGTGTCGAAGAACGAGTGCGCTGGAAAATAGGCGCTGCGCCGCGCAGCATTGCGAGCTTGTCAAGGTCGAGGGCAGTGCCTTTAGTGTTTCGCTGCTTGGGATTGGAACTCGTGCACGTAGGAGCGCTCTTCCGCTCAGCGGACATGAATAGGCAGGGCTGCAAAAATCCCGAAGGAAGGACATTTTGCGACGTGAAAATTGTGGAATTTTAGTGTTTTTTTTAGTAACTTCCAGCGCGTGACTGCAGCTAATTTTTTTCACAGCACATAGAAATAACGAATGTCCATGAATAGAAAAAATGAGGCCAGATTTTGACTTGCACCTGCTGAAAGGTCAGATTTAATTTGCGTCATGTTCCTGTAAATTGAAAGGTATCTGTATATTTTTCTTTAAAAAGGTTTATTGTTATACATATTTATTCATATTTATTTAACGTACTTATGTTAATAAATGTTATGTAATGTTTAATTTTGTAGTGTGAGATTTTAAATACGTGGTTTATTGTAGCTGACTTCCTGTATCTGAATTGTGCACAAAATGAACAGGAAAATCATGATCATATCGAGAACTACGTACCAGCGAATCTATTTTGAAACTTGACAGCAGTGATAAAAGAGGTGATTTGAACCTCTAGTTGTCTTAAAATAGTAATCTTTAAATGATGTGAAAAAGAAAGGAAGTCTCCTGGTATGAACGTGGGTGTCAAGGGGTTCTCTAAATTGTTCAAACAAGGTTCTAATGGTAATTATTACTAAGTGTATTTAATACAAGGCATTCCATTATATAATCTGATTTTAACTTGTATCGAGTATTAGGTTTTGAAATTTCATTGAGTGTTTGGGTTGCAACTGTAACTAAATGGGAACAGCGATTCTATGTAATGTTTCTGAGCGAAGCAGCTAACTATAGGAACACAGCCATCACAGAAATTTAAATATTTGGAGATTGTGACAGTGTTTCAACCCTGTAAATGGTACCCTGCACTTTCTTACATATTTAGCAAATTATCAGCGACTGAAATCCAATGTCTAGTGATCCTTCTTCGTATATTGCCTTCAGCGCGTGACCACAGCGCATGTGACTCTACAACTGAAGATGACGAAGTGTTACGAAACAATTCCAATGAAACGTGCATTCTTGGAAAGTAACCATATTTTTATATTTTAATTATTCATATAGATGCTAGTGCATGTTGAAATCTTTATGGTGAAAGCCATTTGGACCCGAAGGGATAGTGCAAACGGAGCGAAGAGCACATGAGATGTAAGCAGAGCTGCAGTTCTGTTTCTCTAGATGCGTGTAGATTCACGGACACATCGGAGGTGCTTTGAAATTTTTTTGTAGTGGTGCTGAAACCTATTAGATAAAATGGTTAGTTATTTATAAATATTACGCATTTATCATACAGTAATATGTACAAATTTTACACATATTTACGTTCTTCAAATTTACAGATTTAATTTCGTATATTCATTCGTTTTAACGTTTCTTTAGTTTGAATCTTGCAGAAAAATCCCCTTTAGGTTTGACCTTTTTCATGTAAGGCAGGTAGCAGACTACAACGCGAGATGCTTTGCGAGAAATGTGGAAAGAGGTTAGTGAGGTTCCCACTCATTGGAAAGAAATCACTCGATATATCGAAATGCCTTTGTGCCACAAGAGCCAAGAATGAGACTGTAGAGGTTGCTATGAGATCAGCTGAGTCCCATTTGTTTTATTGAATGCTCTTGTGTAATTTTATCCCTTGAATTCCTTGTTTTATCACCATGATAGTAAATCCTGTTCGCATTGCTTGAAGATAAAATATTATTGTGTTTCATTTAAATCATTCTTTATTTATTTAACGTAAATAAACAATTAAAAGCTGTATGTGACGTATGGGAGAGAAAAATATTTTTTCAGTTCCAGAATATCTTAATCTTGTTACTAGTTGAAATACGAATAAATGCTCAATAATGAAATGATTCACTATAAAATTTACTGTAATAAAACATAAAAACAAAAACATAAACAAAACATAAAAATCAAACATGTGCATAAATAAGAAACATGAAATACAAAAATTATTCAAATCTTTTAATATATCCTTTTCAAATTTCTTCTTTTCAATTTTTATTTTTATATTGTTCAATATGCACTAATTTCATTCAAGAAAGAATAATTTCCAACACAATATTGTTTCTAATTGATTTTCGTTTAAAGAAAAATGTAAGAAATTGGTTGGTTATCACACCTTTCACTGCGCAATTATATAACCTCACTGAATTCTGTAAGGCTATTTAGAGTTAACGTGTGGAAGCAAGCTCCTAAGTATCTGCCATAAATGGAACTGTAGAAATGTGACCAAGGAAATTCTCGCCGACCGACACAAGCGAGAAACTCTTCAAAGTGTGCGGCGGCGATGTGTCTCTTCGCTTCGGTTTCCCAAATTTCTCTTTGCCCGTTTCTCGGTGAAGTCTGTTGTGGGCGTGAGAGGATATATCATATGTGTTGGAAATATACATTTATATTGAGAGATTGAGGTTTGTGAACGCGCCGACACTGTCGTCATCTGTTTTTGGTATGTAAACGAATGATCATATTCATTCGTCCTTTTTGTCTTACTGTGCAGCAATGTAGTGTTTGTAAAAGACCGTCAGAGACGTTCAATAAGAGTTTATGTATATGTATTTTGTTATAAATAAAAGTGAAATGCAGTGTAGTTCTCAAGAGTTAATTTAACATGGTAGCAGAGCGTGGTTTCCGGATGCAGATGAATTGCTGAAGAGGTTATATTGGAGTTCAGCCCAGTGTCCGTCGATTCGAGGAAGTTTGCGACATGGACGACCTGAACATTCCAGCTTTTGATGGAGAGGACTACGCAAACTGGAAAACGAGGTTAACTATCTATTTGAAATTAAAAAAATGCCATGAGGTGACCACGAGGTCGAAGCGAGAAGAAGACAAGGACGTAGAATGGGAAGAACAGAACCTGAAGGCGATGCATTGCATTTTTAGTGCAATTACTAACAAGCAGCTAGAGTTCGTGAATGATAAAGTAAGTGCTTTCGAGGTTATGAAGAAGTTTGACGAGCTATACTCCAAAGAGTCAACAGCGTTGCAGATTGTCTGCAGGAACAAACTAGATGGACTCAGATTAAAGAATTACAGCGACATAAATGAATTCTTCACTGTGTTTGAGAAATACATAAACGAACTGAAGTCAGCCGGGGCCAAGGTAAGCGAAGAAGAGAAACTAAATTACATGCTCAAAACGCTGCCCGAGTCACTAAGTTATATCGGAGATCTAGTGGATGTTTTGAAGAAGGAAGACCGGACTGCGGAGTACGTGAAGGCAAAAATAAGGATGAAGAGCATCAAGGAGAACCAGGACAGTGAGGGCGTAAAATCAAATGCATTCATCTCGGAGAAGAGACCTAGTGCGAGCGGCCAAAAAGTGTGCTACGGATGTGGTAAACCAGGACACTTCAAGAGGGAATGTCGACAAACTGAGAATCATCGAGGTTCCCGGGGACGTGGCGGAAGAGCACGAGGTAATTATGGAGGTTATGTCAACCAAAGTTATGAAAATGGACATCGCGGAGGCAGAGGAGGACCACGTGGGTCCAGAGGCGGTCGCTATGGTCACGACCGATCTTACCGACAGAACGAGCAAGGAGACCGACATTACCGACAGGACGACCATGGTGGTAGGAACCGTGGAGAACAACAGTTTTATCAGAATGTAAGTGGCGCAAGCAGTTTCGTGACAGAGGTCTTCGCCAAGGAAGTAAACAGTGTAACACAGGATTCAGGTCAGATTGAAATTAATTGGTTGTTAGATAGCGGTTGTACAGATCATATAATTAATAACGAGGAATACTTTTCTAAATGCGTAACGTTAAAAGAACCGATTAATGTAAAAAATCGCGAACGGAAAGATTTTAAAGGCAACTAAAGTTGGTAATGTAATTAGCGATTTTTTAGTGTTTGACAGATTAGAACGAGTTGAAATGAAAAATGTATTTTACATTAAAGATCTAGATAGGAATTTAATTAGTTTTTCAAGAGTCACAGAGAAACATGATATTATTGCAAAAGGCATCAGCGCAAAAGTTTTTAGTAAAGATAGGGGTTTAATTGCAGTTGCATGGAAACAAGATAGGTTATATAAAGTGACAAGTGTGATCAACAAAGGGGAATTTAACGTAAACTTCTGCAATAAAGAAAATATGACAATAAAGGAAAAGTGGCATAGGATACTGGGGCACGTAAATTTCAATTATTTAGATAAAATTTGCAAACATCAATTAGTAGATGGAATTCCTCAAAACGTCGAGTCTGAACCTGTGAAATGTAAAGTGTGCATAGAAAATAAAATGCATAATGTTCCTTTTAAAAACAACAGAAATAAGGCTAAAGAAATCCTAGAAATTGTTCACACAGATCTAAATGGGCCACATTCAACAGTAGGTATGCATGGTGAAAGATATTTTGTTTCTTTTATTGATGATTATAGTAAACTTGCACGCGTTTACACAATTAAAACTAAAGACCAATTATATGATTGTTTAGTTGGGTATGTAAATGAGGTTGAAAATCTTACTGGGAAAAGGATTAAGAAATTGCGGTGTGATAATGGAAAAGAATACATGAATAATAATATATATCAATACATCAAGGAAAAGGGGATTGTTTTAAATGCGTGCCCGCCATATGTGCATGAGTTGAATGGAACTGCTGAGAGGTTCAATAGGTCAATCATGGACATGTCAAGATGTTTATTAGCCGAAGCAAAAGTTAACAATAGGTTTTGGCCAGAAGTAGTTTGTGCTGCCGCGTATCTGAAAAATAGATGTCTTGCAAATACCGCAGAATTGAAAACTCCTTATGAAATATTTTTTGGAGAAAAGCCTAATGTCACACATTTAAAATTGTATGGAAGTAGAGTCTTTGTAAGGGTGCCAGAACAATTGAGAAAGTCAAAATGGGATAGAAAAGCAGATTTGGGAGTTCTGTTAGGTTACAGTGACGTTGGATATAGGGTACTCATAAATAATAAAATTGTTGTGGCCAGGCATGTAGAGGTTGTTGAAGAAAATATTAGATGTGTAGGTTTAAAGGATAATGGTTCCGTGAGTAAAAGATTAGATGAATGTGGGTGTGAAAATTGGGAAACTGGGTCTGAAGATAACAGCGAGGACGAAGAAAGGTTAGTCGAAATCGAATCTCCAAAAGCAGCGCTAAAGGAAAAAACAACAAGGTCGGGTAGAGTGGTTAAAACTCCACAACGCTATAGGGATGATAATACAAGTAACTTTATTTATATTAACGTATGTAGTGCAGATAGCCCGGTTAGTTTTGAGGAGGCGATTAATAGCAATGAATCGAAAAGCTGGAGTCAAGCTATGGATAGGGAAATTGAATGTTTGAAGAAAAATGACACATGGGAGTTAGTTAGTAAGCCAGAGGGCAAAGATCTTATAGATGTTAAATGGGTTTTTACTAAAAAGTTTGATAATAGGTACAAAGCAAGATTAGTTGTTAGGGGATTTCAACAAAAGGAATGTGTTGATGATATATATGCACCAGTAGCTAAAATGCAAACTTTGAAGATTTTGCTGTCATACTGTTGTCATTTTGGTTTAATTATTGAACAAATGGATGTAGAAACAGCCTTTTTAAATGGCGAAATCATATCAGAAGTTTATGTTAAACAACCTGAAGGCTACGAAGACGGCACAAATCGAGTGTGCAAATTGATGAAAGCACTGTACGGTTTACGAGAAAGTCCGAGAGCTTGGTATGAGTGTATAGATACTTTCTTGAAAAGTTTAGGATTCCAAAGAAGTGAATATGATTATTGCCTTTATGTTTTGCGAAAAAGTAATGTCCTGATTTACTTGATAATTTTGTTGACGACTTGCTCATTTGTTGTGTAAAGAAAAGTCGAATTAAAGAAATCAAAAATTTGTTGTCAAATAGATTTAGTATGAAAGATTTAGGTGAGGTTAAAAGTTATTTAGGAATTGATATAAATTACGAATACAAGAAAAACAAAATGAGCTTGAGTCAGGAAAATTATATTAATTCATTAGCCGAAAAATACAAGATTAAAGACTCAAAATTATATGCTACACCGATGGAAGTTAACTTGAAATTAGAACCAACTCAGGAATTGCGTAATGATATAAAGTATAGAAATTTGATTGGTGCGTTGTTATATATTAGTTCAGGAACAAGGCCAGATATCAGTTATTCTGTTAATTATTTGAGCAGGTTTCAGAATTGTTATGACGGCACACACTATAAGTATTGTCTGAGAATCTTAAAATATCTGTATTTGACAAGAAACCTGAAATTGAATTATTGTAGAAACGAAAATGCAAAAGTTCTTGATTGTTATGTAGATTCAGATTGGGCAGGTGACAATATAGATCGTAAATCTACGACAGGTTATGTGATCCGTATGTTTGACAATGTTGTATTTTGGAAGTCTCGCAAACAATCAAGTGTAACAAAAGCTTCGACGTATGCAGAGTATGTTGCGCTATCAGATGCTGTGAGTGAAGTGAAATTTCTAAAAGATGTAATGAAAATTTTTGATTTGAATTTTGATGAACCGATTGTAATGTACGAAGACAACTCAGGAGCATTGAGTATCGCTAAATATGGTAACTTTACAAAAAACTCAAAACATATTGAAGTCCATTATCATTTTGTCAACGAGTTGTATATGAATGGTTTAATTGATATAGTCAAAGTAAATACTGATGATAACATGGCAGATATTTTCACGAAAGCTTTGTGTAAAGACAAGTTTGTGTATTTTAGGAATATGATGAATATTAACTGAATTTAAGATAGTATGTATATAAATGTAAGGAGGCGTGTTGGAAATATACATTTATATTGAGAGATTGAGGTTTGTGAACGCGCCGACACTGTCGTCATCTGTTTTTGGTATGTAAACGAATGATCATATTCATTCGTCCTTTTTGTCTTACTGTGCAGCAATGTAGTGTTTGTAAAAGACCGTCAGAGACGTTCAATAAGAGTTTATGTATATGTATTTTGTTATAAATAAAAGTGAAATGCAGTGTAGTTCTCAAGAGTTAATTTAACAATATGCTAGGTTCTAAACAATAAACATCTAATTCAGTGAAGTGAGAAAAAGTATTCATTTAACTTTGTAGTCAGTGGTCCGAAATACTAATGACAATGTGCAATCGCAACATTAAAAAAAAAAATTAATAGTTACAATACTACGTTAATCACACTTTAAGTAGTTTTAATCATACATCTAATTAATCAGTTTTGAAATTGTCTTTTTGAATATAGAGTCAATAATTAATTAAACTGTGAATTGAAGTAATAAAGCAGTTGTCTTTTATTTCACTTCGCGATATGAACACGACCCTCTTAAGTTTCACTGTTGTGTGAGGAAATTTGTACTACCACTACTCACAACTGGAGTGGTAGTTCAAATGTGTACTTGTGTACAAAAAGTGTTTGCATTTATCCAAAAGTTTTAGTGGGGGGGGGGGAAGCATTGCATTTCGTCCTTCATGCGCACCGGGCGGCGTTGCTGTGCGGAGCGGGGTTCAAAGTCGTCTGGCGAGGTCGCCGCTGACCCGGCCAGACAAGTAATGAGAGATTTCGGCGAAGTATAATTCCCTGCGTGATATCAATCTTCAATATCGGCATAGAGCAAAGTTGTGTTATGAATATGGCGCACGTCCTACATTGGACGAACTTCGTATTTTTAAAAAATGCTAAAAAACATTGCAAAAGCGCGATATTGATGGTTGAGATTTTTTCCTTATTGAAATATATTTAAATCCCTGTTCACATTTATGAATATGTGTAGGTTTCTGTAAATAGGTTTGTTTATGTATATGGGTATTAATGCACGTGATCAATTATATATTTCAGTGGCAATGTATTTTCATGGTTTAAATGACAATTGAAATAGCGTGATTTTTAATGATGAAACAAAGTACCCCGACTTTACAGTAATATTGACTTGAATAAACAGATTTCTCTGAATTTATAAAATGTCACTTATACCGTTCTGGTTTTCACCCATTCATATAACTGATCACGTGCGTTCATACCCATACACATAAACAAACCCATTTACCGAAACTTACACATATTCATAAATGTGAACACGGATAGGGTTACTTACGTGTATAAGTCTGTAAGTATGTCGAAGGTTAAAGTTTACGTATGTGTAATACAAGCAAATAGTATAATTACATGTACTAATATGTATGTACGCATACAGTTTAGTTTTTGATAAAAGGCATTGTATGTTTGCGAAGGTTAATTAAGAAAACATTTTTGTAGTGTGTATGTAGTGTAGTGTTTTAGAAGGAAATGAATGTGTCATAAGTTGAAGATGCGCTCTAGAGTGTGGTTGGTGTTTGATACGTTCCCGAGCATGAGGATAACATTAGCGTTGTTTAGGAGTGTTTTCCCTTTGTTTTTGGTTCTCGCGACTTGAGCCGGAAAAGAATGACAATGTGTTGTTAGTACCAAACAGTCTGTTGTTACTTTAAAATTATTATTTTAAATTGTATATTATTTGTGAATAACTCACATTTATGTTTTGTAGGTTGTGAATATATGTGAATCTGGCGAATGCTGAGTCCCAGAGAAGTCAACGCGTCCTCGCAGGCATCGATGTAAGTAAAAAGAATTTTTAGTAAAATAGTATAGACAAATGTAAGAAAGCGTGTTCTAGCCGGCAGCCGATTAATTACTTGTTTCGCAAAATCGTTTATATTGATTGTTCGAAGTAAATATTTATGGAATGTAATTTATGTGGCATAATATTTGTCATTGTTTGTCATAACGGAAGTAATTTAAAAATGGTAATTTTTATCATTTTGAAAATGTATTGGGTAATTATGAAGTTCATTATTTTGTTGGTATTATTATTATTATTATTATTATTATTATTATTATTATTATTATTATTAGGTTCGTAAATAGGAATTGATGACTAAATGAAGGATGGCATTTTCTCAAAAAGAGAAACTACGTCAAAATATTGAAAAGGAATGATAGCGGTGTAGAAAAAAATGTGTAGGATAAATGTAGATAATTAAAAAGTAAGTTTGAAAGAGGGGGGAGTAAATGTGAGGAGACAAAGAAGTAGAGGATGTAGTTTTGCCATGAAAGGGTTGTTTGCAAAAAAATATGCTATGTCAGGCATTAGATGCCAGGAAGTGTGAGGTGTGGTGTAGGGAATAGTAAACTTAAAATTTGCAATAGAAGTGCTTGAATAGAATAGAAGTATCCGGGTAATATGAGGGAATATATTTATAATTGTAGTTAGCGTATTTGCTAATGCCTAACAAATGATTTAGTACCGACTGTGTAATGTAGAATTGTTTTGGGATGTCCTGTAGAATGGCTATTTTCTCTAGATACGTTAATGAATAATGTTTTGGAAGGAGTAGTATTGTAGTGACTGGTCGTTGTGATTGTTAATTTTCCGTGCTTTTCCCTGTGAGTACCCACCAGTTCAGAGTTGGCAATATCGTTGCCTCTGCAGAGATTGTGAGTGGGCGGTTGCACGGCCAGAATCTCGATGGTGGGGGGGTTGTCGACATTACGTAATGCCGACGCGAGCTCATGTCGAATTGATCCAATGCCTGAAGGAACCTTGTAGAAGGCGGTTGCTTTAATGTTTTTGTGGTTACATAGTTGTTATGGTTACAATCAGTTGAATAAGCCAAAGCAGTATGGTATTGAATGGGCCACACACCTCGTGCTGTTTCCTTCCTCACATGTCTGTTCCTAGCTTCTTCTACGTACGCACACACACACATACATGGGCAGACGTTTACATTGACATGCAGTACTCTGCCCCTCTCATCTGAAAATCACACGTGCGTTTAGAGCTTGTCCCACGTGGAGTGGGGTCGCGCGTGAGGAGACACCCGGAGGTGGGAACTTCACAAGTCTACGAATAGTTGTGGATATCACGATGCAGCTATGGATGGTCGCTCCTGGGCTATAATATGACCTAGGTTTACGGGACTAATAATAACTACGCATTGCTGTAGATGCGCCTCAAAAATCATCAATCATTGTTCTGGAACAGCGAGGCGAAATGGTAGTAGCTGTATTTCTCTTGATTTTACTTTGTTTGGCTGTAGAGTATTTTCTGCTGTTTTGTTTCTTGATTAGGAGCGCTAATTTTTGTTTTGTTTTAATTTGTGTTAAAGTAGTAGTATTTATTTGACAATTTTGTATAAAAGTACAGTAGTTTGAGATTCACTACTATATTCCTGAGTTTCGTGTCTCCTTTTACCTATGTGTTAATGGTTGTACACAATTCTTTCCCCCCCATAGTTTTTACTGTTTTTTTTTTTTTTACTAAACAAATCTCAAGCTAAATATAAATCAATTTTGCGTAATTACAGTTTCGAAATACTTACATCGCATTTGTAACTATGTTCCGTATATGTTGATCACAATCATCTTAATGTTCTCAATATCAATGTATATTAACCTCCCCCCTCGTATCTAATTTGTGTATTATAATATTTCCTCACTTTCAGTCTATTATGTGCTTTTTCCATCTTTCCGCCATAGTTTGCCCTTTATTAAACAAACCACCTGACCTTATCACCTGGTTGTTTTCCAAATCAAGAAGGCTGCAACTTCTTCAGCGCCGCTAGCCCTGGCGGGCTAAAGCTGGACGGGGTGCAGAATGAGTGACGTCACGTCTGCTTTTCCACAGAAATGTGCAGAAATTAATATTTTTCCATATTTGGAACGTAATGGAGGGGGGTATTATGTACTTGATCAATCGAGTCTCCAGTTTGTTACTCGTCTATCACGGAAACTATTCGTCTGATTGGAGTTTGGTTTGCACCTTTTAATTTCTCTTAACGTGTTCTACTTGTGTCAGAATATCAGATGGCTGTGCAGAAATTAATATTTTTCCATATTTGGCACGTAATGGGGGGTATTATGTACTTGAACAATCGAGTCTCCAGTTTGTTTCTCGTCTATCTCGGAAACTATTCGTCTGATTGGAGTTTGGTTTGCACCTTTTAATTTCTCTTAAAGTGTTCTACTTGTATACAGAATATCAGATGGCTGTGCAAAAAATAATATTCTTCCATATTTGGCACGTAATGGGGTAGTATTATGTGCTTAATTTTAATGTTTGCGCGTGTGTGTTGTGTGTGCGTGTAGGTTGTGTGTGTGCGTGTAGGTTGTGTGTGTGCGTGCGTGTGTGTGTTTGTTGTATCTCTCTTCCATTTCGTCCTGGTCCTGGCTTCCTGGTCCATGGGAGTAATGTAGAATGAAGTCTTTTGTGATGTATTGGTATGGTTATAGTCTCGGCAATGGTAATATTGTGAGTTAATTTGCCTGGCATGTATTGTAAGACAGTGAGGCTGATTCTGTGAAGTGTGTTGAGTGGAAGCTTGTGTGTGTAAGCCTAAATATTTCCATTTTCGCAAAAGCAAATTTTGTACGAGTTGTGTATGAATATTGTTTGTTGTTCGTTTCTTTAAGCAATAATGTGTTAAAGAAGGAGGGTAAATGTGAAGTTTTATTTCCATATATTGATTTGGGTTTTGTTTTGTGTTAATAGATTGTGGAATGTGGTGATGTGAAGATGAGAAGAAATCTGGAACAGGAAGATAATTTTTTTACTAAGAAATATACATAAAATGTGTATTTGAAATTTATGTTGTATTTTTGAAATCCATAAATTGAATAAAAACGATTATTGAAAAGTTGAACCTTCTTTTTAATTTATACTTAACTCTAAATAACATATTTAAACCCTATTTTTTGAAGTAGTGTATGATGTAGGAAATGATTTGTGATTTTAGTAGGTGAATGCAATGTTTGCAAGTGGAGGATATTTTTTTCATGTGATATGATTCTATGTGTGGTGGTATGTAATGATTTTGTATACAATATGAAGGGTATGCACTTTTTATTCTTAACTTTTATATCTAATATTTTATTGATTCATTGCAATTTCGGGTCAAGAAGTTAAAAGAAAAATTACTTTATTGGAAAGCACTTTGTGCACCAGTTCTACAATGTCTGAAGTTGTCATATTTGAAATTCTTTTTCATTGCCTATCTTAAAAATTTGCTTAAATTTATCAATCATATTCTCCATTTTGCTAAGAATGTTTGTTGCCTTGAAAGTTTACAGTCAGTGTGGAGATTGCCTGTTGGTGTTGCAATGCCCTTCTTTAGCTTAATAATTATTTAATTTGTCTTTATGACTGAGAAAACAAGTCTCCATGCAGAAAAATTGTGGAGTCTTGTGTTGGAAGAAGTCAAGTTAGCATTAATGACTTTAATAGCCATTGCCTTATATTTCCTAAGTTCCTTCCTAAAGTTTATCTGGAAGTCATCTCCTGCCTGGTAAGTTAGTTTCATTTCAGTGTAAGTCAAACCTTGCAATGAAGGTCTTCAACTTTTCAACTTATCCTAATAGGAAGTAAGGGAAATAAAGAACAAGTGTGGAATTGAAGGTAAACTTTATTAGATTAACCTTAACTAATTCTAAAGAGGTAGAAATGAAGAGACTAGTGTGGAATTGAAAAAAAAAGTTATTAGTGAAGGGTACAGGTCTAGCCAATGCCTCTGCCTCTTGTGTGCTGTGCACTCCTTTTGCTCCTTTGCTGCCTTTGCTGCCTTTGCTGCCTTTGCCGCCTTTGCTCCCTGATGCTCCATGCCCTCACAGATTATCTGTGCCTCGGCCTCTGCCAAGGCAGGGGAGTGCACTCCTGCTGCTCCTCCACAACACCACCTCCAACAGGATCTGCACCTGCAACAATACAAGTCAAAAAATTAACATCTACACTTATTATATTTTATTTCTAAAAATATTAAATATGGGAAACAAGGTAAGTTCTAAAGGGAAAAAAAGATTTCACAGAAGGCAAAATGCACATGGTGAGGAAAATAAGACAGCGCCCATTAAAAGGAAATTAAAATAACAAGAGACACGTCAGGCCACAAAGTAACAGGTTTCATGAGAGATGGAGAAAAATTAGGATAACAAACCGAATGGGAAAAAGGAATTACAACTTATGTAAAAGGAAAAACAAGAAAACACGAATGTCAGACATAAAGGTAGAGGTAGTTATGATTTTTTCAGACAAGTGGAATGCAAAATTTTCTAGGGACACGCAAAGGACAGAATTCTTCAACTACAATAGGAAGTATGGAAAATAAGTTAATGAGAGCAGTACAGAAAGGATCAAGGGCTTAGAGAAAGATTGACACCTACTGCAATATCATAGAAAGGAAGGGAAGAATAAACATAGAAAAAAGGGGAAAAACTATTCAAAATTACGACAGTTAACAAAATGCTAAACAGACCAAAATATCAATAAAAAAATTAACTACACTGAATTTAAAAGCTATAAAAAAATTATTTTAGCTTCAACTAACATGGGTGAATGAATCAAAGTACCAACACACAGACAATTACCTATTCAAATCAACACTCACTCTCAGGTTCACAAAATCTATTTGCATTGCTAAACCACATTTCACTTCCTCAAATTGAAAACAAAACAGCAAACCACAACACTCATACTCTTGCAACTAGCAAAATACTTCTATTGTATGTACATTTCTTGTAGTGTGATGTTGATGCATATCTTCCCAATGTTCAGTTTTCACAAAATTATTTTCTACGTTTTTTTCTTAGAAAAAAATTACATTTTTAACTTAAAGTGATATATTTAATTTTTAAAGTGATATATTTATTAATCGTCTCTGAAATGCTCATAAATGATACTGAAATTTTGTCTTGTGATACATTTTGTTCAACAATTATATCATTCATTTATAAAATTCTAACTATGCATTTACAGATATTGACATCCATATTCCGTCTATTTCTACTTTCACATGCTTAAGAAGGAAGTTCTTAAGAAGAGAAAGTTATGTAATGCTGCGTGAAAAAACTGCTAATACTTGTAATGGCAAAAATGACATATTATCTTTTGTAGAACCCATGCAGAAGTCAAGCAGGTGGTTATCAAAAATTTTCTGTTCCTCTTCTAATTAATATTCTCTTTCACTTTATTATTTTCCCTGCATTTGAAAAGTTTAACCAATAAAGTATTGATATAATATTAATGCAAATTTGGAAATGTTTTTTGAACAAAAATGTTTAGTGAATATAATACACTTTGAAAAGAGTTCAATTTTTAAACCTTTAGTATAAATTTGGTATATTTTTGTAAGAAATAACATCAGAAATGGATACAATTAACAATGTAGAATATGATTTGATATGTTTTGACAAAAACAGTAAAAACTGTATGTAATGTGTCGGGGGGGGGGTAATCTGGGAATGTTTTCTTGAGCTCCAGAATATCTTCTACCTTTAAACTATAATTAGGTATATGACAAATAAAAGTACCAAATGCATCAACAAAACAAAGTTAGTAATGTTTGAAAACTAGACCTTTTCGCTCCCTAATTATAGAAAACTAATTGACATCAGTGAGTGAACAACAGATTGGATTTTTTAGTATTGCTAACAAAATACTAATTTTTAATTGTAATCTATCTACCTAGCTCTACTCTTACCAATGCTGTCAAAAGGACAGCTCTCAGAAAAATGTGTGCATAGTGAAACTACATTTATGGCCAGAGAAATAAGCATGTGTTCTCATGAAAACCTGGAGAGGTCCTTCGTATTCCTATGTAATAAAATATTTTATTTTCCTAAATATAAATTCTTTAAAAATATTATAAAATTTCTGATTTTTCTATTTTGAAACTGACAACATGGGGAATTGATACATGACATTTGGTGATGAGGTTCCCTCAAACCACCTGGCAACCCTGCAAATAGTTTAATACAAAACTATTTACAGGATGGCTACTCTCTGGATTTAAAAAAAAAAAAAAAAAAAAAAAAAAAAAAATCATAAATTTCACATTAGGTAGTTCTTATTTTATGAAGAGAATAATTAATATTTTCATAAGAACTACATAAGAGACATTGTAATTAGTGCTTGATTTATAAACTATTGGGTCTCCGAACGCCCCCAATTTAATTATTAATTTAATAGAAATAGTTATAAATTTATAATCTAATTTAATAATTATTCCTGAGGTATCGGAACGCAGTTCCCTCGCGTTCCGCCAGAAATCAAGCCCTGATTAATATGCATTCTTTCTCTCTGATTTTCTCATCCATTATTTTCACAAATCAAGCTCAATAATTTTGTGGTCAATATTATTACACTTGGTTCTTGCAAATTGTTGCCTAGAAATGTGAGTTTTTATGGCCTTTAATGAGTGTAAAACTTCATAAGTGACCTTTATATGACAAAGATAATGTCTCGAGACATCATAAAGTCGTCCTTTGTCTCTGAGCACGTGACGAATGCGAGCGACTACCGAGCTTTCTTGGGACCAGTACGCGGCTTTAAAGCGTCAGTGGGCTGTTTCCAACAGCAGTGATAAAGTCAGTGTGAAGAGCAAGATTTGTCCAGAGAAACAGTTTCCCCCATCATAATTCACGGTATTTTTCTTTTCCCATAATTTAAAGAGTGATAAAATATGTTTTTACTAGGAATGTTTCAAGGTTGTTTTGGTCATCCAATAAAAAAAGTTAGTTCGCCAACGTTTCGGAACTTAATTGTTCCCTCATCAGGGCTTGCTAAGGTTCAATATTTAGACCAAAATGCAAAATATCAATCATCCAACACATGATGCCATAATGTTTCGAAATTTTGGCGATCTAAGAAACCTTTTTTTTTATTGGATGACCAAAAAACAACTAAACATGACACATTCCTAATAATAATGTGGTCGAGAATTCATGAGAATGTTTTTTGTTTTTTTTAAGATGGTGCCTAGTGGGTGCACGAAACTTTTTGTTGGATAGAAGTACAGGTGACATAGGTCACAGAAAGAAACACTTTCACCTATCATGTGTGAAACTTTCCCGAAAATATTAAGTACCTATTCGAAGTTATTTCATGCATATCAAATACTTAAAAATGCGCCAAAATAGGGTCTCTATTTTTACATTTGAATGTAAAGGTTGAAATTTGTTTCGTGTTTGAGTCGCATCATTCACTTAATATTTTTGAATGAACGATAAAATGAGTAATTAGATAGGGGACTTCATGATAAACATAATACTAGTAGATTCTGGGATTCTATATCACTATGTGGCAAAATTAAAAGAATATTATTCTAGTGCAAAACTTGTATCCGAGCCTCCTTTATAAAACTTGTGTAGCAAACACAAGAAGTAAATAATACAAATATCCTTTAACAAATTCATAAATATCACTCCATGATTACTAGATAAGAAATCAATGTTACTAACAGATTGATTTAGAAACTGGGTTACGTAAGCTACCGAAGCGGGAAATATCAATCTTCTGGAAAATGCTGTTTTTAATATTTTTATTGTTACGACTTTCACAAATTATAAGAGAACGTATTAAGTAATTAATATTTCTTACAATCGCAAAACCTTCAGCCTAAAAATAGGCTCTCTTCTATCTAGGCCCACCTGCGTTGCGAGCCTTGTAGGCCCAAACGTTACGCCACTGCTTTTATTTTTTTTCCCCATGAAAATAGGAAGTCATGTTATTGAATTGATTTATTGGAAGGTTCTTGCTAGGAGCAGTACGACAAGCGAGGTCATGGTCGTAACAAGGGAATTAATTATTCAGAGTATATTCCGTTATGAAAATATGTAAAGAGTTGCCAGTTTTTTTTCGTTTTTTTCTAACATCTGCTTTATTTGCAATTTGTTCTACTCGAACATTCGGCAAATACAATTGTACATACATTATTGACATGTAAAGAAACCATACAATTCTGGTTCTTTCTAAAAATGGTTTTAAACTAATTGTACAATTCAGAGAGAAAAAAACAAACAAACAAGAACAACAATAAACAACATCACATTGAAATAACAATAACACAATAACGAACAAACATACAATAGTGCAAGCATTGTGACAAAAAAAATATATCTACAGTAACAATTATTTTAAAAGAAAAATATTATTTATATCTGTGGTCCAGATCAAGAGGATGTACTCTTTTCAATCTTCTTGTCATTGTGCTGTTATCTAAGATGTTTATGGCCAGATGATTAATATGATTTTCGAGTCTGTGTTGGTATTTGTGAGATTTGAGAGTGATTTCCTCTTTAACAGTGGTGATATTGAGATCTTTATGTTGAGTGGCGTTTGATACAAACCAGGGAGCATTGCTTAATAGTCTGAGACATTTGGATTGAAATCTTTGAATTATTTCTATATTTGAATGTGATGCTGTTCCCCAGAGTTCAATTCAGTTTGTTTCAGTTCAGTTCAGTTTGAGTATTGTTTTGTAAAGTAAAATTATGTTTCCTAGACTTAAACAAGATTTTCTTCCTATTAACCATATCATTTGTCTACTTTTCAGTTCTGCTTCCTTTCTTTTAATCGAAATATGTTTCTTCCAGGTTAGCTTTTTGTCGAGATGTAGTCCGAGATATTTGACGGTGTCTACGTTTTCAATTAGTTTTCCGTTTATTTCTATTCTTGTATTTCTTGTTCGTCTGAGGGTAAATGTTATACATTTGGACTTTGTTTCATTCATTCTTATTCTCCAGAGTTTACACCATTTGTTTATAAGCTCGAGGTGCTCTTTCAATGTTCTTGTTGCCGTTTCTTGGTTTTCGTGCGAAGCTAGCAGGGCTGTGTCATCTGCATATGTTGCAGTGGTGACATCTGGGGACTGAGGTAAGTCAGCGATGTACAGCGTGTACAGCACTGGTCCAAGGATGCTCCCCTGTGGCACTCCTGATAATACTGGATGAAACGGTGTTATTTCATCTCCGAATTTTATTTGAAAAAATCGATCTGAAATAAAGGATCGAAGTATATTATAGTATGGATGCGGCAGACATTTCTTGATTTTATATAGCAAGCCTTGATGCCACACTTTGTCGAACGCTTCGAACTTCGCTGTCGAACGTCGATATCTAGAAACAAGGCGGAACAATACATTTTATTTTCTAGAGCTGCGTTGATGGTGTCGACTATTCTATGAATTTGTTCTATTGTAGAATGACGATTTCTAAAACCGAACTGATGGTCTGGAATTGCGTCATTTTCTTTAAGTAATGGATATATGCGAAATAGTAATAGTTTTTCGAATACCTTAGACAAAGAAGGTAATAAACTTATTGGTCTGTACGAGGAAACATCTTGTAGCTGTTTTCCTGGTTTTGCGATTACAATTAATTGTGCCAGTTTCCACTGCGAAGGATAGTGTCCGATGCGTATTATTCCATTGAAAATGGATGTTACAAGGGCAATGAGTTTCTTAGGCAGTTTTTTAAGCATTTCCCCTGTAATACGATCATGTCCAGGAGCCTTATGATTTGGTAGTAGTTTCAGCCCTGCTGTGACTTCTTTTGTTGAGAAGAATTTAATTGGTGGCGACATTTGATGGGGACATTCCAGGAATTCTATAATTTCTTTTTCTTCTGTGAGTAGTGCTGAGGGGTGTGGTTGAAATGTTTTTGCAAAATATTTTGCATATTCTTCTGCCTTATCGTTTTCCATTCTAGCCCAGCTTCCATCGGTTTTACGAAGAGGGGGGACATGTTTTGTAGGCCTTTTTAATTTTTTAGTAATTTTCCATAAGGAGTAATCTGTAGCTTTTGAGGATGACAACTTTTCTATTCTTTTCTTCATTTCCTCCGAGTGAATTTCTTGTAATTTTCTTGATAAGAGGCGGGAAGTTCTGTTGAGTATTCGTTTGTCGTCCGGGTGATGAGTGCGTTGCCAGGTCATCTTCATCTGTCTTTTCTCTTTAATCATTTTTAGTATTTCTGATGGGTATTTATTTTTTTCAAACACTCTCATTTCTGGAGTTGCATATACGGCTGCCTGTTGAATGTGTTGTATTAAGTATTCAACAGCATCGTCGATATCTTCTGGACAATTTAGACGGACCTTGGCAGTGGTGTTATAGTAAAGCCAGTTGCTGTATTCTTCCCAGTTCGTTTTTCTGTTTGTAAGGTATATGTTTTCTTTCTTTTTGATTTCAGAAGAACTGATTGTCAGTATTTCTGGAGAATGATCAGATGAAAGATCAAAAGACGGCTCTATTGTATGATAGGTCTGTGCCATTCCCTTTGTGACGAAGATATCCAAGACATCAGGTACCTTGTTACCATCCGTTGGCCAGTATGTGGGATTTCCTGATGAAATTGTTTGGAGTTTTAGTGTAGAGATGGCTCCTTCTAAAGCGCGACCTCTTGTAGTTACCGGTCTTGATCCCCATAGTTGATTTTTAGCATTGTAGTCTCCTCCAGCAATGAACCTTGTGCCGAGCGTTCTAAAAAACTTGATATACTGATCGGTGGTTATCTTGTGTTTTGGAGGGGAGTATATAGCTGAAATAACGAGCGGACCGAACTTATCGTATACTTGTATAGAGGTTGCTTGCAGATAGTCTTTAGCATTATCTTTGTACATATTATGCCTGATTCTTGTTTTAATTATTACTGCTGTGCCTCCATGAGCTGTCCCATCTGGATGATTTGTGCAATATACTTCGTAGTCAGATATACGTAGATAGCTTATTTCGGTAAAATGTGTTTCAGACACTAAGAGTATGTCAATATTTTGTTGATGTAGAAACACTTCTAACTCTCTTCGATGTTGAAGTATTCCGTTGGCATTCCAGGAGACAATTCGCAGTAAATTACTCATAGTTTCTTCATTATTGCAGTCATGATATTAATTAGGCTTGAGATTTGTTCAGTGTGCTTTGCTAAGATGGACTCGAATTTTTTAAATGATTCTTGCATTATGGATATCAGATTATTTTCATACGACACATTTTGATTATTGATTTGCGAATGTTGGGCCATTTGTGCATATGTGAGCTGTCTACCTGTTCCTATGGTTTGATTACTTGTTTGTGAACTTGAATTGTTACCTTCAGTTATGTTTTGCGTAGCATTTCTACAGTGTTGACTTTGACTAGGATACTTGCTGTTACGAATTTTTTGATAGACTTCGCAGCCTTTATAATTTGCTGGATGGTCACGGCTACATAGAGCACATGTAGCTGGTGTGTCTCGTTTTAGTACAGGTTCGACTATCGTGATTCTTTCCACATTTGACGCAGCTATACGGAAGCGTACAATAACGAAAACTGTGCTCGTAGGACTGACATCGCTTGCATTGTACTATTTCTCGTTTTTTACGCGGTGGTTCAAAACTTATTTTTGCATGTAGTAAGTATTCGACGTCATATATTTTTTTGTTGTTACTTTGAGGTTCTAAGTCCACAAAAAACATTGGTAGAGGTGCTTTTGTTAAACGCTGCTTGATATTATGAATTTGTCTTACTTTGTGGCCTTGTGCTTCTATAGCTTCTTTAAGTTCCGTTTCGTCTGCTGTTGGGTGCATATTTTTTAATACTACCCGAAAGGCTCTTTCTTGTTTTAACTGAAATGTATAATGAGCAATATTTTTTAGATTCAGATGTTTAACAAGCTTTCGATAAACATCCGGTGTTTGAGGTACGATTTTCACATTGTTCATTGTAATTTTGGCTTCATCTTGATAGGTTTTGACAAGTTTATATGAGAAGTCTTCATCTTTAATGACTTATTTAATAGATCTGATCATATCAGATATTACTCTAACGCCTGGTATGAAAATAGGCGGTGTTCGATATTTGTCTTGTTCTTGTATGCTGCCCTTGGTTGTCGTATCATTGATTTTCTCAGATTTCGAGGTTTCTTCCAAATTTTCGTCACAAGAGAGATGTTCATACCTGTTTTTTGATGATACGGGGTCATGTTCACTGTTAGTCTTCTTAGAGGGTCGTATAGAGTTGTCATCATTGCGTCTTTTTTGTCGACGCAGAGGGATTGTTTGCCACGAGTTGAGGCCGTTTCCTGCGTTGTAGATGCTTGGCCGTTAGTTGCTGTAGCTTCTAGCACGGTAGCTGGGATTTCTTTTTCACGCAGATATTGCTGTATTTGAAATTGTAAATGTTGGTTCTGTTGCACTAATTGTTGTAAGTGTTGTTTTAGCTGTTGATGTTCATGCAATAAAACTTGATGCTGTTGGTGAAGGTTCTGTGTTACGTCACTGTATTCTAAAGTCGATCCGTTCGTACTATTGTTGACGAAAGCTTCACTGTTTTCTTGGTTATTTAGTATTTCTGTAGATTGTGTGATTAGTCCCCCAAAGGGGACGTGGTCAGTTAACATTATTCACTTCACTATATATGGGCGGTATTGATTTTCAATAGTTCTTGATACACCACTGTTCACAAGAGAATGAAGTCACCTTTGTACACAAATAAGAGCGGTCACCACTGTATCACTAGTAAATTTGAACCAGAGTTGCCAGTCACTTTAAAATATTTCCACTGATCTGCTTTGGCGCTTTAGAGAATATTCAGGAGTCAGGAATGAACTTAGTAGTCGCAACTAGCACAATGGAAAGTATACATAGGTTCATTGTAAAACTTGCTTTAGCTTGGCCTGAAGATGGCGTTAGAATTCCTAACGCTACGGAACAATTTATTGTTGCGATAAATTGCAACAAATAATCGTTGGGTAAACTGCTCACGTAAATCGTACACGATCTATTAACGCAGAGTTTTATTGAACCAACATTCTTTTTCAAATTAAACTGTCCAATTTACTTATAGGTATATGTTGTTTGGACCGATTATTTGGTCAAATCTAACCAATTTGTCTGCGATCGGCGATATCATTTTATACCATTTTATATGACCGATTAAATGGTGAAATTGAGGAGTTGAGGAACATGGACGAAACTTCCGCGTTACTAATTGAAATGATGGGGTACATAGTAATAAAAAGAACAAGGAATAGTTCAAAATAGGTCAGAACATGACTACTTAAAAAAAGAATTTTCTATAAACACTGATTACTACGATATAACTCAAATAAACCGTGATAAACTACTTGTTCGCCATTTCTTTAACTGCGAGTATGCAATCCTACCGCTGTTTAAAAAAGCTCAGACATGTCGTAGCGTGGTTTGCAAATATCGGCAGATATTTTGACAGATATATCATTGTTTATCTCCATCGACAAAAACACATCGCTCCGCATTATTGCCGTGATTTATCGTACAAACATTAGTTTCTACAGTTCCCTAACGAAACGATTTCTCCGTACAATTTCGGAGATCTACCGATAAATTCATCAGATCGGTCGATAAGTTGCTCCGTGTATATCCCCTAATGCCAAATAAAAATTCAACAATTTAAAGAAAGGCTGTTCTGACCACGACTGTGACTTACGAAATTAACGTTTATTATTGCTCATTCAGGGTTACCTGGGATAGCAAAAACGCAGAGAAAGGCAGTAAGAAGACGAGCGATATGAATAGAATAGGAAATTTTCTATTTTAAAAGATAATATCTCTATTTTGGCGAACGTGTTCGTAAATGAGCCACTTACGGCGTAAGTTGGTTTAAGTTAAGTTGATAATCGTGTTCAGGTAGTGGGTTCTATGCCTATCTTTAGCTAGTGACATGCTACTTACTGAGCACGATTATCAGCCTAATGAAAACGGAGTTACACCACTTGGGCTTTAAGGGGGTCAGATATGAAGGGCTGAGGACAATATCAAAGTAAGCAATCTTTTGATTAAAATCGCGATATTAACGTAATTGAACGGCGGGAGACTTTCTGTGACTGGTGTGTTATCTTGTTAATGCCTTGAGCCCTTCACTTCATTGCCGTTAGAAAAGCGACTCTTCTAATTTCTGCGGGTGTTTCTGCGGGCAAGGATGGTTCCCAAAAATGTGAAAGATGAACCGTGAGGTGTGATAGGGGATTATAATGAGAAGCGTTTTACAGCGCAACCAGTGTGAAGAGAAATCATTAGCCTGCATTGTATTTCAATGCATTTTCGTTTACGTTTCCATTCCTTTCCATGCTCGTTTCGGTTCTTCTCCGATCTCCTTCGCCAGTTGTACCGTATTTACGTTCGCTAGTATCTATAACTCGAGGTCGCTTTAAGATTGTTACAGACGTAGCCATTGTTACAGACGTAGAATTTAGGCGACATTCTTCTCAGAAAAATAAGCTTCACAAATTATTAAATAAAATACCCTCAACGCGTTATGAATAAACGATTTACTCAATCATAGACACACTCAATCTGGGACTCGCCAGCGGAATAACGTATGTATAACGTCAAGTTTTTAATTGACGCGTCGCTACGCGTGTCCATTTTCAAGATGTGCTTTCGGCTTTCGCGAGTAACAAAACCTTCTTGAGTCTGCCAAACGCAAAATGTCCATCGCATTTTCAGGCCCGGCGGATAATGTGAGTATGGTGGGTAGCTATACCCACTCGAAAAAATTCCGAGTGAGTAAAATACCCACTAGGAATTCGAGGTAAGAGATCTATTCCATAAACGTCATATTCCAGAAGTGAACGAAGTTTCTCGGCAGTGCGACGACTCAAAACGTATACGCGATCAATTATGTTGAAAGATAGGCTCCACAGTATTGCGATTTTACATGTTTAAAGCGTCAAGACGGACAGAATCGATTTGCAAAAATTGTTGAAGGAGAATACAGTAGAAAATGCAAAGCGTATCGCTATTATTGGATTGTAAAAAGGAACTGCTAAAGTTACATAAAATAAATGTGATAACAATTAATGACAATCGTGACAATTTGAAAAAAATGATTTTTTCCCTTCATATACACATTTGGTGGGAGATAGAGGGGGCAGTGAGGACCCCTCCGGGTCGACTACCCACTCGAACTTAACCCCAATCGCCGGGCCTGCGCATTTTACTCAAGGTGTGCCGAACAGTTTTATGCACGCCTTACTAAGCCAGTCGAGATCGTTGGCGAGGCTGCGGATTTCGCCCCAACACAATGAACATAAAATATCCTTGAGTTTGTCCAACGCATAATTTCAAACGCATTATACGCCAAAACATTGTTTTAATTAATTAAAACTCGCCATTCTCATTTCGTATTAGCGCGAAGGTCGAATTGAATGTTCAGAAAGGCGATCGAGCAATTGATTATTGCAATTGACAGTATTTTATTTCGGACAGAGACCGAATAGAAATACCCCTATGCGACTTCGGGATTGTGTTAGGTGTTGTAGGTAAACATTTCGATCACTGCCCGAATTCAGTATATAAGTATGACTTACAGGTGTCCCACCAACTCTGGGCCATACCCATAACTTCTAAATTCACGGTTCTAAATTCGCTTCACGTTAGAGAAATGCGGTTTTCGCACAACAATGTGGAGCTGTGAGGCAAATAATACGCCGTTGAGATGTTTACTGAAATGTTTTTAGTTTTCGTGAAAATAAACCAGAAGTGATGGCGCAGGGCATCAACTGATGTCACTGCACTCCCTCTGACCGAGAGGTCCTAGTTCGAGTCCCGACGGTGGCAGGATTTTCGACACTAGCTTATCAGCTAGGTCGAATTCAGTCCCTGTCTGGAGGAGAATTTCAACGGCCGGCTGCTCTGATCGGTAGTTTTCCGTGGTTTCTCCGATCAACACCAGGCGAATGCCGGATCCATACCCTGCCAAACAGCCCACGGACCGCGCGCGATCTTCCCTACCTCTTCCTTGTCCTATCCTATCCCCTGACACATTCACTTACACTAATATGCACTACACAAGCACACATGCTGGAAGACCAGTCGGGAGCTTAGAGCTTGTCCCGGTAGGAGCGGTGCCCCGCTGGTGGGAGATACCTGGTTGAGGAAAACCTCGCTAGCCGACTGTTGCTCAGCGCCGTATCTCGCCATATAGAGGGGGAAAGATCACCTCCATCTCCCGTACAAAAAGCATGCATTACACTTACGGGTCTAATGAACCTGGTAGTTGACAGGCTCGGAATCACTAAAACAAACAATGAATCGAGAAACAATTCATTTTTGATTTTTTAAATGTAACTAGTATATACTTTTTCTCATCAATGGATAGATCATGAAATAGGAATACAACAATGTTCATGTTTTGATAGTTATTTTGAGAATAAAATTATACTTTGCAACGCGTAATTTTAAATTAAACAAATGTTTCCTGTAGCAGCCATTACAACTGTGGCCTTCCGAGAGGGCGTTCTCGGGCGTTCGCGCCGATAATGTAACGGGCAGAGGGGAAACTTAGAGGGATGGCAATGAAGAATACAGGAATAACTACAGTTATCCGTGGTCTCGTCACGACTGTCGCAGAATAAACATTAATATTAACGATCAGAATTACTTTTTTTCACTGATTCATCAGAATTGAACTTTCCTTGTACTGGTGGAAATTCCAAAGCATCGACTTTGCAGGGAGTTGGCCGGCCCTTGCACTCACGACTGCAGACGTGCATTGCTGTTGGTAGGGTGCGCAAATCATAGGTGTAAATTTTTTTCTGTAATCGGCTCAGTTTCTACAGATGATTGTGACGAAAGTGACGAAACAAAAAGCGCAGGCAAGCGAAGTTGACCAGTAGGTACGGTGCAGTAGCGTAACAAAGTGCTTGCCCGCAGAACTTTCATCCAGGCCTCCTTTATAAAAGCGTATAGCAAACACAAGTAGTGTTAGTACTGTAACAAATTCTAATTCATCAATGTGAGATTAATATCCAAAAGTGGAAAACTGCATTTATTACTTAATTTTATGAAATTAAGACTGTTATAATACCCAAATGAATTGCTTACCTTTACTGATATAGAATCAGGGCTACGTATTACAAACTCTACCAAAGCGGAAAAATCGTTCTGGAAGATACTGTTTTTAATCTTTTATTTTATCAATTATCGCTAAGTATCAGAGTATCATGTACGAGTAATTAATATTTCTTACAATGGCAAAACCTTCTGCCTAAAAGCAGGCCCTCTTTTACCTGGGCCCGCCCGCATTTCGGGCCTTGGGAACCTAACATAACCTGAACGTTACGCCATTGATATGGTGATGGGAATACGGCATGCCTGCTACATGTCTCCCTTACTCCCAGTCGTGGATAATAATTAAAAACAGGGTCCCAAAACAGCCCATTCTTACATGATTTATTAAAGCGACCGGAAACATCGCTAGTCGGATTAATTCAACTGTAAAATACCAAATACCTTAAAAATACAAACATACAAATTGTATTTTGTTTTTCTATAATTTTAAACGTATTATTTTATAAATGTAAATTTACAATGAGATGTTGATTAAGGGTAAATAATTACAAAACTTTTTTCATGTCTAAAATATGATGAATTATCTGCAGATACCATTACAGTGGCAAACTCCGACCACTCATTCTTGTATTTGAAATGTTCATTGTTTTTGAACTCTTTAAAAATGTTGGCTTTTCTTACTTTCTTTCTTAAGGATATTTTTCTTTAATTGAGCAACTGGATTTATCCACTTCTTCGTTTCCAGGGCCCTGTAATAAGTATTTCTGCCGAAAATTCACAGTTTCTTTGCATTACATAATTTTGTCTACTGCGTAAGTGGTAGCGAGAAGGTAAAAAATGACATGTCATAATCATCCGGGTCCTACTCATGAATATTTCCTTCCCCAGGTCGGCTGGTCGGTGTCTGCGGGCGAAGAAGCCCGATGCTTGTGGGTGGCGCTGCCGAGTTTCTCCTTGTGCCTTACTAATGTGAGATTCTGTGCCCTGAAGGTAAGTGAATTATTTACAATAGTGTAATATGAAACGATGTAATCATGGGTGACAATCAATGTAATGGGCGGACGGACCGCCAGACGAACCACCAGACGAACCGACCGACGGCAGGCCGGCCGAACGGACCGACGGACGGACTAACGGACCAACGGACGGACGTACTAACGGACCAACGGAAGGACTGTTGGAAATATACATTTATATTGTAAGGTTGAAGTTTGTGAACATGTCGACAGTGTCGCCATCTGCATCTAGTATATTATTGGAAATGTACTATATATTGAGAGATTGAGGTTTGTGAACGCGCCGACACTGTCGTCATCTGTTTTTGGTATGTAAACGAATGATCATATTCATTCGTCCTTTTTGTCTTACTGTGCAGCAAAGTAGTGTTTGTAAAAGACCGTCAAAGACGTTCAATAAGAGTTTATGTATATGTATTTTGTTATAAATAAAAGTGAAATGCAGTGTAGTTCTCAAGAGTTAATTTAACATGGTAGCAGAGCGTGGTTACCGGATGCAGATGAATTGCTGAAGAGGTTATATTGGAGTTCAGCCCAGTGTCCGTCGATTCGAGGAAGTTTGCGACATGGACGACCTGAACATTCCAGCTTTTGATGGAGAGGACTACGCAAACTGGAAAACGAGGTTAACTATCTATTTGAAATTAAAAAAATGCCATGAGGTGACCACGAGGTCGAAGCGAGAAGAAGACAAGGACGTAGAATGGGAAGAACAGAACCTGAAGGCGATGCATTGCATTTTTAGTGCAATTACTAACAAGCAGCTAGAGTTCGTGAATGATAAAGTAAGTGCTTTCGAGGTTATGAAGAAGTTTGACGAGCTATACTCCAAAGAGTCAACAGCGTTGCAGATTGTCTGCAGGAACAAACTAGATGGACTCAGATTAAAGAATTACAGCGACATAAATGAATTCTTCACTGTGTTTGAGAAATACATAAACGAACTGAAGTCAGCCGGGGCCAAGGTAAGCGAAGAAGAGAAACTAAATTACATGCTCAAAACGCTGCCCGAGTCACTAAGTTATATCGGAGATCTAGTGGATGTTTTGAAGAAGGAAGACCGGACTGCGGAGTACGTGAAGGCAAAAATAAGGATGAAGAGCATCAAGGAGAACCAGGACAGTGAGGGCGTAAAATCAAATGCATTCATCTCGGAGAAGACACCTAGTGCGAGCGGCCAAAAAGTGTGCTACGGATGTGGTAAACCAGGACACTTCAAGAGGGAATGTCGACAAACTGAGAATCATCGAGGTTCCCGGGGACGTGGCGGAAGAGCACGAGGTAACTATGGAGGTTATGTCAACCAAAGTTATGAAAATGGACATCGCGGAGGCAGAGGAGGACCACGTGGGTCCAGAGGCGGTCGCTATGGTCACGACCGATCTTACCGACAGAACGAGCAAGGAGACCGACATTACCGACAGGACGACCATGGTGGTAGGAACCGTGGAGAACAACAGTTTTATCAGAATGTAAGTGGCGCAAGCAGTTTCGTGACAGAGGTCTTCGCCAAGGAAGTAAACAGTGTAACACAGGATTCAGGTCAGATTGAAATTAATTGGTTGTTAGATAGCGGTTGTACAGATCATATAATTAATAACGAGGAATATTTTTCTAAATGCGTAACGTTAAAAGAACCGATTAATGTAAAAATCGCGAACGGAAAGATTTTAACGGCAACTAAAGTTGGTAATGTAATTAGCGATTTTTTAGTGTTTGACAGATTAGAACGAGTTGAAATGAAAAATGTATTTTACATTAAAGATCTAGATAGGAATTTAATTAGTTTTTCAAGAGTCACAGAGAAACATGATATTATTGCAAAAGGCATCAGCGCAAAAGTTTTTAGTAAAGATAGGGGTTTAATTGCAGTTGCATGGAAACAAGATAGGTTATATAAAGTGACAAGTGTGATCAACAAAGGGGAATTTAACGTAAACTTCTGCAATAAAGAAAATATGACAATAAAGGAAAAGTGGCATAGGATACTGGGGCACGTAAATTTCAATTATTTAGATAAAATTTGCAAACATCAATTAGTAGATGGAATCCCTCAAAACGTCGAGTCTGAACCTATGAAATGTAAAGTGTGCATAGAAAATAAAATGCATAATGTTCCTTTTAAAAACAACAGAAATAAGGCTAAAGAAATCCTAGAAATTGTTCACACAGATCTAAATGGGCCACATTCAACAGTAGGTATGCATGGTGAAAGATACTTTGTTTCTTTTATTGATGATTATAGTAAACGTGCACGCGTTTACACAATTAAAACTAAAGACCAATTATATGATTGTTTAGTTGGGTATGTAAATGAGGTTGAAAATCTTACTGGGAAAAGGATTAAGAAATTGCGGTGTGATAATGGAAAAGAATACATGAATAATAATATATATCAATACATCAAGGAAAAGGGGATTGTTTTAAATGCGTGCCCGCCATATGTGCATGAGTTGAATGGAACTGCTGAGAGGTTCAATAGGTCAATCATGGACATGTCAAGATGTTTATTAGCCGAAGCAAAAGTTAACAATAGGTTTTGGCCAGAAGTAGTTTGTGCTGCCGCGTATCTGAAAAATAGATGTCTTGCAAATACCGCAGAATTGAAAACTCCTTATGAAATATTTTTTGGAGAAAAGCCTAATGTCACACATTTAAAATTGTATGGAAGTAGAGTCTTTGTAAGGGTGCCAGAACAATTGAGAAAGTCAAAATGGGATAGAAAAGCAGATTTGGGAGTTCTGTTAGGTTACAGTGACGTTGGATATAGGGTACTCATAAATAATAAAATTGTTGTGGCCAGGCATGTAGAGGTTGTTGAAGAAAATATTAGATGTGTAGGTTTAAAGGATAATGGTTCCGTGAGTAAAAGATTAGATGAATCTGGGTGTGAAAATTGGGAAACTGGGTCTGAAGATAACAGCGAGGACGAAGAAAGGTTAGTCGAAATCGAATCTCCAAAAGCAGCGCTAAAGGAAAAAACAACAAGGTCAGGTAGAGTGGTTAAAACTCCACAACGCTGTAGGGATGATAATACAAGTAACTTTATTTATATTAACGTATGTAGTGCAGATAGCCCGGTTAGTTTTGAGGAGGCGATTAATAGCAATGAATCGAAAAGCTGCAGTCAAGCTATGGATAGGGAAATTGAATGTTTGAAGAAAAATGACACATGGGAGTTAGTTAGTAAGCCAGAGGGCAAAGATCTTATAGATGTTAAATGGGTTTTTACTAAAAAGTTTGATAATAGGTACAAAGCAAGATTAGTTGTTAGGGGATTTCAACAAAAGGAATGTGTTGATGATATATATGCACCAGTAGCTAAAATGCAAACTTTGAAGATTTTACTGTCATACTGTTGTCATTTTGGTTTAATTATTGAACAAATGGATGTAGAAACAGCCTTTTTAAATGGCGAAATCATGTCAGAAGTTTATGTTAAACAACCTGAAGGCTACGAAGACGGCACAAATCGAGTGTGCAAATTGATGAAAGCACTGTACGGTTTACGAGAAAGTCCGAGAGCTTGGTATGAGTGTTTAGATACTTTCTTGAAAAGTTTAGGATTCCAAAGAAGTGAATATGATTATTGCCTTTATGTTTTGCGAAAAAGTAATGTCCTGATTTACTTGATAATTTTTGTTGACGACTTGCTCATTTGTTGTGTAAAGAAAAGTCGAATTAAAGAAATCAAAAATTTGTTGTCAAATAGATTTAGTATGAAAGATTTAGGTGAGGTTAAAAGTTATTTAGGAATTGATATAAATTACGAATACAAGAAAAACAAAATGAGCTTGAGTCAGGAAAATTATATTAATTCATTAGCCGAAAAATACAAGATTAAAGACTCAAAATTATATGCTACACCGATGGAAGTTAACTTGAAATTAGAACCAACTCAGGAATTGCGTAATGATATAAAGTATAGAAATTTGATTGGTGCGTTGTTATATATTAGTTCAGGAACAAGGCCAGATATCAGTTATTCTGTTAATTATTTGAGCAGGTTTCAGAATTGTTATGACGGCACACACTCTAAGTATTGTCTGAGAATCTTAAAATATCTGTATTTGACAAGAAACCTGAAATTGAATTATTGTAAAAACGAAAATGCAAAAGTTCTTGATTGTTATGTAGATTCAGATTGGGCAGGTGACAATATAGATCGTAAATCTACGACAGGTTATGTGATCCGTATGTTTGACAATGTTGTATTTTGGAAGTCTCGCAAACAATCAAGTGTAACAAAAGCTTCGACGTATGCAGAGTATGTTGCGCTATCAGATGCTGTGAGTGAAGTGAAATTTCTAAAAGATGTAATGAAAATTTTTGATTTGAATTTTGATGAACCGATTGTAATGTACGAAGACAACTCAGGAGCATTGAGTATCGCTAAATATGGTAACTTTACAAAAAACTCAAAACATATTGAAGTCCATTATCATTTTGTCAACGAGTTGTATATGAATGGTTTAATTGATATAGTCAAAGTAAATACTGATGATAACATGGCAGATATTTTCACGAAAGCTTTGTGTAAAGACAAGTTTGTGTATTTTAGGAATATGATGAATATTAACTGAATTTAAGATAGTATGTATATAAATGTAAGGAGGCGTGTTGGAAATATACATTTATATTGTAAGGTTGAAGTTTGTGAACATGTCGACAGTGTCGCCATCTGCGTCTAGTATATTATTGGAAATGTACTATATATTGAGAGATTGAGGTTTGTGAACGCGCCGACACTGTCGTCATCTGTTTTTGGTATGTAAACGAATGATCATATTCATTCGTCCTTTTTGTCTTACTGTGCAGCAATGTAGTGTTTGTAAAAGACCGTCAAAGACGTTCAATAAGAGTTTATGTATATGTATTTTGTTATAAATAAAAGTGAAATGCAGTGTAGTTCTCAAGAGTTAATTTAACACGGACTAACGGACCAACGGGCGGACTAACGGACCAACGGGCGGACTAACGGACCAACGGGCGGACGAACGGACCAAGGGGCGGACTAACGGACCAACGGACAGACTAACGGATGAGCAGATTTCACGTTCCTGCGGGGATAGAACATCTCCTCGTCCCGAATTGTAATAAGCACTATTCACAGTGGGGTTACAGACGCGTCTGAAGACAGTGTCAAAAACACTCTATTTGACTAAAAACAACTCTATCTCGAAACGCATTTCATATTTTTGTTTTATTATTATTATTATCGAACAAAATGCTTCTTAATTGCCAATAGTACGCTAGAACCTCGTTGTCACCTAGAGGTGAAAAAACGTTATCTGCATTAGGACGCTGTGGTGAGCTCTTTCGGAAATTGTCTGACCAGCGTATTCCTAGGGAGGCGCGACACTTGGAAAAACTGTGTGACTTGGCACTTACTTAATCTTTCGGAGAAGGGCACACGACGAGATAAATGATCAACGGAAGTATATCTAAGAACGTTACTTTACAATACTTCGAATGATGATATTAAAAGAGATAAAAGCAGTGTACAAATTTAAGTTCAAAGTAAAATCTTTTCTCGTTATATTTTTGTGTACTCTCTGCTGCCTTTCATTTTTTGAAAATCGTCCCGTTTTGATTACAGTTTGTCATATCAATATTTGTCGAAACGTTGGTTCAAGGAAGGTTTTTAACAAATGTTTTATATATTACACGACAATAAACTGTCTATAATCAAAATGTGACTCTTTCGAAAATATAATATCTTTTCTGTTGCACGTTTCTTATTTCTATACAATTAGAGGCTATTCTGACTATCGGGTGCCAGAAAAGTCTCTCCACAGTGGCCCCTTGCTGGCGAGAGCGCTTGCAACAAAAATTATATTGGTAGCCTGAGTCGCTGCTAGAAAACGTTAATTGCGTATTCACCACAATCACAATAGATGCTGGAAGTGTTGCCCCCCTCAATTGTTTCCCAGAGATCTGCTTGCTACCAACATGAAATACACCGGGAGAGATAGCTCAGAGATAACTGATGTTACTGCAGACCCCTGATGGGGAAGTCGTAGGTTCTAGTTCCGACGGTGGCAGGATTTTCGACACTAACTTGTCACACGGCCCAGCATCAATGCAGCTGAGGTGAAGCTCTGTTGGAATGAAAATTAAATTAAAATGAAGTGCCATTTGGTGAATTGACAACAAAATTACCAGCACATAAACTTTCTGAGGGAGAAAAAAGAAGAAAAAAAAAACAAAACAAAAACAAAAAAAAAACAAAAAAACAAAAACAAAAAGAAATCCCACACACACACACACGTAGTGGAGGCTCACTTTAATGGATATCGTTCACACGAGGACTGAGTTTTTCGATTTGGTTCAAATCAATATCCATTTTTATTCATAGAAATGTTGCGAATACCTGAAGCTCAAGAAAACGTGCTCAGATGGTACTACTCCGCCAAAAGTAAATACAGTTTTAAACATAAACATACAGTTTTCAACGTTCATGACTTAATTCGAAGCAAAATCTACTATGTTACAGGCGAGTCCATACCTAAGTGTGAGTATATTTACAAAATCAGAACGCCAGCATGCCGTCTTCCAAGTGACCTGGCGGTTCGGCAAAGCACTCGTTAGGAGTATATTTATAGAGCCCTCCTTCCCCAGTAGGCCTATGGCTCTCAAGATTACTCCCACTAAAGAACGCAAAACTGTAATTAAAATATAAAATCCTTCAATTCACACCCACAGATAAACCAGCTACCTTTGATGAATATGCATGAACTTTAATTAGAAATATTATAATTAAAGAGTTGCAGCCTTCGATGAATATGCTGGAACTGTAAATAGAAATATTTTAATTAGGGTTTGCAGTCTCTGATGAATATTTTGGAACTGTAATTAGTAAAAGTATAATTAAAAGTTGCAGCCTTCGATGAATATTCTGTAACTGTAATTAGATATAATATAATTATTTTTTTTAAGCCATTGGTGAATATGCTCAACATGTAATTATTAATAATATAATTAAAGAGTTGCAGGTTTTATGAATATGCTGGAACTGTAATTAGAAATATGTTAATTAAAGAGTTGCAGTCTTTGATGAAATTGATGGACCTGTAATTAAAAATAATATAATTAAAGAGTTACAGACTTTCACAAATATGCTGGAAATGTAATTAAGAATAATATTATTAGAAATTTGCAGCCTTCTATGACTATACTCAACAGTAAATAGAAACTAATAATAATGAACTTGCAGCCTTCATGAATATGCTGGAGCTGAAATTAGATAGAAGATAATTGAGAGTTGCAGCCTTCGATGAATATGCTGGAATTTTAATAAAATATAATATAATTAAAGTTTTGCAGCTAACTGTAGTTATGCTGGACCTGTAATTAGAAATAATATAATTAAAGTGTTGCAGCTTCGATGAATATGCTGGAACAAAAATTAGGAATAATATATTTTGAAATGGCAGCTTTCTATGAATATGCTGGATCTGTAATTAGAAATTAAAATTGAAGAACTTGCAGCCTTCATGAATATGCTAGAGGTGTAATTTGATATAATATAATTGAACAGTTGCAGCCTTTGATAAATATGCTGAAAATGTAATAAGAAATAAAATAATTAAAGTTTTGCTGCTATCAGTGAATATGCTGGACCTGTAATTAGAAATAATATAATAAAGAGTTGCAGCTTCGATTATTATGCTGAACTAAAATTAGGAATAATATAACTAAAAATTGGCAGACTTCTCTGCATATGCGGGAACTGTAATTAGATATTATATAATTGAAGAGTTGCAGCCTTTGATGAATATGCTGAAAATGTATTAAGAAATAAAATAATTAAAGTTTTGCTGCTATCAGTGAATATGCTGGACCTGTAATTAGAAATAATATAATAAAGTGTTGCAGCTTCGATGAATGTGCTGGAACTAAAATTAGGAATAATTAAATTAGAAAGTGGCAGCCTTCTATGAATATGCTAGACCTGTAATTAGAAATTAAAATTGAAAAACTTGCAGTAATTGTGAATATGCTGGAGCTGTAATTAGAAATAATTTAATTAAAGAGTTGCAGACTCCCAGAGTTGGCTGGAAATGAATTAGAAATAAAAAAATTAGGGATTTGCAGCCTTCTATGAATATGCAGGAGTTGTAATTAGAAATTATTAATGAAGAACTTGCAGCCTTCATGAATATGCTGGAACTGTAATTAGATAAAATATAACTAATGAGTTGCACCAATCGTTGAATAGGCTGGAACTGTAATTAGATATAGGATAATTAAATGTTGCAGCCATCAATGCATATGCTGGAAAAGTAATTAGATATGATAAATTAAAGTTTTGCTGCTATCAGTGAATATGTTGGACCTGTAATTAGAAATAATATAATAAAGTGTTGCAGCTTCCATTATTATGCTGGAACTAAAATTAGGAATAATATTATTAAAAATTGGCAGCCTTCTATAATTATGCGTGAACTGTAATTAAGAATTAAAATTGAAGAACTTTGAGCAAGCATGAATATGCTGGAGCTGTAATTAGATATTATATAATTGAAGAGTTGCAGCCTTTGATGAATATGCTGAAAATGTAATAAGAAATAAAATAATTAAAGTTTTGCTGCTATCAAATAATTTAATTAAAGAGTTGCAGACTCCCTGAGTTGGCTGGAAATGTAATTAGAAATAAAAAAATTAGGGATTTGCAGCCTTCTATGAATATGTTGGACCTGTAATTAGAAATAATATAATAAAGTGTTGCATCTTCGATTATTATGCTGGAACTAAAATTAGGAATAATATAATTAAAAATGGCAGCCTTCTATAAATATGTGGGAACTGTAATTAAAAATTAATATTGAAGAACTTGCAGCAATCGTGAATATGCTGGAGCTGTAATTAAAAATAAATTAATTGAGAAGTTGCAGACTCCCTGAGTTGGCTGGAAATGTAATTAGAAATAAAAAAATTAGAGATTTGCAGCCTTCGATGCACATGCTGGAGCTGTAATTAGAAATTATTAATGAAGAACTTGCAGCCTTCATGAATATGCTGGAACTGTAATTAGATAAAATATAACTAAAGAGTTGCACCAATTGTTGAATAAGCCGGAACTGTAATTAGATATAGGATAATTAAAAGTTGCAGCCATCGATGCATATGCTGGAAATGTAATTAGATATACAAAATTAAAGTTTTACTGCTAATCAGTGAATATGCTGGACCTGTAATTAGAAATAATATAATAAAGTGTTGCAGCTTCAATTATTATGCTGAACTAAAATTAGGAATAATATAACTAAAAATTGGCAGCCTTCTCTGAATATGCGGGAACTGTAATTAGATATTATATAATTGAAGAGTTTCGGCCTCTTGTGAATATGCTGAAAATGTATAAGAAATAAAATAATTGAAGTTTTGCTGCTATCAGTGAATATGTTGGACCTGTAATTAGAAATAATATAATAAAGTGTTGCAGCTTCGATTATTATGCTGGAACTAAAATTAGGAATAATTAAATTAGAAAGTGGCAGCCTTCTATGAATATGCTAGAACTGTAATTAGAAATTAAAATTGAAAAACTTGCAGCAGTCGTGAATATGCTGGAGCTGTAATTAGAAATAATATAATTGAAGAGTTGCAGACTCCCTGAGTTGACTGGAAATGTAATTAGAATTAAAAAAATTAGAAATTTGCAGCCTTCTATGAATATGCTGGAGCTGTAATTAGAAATTATTAATGACGAACTTTCAGCCTTCATGTATATGCTGGAACTGTAATGAGATAATATAAAACTCTAGAGTTGCACCAATTGTTGAATATGCTGGAACTTTAATTGGCAATATTTAAAGAAAAATGAAGTAGCCTATAATTAATATGCTGGAACAGAAATTAAAAAAATTATTATGAAAGAGTTGCAGCTATCTGCATATGCTGGAATTGAAGAAAGAATTTATATAATAATAGAGTTGCAGTCTTTGATGAATATGCTGGAAATAAAGTCGAAATAATATATATAGAATGCGGCAGCCTTCATAAATATGCTGGAGCTGAAATTAGATATATTATAATTGAAGAGTTGCAGACTCCCTGAATTGGCTGGAAATGCAATAAGAAATAAAAAAAATTAGAGTGTTGCAGTCTTCTATCAATATGCTGGAACAGTAATTAGAAATTATTAATGAAGAACTTGCAGGCTTCATGAATATGCTGTACCTGAAGTTAGATAAAATACAATCAATGACTTGCACCAATTTTTGAATATGCTGAAACTGTAATTAGATATAGGATAATTAAAAGTTGCAGCCATGGATGCATATTCTGGAAATGTAATTAGATGTAATATAATTAAAATTTTGCTGCTATCAGTGAATATGCCGAACCTGTAATTAGAAATAATATAATAGTGTTGCAGCTTTCAAGAATATGCTGGAACTAAAATTAGGAATAATATAATTAGAAATTGGCAGCCTTCTATGAATATGCTGGAGCTGTAATTAGAAATTATTAATGAAGAACTTGCAGCCTTCATGAATATGCTGGAACTGTAATTAGATAAAATATAACTAATGAGGTGCACCAATCGTTGAATATGCTGGAACTGTAATTAGATCTAGGATAATTAATATTTGCAGCCATCGATGCATATGCTGGAAATGTAATTAGATATTGTTAGCGAAGATACCACTAGATGGTGCGACCTGCATCGTAAGAAGATAGCGATAGTGGCTCCGCCACTTCTTCCTGTTTATATACATTAATATCACCACCGCGACCGTACTTGTTGTTTACGCGTCGTTAAGCACTGATCGTTTCATTGTATTTTTTTTCATATCGGTCAATAAAAGACCTTATTGTGTTATTTAGAAGTGCGAGTTTCATTCGATAGCCCTCCACAACTCTATCAGGTTATGAACCCAGCCGTATAAACGGGCTATTCCACGACAAAAAGGACTTCTTTGTTCGATAGTGATTGCCAAATAGAAACGACCAAGTCGCAAGAATTGAGTATGCAACAAGTGCCAAATTGCAAAAATACGGCATGACTAGCGTGAACAAAAGTGGTGCATTACTTGTGTGAACAGACAAGCTGAGTCATTCGTTGACAAAAGCGTGACATCGGTCGTGATTCGAAAATCACCCGATTCCTTCGCGTCGGCGGCCATATTTTATTGAAGTAAACAATTTTGGCGCGCACTAAAGTGACAGTGCGACACGATGAGTTCGAACAGTGTTATTCGTATCGAGGCGCTCGGACGCGACAACTATGACACTTGGAAGCTGCAGATGCGGGCGTTGCTCGTGAAGAACGATGTGTGGGACTATGTGAGTGGCGTTGCAGTGAAGCCAGAACCGGGAAACGACAACGCTAACGCCATTAGAGAGTGGAAAACAAAGGATGAAAAGGCTTTATCAGACCTGATCCTGTCAATTAGCGCAAGTCAACTGAATTTGGTAAAGAACTGCACGACATCACGTGAGTTATGGCAAAAATTAGAAAATACATTTGAATCTAAAGGGCCTGCGCGAAAGGCAACCCTACTCAAAAGTCTCACTTTACACAAAATGAGTGAGGGGGCAGATGTTCGTGAGCACCTTCAGGGTTTCTTTGATTCAGTTGACAAGTTAGCAGATATGGACGTGAATATTAATCCGGATCAATTGGCGATAATGATGTTATATAGTTTACCATCTAGCTATGAAAATTTCAGAGTCGCTATCGAGAGTCGAGATGAACTGCCTACGCCTGAAAATCTACGCACCAAAATCATCGAAGAGTACGAGGCCAGGAAAAACGGAGCAACTTCAATTTCATCGCAAGGGGCTATGTACGTCAACAAGAAGAAGATGAAGAAACCGAAGGAAAACAAGAAGGACAAAGAAGAATATAAAAAGGGAGGGTCGTTTAAATACAAATGCTACAAGTGCCACGAGAAAGGTCACAAAGCCGCAGATTGCCCAAATGACAAACAGACAGGAGGTAAAAAGAAGTCGAATCTCTCTTTCTTAGCAGTCGAAGAAGATACCGAGAGTTGTCAAGCTGTGAGCGGAAATGCAAGAGATGTTTGGTGCCTAGACAGCGGGTGCACTTCGCACCTTTGTAAAGACGTTAATGTTTTTAAAAGGATTCAGGAACGAAAAACTAGCGGATTGAGGTTAGCCAACAACGCATCGACCGACATAAAGGGCAAAGGTATTGCTGAAATCGTGACCTGGCAAGACGATGAAAAATGTAACGTGACCCTGAATAACGCACTCCATGTACCAGAACTTAGGATGAACTTGTTGTCGGTATCGAAAATCACGGACAGCGGTTACAGAGTAATTTTCGAGAAGGAGAAGGCTATGGTAACAGATACAGAAGGCGCAACGAAGCTGATCGCCAATCGAGTTGACAATCTATATTTCGTGAAGGGCGAACCATCGGAGGACTGCAATTCCGTAAAACCTGTTGGTGAGGATAGAGAAGCTCCTAGGGCATCGAGTTCAGCCCAGGTTTGGCATCAACGAATGGGCCACGTCAATTACCATGACCTTCTTAGCGCATCGAAAAACGGAGCAGTTCGAGGAATGGACTTCGAACACGTGCCTGAAGATAAGAACTGCGAAGTTTGTCTTCAGGGGAAGATGACCAGGCTTCCATTTCCAAAAGAATCGACCAGAACCACGACCAAATTAGAATTAATACACACCGACATTTGTGGCCCGATGCGCACCCAGTCAAACGGAGGATCTACGTATTTCATCACGTTTATCGACGATCACACACGTTGGGCAGAGGTGAGATTTCTGAAATCAAAGGGACAAGCTCTCGAAGAGTTTAAACGTTTCAAGACATTCGTAGAAAAGCAACACGGCGTAAAAATTAAGAGTATTCAATCCGACAATGGTCGGGAATATGTCAATAAAGAATTCGATGACTTTCTGAAGGCAGAGGGGATTCAGCGCCGATTGACGACTTCATACACACCGGAACAGAACGGGATAGCGGAAAGGAAAAATAGATCCTTGGTGGAAACGGCCCGTTGTCTCATGTTCCAGTCCGGTTTGAAGCAATCGTTTTGGGCTGAGGCGATTTCTACAGCAAATCACATACGGAATCGATGTCCAACGAAAAAGTTAAAGGGCCGAACCCCGTATGAAGCCTGGCTCGGTAAGGTACCATCGGTCAAGCACTTCAAGGTGTTCGGATGTCGTGTATTTTGCTTGAACAAAAATCCGACGAAGGGAAAGTTCCAGGTACGAAGTCAAGAAGGAATATTCATCGGGTACTCTGAAGAATCCAAGGCGTACAGAGTATGGATGCCTAGATCTCGAACCGTTGAAGTGACCAGAGATGTGAAGTTTCTGGAAGACAGCGTTAAGGCACCGGAAACAGCTTCCCAAGAACTTGATCGGTCGAACGAACATCATGGCCAGGAGTGGATTGATGTTGAGATCAACACTGAAGATATCTCGGAACAGCCCAACAGAGAAAACGACGATTTCGAGACGCCTGCAGAATCCCCTTTCATGACACCCGTTGATTCTGAGGATGAAGGTGGATTCAGAGGATTCCCAGGACGTGCTGAAAACGATGAAGATGAAATCGAAGAGCATGTAGAACCGGTACAGCGTCGAAAACGTGGACGTCCCCCTATTATCCGGACAGGAAAACCCGGAAGACCACGAAAAGGGTACGTCGAAGACAAGATTGAAGAGGCTGAGTCCGCTTGCACGGCCGAGATTTCCTTGACCAAAGCTGTTTCAGGTCCGCATTCTATGGCTTGGAAGGAAGCCATGGCGTCTGAGGTCAAGTCGCTGATCAAGAATAACACTTGGGAGTTGGTGAGGCGACCTAAGCATTCGAAGGTCATTGGAAGCAGATTCGTTCTGCGCAACAAATATAAACCTGACGGGAGCATCGAAAAACAAAAGGCACGCGTCGTGGCGCGTGGGTTCTCACAGGTTCCTGGGATCGATTTCCACGACACATTTGCCCCTGTGGCAAGGTTGAGTTCGGTACGAGCTGCCGTAGCTGTAGCTGTCGAGAAGGACTTGAAGATCAGGCAGCTTGACATCACAACAGCATATCTGAACGGGAACGTCGAAGAGGACATCTATATGGAGATGCCTGACCATTTGAAAGAGATCTTGGAGCTCATCGTCGAGACTGAGAAGGAAAATCAATTCGTGAGAAGAGAAGCCGAGAAGATGTTGAGTCGTCTTCGTAAGTTCGATGCAGTATGCCATCTCAACAAAGCCATCTACGGATTACGTCAAGCTGGGCGAGCGTGGCATAAACGGCTAAATGAGGAACTTCGTGCACTTGGGGCGACGCCTTCGGAGGCAGATCCTTGTGTTTATCGCGTCGGACAGGATGATCGTACATGCTACGTGATCGTATACGTCGATGATATCTTGGTGATGTCTTCGAGTGATACCGAAATCGATCAAATCATCAAACGACTTGGGACGAAATTCGATGTTAAGGACCTGGGTGACCTCAGATATTGTTTGGGGCTGCAATTCTCCAGAGGCAAGAACCACATGGCAGTTTGTCAGAAAAAATATATCGATGACCTACTTGAAAGGTTTAATATGATCGATTGCAACCCTGTTTCTACTCCCTTGGATCCTGCCGTCAAACTCGTAAGAGAAGAGAGTCATTGTCAGTCGGATGCTCCTTATAGAAGTTTAGTAGGGGCTTTGATGTACTTGTCTGTAGGGACGAGGCCGGACATAGCGCACGCTGTGAGTCACTTGAGTCAGTTCAACGAGTGCCACGGGGATTCGCATTGGAAGGCCGCCAAAAGGGTGCTTCGTTATTTGAAAGGGACTAGAGATATTGGACTCCTTTATCATCGATCAAGAGGACCTCCGGAAATGTACACTGATGCTGATTGGGGCAACTGCGTTGTCGACCGTAAATCATACACAGGCTACGTTTTTGTGGTCGGTGGGGGGGGCCGTAAGTTGGGAGTCCAAGAAGCAGCAAACAGTGGCCTTATCGTCTACCGAGGCCGAATACATGGCACTCTCAGACGCTACGAAAGAGGCCTTGTATATGAAGAAGCTGATGAAGGATTTTGGAGTAGATATGACTAAAGTAATCATAAAGAACGACAACAATGGTGCAAAGCTGTTGGCTGAGAATCCGGTGTTCCATGCTCGTACAAAGCATGTAGAGCTGAGACACCATTTTGTTCGAGATGCTGTTGGAAGGAAATTGGTTCAAGTTCAGCACGTTCCGTCCGAAAGGATGACCGCAGACATATTGACAAAGGGTCTCTCTGGCATAAACCATAAGAAATGTATGAAGATGCTTGGTTTGGAACATTTTCACGTTCTGGGAACGGATCTTACATTGCAGTTCGAGGGGAAGTGTTAGCGAAGATACCACTAGATGGTGCGACCTGCATCGTAAGAAGATAGCGATAGTGGCTCCGCCACTTCTTCCTGTTTATATGCATTAATATCACCACCGCGACCGTACTTGTTGTTTACGCGTCGTTAAGCACTGATCGTTTCATTGTATTTTTTCATATCGGTCAATAAAAGACCTTATTGTGTTATTTAGAAGTGCGAGTTTCATTCGATAGCCCTCCACAACTCTATCAGATATAATAAAATAAAGTTTTGCTGCTATCAGTGAATATGCTGGAACTGTAATTTGAAATAATATAATAAAGTGTTGCAGCTTCGAATATTATGCTGGAACTAAAACTAGGAATAATATAATTAAAAATTGGCAGCCTTCTATAATTATGCGGGAACTGTAATTAAAAATTAAAATTGAAGAACTTGCAGCAAGCATGAATATGCTGGAGCTGTAATTAGATATTATATAATTGAAGAGTTGCAGCCATTTATGAATATGCTGAAAATGTAATAAGAAATAAAATATTTAAAGTTTTTCTGCTATCAGTGAATATGCTGTACCTGTAATTAGAAATAATATAATAAAGTGTTTTAGCTTCGATGTATATGCTGGAACTAAAATTAGGAATAATTAAATTAGAAAGTGGCAGCCTTCTATGAATATGCTAGACCTGTAATTAGAAATTAAAATTGATGAACTTGCAGCAATTGTGAATATGCTGGAGCTGTAATTAGAAATAATTTAATTGAAGTGTTGCAGACTCCCTGAGTTGGCTGGAAATGTAATTAGAAATAAAAAAATTAAAGATTTGCAGCCTTCTATGAATATGCTGGAGCTGTAACTAGAAATTATTAATGAAGAACTTGCAGCCTTAATGAATATGCTGGAACTGTAATGAGATAAAATATAACTAAAGAGTTGCTCCAATTGTTGAATATGCTGGAACTTTAAATGGCAATATTTAAAGAAAAATGATGTAGCCTATAATTAATATGCTGGAACAAAAATGAAAAAAATTATAATGAAAGTGTTGCAACTTTTGGTTAATATGCCGGAACTGTAAATAGAATTAATATAATAATATAGTTTAACCTTCAATGAATATGCCAGAACTTTAATTAGAAATCAATAATTAAGAACTTGCAGCCTTCACGAATATGCTGGAACTGTAATTAAGTATAATATAATTGAAGAATTTCAGCCTTTGATGAATATACTGAAACTGTAATTAGAAAAAATGTAATTAAAAGTTGTAGCCATGAAAGAATATGCTGGAAATATAATTTGAAAAAAAAAAAAAAATGTGGAAGTTTCAGCCTTATATAATTATGCTTGTCTGTAATTAGAAATTAATAATTAAGAACTTGGAGCCTTCATGAATATGCTGGATCTATAATTATATATAATATAAATAAAGGGTTGCAGCCTTTGATGAATATACCCTAAAATGTTTAGAAATAATATATTTAGAATGTTGCAGCCTTCTATGAATAAGCTGGAACTGTAATATATATATTTGATATTTAAAAGTTGTAGCCTTCAATAAATCTGCTAGAAATGTAATTAGAAATAATGTAATTAAAAAGTTGTGGCCTTCAATGAATACGCTGTAGCTGAAATTTGAAATAATATAATTAAGAAGATGTAGCTTTCTATGAATAAGCTGTAACTGTAATTAGAAATAATATAATTTAATGTTGTAGTCTTTGATGAATATGCTGGAACTTTAATTAGCAAAAAAATAAATATTTAAAGGTTGCCACCTTCGATAAATATCCTGGAATTTTAATTAGAAATATTATAATTAAATAGTTGCAGCCTTCCATGAATAAAACGGAACTGTAATTAGAAATATAATAATTAAAGAGTGGCAGCCTTCTATGAATATGGTGGAAGAATAATTTGAAATATAAATAAAGTGATGCAGCCTTAAATGACTTTTCTGAAACTGCAATTAGAAATAATATAATTGAAAAGTTGCAACCTTTGATTTAACTGTAGCTTGAAATATTAAATTTAAAGAGTTGCAGCCTTCGATGAATATGGTGGAACTGTAATTACAAATATTATAATTAAAGTGTGGCAGCCTTCGATGAGTATGATAGAAGTTTAATTTGAAAAATTATATGTTATGACTTGCAGTCTTCGATGACTATGTTGGAACTGTAATTAGAAATATATTTAAAATCGAAAGTTGCAGCCTTTGATGAGTATGATTGAACTGTAATTAGATATATTATAATTAAAGAGTGGCAGCATTCTATGAATATGAGAGAACTGTAAATAGATGAAAGTTATACTGTTAGTTACAAGAAATGAAAACAAATATTGAAAATGATATCACTCGTACCTGTAAAATCATGAAAAAAATGGGTGAATTATAGAAATTATATAATTTATTAGTAGCAGCCTTTAATTAATATGATAAAACTGTAAATAGAAGAACGGACTATCATTAATAACATGAAAATAATAAAAAATGAATTGTGGGGGGCCTGTGGCGGCGTCGTTGGCGGTGGCTGTGGCTGTGGCGGTGGCTGTGGCGGTGGCGGCGGGGGTGGCGGCGTTGGCGGTGGCGGGTATGGGTTTTGGGGAATATCTATGATTCAATTCTACGAAAGTGAGTACATATTTTGGAAGAAACCAATGAAACATAGAGCTTTAAGTTTCTGTCAAACAATGTCATCTCCATAATGCATGAAGAATGTGAAGTTTCTTTTACTTTAATTACTATAACTTATATTATTTTAATACTATTACTAATATTATTTTAATACTATAACTAATATTACTTTAATTACTATACTATACTACTAATTACTTCTTCTTCTTTAATGGATCATTGATAATTATTTTTTTACCACAATTTCAATTTCATAATGAGGTGTTAATTAAAGATTATTTAGTTTGGAAGTGGCGATAGGGTGATATTTTGAGCGTTGATGTCTTTTTAAAATGATAAGGCCCTCAAATATGGAGTAAGGCAGCAACGTCTTGAGACCCGAAAGGTGATAGTCATTAAGTGCGCCAAGCACATGATCCGTCACGTCTTCTGAGCCGATCATTAGGACCACCGAGGATACGAACTACCTAGAACCAAAATATTTCGAGGAACATGATGTATTGCTTTGCTTACGAGAGTATTAAGCACTCAGAGTGAAAAGAAAGAGACAATAATTATAAATAATCACTGCTTGATTACCTTTCTCTGAAGAAATGTGCTAGTATGAACATAGTCCGATATGTTTTGAAATGTTGAGTTATAGATGTATGGATTATGATTTAATGTGTATTTATTTTATTATCCTTGTAATAACGTGTAAGGATATTAGAATTTTATTGAATTACCTGCAAACATGTGAACTTTAATTAATATCATTGTTTAACGAGAGATTTGATAAGTTTAATTTTTGGAGTTGGAAACTACTTTTCGAGAACATTGCAATGGTAGGTAATTCATTTTAGTTAGAATGTGTGAAACGGGTGTAATTTTTATTTGAGTAATGTTTTTACGTACATTTTGTTATTTATTACTGTTAGGTTTATTTTCATGTATTAAAAATATGAACGGCCTTGCATGGGATACACGACAACCTTCCTTCTCTTAGATAGATGGTAGATATTGATAATAATAGAGATGTTTACGATGTTACTTATTATGACTCTCTTTGAACTGTGGGGCTTGGCCTTTTATTGTGTCAGTTGCATCCTTTTGCCCATCTCCTGATTTCGTTCTCTAGTCCTCAGCATTAAATGGTCTCACCTTCTTGGTAGTCCATTGTGACGAAAGTTGGGGAGTGCTATATCGCACATTCATGTTTAGGTGTTCCTTTTTTCTCTGCATGCGCTGGCGGATTGCTCTGATATGCGGAGCGACATAATTTGTGATTCTTTTGCCACTTTTCTGTAACGTTTCATTGCTTTTATTTTAACATTCCTTGTTTCTAAGAAGAAATAAAAATATTAGAATTTTGCATTGCATTACGATATGATTAAAGGACAAAATACTTTTAGACGCGCAGTTGATGAGATCTTCTGTTGAAATGAAGGCAAAACTTCTTTCTTGAACTTATATTCTACCCTCCCCATTTCGCAATAATTGCCAGTATGTGCCCAGTGTGTGTTTTGCTCGTTGTGTCCGTTATATTCTTTACAGCAAGGAACCGTCAACCGTCTACTGTATTTTTCATTCATTACAATTAAATACTATAATTTGATTGAGTTAATTGACAATTCCTTGCTATTGTTGCGACACCGTAAGGTGCCAGACCTGCAAGAAAGAACCTGAAAAAGAATCCTACCTAACAGGGGCAACGCGAAGAAACAAAGTAATGGAGCAAAACATACAATAGAGACACTCAAAAGCATAAGAATATAACAGACACAACGACGATGCGCGTTTCTGCACACTGAGTGGGATGGTGTGACTGCCCTACGGAGAGCTAAGCCCACCCCGAACTCCGCGAACCGACTTTGGTGCTTCGGGTGAATGCGTCTTCCCTGTGACACCGTAGGGCAGTCGGGAGGGCGCGGTGGCCGCCAACACATACGCAGCGCGTAGGCCCGCAGCCCACGCACGTACGTCTGCGAGGGGCACCGCCTTCGATGGAACAAAGCAGGCCATTGGCATTGGTGCGTAATTACTGAAAATGATATGGGCGTTCGGATGCTTAAGATGTGTCAACCGCATACTTGTTCCAATCGAAGTAAAAGGTCCGGCACCCCACTCAGTCATTACTCACCGCACCCCTCACTCTCCAATGAAACACCGACTCCAATTTCCCACCGTTTGAAGTACAGCGACAATCTGAAAAAATGAGAGAGTGTGATTAAAAAGATGTGATAATGCAGGACGCCTCCGGGTTGTATTTCAATATGAAAATGTTTTATTAGTGCTTGGATAGTTCATAATAAATACAAATGAAACCTAATGCAAACGCCCGGTTCGTCCATTTTCAGGCATACAAAGTGAGACGAAATATTATGAATTAAAATTGTTTTAATTTTTGTTTATTACATTAATGAAATTAATCTATCAAAACCACTTCTTGATTGGTATTATATTGTATACGTTTACATGAAAATAGGTTTATAAGTCGTCCGTCTATAAAATGATTATTTTAATTCATAAGGATCCAGTAGAAGGAAATTTTATTTTGAATACAATTTCACTAGCTTTCTGTGGAAATAAGCAATCGCCACTACCAAATATATCTGCGCGGGACGAGACAAGGCCATTTCTCCCCTTCTGCCCGTTGCGAGGCCCCAAGGTCACCGCTTCTCGAGGGGAGCAACGGGACACGCCGAAGGGCCGCGACCAGCGCGTCGCACAAACGCACAGAGGCTCAAACTGAAAGATGCCGCACTGGCAGCGACAGATTGTCAGCTGTTTCAAAACGTAAAAGCGACTGCAATGTAAGCAACCCTCCTGGCGTGGAAGAGAACATGGCTGCCGACGTGAGAGAAAATTCTTAAGAATTGAATTGAAATACATTTCATAGCAAAAATCGTTATTTGGAATGTTTTACCATGACATTAGATACTTTAAGAAGCAGGGTAGGATATTTATTATGTTTTTATCATTAAAATAAAGAGTTGTAGTACCATCTTGAAATTTTTTATTGAAAATAATTGCTATTCCGGCACCATTTCTACGAGGTCTTATATTGTGAAGGTCAGTGAAAAAGTTCGGCGGCTTGGGTAGCTGGCTGTTCGTTTGAATGTTCTACCTACTAACTGAAACCGTCGCCCCAATTTTACACTGGATTTTTCTTCCGAATGCGGCAGCAACAACTTTTTACCTAAAAAAAGGAATTTTGACGAAATTACATTGGATAATTCCAATCAGTCAAGTTCAACTGCATACTTTGAAAGTGTTTATGCGTATGTTTTTTTGTTTTTCCTACAACAGTGCACGTAGAGATTTAAATAATATTTTCTCATTACTGTCTCCCGATTTTTCTTTACTTTTTTATCTGTAATAGAGCAAAGAACGCTTATAAAAAATCCGCCAGACCGATTTTCATTGAACTGTCTGAATTTTTGAAAATTGAAAAAGTTACAAATATCCGAGAAATAATGTTCTGTTTCATTAATCTGATCGAAACGGTAAAAGAAGTGTAGAGATTTTCCATACGCTATGTAAAACGAGAAGCAAACAAAATATATCAGATGATTAAAATGGCGTCTTGTACGAACGTAACATGATTGTGAATAGGTGGAGGAGTGAAATCATTGTTTTCCCTCCACCAAAAGTTTTCAATTGGTACCACTAACAGGGGTTTTCAAAAATAAAGTACTTTTTCACTCGTTAGCATACAGCCAGACGAAGAAACATATATATGGCACGTACTATACATGCGTACAAATCGGGAAGTTGTTAACAGGAGAAACCGCCAGGTGTTAAAATAATTGAAAGTCGATGATTTGTGAATTTGGATTAATTCATGTTTGTGTTCATGAAAACAGTCGATATAGAATCAGAAATTTCTGAGAGTGGAAATCAAGTCCGCAATTCCGGAGGTGAAAATATTTTAATAATTCGAACACAGAATATCATAGAGAATGGCCAAATTTTGAATTTACCAACCTGGAGCAGATCTCTCGGTGAGAATTGTTGAAGAAATCCATTTTCTGCTAATCAATAAAAGCACTTTCATCACACCAGAACACAATAAACAAAATTAGCACACCAAAAATATTTCAATAAGCGATTTAAAACTTATTTTTATAGTGTTCTGCTAGACAACGAATGAAACACGTCCGACCGCCCTTTTGACCTGCCGCGAACTGCGCGGAGGGAGTCGAATGGCGGCAGAAGACCCGCGCCTTGGCCCGCGCAATTGGTCGAATTCAATTGTCGAAATTGAAGACCGTTATAAAAGTATTTCAAAATTTTCGAAATTTTCAGTGGTTTCTCTTGTGTTGATTTTTTGATAGATATGAACGATATTCTGAAGTCAGATTTAAAATATTGAGAGGGTAATTTGCCTCCATTTTTCGAAAGCCAATAAAATTTCAAGTTGACTCATCTTCATCCGCCCACACAAAATAGATTACGTCATAATAGGAAGTGAAGGGCTCGGACATATATACTACCCGATATGTTCGGTAAAAGTAAGATATTGAGATAATCTAATATAGAAAATATACATAATATACCTAATATATCTAATATACTTACTACGACGATTTTTATATTTTGAGCGAGTATTGTGGTGCTGGCATTCCATACGTCGTTGTACTACGAAGACACTTGTCCTTTACTCCATGGCGAAGAAAAACGGATTGAAATATGTATAATCTTAATATTAGGGATGAATTCGATGCGGTATAGGATTATGTCAAGTGAGCTCTTGAATTGTATAGATGTAATATGAAGTAAATTTTGTTATAACAAAAATGAGAAGATGAAAATCCAAAAAATATATTGTTAACATTTTGGAAGCATGTAAACGCTAATGAAGAGAATCATTGTACTTATAACGTGGCAATGTAATACGGTTAATAGTATAATCTATGACCGGTTTTCTTTTTCTTAAAACTACACATAATAAATTAAAGAGGAGAATGTTGAAAGTGGTATTGTGAAGTCTTGTATTTGAGAAAATGTAAGAAAGTGTGAACATATACTATCTTTTTTGGAATAATGCGCAGATTCAATTAATGATATACAATCATTTCAACATTAATTTTTGTACATATGTATGATAATATTGTAATTTGTAGTATATAATTTTCGTTTGATTGAAGTTGAGAACATTTTTTGCAATGTGCTGTGGATGGCGCGTATAAATCCCTTCCTCGAAAAAAAAAAACTTTTCCTCGTTCATTTAATTATGTGCAGAATATTTATGCATTTGAAATTTCTCAGATAATATTACTTATTGTTTTTACAGACTGTATTAATCTATTGTGATATACAGGCCATGTGAAATGATTGTATTACAGGAATATTTATGAATCATAAAAATAATTCAATGTCTATTTTAAATGAAGTTTGAAACGCAGTCAGATACTTTATATTTGTATAACGGGCTAAAAGATTATAACTTAATTTTGTCATGGAATGTTGTATGACGCCTCTACTCTTGTGTCCATGTCTTTACTGGAAGCATCGGTAGGCTGTTAACAGGACACGAGATGAGACTGCAAAATGCAGTCGGTAACTGTGACGTAATGTTGTTAAACTTGCATTCTGAAATACAAAGATAGGCTACGCCTTTGACAGATATTCTTGGAAAAGTCGAGAAAGAAAGGAAAACTCGGAATAAACTGGTGGTGCTACAAAATGGCACAAAGTTTCTCGTACTAATTTCCTATTCTCTTGAGTGTAGGTTAGCTTTGCAATTTTGCCCCACCGTCTGCCCAGCTACTATCTTTCGATGCCGAAAACACTTAACAGGGCATCTCGCAGTATGTACCTCTATTTGGGAAACTTTTCCCGTGAAGAGAACGTTCGCCTTCTCTGAACTGCGTATGGATTTATCTCGCTCCTGTATTCTTACATTTGCTAATGATATACCTTGACCCCATCCCATTGATTGTACCAATGTTCTCAATTACTTACACACATACTGCACACACATTTAGCATAGGGTTGGATGACGGACCAAGATATTTTGTTACGTGATACCCCAAGTAATGTAGTGATATGTCATGTTGGCAATATGAGCGACATTCACAGACAAACGCGCATCGCCGTCAATGCGTAATTTCATATTAAAGTAGTTACTTGAAGTTTGGCGGGAATATGCAACACTTAATTTTAACAGCTACCCGCAGCAAAAGTGCTGGTAAAACGGTAATCTTAGCGCACGTAGCAGGGAAGGGAGGCGGAAGGGGAGTGACGGGACGGGACGGGACGGGACGGGACGGGACGGGACGGGGTAGAGCAGGGTATGATAGGGCGGGGATGATCGGGGTGGCGATTAACTACATAATAGGCTATAGTGTGCGAGTTGGGATAGACTATAATGTAATTGATGGAATGGGTTGAAGAAAATTGAAAGTTGAGCAATTTTCGGAAATTTAGAGGTTTCACAGACAATTGGAGCTGCGGCGTCCTATAGGTGTTATTTAGAAAGAACGTTGAGTAATGGAGATAATGGAGGAAAGGTCGTGTGAAATTATCCTTACCTGTGTATGCAATATGATGCGAATACTGCTATAGTTAAACATGATTGTTTTATAGTTGAATGAGAAATGACAATTGCTCCTGGCTGAGAAAGCAGTTACATATGAAAACCATACGTGGTTAGTTCAGTTAGGTTTGTGATGGGTGATGTGCTAGTGAACAAATTAAGACATACTTGTAATTTTACGAAGCCGTTACCAGTAATACAAGAAATTGTGCTATTGTTGCCTTGATGTTGCGCGTTGACTTGTTGTTTAAAAAAATATGTTTTGTGAGATTGAATGACCAGTTAGTGTACAATGATGTAACATAGCTGTTAAATATTGCGAATGAAAAGTCGATACAATCTGAAAATGTGAGATGTTACTTAGTGGATTGGTCTTGAGTTAAACTAACCATAAAACAACACAAATTAGATTTTAATAGTGTTAGGCGAAGATGTATATATATTTTGTGAATTAACGACTAAGACTTGAAACGTCATTGTGTATTTGAATTGAATTTATTTGTAATGAGAATACAGTATGTTAATTTGTTTAATCAAATTATACATTTGTGAAATTATAATGAGAAGATGAGTTTGATTGTTAATTTTAAAACGATAATGTTTTTGATGTGAGACAATAGGTTTGGATAAATTGACAGGAGTTAATGTCAGTAGTAAGTCGATCTTACTGGCGAATGCCTTTGACTTTTAATGTTTGGATTTGAGAAGAAAGGAAAGTTGTTTACAGATTCTATAACAAGGGCAAGTTTTAACGGCCATTGTGGATATTGCGAGATTATAGTACAGAAATTAATGAATTTTTATATTGCCTGTGAATAATTTGTAAAATGAAGGGAAAGAAGCAATTGAACACATTACGTCAGTGAAAGATTTTGAGGTGGGTGGTTGGAGTATGTGATGCAACCCTCCTAACATGTGCGCGAAGTAGTGTATAAGAAACACGGTAATGCGTGGCATAACAAAACTTATCCTCGTGTTAGTGCTGTTATTCAACAATGATTGATACGTTTAAGAAACGTGCATGACATTATTTGAAGATGTGCTGTTAAATTTACGTCGGAGTTAGCTTTTCGGTTTTGTCCTACTCTTTTCCCAGCTTATATGTATTGACCGCTAAAATATACAGGTGCCCGGGGAGAAAATGTCGAAACTCCGAAAAGAAGCTCTTAAGACAGTTGTAATAATATTTTGTCTAATAAACTACGTGGATATTCCGAATGGATAAGTCGCAATAAACACTCAGAAGTTGGTTTGAAAAAATTATTGGTAGGTAAAAAGTTTGCATTATAATTGCAAAGCATAGAAACAATCCATAAACATGTAAATTGTTTATTATTTACAAAAGCAATGAATATGTTTGATCAGAAAGAGACGATAACTAAGAAATAAAAAAGCTTGCAATTGACACAATTCGACTGCTTTCTTTTTATTTGTTGTCAGTTTCGACAATCGAGGGAAAGAAACTGTCATTCGCGCTCGGACCTGTAACAAAACATTATAGATAATAATTATGAGAGAAAACCCAAAGGCATGCTTCGTTGAATAAGTGAAAACGTTATTAAGTGTATAATACCCGTAAGTTTTGAATACGTAATGTTTTTGCAATGCATGTATTTAACATTTAGTCAGTATTTTGGTAAAGAATAATATTTAGTTTAATTATTTTATTGAAATGTTGGTTTCCAGCGTATTTTCACTAAAATTGTAATTTGAATATTTTTCGAAGTTTTTGAAAGTAATTACAAATATACGATTGTATAATGTATAATGTTGCAGCCGTTTGGATAATGTTTCAGAAAATTTGAGTCTGCAGACGACTAGTATTTTTTCCATTTTCCCCTTAATTGCACAAAAATCATTCATTAAGGTAGAGCCAACAACAAGTGTGATTATTTCCCTTTATTATCAAATTTGGACGGCGCTGAATCTCAATACCTGAGTTGAGAAGTTTCCAACATTCTCGTATAAAATTCGCCGAACCCCGCCGCTCGCCGAACGATATCATTCATTTACAGCTGTTGGTATTGCTGGCGTTTGAAATGGTAGATAAATTTAACCGATTTTGTATGAGAGTAAGTTTAGAATCCCGACTCTGATAAGTTGATGTCCAATTTGTCGGAAGTCATAAGCGTGCGGACACGCTCACCTGGATGGGAAAAGGGGACGAAAATTGTGAGCAAATGAAGCAATTTTGTTGGCGTAGCTCCCCGGTAGTTACAACGCGGCGGAGTTCCTCGCGCACGGTTCAGCGTACATGTTTGGTAGAGAACTTTCGTTAGCTGTGCGTCTTCTTTATTTAACCGTAACCGCTTAGCCTGCGTTTGTGATGACGATCCCGGCCAGTCAGTCAGTCAGTCAGTCAGTTGATCTCTGATTGGAGGACATTTGTCATATTTCCCTGCTCGTATAAAGGATAGTTGAAAACAACTGTACCCCTTATATTGGGAACGAAAATAAATCCATGTGTGACGGTCGTGAATTGCAAATGAGAAAAGTGAATGTTGAATAAAACAACTGGATAGAAACTGAGTTCCTATTATAACATAGTTTTTTGTTCTCCTTGGAACATAACTAAATATGCAGCTGTATCCTATTTTCGTTCCAGAGACGTTTTTTGCCAGTCAATAGTTTTGTTGTGGCGTACTTGATAATTTATTTTCGTTAGTGATTGTGCACCAGGAACAAGAGCGAAAATTTGAGTTTCTTTCTTTTGTGTTGCAAACGTGTCGCTGCATCGCGAGCCGCTGCCTTTCGTGCGAGGAAGAGAAGGCGCAGAGAGTTGCAGCAGCAGCAGCAGCAGCAGCAGCAACCCGGGAGCCTGTCGAGTCACACGCGCGAGAGGTAAGTGAATGTTTTTTTTAGAGTTTCGCAATAGAGATATGTTCCAATCACTGAAATGTGTCCATTACTGTATAATATAAAATTTTGGGAGTAGGGCTTGGGAGTAGGTAATTAGTGGGAATATGTAATAAGTGTTATGGGCAAGGTAATTGAAAGAATAAGGCCCTCGGTGGCTCGTTGGTTAGCGTGGTCGCTTTCCACGGCGCAACCCCCGATTCGATTCCCGGCCGGCGCAAAATAGAACTTGCTTACAAATGTTCCAGTATGTATTGCTGTGTGACGATGAGAAAACCCGATGTAAGGTAATGAAGACCGAAATATACGGTGGAGGTTGAGGGGTGTCTTCGTGCTAACCACACAAACATCTTATCCCATGGCCGAGAGGCTGGGCAACCAATCGTCGGCCCAGCCTTTATTAAGCCCGTATTGGAACAGGAATGCGATGCATTCTATTAGTGAGGTGATGGACTTAAACATATGCATAGTTATTTCATAATAAGTTACTGCATACATTAGTATGTTGCATTTCATAACCTCGCGAGTTGCTTGACAACCTCTAGCAGAAATGAAGGTAGTAAATTCTCAATTTTGCTAGTTGTGTGGCTTAGGACTTGTCTCAGTAGTTGGCGCCCAAGACTAATATTTTTTTGATTAGTACATTCGTGATTGTGAAAGAAATTTGCAGTAATTTTGGTTGTTAGTTGCGTCGTTCGCCAGCTGAGGGTATATTTGATTTCCTTTGGAAAAAAATTGTGAGTGGGTTTAAGTTTGCGTGAATTTAGTCAGAGTTGTTTTACGAATCATTCCACAAGCATTGCAGGCACACTTGCGTTTAGTATTCCTTCATAAACCACCGTGTACAGTACGGTTTGAACACACTACCTTTGGTTTTGGAAGACTTTTAGTTAGAGTTTAGGAAGTTAACGCACTTACTATGACTGGGTGTATGAAATTTCGAGTAGAATGATAAGAAATGAATAAACAAATTAACCCATTTCCTCCCAAGCATTGAAATACCTCCTTTTTTGAAACTTCTGACTGTAATATTAATAAATCATCCCCAAAGAGTGTAAATATACGCTCCAAATATTTTTGCGATTTTTGGTTTTGCCGGAATGGAACGTTGCGTTCACGCAACGTTGGGAGTTCTCTGGTTAGAATAAGTCAGATCAACATTCTAAAAATTATTCTATTTTCTCAATATAATACACAATAAAAACCCTAGCATATATTGAAAATAAGTTTATTCATGATATAGTAAGAAATATTCATTATGAAAATGAACTTGACACTTTTTAAATTTATAAATAGTTTTACCTTTGCAATATTTACATCTGCGACGCTCATTAGATACGTCACGAATTATTACGTGACCAACAAGGTCTTTCTTTATAGCTTGAGGCAAACTTTTCTTGCTACAACGCCTCAGATTAAAATTTTTAATTCCATTTACTTCTTCCCTTCGGAGAAGGGCTAGTATAATTTCTGATCTGAAATCAATTTGACTTGTCTTTGCCCCAGTTGCTAAGGTGTACAATTTCCAGGCATTTACAATAGCACTATCTATACCATTTGTAAAAAGGGGCCACCACCATGTTTTGCCTCTTATTCGTATCCTATAATTTGCAATAGCATTGTCATACAAACCTACACCGCCCATTCCCTGATTGTACTGAAATATGGGATTGGGCTGTTGAACCATTTCATGTTTTTTTCCTTACGGTTATACCGTTTCGTGTTCACAAGAGGTTTCAAAGTGCCGACATTTGTTACCACTGTGACAACTGAATTGTCGTGCCATCTAACTAAAAATATCGTTTTCTTTGCCCATCATGTAGTCATATGTTTCTTTACTTATAATAATCTCTTATGAAACGAAAATAATATTATTATAAGTGCAATTTTTAATTGTTTTCCTTGTTACACAGTGAACACTTTATATATTTGTTCCCTTGTAAATCCACAAAAAAGAGATGTAGTCTCAAGCACTTTATCACAATCGAGAAAAACCCTGCGTTTGTTCCACGTCTCTGAAAGCACGCGCTACTGCCTCAATGCAAAAGAGAGGTCTTCCTAGACGATCCGTTTTGTTTTCAATTCCCAGAAAAGTCTAAGAATAGATTGGACACGCGTTTATCTTAAAATTTCGGTGACAGAAACTTCTAACACGGCAGAATATCGCTGTGTCAAATTCCCTTTGTGGGAACTGGCTATTATCAGATACCAAGCGTGCGTGCGCATCACCGGTCTACTGGAAAACTCCCAACGTTGCGTGAACGCATTACGATATTTATTTACCTACAACATCCGTTTCAAGAATCACTTGTCATTCAAACTTTTAAACTTGTCTTTATATTACATATACTTCCCACTATCATTATAAACTGCTTCACAGTTGATCAATTTTAAAAGAAAAAAATAGTAACCTCATGTAGTAAATTACGCTGCACAACCCGAAGAAAAAAATTAATAAGTCAGTATATTGTTTACTGAAATAAAAATCTATTTACGAATCACCATGAATTAAATGTATGGTGTAAAAATTCCCAAATGCAATGTTAAAATAGTACCGTAGGAAAAAAATCATGAACCTAGCGTTGCTTTCACGCAACAGTTGTAATATTTAAGGCAAATGAACATATTTACTAATTTTGAAATGAAGGTGAAATGAAAATGAAATGAAGAAGTCGGGCTCCTTGCGGATTTTTGTTATCTCCCTGAACAATTTTGCTTTTCTCTCTGCGTCTGTAAGACGTATATCATTGTACTTTTTTGGTTTGTTTTAAAGTGGCGTAAGCAATAATTTGCACGTGTTGTGCTAAATTACTACTTTGTCTGCTTATAGTACATTTGAAGTAATTATGATTGTAAAATGAGAAGGAACCTCTCAGTGAAATCCAAATACGAGCCATTGTTCCTTTCTGTGGTCTTCATAACCTGGTCTATGTTGTAGTAAGTGTAATGTAGCATGATCATCAGTCTGTCACTAGTAAATCTTTTGTTTTTCTTCTGTGGAAGTGTGCGCAAAATGCACAATACCCCTTTAGTAATTTGCATAAAAATCTCCATGTTCTTAATCCTTATTGCTAACGTCAGCAAACGGACTTACGTGGTTGAGGGCATCAATGGAATTGACAACAGTGCGTCTAACTGTGAGCTGATAGGTTTCGAGTCCCGATATAGGCAGAATTTTCGACAACAGTTAAATAGCTAGGTGGAATTCAGTTTCTGTCTGGAGGAGAATTGTAGCGGACGGCTGCTCTGATCGGTAGTTTTCTTTGGTTTCTCCGATGTACATGAGGCGAATGCCGGAGCAGAACCCTAAGAAATTGGCCACGGACCGCACGGGATCTTTCTTTCCTCTTCCGTGTTGTATCCTCACCCCTCACTTCATACACACACACACACACACACACACACACACACTTACAAGCACTACATTACGACTTATGACGGGAGACCATTCTGGAGCGTAGAACTTACCACGGGTGGGACGGTGCCCCACAGATAGACCACGCAGGGTGCATACATACGTATACTACACCAGACTTGCTCTTGTTCTACCAGGGGGCGTTAGTCCTGGGTCGGTACGTAAGCTTTTCACCTTTATCCGCACCCTCCGCCGGCGCACAAATACGCCGACAGGCTGGTAACCGGATCCCGCCGGAACGCAGTTTGCCCTCACAGCAACGTCCCCAATCAGTGGCTGGGTTTGGCCGCTCTGCCGGCTCAGAGCTCCTAGCTCTCCAGGCTACTGTCGGAGTCCAAGCAATGCGCTTCTCACGTGCGCCGGACAAGTTCCTCGTCTTTGCCCGAAGAGTGGGGCCAGAGACGATGAAGCCAAGAGCCCAACTGGGGGCTCCGGGCCCCCAACCCGCCTCCTCACTGCTACCCTCTCGAGGCTATGGACGTGGATCTGTCGGAACCTGGCCAATCCCGACAGGATGGTTCGTATTCCGCATGTGGACTTGGATTTGAAGTTCGCCGCCAAACTGCACAGGGGATGCCAGCTAACGCACTCCTCGCCCAATCCCACACAAGGGTCGGTAGCAAGGCACCTACTCCCTGAGAATGGACCTCAGATGTTGGGTGTGAGTTGCGTTGTGAAGCCCAGATTTCTCCACCAGAAACCAAGCCTACCTAGGCAATGGTGTTTACCGCCTACGGGACCCAGCTGTTAGTAGAAACGTGATTGAGGCAAATCCCGCAAGGCCACGTGTAAGTCGGCGTCGGTTGTCGTTATCGAGCGGGGGAAATTGACCGCCAGCTCTCTCGACAAAAACATGCACTACACTTAATGTGATTAATGACCATAACAGTTGATCCCCTCGGAAACACGAACCAGACAATGAAAGAATCAATTAGGCAATTAATGAATGTCCGCAAAATTCCTAAAACTGCTTCCGATATCCTTCATTCTTGTACTACGTGGTGACTTTCTTTGTTTCCTTGTATTGCTCTTACTCTTTGATTTCTTGGCAGTCCGAGTTGACTTGGAGGACATAAAAGTTAAGCTTCCTGACACATCTGTGTTGGTTGTTCTGAAAGTCAGCAAAGATATGTTTTTGCAGATTCCTTTGCAAGTTATAGTGTGGGTTGAAGTTGTTTCTGTTGAAAGAATGCTTTTGTTACATCATATTAAGTTTACATAAAGGACAGAAAATAAGCCACAGAACCAACATGAGTTTGTAATGAATGGCAGCAAAAAATAATGTTCCCAACTGCAAGGTAGTTGAAAGATTGTTTTGTTAAAGAAATGTTAGTTTAAACTTGTTTTGTTGAGTCAGTATTATACAGTTTGGTTTTTGCGCTTTCCCTACATTGTCCTGAGGTACATTAGGGACACTTTGGACTAAAACAAATGATCTCAAAAAGGTCCCTATAGAATGTTGTTAAAATTTATGATTATTACATAGAAATATGCTAAGATGTGTAGGAGGTCAAAAAGAGAAACATCAACAATGTCATATCCAAAAGATGAGAAAAAGGCATTAAAACATGAGAAATGTCCCTTGGTATGACAGTTTCCTTTCTAAGTGTTTGCTGTAGGACTAAGGTGTACATAAATATTGCAAGTTGTTTGTTTTGATAATTGCCATCATCATCATTTGTGATCTTTAGGTGTGTCTTGTCCCCTGTGCAGTGGGTCTGGTGGTTGGTGGTCCTGCAGGTGTTTGTGAAGTGTCCATCTCTTGTATGATATTCCTTGCTGTCTTGTTCGTGCACGTTGGGTGTTAAGCGCTAGCTTTGGTGGTGCATTTTATTTGTTTCCACATGTTTGAAGTATTTTGTTATGATATTTGTTTATATCTTCACACATCCTTGTATGGTTGTGAACATGTGAGCTGTAGTAGTGATTGTGCAGATTTGTGAAGTAGACATATTATGGACGGTGTTGTTATTGTGTGTATTGTTTGGTTTGTGTGTATGTTGAAATTTCAAAATATTGTACACACTTTTCACTGATAGATTTATAGTGCTTAATATTTGTTTTCAAAGTCCACTTGTTGTTGTCCAGTTATATGTGCCAGATAATAAAATTTCTGTACTTGCTTAATTAGTTTACTGTGTATTATTACCTTTACTGTTTGAATGTTGTTGTGGCACATGATATATTAATTTCATATTTTTGTGTCGTATTGAATTGATGAGCTTGTTTGTGTGAGTTATTGTGAAAATTGCTTGATTTATTGCATAGAAAATGTAGTTTGTTTGATGTAGTTTGAGTTTCATGTAGTGATTTGTTTTTGCGCAGCATTTAGTGATGAAAATAGTTTGCATAGAAATTGAAGAGAGAGTTGAAGTTTGAAAGTGTTGTGAAGTTTGGTTGCCAAGTGTAGTGTGTATTTTTCAGTTTTGATACAAGGTTGTAATTGCTTGAGTTATTTGAATTGGAATGTGTTTGTGTAAGAACTGACCCTAATTGTTGCCTTTGTACATTGTCAGTAGTATTCTCTGCGTGTTTAAATAAAATTAGTATTGGTATATTTTTTCTCTTTGTTTCTGCATTATGATATGAGTCATGAATGTGACATCCATAGTGAATGGAAATGGCTGTTTTGTAATGCACTTTTGACTGTATTTGATGAAATTGGTTAAAATTATTTTGTGAAGTAACTTTAGGGCCGATGATATGAGGGTTATTTCTGTATATTTACTGCAATATATTGTGTCTGCTTTGTTGTGTATGTTCATAACCATATACTGTTATGAATGTGTGGGTATAAGTTGTCTGTGTATAATGTTGTGTAATTTGTAATTAGGGTGTATGATATGTAAATAGTTGTGCGCTTACTTTGTCTGTTCCTGGGCTTTTTGTGATTTTTGCTGGTGTTTGGACAAATTGGAATTGTGTTTGTGAAAATGGATTTAAATGTGCATCTTGGGTATATGTTGATGTTGAGGATTACTTTCCTGTTTGACAGTGTTTTGTCTTTGTATCATGGTTGTTTGTATTTCTTTTAGTTTGAGAGTAGTGTTTATTTTGTTGTTCTTTTGGTATTGTTTATGTTTGGCCTGTGATGTAAATTTGAATATTCTTGAAGATTTGAAATGAAAATGTATTTTATTTGGTTTCGTAATGTTTGTCGTTGTGTTATTCATACATTTGAATCAAGGAATTGAGAGTTGTGAAACAGATATTTTTCACATTCAATACTTAACAGTTGAGATGACATGACTCGACAAATTGCATTTGGGTGTTTGGGAATGTTTATTATTTTGAAAGTGTTAAATGTAGTGGGAGAGTGTTAAGTAGAGTAGGGTTGTAATTAATGTATATTGTGTAAAATTATTTTTTTTTCTAATTTAATAAATTATGGTGGGCTTGTAATACTCCAGCTCAATACAACATGAAGCATTGATTTCTATTTGTGTTGTCTCATTTTTGTATGATTTGCCTTGTTTGTCTGTGGTCCAACTATATGTTTTTGTGTTCTGCCCTCACCCTGTCCCTTTGCCTTCACTTATGAGTTTAGTAATTGCACCTTTGTGTAGGTTCTGTTTGTTTTGTTACTTGAGTATTCATTATGTGACTTTAACTTGCCTTTATTGTGTATGTAAAGTTGTTACTAAATGAGAAAGAAATATATTTGTAAAGTCTATTTTTATTCTTTTATTGAATATACACTTGAGTTGAAAACACGCAGATGTGCATTGAGTGGAAGTGGTACGTTAATTTTGTCTACTTTCATCTGTTTGTATATACTTAGACATTAACAGGCTAAATTTCTTGTGTGTGTTGAGAGCCCCAAGTGCATAGATCTATTGCTTCAATTGTCAGTCAATTCATGGTGTAAATTGTTGTGTGCATTGTTATTTAGCACCTTTGTATCTCAATGTGTGTTTCAAAAATTTTGTGTACGTGAGGTTTGTTTTAAAAAAATGGTTATAAAATTGCTGTTTGAAAAATGTGATGGAAGATTGCTTGTGAAATGAGTAAGTAGGTTGTTTGAATACGTAGGGTGCAATGTTTAGGAGAAAAAGATATGGAAGGTTTCCTGTTTGTTCATAATATTTGTTTGATAACTTACAATTTGGGTGTTGTTTGATGTAGAAATGTGTGAATGATGTTGCTTATATGTCAGGTTTGTATATTGTCTTACCTATAAAAGTGTTTTGAACATTTGAGGAACATTTTGGTATATTAATGTCATTTACTAGTACAACTTGATTTGTCTTTAATTGTGAGTGCAGCAGTTAATTTTTTGTTGCAAGGTTCTTTGGAAGCTGTATGATATTCTCAACATCTGTACATTGAGTTGAGAACCATTAAGAATGAATTTGATTTTTTAAAATGTACATTTACTTTAAGTAGAGTAGGAAGTATTTATTTTAATTTTAGAGGATGGGTTGTTTGAAAAAGTAAAAGTAATATGTTCATGACTTCAGTCTATTTTTATATATTTTGCAAGTGTTAAAGTTTTTTTGTTTGATGCCAATGTGTGTAATTGTTTAGATAATGTTGACATGAAATCAGAATCATAACTTATGAAAGTTATTGAACTGCAAATGCTATTTCAATGAGTTAATGTTTGTTTTTGTATGTTTTCAGATTGTGGGTAAAGGAGGAAAAGTGAAGTTTTGATTGAAGATAATGTGGAATGTGAATGAATAAATTGTATTTGTATTTATATAGAAATGTAACCATGAGTAAAATTTGAGAATGTATAAAGTTTTGGGATTTAATAAAATTACAAAAAAGTTAACATTTTATTTCTGCAATTACTAATCCTTATTAACTTTAATTTCGTTAAGGATGCAGGCTTAGTAATTCTTTAGACCTATAGAACATTCTGGCACAGTTTTCTGAAGTTAGTTTCTGTTTAATTTCATTAGTGTAAGTTCTTATTGCTTAGCAATGTTTTTACCCAAGTTGAATTTAATGTTTTCCTTGAGAAGTTTTCAGGTGTGAATTTCATTTCACTCTAGGTTACCCTTAATCAAGTAGGCCAACTTACCATTTCTTAGCTTGTGCATGTAACCTTTTTAGAGATTTGAATGCTTGTAGTTCTGTAAAGTTCCCATGAGAGTTTTAGATCAAAGTTCTGTTGAAAGTAAGTTCACAGGATTGATCCCTTAATTGCATATGTTGCAATACCATTGCTTAGCGTGCCTAATCATGTTGGTCTAGTTTAATTTATTTTCAATGTTTTTATAATTTCTTTCAAAGTTTGTTCATATGGTGTTCTCCTTCAAAGTTCTCCTTCAAAGTTCTCCTTCAAAGTTCTCCTTCAAAGTTCTCCTTCAAAGTTCTCCTTCAAAGTTCTCCTTCAAAGTTCTCCAAGTTTTCCCGTTGAATGTTTTCATTCGAAGTTCCCTTCTAATTTAAAGCTTATCCTCAATGCATTGTTAGCTTGGCTAAGTGTGTTAACCTTCTAACTTAACTTATCGTAAAAGGAAGGTAAATGAAACACAAGGGTGTGATTGCAAGTAATCTTTATTGCCAATGAACTATCCATCCAGCCAGCCGGGCCGTGTCTGTGTGCTGTGTGCTCCTTTCGCTCCTTTGCTCCGACGCTCCACGCTCTCACGGACTACCTACTGCCACAGCCACTGGCCGGGGCAGGGGGCAGCTCCCACTGCTCCTCTACACCAACTCTTCGACAGGATCTGCACCTGCAACAATACAAGACAAAAAATTAACATCTACATTTTTTTTTTTTTTTATTTCTAAATATGAAACAAGGGAAACAAGAAAAGTTATGTTATTAAGGAAAAAGGATTTTACAGAAGGTAAGATAGGAATAGGCAGGAACATTGAAGAGATGGTACAAGTGAAAAGGAAAGGGAAGCAAGGAGGGAATCATCAGGATACAAATTAAGAGGAAAAGTAATCTACAGGTAATTTACAAGGAAAAAGCATTACAAACATACATAAAAGGAAAAAACAAACAATACATGAAGTCAGGGAAAGGAGGTGAAAAAAATAAACCAAGCTTAGACTGTCAAATACAGTCTGTACTTTATTGGAAAAAGGAAAAATACAGGTAACAGGTACTGAAGGATCAAGGGTTGCACAGGAAGGACACATTTTCATGGAAACATAGGGAGGACACTACAAAGGAATTAAGGCATATACAACTTTTACAACAGGGAAAATATTTAAGAATAATTCCATGACAGGAGAGGAGAGGAGAGGAGAGGAGAGCATAATCAGGTTGGTAATGTTTACATTCAGAAACAATATGAAGGGCAGGACTAGGAAAATGAAAAGCATGTGTACAATATGCAAGTGAAGACAATGCAAACAGTAGAGAAAGTCATAGGAATAGGGAGGGAAAAGGTAAACATACAAGGAAGAGGGACACAAGACTTAGGGATTACTTCACAGGACAGTTGTAAGGAAAGTTCATACAAAACACTTAAGCAAACATTTTTTAAAAACAAAATTCTACATAAATACAAAAGTATATAGGATAAGGTAAGGAAAGGACATGAGAACATTCAATTTCAATTTCTCACTTATTTACTGCAAGAGGAAAATGTTCTTGACAACAGGACTACACAAAATGCATCAAGGTAAGGAGTATCTACTTACAAACTAATCTAATTTAATCCTGAAAATTCAATACTAAATCAGAACTAAATCAGAAAAATTAATTATTTTTGACAAAAATTATTTCAGAGAATAATTTACCTACAATAAATAGCCCTAAAGTCAAATGAAAGAAAAAATATTGAGACATTTCAGATTAAGCAAATACAATAAACAAAAAAAAAAATTACAAATAGGAACAACAGATTTCTTTTAAAAAATGCATCACAAAAACTTACATCCCCTCCTTCAAAAGCAAAGGTCCACATATTCACAACTAAATAAATCATTTTCAATTCAACATTTTTATATATTCATTAATTGAGATGTAAAATTTGTAGTAAACTGAACTTATCTGCACATTAAAATTATCAAATTTCTGATTTGAAATATACAATTGCATTATTAAAAATTAACAAGTCATTTACAAATTTAGACAAATTCATTGAACATTAATATCTTTCAATATTTTAGGGAAAACATTGCCACTTCAGCATTACAATTTACAAATGGGAAAAGATAGAAACAGGACAGGAAGCTATTGCTCAACATTTCTCTACAAGGACATGAAAGGTTCAAAGTAACTCATTCATCATTAATAAATTACAACAACACATCTTAATCATTTTTATTACAAACAGAAAAATTCTGCATTTCTCTAACATTAATTAAAAAAAAACATTTCAAATTAATATTAACTTACCATCTTTTATCTGCACTTATAACAAATTCCAGATTTACATTACTTATCCCATTCCTAACAACCATCACTTAACAAAAAATTCAAACTATTCCTATTTCATTTCATTATTCCTTCCCTTTAAACATACACTATAATATCCAGTGCTGAAAATGGAACTATTTCTTACTGAAAAAATGCACAACTTTCATTGCTCTACTTTTAACACTATCTCACTATTGCCTACTCTCAAACAAGGGTCAGACATTTTAATACTTCTATTTCAATTACACCTATTAAATACATTTTTTGGAATACTGTATTCTTCAGGTTTTTTTGGACATGTATTTTAGACATTAAATTGAAGAAAATATAGGCATATTTCAGAAACTAAAAACCTAAAATTATTCAAATCTAGGCAAAAAACATACTTTAAAACAATACTTTCTTTTTGTTTCATTCCACTACAGAACACACCTCCTTGAAACAATAATTACAATCTCATTTTAGTTCTTGAATTTCTATTTGCTTCATTTTCAAATGATAAACAACTATATTACTAATGTTGGACAATTTTCAAGTCACAAAAACATTCATTATACACCACTTCACATTTATGCACACCACTGATGACCATTTTCATTTGCACATTTTATGCATTTGCAAAATAGGGATTTGTTGGCTCAATTTATTTAAAACAATTGTAGTGTTAAAAGGAAATTCCACTTTTGTGTTATACATTTTTTATATTTATATTTCAGAATGTTAATACACATTGTTACAAACCATTACAATACTTATTTTCAAGACATTTTTTTCACTCAATATTTTACTGTTATTGAAAATTACAATATTTTTGCCAATAAAAATACAATACAAAACTATTATACATTTTCACATGTATTTACCACATCAAGTCTTCATGTATTCTGAGTATGCATTTCAAGACTTATTTATACATTATTTTGTCAAATTAGAGATTTCAAAACTTCATTCTCAGTATTTTCACCAATACTTTCAAAAATACATAAATACATGGACATCCATTTCTAACTTTTATTCTTACCTTCAGAGCTTTCAACTATTTTCAAACCATGCAAAATATATGCTTCTTCAAAAAAATATTCAAAATGTACATATTTTGCAATATTCTTAGCCTTCTAACCATGTGCTTCACAGAACCACTGACTGTTACATAATATTACAGCAGCTATGACCCACTTCTCACCTCTTTTTTACTAATGCATAAACAATACAAGTGCTGTCTAGGTAATGCTTAGCCCTCATTCACAGTTCAATGTGTTAGACCTTGAATACCCTAACAACCTGACCCTGCATACTTCATGCCACACTAAAATAATGTAAGAGGTACCACTAACACACCCCATATACATCTTATAACAAATGTGCAGCAGCAAATACTATGACATGTAACTGAATTACAACTTTCAAACCACTCTTCCCTTCCAATACAAATTTTAAAACTTAGTACATACGCATTCAAGAAACATATAATTTATTTGCTTCAAATATTTTATGCAACTTCAACTAAAGTTGCCATCTACCCTACTTTTGGATAACTTTTCCTTCCTTTTACATTCTTCTCCTGTCCTCCCTCTTTTCTAAATTCACATGGAATGTCACTGTTCTGTTGAATTGAAAATACTAACATACTTTTAAAGTAATTTTATTCATTAAAGGGACTTCATGCCTTCACAGGCAGTTTTCCAATCAGAACCTTTCATTTCAAATGACACACTAATATTTTTTTCAACACATACAATGGTCTCAATTTTTTTAGTACTTATTCATCATGGAGTATAACATTTAAAATTTCCTTTTCATTCCATTGGGAATACGTTTTTTGGTAACCCTCCATTATACTAACACATACAAACATATCAATAGTGGCCATCCATGAATTACGAAACACTCAAGAGGGGAAGGGAGGTGTTACGCAGCATTACATAGGCACAGGAGGAACATACTTAGAGTTATGGTTATATTCATTTTTAGAATCTTTCAATATTGCCTGAAACAATTTCTTTCATAAACTTTTCTACTAAAATATTTTCACAAATTAAATTTGAAATATAATAAACTACACTTCTATTGAATAAATTGTTACAATAAATGAATTAGTTTTCAGGGATTTATTCATTGCAGGTTCATGTCGCATTATCGCAACCATATCAACCATTGCGATGTCTAGCGGAACGCCGAGAAAGACGCGAAATGCCATGAGATATTCCATCATGAAGACAGTGACTCGCCACATAACCAAAGTATACTTGCAAGGCAGGCGGCGCACCGCTTTCCGACGCAACGTTGCGACCTCTTTCCCCACCACCACTACTACTATGCAATTTTCGCGTATCGCGCTCTAATTAAAAATAAAAAATTACAAACGAAATATGTTACAAAATTATAAACCACACGATACACGACACGACCCGTCCCGTCCCTGACGATTCCAATGGATATCTACAATCAGAATCAGCACATCCGTTTCAGATGCTCAAAACCTTTTACTTTTTACTCTCTCACTACATTCGCTACTGAAGTAGAGAAAGTCTTGTAATGCTGAGCGAAAAATACGCGAAATTCGCCAGAAAACCTAATTGCCCAGCCCCGGTAACGAAAAATTGGACAATACATTGCTACACTTTGCAACAAAAAATCCCAACACGTGGTGTAGCCACAATCCAGGTTTTCTGGGTCATACATCCCGAGAGGTATAATGACGGAAATTCATGCCTGTCTAAACCCAGCGGTTAAAACGCTTAGCCCATTTTCTCAAAAAAACCTTTCTCTATTCACCTGCCTCATGCTGCCACTCCTTTCATTTGAAACCGATATTTCAATTTTCGAGGTTCTTTACATGAAGCCACTGGGACATTTTCATTATTTTTTAAATATTACCTCCATCTTTCATTACATTTTATTTCTGGACATATAAGAGGACGATCCAGGTCTCATGTTCGTTGAAAAACCTGATTTTTCAAAAATTGGAATAATTCAAAGTTGTCCAGAATTTTTTTCTACTCTTCCTACAGTTACAGTTTTCAAGACACTTCATTAAATTTGTTCAACAACTGTTCTTCAGTATGTCATGTCCCACATTTCGATAGTATTTTTCGCGTAATTTTAGATCAAACATATGCACTTTTAAAACTATTTTAAACATTTTATCACACGGTTTCCAATTTTGTAGTTTATTTCCTTCTATGTATGCACTATGCATTTTCGACAATTGCTAAGCTCGGAATTGTAAATTCGAAATTCGTCCGCTTAATTCCGGTCTTGCAAGTTCGCAAAATGGCTACACAGGTTTCAATATTCTTCGAATTAATCCCATTCTCGGTCATGATTCATGTACATTATATTCACATTAAAATATATTACTACAAAAGGGAAGTATTCCATTTCAAATTCAAACTTAAACACTTCTATACTACGAGTTTTAATCACTGGTTATTGTACTACAAAATTAAAGCTTAACTTCAAATTCAATCAAGGTAGGCTAGTGTGACATTCTGGCTTTTCTGCATTATGTTCTGTAAATATTGTAACATTTACAATTATTTATGTTCTATTCAGTTCTAAAACTAAGAGACCGCTACTCTTCCTCACAATGGAAATACATGCAAGTAAGCATGAAAGGAGATTCCTTTCAATTACGCTTTTTCAAATTAACACTTCAAATATGGCAGAAACTAAAATATTTTAATATGAAGTTACTATTTTCATCGTGCAATAAAGTATGTGCTGTTGAAACTCCTACATTATATTGTTATTCAATGTTATTTAACAAAAAAAATGTGCAAGTGAACATTACAAGTGACTCATTATGGAACTGAGTCACAAGTAAGCTCCTCAGGACCACCAACGTAACTCGTTGCTTACGTACTTCTACGTAAACGATAGTACAAAAATGCAATTTTCTCATATAAGCACTTTATGTGGTCTTCCTCTACTCACGTAATTACATCAATCAATGAAAGTAAATCTCGCAAAAGGAATTCACTTCACTTTTATGGTCCTACCAAAACTGTTTTGCATACAAATGCTATATTTGCTTTTATACAAATGATATATTGCAAACAAAACTACAGCAGCGTACTTCAACACACCTAACAAGTGTTCATCAACTAGGAACAATTTCCATATACGACGAAAAATTTTTCAAATATTAATCACAAAACTGCCAATATACAAAACGAATTTTTATTCGTAACTACCAGATATTACTTGGGAATTTTTGACAATCATCTCAAATGAATTTTAAAACATTTCACAAAAGCTTGGAAGAAAAATAAATATGAAATAATATGCAATTGCCAACTCTCATTGCATCCAACATTCATTTGACGTTCACGAAACTTAATTCATAGCGGGCGACAGTGTCGTCAAATCACCAAAAATTCCATTTCCAACAAATTCAACATGACCTTATTTCAAGATCTTTTCAGGAACACATTTCATTAACAAGAAATTTACATCTTCATAATTTTAGTTTTAGAGCCGAAATTTTTTTTCTGTTATCGAAAAATCTGCTTCTTGAAACACTATACCTACACCACTCTTAAACGTCCTTCAAACTACCTAACACATCAAAAACGAAAAAGCATTTTCAGAAAAAAATATTTAAAAAAATTAGAAATTAAACAATTGTTAACATAATAAAAAAGCCGTACATTCATTAAAATACCAATTAAATGATCTAGGAATATGATGTTATAGCAAGTATTTTTTTTCTTGCCGTGTTAAATACTTAGTATCTAAAAATTAAACCCTTCTTTTGAGATAATAAATGTAATAAGAATTGATCATAATTTGTTAACCATTTTGTTATATTTGTATGTATAGTGTTTTTTATATTTTGTAATACTGCTTTACTTCAAATATTGTTAACATTTTGCACAAACCCTGTGGTCGCTCAGGACCTCCACTTTTATGCGAACATAAAAAAAATATTAAAAATAACCTTCGTTTCATGCAAAATTACGCGAAAAATACTCCAATTATCGACAAATTTTACATGAAATAATTATTTCAAAATCTCTTTCAGACATTTCATTAAGGGAAAAATACTCCAAAAATGGTCTACATTTTCTAAAAATCTGCATCGGTTTCCAATCCAAGACGCTGTGATCACCCACACCGATTGAGGAATATCAATTTGAGAAAATCGCCAGTACTTTTTAAACTAAAATTTAAATCAACAGTCCATTCTTCGTAATTATGTAAGCGAATAACCTTTTCCATATCGATGCTTCTGTAATACTGGTTACTTCCAGTAATAATTTGATATTTTCATCATCAATGCCATAGTTTGCCCGCGTCGCTCACGTACGTTTTGTAGTAAATCGTTTTTTAGGTATCAACTACCCACAAAACGAATGTTGGCTACACGTTACATTTTTCTTTAAATTTACCATCTGGATTCATTCACTTTTCCCTGCCATGGCTCTGTAAAAACAGTTTCCGCCTAAAATTCGCCGCCCCTTCAATACCGCGATACAGGTGTCGGGAAAGTAAAAATTACAGTGACGTATATTCGTTTTCATTAATACTAATTGAGAGAATATTTCTATCTGAACTCTGGATGCAAATAATTTCACTACAAAATACCCAATCATTTTCCCTTCCATTTACGTTACTCAATCATTCCTAGCGACTAAAAATCCGCATTTGGGGAACAAAATTCCCAACATGGCGACCCTCATTTCATTAAACTATGGAAATTCATCAAATTAAGTACTTTTAACGGTATATCCGGAGTTTATGGTGCCACCGGTTCCTTTGGTTCACTGATCCGGTTCACTAGAGGGGAATCGACCCACTGACCTGAATCCTTGTTTATTGTTCGCATGTTGTAATGGTCACCATGTTATCAGTGAACAAAAGGAACCGGTGGCACCATAAACTCCGGATCAACCCTTTTAACCTGCATTGTGAGTAATGGCAACACTTAAATAATGACAATTTAACACATTAGCTATCTCACTATTCTGTCACCACACAATTTTTACCTTTCATTTCATTGATATCTTCATTGCTTTGATGTTCACCCATGTTCAATTCATTGTGTTACATTGTCATTTCAGGTCATTATTTTAGAGAGAAATTTGAAATATCTTCTTTTTTGCTTCATTTATATTAAAAGTCACTATTTCTCAAGTTGGTATAATCACGTTTTAGCATTGCGTCTTTTCGTTGTTTCAGCTGTTTGCATTCTTATTATTTTCTTTCTTAATATTGCGTCATCGCGTCTCTTCAATCCTTGTGGCGTTGAGCACTTGCGTGGAGTAATCTATTACTACCTTTGTCAAATCTCCTCAAGTCTTAGTCAGTGCCCTTTATCCCTTTGGCCAGAGGCTCGGCGCCGTAAGTTCCCGGGGTTTTCAGTCATTCACCCAACCAGGAACACGCACGTCTCGAGTTCGTTTGGCCTCCATGACTTCACGGAGCGTAGTAAACTAAGTCTGCTAGCAACGCTGGCTAATAAGTTATCAGCATTCCAATGCTTCAACTTCAATAATTTCCTAATTACACTGTATATTCATAATTCTCTACTCATGATTCTAATGAGTAAACCAACAACATAGAAATTCAGCTTGTTGGTATAAACATCAACAGTATCCGATATTCAATTTTCAAATAATATTAATCATTCTTTCAGAATTAAGGAACCTGATTAGCGTTTCCATATAAATTATTTCGGAATACTCTTTAGTTTTAGTAATTTCTTTTATTATTTTATCGTCAATACAATAATTGAATGATTTGTAATATGATAGTGGAATACATTTGCTTTCAAATCTTACTTAAATCGATTGTTAAATAATCTAACAAAAGCATGGTCTCTGTACACGTTGCAAAAGTATCTACAATGCGAGTAGGCTTATTTACTAAGTTCAGCATTCCTTTTTTGCAGCAAAAAATTTGAAAACAGCGACGTGATATGGGAAGTTAATTTCAAGTTGCATTTATGTCCACACGCACAACAAGGGGCTATCTTAACATTTGTTCAAGGATCAGGGAAACTTTACGAAAACTGATCAAGATGGGGTCCTTGACTACCTGAGAGGGTTAAAGTTCTCTCATTCAACACCAGGTCAAATAATTAAGTTCATGTCACCAATGTATTCAGTAGTATGACTTTTCAATTTAGTTATTAAATCAATCTGTAAAGCAATCTTAATTTTCAAATCAAACATTAGACACACACTCTTACCCATTTGGCCGAACCTCACGAAAGAGAACATGCTAGTACTACAAAAAGGATAATCCACATTCTTAAGAAAAATATTAAAACTTTCCGAAACTACAAGATTAGTTTACTACCTGGCAAAAAGTAACCCTGCTGATAGAGCATTTAAGGATTGTACTCCTTCCTTACACAATAGGATTACGTGTCAGAAAAGCGCAGGAAAAAACGAGACTGATCTGGCCGGAATTCTACGCCACAAAGCAAAGACAAACAAAATAGACAAGACAAGCTATGAGACGTCATGTGGTGTTCAGGCTGGGAGTTCACAATTTCTACTCTACTTGGCAAAACGAAGACCTTCCACGAACCAAAAGGAACTTGCATGTCCGAACTTTGTGGGACATCCTGCACACTTTATATACAAAATAATGTAAGCAAAGGAAAATTATCTATTAATGAACGATAGGGCTGCAATCCTGAACACGAAGTGAAACAACTTCAGTTACGAACAAATGCATATCTCTGCGTATTTTAGTTTATTATTATGTGTAAATGCTACCCGTCAACTACTGAAAGCGGTACACAGCAAGCAAAGTATACTGATCCAAGGTTACCGACCTTCACGTCTAACGGGTGTTCATCAGCTGACCATGACCTTTCTCCCTTCATGCTGATAGTCCCGAAGATAAACAATTGTGGCACCTGGCTTGAACTCTTCACATCTAGCAATTCAATTTCAATATTCAATTTTATAAATATTCTTAATTTACTAATAACTATTCTCTATTAACACCTTCACTTTTTCATATTTCCGTTAATACAATTATGTCAGGAAACAAATTTAGTTCGCTAAAAATCACTTACAAATAAATTACAAACTTAAATGAAAGTTCCAATATTTTTATTTACAATAAAATCTTCCATTGTTATTAAGTTAAGAAATTTATATCGTATTAAACGCGTCGTGCCTTCGATATTGACGGTGACAAAACGTTTACCACAATTTATTGATTAAGATAAACATTTGAGTATTCCAGGAACGTACTTACAATGACAAATTTGAACCATGAGCGATTAAATTATTCACGCTTCATTTTTTTAAACATGAGAACTAATATTTCAATTTTTTTATAATACTTTTGTTAAATATGCACGTTCACTGTTTATATTACTACAGTCACAGGCTCACCGTCACATTTTATCACAATTTTCGTCCCGTTATCCAAAGAGGAGCCTGCGTCTGGCCGGGCCGAGGCGAAGTCATTCCATGTCAAAACACACTTGCCGAACATCACTTTTATCGACTTCAAACTTTTAAGGTCTAGAGTTGAAAATAGGTGTCACGATTTTTCTTTTTCCTAATCCCACCCTTTCATAAATATACTTTTTCCGAAGAATAAAAAGTGCATTAATGTTTAAAATTTGGTTCAAAGACAGTTTCTTTCAGAAAAATAAAATCACACTTACATTTCACTTTAAAAGATGGACTTTTGACGTGAATACAATTTTGTATTTCTTTATAATGCAAATTTTTACATTAGGTCGGCACTCCTTGTGAACTACTTGAGCTGTAACCGCACATACTTCCTCGCCCGTACTTACACTCAAAATTACGCGAAAAGTACTCCTTTTCGAAAAATTGTTCACGACCTTACTTCATCTTTAAGGAGCAGATTTTAAGGGAAAAAATCTACCTTCATTATTGTAATTCGAAGAATACTCCGGAAAATTGAATTTTTGCAATTTTTGGAAGAAAAAAAAAAGATTCAAAGACCATTATACTTACACCATTCACTTAAACATTAACACTATTCAATAACATTTAATGAAAAACAAGAAGCCTTTTTGCAAATTTGGAATGTCCCAGGGATTCATGTACAATACCCCCAAAATTAAAGTATTTTTCACATTTAAAGGGGCGTTTTTGAGAAAATCTGTTGAATGCTTTAGCGGCTAGGGTTGTTCACAGACTCACGGACAGAAGATTTGTAATTGCATTTTTCCGAATCAAGGACAATACGGTTTCTGGCTACACCACTTAAGACGAGTTTTGTTTTTATTGAGCATCTGGATTTATCCATTTTTTCGTAGCCAGGGCCCAGTAATAACTTTTTCTGCCGAAATTTGCCGTTTTGTCACGTAATATTACGTAAATTTCTCTCGCGGTCGTGAAAAAATTAAAATAAATTTTCAGTTACTTTTACAGTAGGATTTATTTTGAAAATTTCTTTTGAACTTAAATATGTAATTCAGTGACTGCTGTGAATTATTGTTCTAGCTACGCTGCGTCCTTTTGTGCTAAACTTGAGAGAAAGCAAATTTAAAATTTTAATAAAATTATATCTTCATTCCTGAAACACGACACTTAATTCAATTCACTCTTTCCCGTATAAACTCAATACTTCATAAATAACCTTAGGACAGAGTTATAAGAACTTTCAGATGGAGTACGTGTCTAGTTTCACAAAACCATGCGAGTTTATGTTTCCATAAAGAATTCTTCAATGTCAGTACTCAATGGCATTTCTTCGCTTCGCAACGTCGTGGAAAGGGATCTTGTGACGTTGTGAGGGGGCCTTCAATCCTCAAAGGAAATTTACCCAGGAAGCTGTGAAAGTGGTCTGATAACTAACATTACCTTCATATTTTTAGTAACGCTGAACAATACTTACAAAGAGTACTATTGCCACAATAATAAAAAAAACATAAGGCACAAAGAAAATACTGATTCATTTATGGATGAAAAGGTCAATAAATTGTATTCTCTGTAGAGTGAAGTAAAAGACTTATAAATTGAATTAAATGTATTACATTCTTCGTATATATTCGCGTATATGTATATGTTCCGTCCGTTCAATAGTAAATTGAATCAGTTTGACACGAACGTTCGCGAACCCTAATTTAATCGGTTATGAATGTCTTCTAAATATACACAAAAGATTATATATATTACTCATTAAAATGCGAAGGGATATATCTATTTATTGCTCTGTGAAAGTATATTGATGGTAATACTCTACAGCTTATTGGCTCGAACTTTAGGGGAGCACTCTAGCAGACGCTTCAGCAACACGGAAAGTACTACACATTTCTATTGCATTTCATTTCTGAGAATCATCTTGGTGTCCCACTTTAACTTACAGGAATTTTGTACAACTTTTGTAGAAAAAGAGCATTTTTTCGAAACTTATATAAATTAATTTCTAAAAATAATATTTGAGAAAAAAGGAAATGACTTCTAGTCACGCGACTTTTCTTGACATCTGAACCCTCTAGTGCTCAACCAATAATGACTCGACACAGTCAAAACCTTGGTCTCACACGAAACGGCACGTCAAGATTATCAGGACTGCCTTGCTTTTAAATTAATTCAGTTCTAGTGAGCATTTTCGCTGTTCCTTACTGTGGAGTGTTTTATTCCTTACGAAGTCACTTTCTTCCCCCTGGGTTTCACGATGCACTTTTGAACAGTGCTTTCACGATGCACTTTTGAACAGTGCTTTCACGATGCACTTTTGAACAGTGCTTTCACGATGCACTTTTGAACAGTGCTTTCACGATGCACTTTTGAACAGTGCTTTCACGATGCACTTTTGAACAGTGCTTTCACGATGCACTTTTGAACAGTGCTTTCACGATGCACTTTTGAACAGTGCTTTCACGATGCACTTTTGAACAGTGCTTTCACGATGCACTTTTGAACAGTGCTTTCACGATGCACTTTTGAACAGTGCTTTCACGATGCACTTTTGAAAAGTGCTTTCACGATGCACTTTTGAAAAGTGCTTTCACGATGCACTTTTGAAAAGTGCTTTCACGATGCACTTTTGAAAAGTGCTTTCACGATGCACTTTTGAAAAGTGCTTTCACGATGCACTTTTGAAAAGTGCTTTCACGATGCACTTTTGAAAAGTGCTTTCACGATGCACTTTTGAAAAGTGCTTTCACGATGCACTTTTGAAAAGTGCTTTCACGATGCACTTTTGAAAAGTGCTTTCACGATGCACTTTTGAAAAGTGCTTTCACGATGCACTTTTGAAAAGTGCTTTCACGATGCACTTTTGAAAAGTGCTTTCACGATGCACTTTTGAAAAGTGCTTTCACGATGCACTTTTGAAAAGTGCTTTCACGATGCACTTTTGAAAAGTGCTTTCACGATGCACTTTTGAAAAGTGCTTTCACGATGCACTTTTGAAAAGTGCTTTCACGATGCACTTTTGAAAAGTGCTTTCACGATGCACTTTTGAAAAGTGCTTTCACGATGCACTTTTGAAAAGTGCTTTCACGATGCACTTTTGAAAAGTGCTTTCACGATGCACTTTTGAAAAGTGCTTTCACGATGCACTTTTGAAAAGTGCTTTCACGATGCACTTTTGAAAAGTGCTTTCACGATGCACTTTTGAAAAGTGCTTTCACGATGCACTTTTGAAAAGTGCTTTCACGATGCACTTTTGAAAAGTGCTTTCACGATGCACTTTTGAAAAGTGCTTTCACGATGCACTTTTGAAAAGTGCTTTCACGATGCACTTTTGAAAAGTGCTTTCACGATGCACTTTTGAAAAGTGGTTTCACGATGCCCTTTTGAAAAGTGGTTTCACGATGCACTTTTGAAAAGTGGTTTCACGATGCACTTTTGAAAAGTGGTTTCACGATGCACTTTTGAAAAGTGGTTTCACGATGCACTTTTCAAAAGTGGTTTCACGATGCACTTTTGAAAAGTGCTTTCACGATGCACTTTTGAAAAGTGGTTTCACGATGCACTTTTGAAAAGTGGTTTCACGATGCACTTTTCAAAAGTGGTTTCACGATGCACTTTTGAAAAGTGCTTTCACGATGCACTTTTCAAAAGTGGTTTCACGATGCACTTTTGAAAAGTGGTTTCACGATGCACTTTTCAAAAGTGGTTTCACGATGCACTTTTGAAAAGTGGTTTCACGATGCACTTTTGAAAAGTGGTTTCACGATGCACTTTTGAAAAGTGGTTTCACGATGCACTTTTGAAAAGTGGTTTCACGATGCACTTTTGAAAAGTGGTTTCACGATGCACTTTTGAAAAGTGGTTTCACGATGCACTTTTCAAAAGTGGTTTCACGATGCACTTTTGAAAAGTGGTTTCACGATGCACTTTTCAAAAGTGGTTTCACGATGCACTTTTGAAAAGTGGTTTCACGATGCACTTTTGAAAAGTGGTTTCACGATGCACTTTTGAAAAGTGCTTTCACGATGCACTTTTGAAAAGTGCTTTCACGATGCACTTTTGAAAAGTGCTTTCACGATGCACTTTTGAAAAGTGCTTTCACGATGCACTTTTGAAAAGTGCTTTCACGATGCACTTTTGAAAAGTGCTTTCACGATGCACTTTTGAAAAGTGCTTTCACGATGCACTTTTGAAAAGTGCTTTCACGATGCACTTTTGAAAAGTGCTTTCACGATGCACTTTTGAAAAGTGGTTTCACGATGCACTTTTGAAAAGTGGTTTCACGATGCACTTTTGAAAAGTGGTTTCACGATGCACTTTTGAAAAGTGGTTTCACGATGCACTTTTGAAAAGTGGTTTCACGATGCACTTTTGAAAAGTGGTTTCACGATGCACTTTTGAAAAGTGGTTTCACGATGCACTTTTGAAAAGTGCTTTCACGATGCACTTTTGAAAAGTGGTTTCACGATGCACTTTTGAAAAGTGCTTTCACGATGCACTTTTGAAAAGTGGTTTCACGATGCACTTTTGAAAAGTGCTTTCACGATGCACTTTTGAAAAGTGGTTTCACGATGCACTTTTGAAAAGTGGTTTCACGATGCACTTTTGAAAAGTGGTTTCACGATGCACTTTTGAAAAGTGGTTTCACGATGCACTTTTGAAAAGTGGTTTCACGATGCACTTTTGAAAAGTGGTTTCACGATGCACTTTTGAAAAGTGGTTTCACGATGCACTTTTGAAAAGTGGTTTCACAACTTACCCCCCGTCTGTAATTGTTATGGTGCTAGGAATAATATTCATAGCTCATAACTACTTCGTAATTAATGGACAATGCCACTACCATCCCAGACATGTACGAAGAATTCCATTTCGGTTAGACGAAAGCCACAACGGAGGGGTGATACAGAACGGTAATTTCATGAGACACGAAGCAGATAAAACTTCATTACACTGCTAAATAATGATGTCAACAGGCTCACACAAAATTATGTAATCCTCTACGAATTTCCTCTACGTATATGTATTTTGGATAAAATTTCTCCCATAAGAGCACATTTGTTCTGTCAAAGGTGCTCGTGCGAAGATTTTTATAATTCGTGAATGTAATTCATTGTGAGGAAGGTCGCAGAATGGCGGCCGAAACATTGACACCCGTGTCCAGGACGCGGCGTCTCCGGGACAGCCAGTTTTTACAGACGCCGGCCGCTGAGACCTACGCTCCTACCATTAACCATTAATCAAGGTAGCGAGGCGTGGCGTTTATGTATAGTACTAGCAATTTTTCCCGAATATCCCGCGATATCTTTTCGAAGCGACTCTGTAAGGCAATTCATAATCTTTGGTACGATGTTCGGTAATTCAACTCTCCACAAACGTTCATTATTCTGGTATTTCCCCATTTTCTTTGTAATAAATATTACTGAGGTTTTAAGCCTACATTGACGTTGCAATTTCTATAGAATTAAATTCGTTGGTCCTGTGACCACGGACCTACGTGGAAGTTTAGGTTGAGGTGGCAATGTATAATTCATTGCATTGAAGGGAACATTTTTTAGAGCAATTTGTAAGCGAACTTAAATGTCAAAATTTACGAAAAACCGAATGTTTTCCTGGCTTTATCTTCGCTTTTTCTAATTTTCAAAGAATATGACACTGAGTCCTTTGTGTAAACTGTTTGGTATGGTAGACTAACTTTAGTTGTCCAATACACTAAGGGCAGGGATGGTCTTCCTGAACCGACAAATGATTCTTTTCGAATTTATTACATAAATCAAATATTTGTTTCAGTCGCAATACAATTTCTTAAAGTTTCCCGCCCAATGCATGGCAAGTAACAAAACCATCGATAACCGCTATTATTAACAATCTGAAACATCGCCCAACGACGAAGGCGCCTCAACACAACACCAGTTCAGTTCACACGTTCTTACTGAGCAAGTAACTTGACGGTTCGAGTGGCGCAGTTGGCCAAGCACGACTGCACACAAGCAAACAATCTATCTCCCATTTCTACCAATGAACTGGTGAGCAAGAGCTCTCATCACCATGCAAAACAATCACTGAGGCCGGTTGAATCCCCGAGAGCAGGCGGCGATCTCTCGATTCGATGCGTTAATATTAAATATTCCTTTGCTATTTTTGTTTTTATGACACTTTCCCGAATGTTTCGAAACTAATATTGGTTAACTTGGTTTATATATTCATTCATTATCAAATTCATATCTAATATATTTAAAATGGAATATTTTTATTACAACGACTTCGCTTGCTCATCGCCGTATCGATTGATGGGCGGGTGCCTCATCACAGATTACCTTAGGAGATATCGCAGTTTCTTTTCCTCAAATTAAATTGCACTTGCGTAGGTTGCAAATGATCACGCTCAAAAATTTTATTATTCGGCAGCCTAAGATCAAAATAACAAAAATATTTAAGAATATAATCGAAGCATTACATTTATTGCATCTTGGCAGTGATTATTCTTGACAAATACAGTACTTTGGATTCCTAACAATAAGGTTTTTCATCCATTTTCCGTTCATCCATGAAGTAAATGCAGAGAGTCTCTTGTTTGATTTCAGGTCTAAATGTATATGGTTCATTTAACGATGCAAATACATTTTCTACTACGCAGGAGAGAAAATTTGTTGGCGACAAATTCCTGACCTCGCTTCATTGTACTTTCATCCATATTTAACCAAGGATAGTAATAGGGCAAGGAAGGGACTCACCTCTAGAAAAATGAGCAGATTATACTTCTCCCGTACGTCACACACAGCCTACTCTTCTTCATGAAAATAAGATATATTGCAGTGAGTGAAGTGATTATATATACAATTATTAACAGTGGTAGTCACAGTAAACCCTTTTTCACAAATGGAAACCGAGAAACTGATCAATGAAACTAGTGCTTATTTGCACACTGAGGAGAGATTAAGGGGAAGAAAAACCTAGGCAAAGACTGTGTTAAAGTGCTTTAAAGTCCCTTTCTCAATAAGAAAATACCTTTATATAGAGTTTCGGAATTTCAATCACCATAATGTGAAGAAAGCCTATGCAGAATGTACAACACCGTCCAGTAGATCCACAGAACACTAAACTAGTAGATGACTTGTGAATAGGGTCCACGAAGAAAGTTACGCTCAAATATACAACGCAGCGTTAAAAAATTATAGAACCATACAACTGAAGACTAAGGGCACATGAAAGGTATGCCACTAAAAAATAAATATCACCATCTAGAAAATTTGTGCCCATGGAAAGTGAGCCTAAACTGTTCCGTAAAAAGTTAAATACAGACCCCAAAAAACTTCGGAAAACTGCATGGCACGTTTCAAATGACGTGCAGAGTTTTGGATGTGCTGACAACCGTGTAACCGTTTTTTTCGATCTAGTTACTTTTGTTATTTCTGAGGGGCTGAGATATGCAATTTCGGAGAGCAGAACAATAGAGTACCAAGAATGATTTATCGAGCCCTCCATCCTACATTTTTAGAAGTTTGCATTGAAGACTTGCTTCTGAAACCTGTTCTTTTCTTTAGTTCTCCGTTTTTTCGTACGTGTTCACCAAGTTTCGGGGTTCATCATCCAGCATTGACATCCTAAATCTCTTGGGAACATCTCTTGGTATTTTATAGGAATTCGCTCCGTACCTCCGTCGGGATCCCCTATTGGAGCTCTGTGCCGTGCAGCTGACGGATGTACTGCCAAAGTGGCGAGCAGTTATCACACAACTCTCGCTGTCTATTGAGAATTACGCTTTATATACTAATAACGCATGTTAATTTAATGCAGCGTTTTTCTGTACTGCTTCACTCATACCATTTCAAGTGTGAATACTTCAAAATAAAATGAAGTCTTGGCCTCTGCCAGGCCGTTTTCAATCAATTTCTCTCCACTACAACTCAGAACGCGCCATGGAGGAAAATTCCGCCAATGAAAAAGGAGCTAAACCCCCGACATCGACAGTTTGGGAATTTAACACCACAGGGGCCATTTAAACCTGAAGTTTCAAGACGGCAGCCCAAGGTACGTTTCAAACTTCGACTTTAACACTGATGGCCTCCAACATTTTAGTAGCCAACTTCCATGCAATTGTGCAGAGAACGTGTTCCATCGGAAGTGAAAGTGTTCGAAAACAAACTTGGGGAAAATAATCCAAAAGAACATCGTAAAAAGCCCACCAAAGACCTAAATACTCTATATTTAGGGCCACTTTCCAAAATAGGCAATAGGTTTTCTGTTATAGATTTACATCCTCGGAAAACTTTTACACATCAGTAAATGTCAAAACTCTGAAATCTATGTGAAATTCATTTCTAATGTATCACAGTTTATTAGGGACATTAAACCATATAAATTCATATTTCAATTCTGATTACGACAAACTAAAAATTAAGTTTACAACCGGTCTACACTTCCGAAATTCAAATAATTATTTCAACAAAGACGACCGTTCACTCAAAGATCCTGGGAACAAGACATTTTCTATAATATTCAATAACGTTCAGTGCCCATCGCCAAGGCAATTTTACATCAATAACTCAAATAGCAGCCCCTTTATGTCACCAGACTGTTCAAAAACAATTGCCCAATACTAGTGATTGTCGCGAAATTTTGCGACAAAACATTTTGGAGCCGCAAGAATCGTTTGGAGTTGACAACCAAAAACGCGCGGTATAGAGTAAGAAAAACCAGTAACTTTAATTACACTCCTCCCATCGTCAAGGAAAATCTTTCCAATTTTCCCTTCCACAAAAATACAAACTTCAACCCTCTCCTCCCATTAGGAACAATAGATACACCTGAGCTCAAGTAAATAATGGAAATACACACAGATCAATACTATAAGTTTGAACAATTACAATTTCCCCTCAACTCAAATTCGATCTCTAGCTTTACTATTAACTTCCTAAATACAATCACCGTCTTCTTTTAACATTAAAATCTGAATTCCATTTCCTCAGCGTTTTATAATGATTTCATTAATGTAACAATACAACTAACTTGGTCCTCATGAATTTGAATGCAAATGGAATACCAAGCAAAAATCGAATTCTCGTATTTACCAACCGCCAAAACTTCAAAATATCCTCAATTACTGAAACCTACCTAAAACCTAAAGACATTTCTAAAAAATCCAGATACAACAGAAAGAATACTCCATCAGTATGGAGGTATATTATTCCTAATTTCTAATTCTATCCCAATACATCAAAATAAACTACTCCAGGTCTTCAGTGCGCAGCGATGAACTAACAAGTCTACACTAATAGCTCTTTATCAGTCACCAAAAATGAAGTTTCCAACAATTTTAGAGTGCTATCTAATCGCTCCCATAGTGCTACCATAATATTGTGAGGGTAATGATCAAAACACATCCCGCAACGGTAGAATTTACAATTCAGCAGGTAGGTACTTACAAAAAATTGTCAGATCTCAGATTGAAAATAATGGCACTAATGCAACTTAACTTCCGAAGGACATTAACAAAATTCCGAAAATCCTCAAAATGGTCATATATACCTCCCAATTTCAATTTTTCGCAAATACGCCGTAGGAACATTATTCACATCACCTACCCGTCAATTTCAACCACTTCCTGCATCTCACACTCTTACATTAAATACAAAACATTTCTTCAATGTCATACTTAGTATTTAAATTGTGGTGTAGAATTAATAAGATAGAAATGGAATAATCGATCACCATACAAAATTTTGTTTCAAACAAGGTCAATTATAAAAATTAATCCCAAAAAACCTTACCAACTATCTAAACACACACTAAACAATTAAAACTAGACAGAACCAAATGACTGCATAAAAACTAAAAATAACGAAATCAAAAACTAAAGCCGCTCACAAATGTAACAACAAAGATATTAAGAATTATCATACTTCTCACATTAAAATTATCCAATCGTTAAACACCCGGAATATTACACTCTGGCACACTAAAAGAATTCTACGATAAGATTACCTCCATTAAATACGCCTACAGACTACTGCTACGTCCACCGAACTATTGGCAGATCATTTTCACAGCAGGTTTCTCTCAGTCATCCTCATCACAAAATATATCAGCCCTCGTCACCAAATTTCAACGACCCGAACAGATTACAATTTTTTAGCCCCTGAAGAAATCAAGTCTAATTTTATTGTTATCTAATAAAAAGCTTGAGAACACTATAAAATTTCTAACATTCTGAAAAACATCCCATCGAACAATAGCATTCATAAACATGTAGCCTAATCAAAAAAATTGTGCAACACTTTGAAATGGAAGTTATTTAATATGATTCCGATACCTAAACCCGACAACAATTTTAATAATCAGTTGCTGTTGCAGATTGTTCCGTCTCATCCCCAGTGTTTGATACAATACACCAATACAACTATGGCCATCCCTCGCCAATTCGGATTCATTAACACCATTTCGGTCTTTCATCCATCACTAAGGGTCAGTGAATTCATTCAGGAAGTTAAAAAAAATAGATCGTCACGTCAGACATCGACCTTATACCCAAGTTCAAATCAATAGACACCCCCTCTATCTACTAAACAAGGTTTTCTATCAGAACTTCTGCAGTTACTATTGACAATCAATAGAAACTGCAACCAGAAATGTACAGAAGCGCCATCCACAACCATCTTCGTTATTTCCTACACTTTCTAACGTTATTTCCTACACTTTCTAACGTTATTTCCTACACTTTCTAACGTTATTTCCTACACTTTCTAACGTTATTTCCTACACTTTCTAACGTTATTTCCTACACTTTCTAACGTTATTTCCTACACTTTCTAACGTTATTTCCTACACTTTCTAACGTTATTTCCTACACTTTCTAACGTTATTTCCTACACTTTCTAACGTTATTTCCTACACTTTCTAACGTTATTTCCTACACTTTCTAACGTTATTTCCTACACTTTCTAACGTTATTTCCTACACTTTCTAACGTTATTTCCTACACTTTCTAACGTTATTTCCTACACTTTCTAACGTTATTTCCTACACTTTCTAACGTTATTTCCTACACTTTCTAACGTTATTTCCTACACTTTCTAACGTTATTTCCTACACTTTCTAACGTTATTTCCTACACTTTCTAACGTTATTTCCTACACTTTCTAACGTTATTTCCTACACTTTCTAACGTTATTTCCTACACTTTCTAACGTTATTTCCTACACTTTCTAACGTTATTTCCTACACTTTCTAACGTTATTTCCTACACTTTCTAACGTTATTTCCTACACTTTCTAACGTTATTTCCTACACTTTCTAACGTTATTTCCTACACTTTCTAACGTTATTTCCTACACTTTCTAACGTTATTTCCTACACTTTCTAACGTTATTTCCTACACTTTCTAACGTTATTTCCTACACTTTCTAACGTTATTTCCTACACTTTCTAACGTTATTTCCTACACTTTCTAACGTTATTTCCTACACTTTCTAACGTTATTTCCTACACTTTCTAACGTTATTTCCTACACTTTCTAACGTTATTTCCTACACTTTCTAACTTATACCAAACTTAGCTGACATCCCAGTAGAATCCATTACCATCTGCATACTGTTGTATGTGGGTCCAGTTATTCAAGCAACGTAATAAGGAACAAAATACAAAGGTAAATAAATTCTCGGCTATCCGGGAGACGCCGCGTCGTTGGCTGGGGTGCCGACGTTTCGCCTGACATGTATGACATGACATGAGATGAGAATTTATGGATTCGAGCCGCGGAAGCTTACGTATAAAATACAAAGGTATCTACCCAAAATAGACGCATTGTTCATAAAATAGAAACACTATGCCTCACAATCCATTGCAAAAATAGACATCCTCGGAAAAATGTTCACCCTCCTCAAAAATCAGTAATTGCTTTGGCTCCACACCATCAAAACGTGAAATACTTTAGAATAAATTGTATACGAAGCTACAATGTAAGGACCATATAAATGCAAAAGCTCACCACGCAAAGTCAAGATCCAACTAAAACCACTTATTAATTTCTGAAGTAACCTTCCTCTGAACAATCCAATACTTTTTTTACAAACCTTATCCGACCTATTATGATTTACGCGTACCCTTATCTGGTTAACTGCTACGAGAACTTTCAAAAAATTTAAATCGTTCAAAATAAAACGCAGAACAATTCTAAAGGCCGATTGGTTTCCTTCAAATTCACAGGGTCTCCAAGAAATAACACATTATTCAATTCATTACCAACATCTCTCAGACAATTCTACTCTTGTATCAACCGAATCTAATGTCTCCCCCAATACAACCATACTCAAATCACAGATTCACAGAAGATAATTAAAAGCAGTTTTCCTATTCAAGCAATTTTTTTCTTTCAGTTCGAGTTTTAGAATAAGAAAGGCGCTTAATGAGCTACCTTACCCTTCACTGAAATAAAAAATAACCAGGATATTTTGAACGCTAGTAACAAAACTAAAGCAATGTGGAATATCGTAAAAAAATACATCTCTTTTTACTTAGTAGAGAAGGTTGTTTTAAAAGGATAATGAAAGAAGCCAGTAATCCGCTTTTCTAGAATAACGGCTGAACTCTAAGGATAAAACCGCAAAATTCATTATTACCTCCCCAAAAAAATTTAAACAGTATTTCCGAATTTTTTCTAAAGAAATCTTACAAATGGCAAACTAAAAATAAATATTCATCTGGTTTAGATAAATTCCCGAATTGTTTATTGAAATCTTGTGTAACTACCTTTATACACGTTTCGTGGTACCGCCCTAGATTGGATAGCTTCGCAGCTTAAACATCGAACTTCAAGAGTAGAAATACATAATGGCACGAAAATAATTTAATTATCTTTACATTCTTTACCAACTGAATATGGGGTCCCGCAAGGCTAAATCGTAGGTCCTATCCTCTTTCTGTTATACGTAAACTATATGCCGTCATCTATTAAAAACGGAAGAAAGGTTTTGTGCCGATGACACGAATGTTCTTTGCAAAAACGAAAGAAGTTTCAAATTGGTTTATAATAAATTAATAGCTAATGAAGAAAACATGTTTCAATGCATTTCTGCCTTTCAAATCACGAATCACATGCTTCATTGAAACTGCACAATATGCAATTCACTGATGTTTATGTAACAAAATGTCTAGGTCTTTCAATTCAGTCAAACCTCAAATGGAATGTACATGCACCAAAATTAAACACTTTAGTTCATTATGTTACTCATTCAGAATTCTTTCAAATTCTATCAGCCTTCATGCAGCTCGTTGCGTATAATTTGCAAATGTACATTCCTGCCTGAGATATGCTATACAATTCTGGGAAAACTCCTGTAGGTAGGGAAACTCACACCTTTAGATTGCAAAAGAAAATCATTCGAATAATGAAAAAATTCCATCCGCGTGATCCTTGCAAGCCTCTTCATTGAGCTATGAATCTTACCACTGCCTTGCCTATATATTTACGAATATGTAATATTTGTCGAAAGTAGCTTAACGGAGGGAATATATTTTCATGCAATACTGATTTATAATTACAACACGACGTAAAAATCGCGTTCATCAAATGTCAGTATCAACCGCTCACTATCAGAAATCCATACACAATATCCATACCAACATTACTTTACAATTCATTGCCAGATGAAATTAAACAATTGAAGCCTGTTCACAAATTTTAGTTGAAACTTTTTATTTTCTGCGGCATAGCTGTTTCTCTACAATTAGATACTATACTGATTATCAAAAAGAAAGCTAATGTTTATTTCAACAAAACAGTGGTATATATTGAATTAGTTTACATTTGTATTGTATACATTTTTTAAAAAGACTATATGCTTGTAACAAATAATGTACTTCAGTTCCGGGTCAATGATCCCCATCTTGTTAAGATTTTTGTCGTTTCCCTGATCCATTGAGAAAATGCTGAGATGGCCCCTTGTTTTGCTTGTGGACTTAAATTCAGCTTCACTATGACCACGTTTCCTTGAACTCTCCTTTTGCTTGTAATGGTAGGTGTAGAGGTAAGGGCGGGTTACTATTTTGTTAGCAATGCAGAAAAATCATACTTGCAATTCGTTTACCGATGCAAATAAGTTTTCTGTAACTTTGAAACTAAATTTGTTTTCCAAATATTTCTAATCTCTCGATTTTTTAAAATATATTTTCATTTATTTATTTTAAACTTTTACTCATCTTTCATCTATTTATAGTTAAAATGACGGGAAGGGATTCTGGAACTCAAAACGTCCGCAGATAATCTCCCCCATACGTCAGTTTTTACCGTTTTTTGACTAAATAAATCTAAGTCTAGTAATACATCTACAATTAAACTTATAAGGGTTAATTTAAGTCTGCAAAGCATTATACGAGTAAAAGTACTGTAGTATTGATCTATGTATCTCGTCATTACAATAAATAGAAAAAATATCTTACGCCATAGTATATTCTCACTTCAATGAAAACTCCGAGTTTCCAGGAAAGTAGTCGCAAGGCAATACAAGAAATTACCTTTGACTCTCCTTTTACAAACCTTATGTTTTTCATCGGGGTATTTGGTGTCATCTGACAATCTCTTAATGGAGTGCTTCAATCCCAAAGCTTAATTTTCAGCTTCCCTTTCATCACTCGGGTGAAGATTTCATCTAACTGGACTTTACAAATACCACAAGCCACAAAACATCAATAACCTGATTGGCGCAACAAGAGGTAACAGTTATTTAACAGCTACTAGCATCAAATCGCTGAGCGAAACTGAATGTTCCGTAAGCGAAAGACATTTCAAACCCCAGTGTCACGGCCCTGAAAATACTTGAAGCTTAGTATACGGTACAACTTAAGGCAGTCGTTTAAACGGTTCAACTTTCGCCAGTAACTGCGCAGTTTGAATTCTGGAGGCTTTCTAGAAAAGCGCTTTCTTATAAAAGTGAGTTGGTAATTACGATGTGGGTATAGTCAAAGATGTTAGTAGTGGCCGAATAGTGTAGAGGGCCGAATGCCCGAGCTTCGCCGTAACTTGGATCCGGGCGAGCAAAACGAGAAAACTTGCAGTTTAAAGTAAATTGGCATTACAATGCGGCGGGGTTAAAGTATACAAAGGGCGAGCCATGAAAATCGCCTATCCGTAAGTTTTATTAATTATACTATCAGAGCGCGTAGCGTAATTTCAGGGAGGGCTTAAGGAGACCCCTCCCCCGCCGATATGCTTCTCTGAAGGTGCTTCTCTGGTGTACCGTGTACCCTACTTTGACCATACTGTTTTACAACATTCTCACCGGTGAGTAAAAACGTACACGTAATTATAAATATAGACGTTTATGTTTCATTTACAGATTTTTTAGTTAAATTCTTGAACGGTTTAAACAACCGTAATTGTTTTGGCGAAAAGCAACAGTCTGAAAAGAACACGAAAACCATTTCCACACACATTTCGGGTGAGGATTCGAATCAAGAAAAAAGGTTATTATCTCAAAGTGGGTGGAAGGTAATTTTTATTACAAGTTAAAGTTCAATTAATTTTTTTATTGTCATCTCCAATGCGTATTTCTATGTTTATGCAAATTTTTAAATAACTCCAAGGCATCAAAACAAAGAGAACCGGCTGGGTTTCACAACAGGATAAATTATTTTCAATTCAAGTTTAATGGATTTGTGTATTGAAAATGTGTATTATATATTTGCCTTTATTATGTCTTTGCAATCTTCATCCATGCTTGTAAAAACCACCTTGCAGCGGCCGTGGCCGAGTAAATGCTAGTAGCTACTTTTAACGAAAACTGCCATTTGTTCTAGAGTTATCCATGTTCAATGCACCAGAACTTTCATCCCGTACGGGCGTGGCTTTTGTGTATGTCCACCTCGTCATAAATTCTGATTGTTAAAAACTGGCACTATTTTATTATGTGCAAGTAAGCAACAGCCCACATTAACAACCATGCCTAACGCACTCCGGTAATCGGAAGTGATAATTAAGGTGGCGAGCTGCTTCGTCGTAACTTATATCTCAAGATAATCTCTTCACTCTTATGCAAAATATTCTCCAAAATATTTAGTCGAACACAGAAAAACATTCCAAGTGTTACGGGAGACAAAAACGTTACTAAAACTCGTAAATTACAAAGCAGCTTCAGATTTAATGATGGCATGTACAGCGACATTGTAACAAATCAGTACTGTGCACTAGCCGCTAGTGCGCCTCTATTAGAAGTACTAAACAACAATTGAGAAGTTTTTACATTATAGAATGGTAATGACAACTAAAATCGAGTAGCTAAAAGTTGCCGCAAATTATAAGACAGTTGTGATATTGACCAAAAGTTATCAATTGCAGGAATCCGATTTGTCCATGATATCAGGAACAAAAATGTTAATTAACTATGTTATTATTGTTAATGTTCATTCTCTTAATATTTGTTATAAAAATAACCTCAAATATACGCGGTTAAATAATTGAAAAATAAACTTTAGAAAGGTTCGAGAAGAATATCTGCAAATTCAACTTTGTCAAAACGTTCATAAATCCAAGGTTGCCTCTTTCGGAAACCAACAGTCAAAAGCCCATTACCCACGTAAAGAAATATTACTAATAATTATTATTCTTGTGGCATCATTTACGGAAGTCAAACAAAAATTGACTATTGAAAAGAATATCCACCCACATTTTATTAACTGTTGCCTTATATACTATTTAAGTCTTGTAATTTCCATTCACTTCCCACAATTAGTTTTGTCATGCACAACTAGCAATTGCTACATTTGCTTTTAAAATGGAATGGAATGAATTCCAATGTTCATAAACGTAAATCGTGAACAAGTTTTCAATGCCTCAAAGTGTCTAAACTTTCTAAATAATTTCGTGATAAGTAGAAGACTTCATCTGAAGGTTATTTTTGTTCCCACTCAAGGCCCTGTATATCATGACCTTTCATGGCAGGTTTTCACCTACCATCCACACCACAGTTCTCTCTTGCAAACTAATATTTACAAACGAGTTTCAATAAAGTATCCGTAAAAACTGTACATCAGAAATAAATGTCCACAAAAAATGCATCGTTACATAAATCTTCGTGCTTCTCTTTCTCAAAATAAAATGAAATTCCGAATGAATGATTTAACAGAGTTATTAATGAGAATTGCGTTGTTAAAGTATAACATTTTTATTTTAAATTTCAGTAATAAACGTAGACAACACTTCTCATGAAAATCTCCTATGAAGTGGTTCAACCATATAATTTCCGGTTCAATAGTAAACCCAATGAAACTTCTACAAAATAAATACTATCTTGTAGTTAATTACATGGTAATAAATATTAACTATTTCAACAAAATAAAACTTATTCTACTACCTTTATTAAACTATGACCAAGTTGCACTGAATTCTACCAATTCAATAAGATTTTTATAAATTCAATAAGAAAACTTACAATCAAATTCTAGTCCAAACTTGGATGACCCTCCGCCCTATGCGTCGACACATGGTACTCCATCTGCATCGCATCCCACCTCTTCAGAAGCCAAGCTCTTCAAAACAGCCACGATCTAAACATCAAATATAATTTTTGACACTATTTCATACATTCTTCTTTTTTACGGTGTGCTATAAACTATTTAACCGCCTCAAATATTGTAACATGTACATCACGTGCCCACGTGCCACGCAGCCACTTGTCCATGCATTTTCTCAAACACTTACTGTTTGATATTACATTTCATTCAAATTATTTTAGCACAGTAAATATTTTACAGTATTTTCTTTCTTGATTCTACCATTACTTTGTTTAAAGTATTGAATTCTCGTGTAACAAACAACTATAAAAACTTTGAGTGAAATATAAATAACTAATACTCATAGAAAACATAGTTCTCACAAAAATGTACAATATTATTACATATAACTTAAGAATTGCTCACCATAACAGCCGCAACAAGATATACAACTGCATCGCTCTATACGAGAGAACCACAGCAACTTCGACCGAACACACTTGCTCGTCAACTGCAAAAGAAAGACCCACAGCCCCCCGCAGAGTCGCAAATCCGGTTCAAAACGTCACAATCATTTCATTGGCAGTTGAATGATCACGTGAAATCAAGACGTCACGGAAACGTCACATTTTCAGACGTTACAATCGCACATTTCTAGTAGATTTGATATTTGTCTTCTTGTAAATTTATCTTCCTGAAATTTTGTGAAGAATCAATCGTAATGTAAAAATTTATATTGCAAACCTACGTGGTCATAATATATGTTCTATCCTATGTTATTACTTTTATCTTGTGTACGCTTGTACGCTTAATTATAAGCGTATAAGTTATTATCTATGTACGCTTAATTATAAGAAATGTTAAATTTCGTTTTTAATTAGTTGAGTTGGTAATGCATACTGGTAGCTGTGACCAGCTTACATAAGCTGTCATCTGCGTAAGAAACATATTGAAATAAATAAATCAATCTTAAATTTAAATCTTAAATTGGCAAAGAAATTGCAGGGAAAATATTAAAGACCAAAATTCTGATATATATGAGCTATGGCAGAATATATAGGAAAACTGTTGTAATGAATTTTGTATCAATGAAATCTAAAGTGAATTTAACAGTAAAATAAAATTAATTAAAGTAAGATATGCAGCAAAAATGTCTCCCCAGTAGTTCTAACATGCATGAACAGTGCATGAATGCTTCAAAATTGAGTATCAGACAATCATCAGAAATATTCGAAAATTACTAGGTAACACAGGTTACCAAACAAAAATTATGCTATTCCTACTAAAGATTCAAGAGTTGATGACCACTAAAATGTTTTGTGTGAACTGATTAAAAAGTCAAGCTGAAAGCAAGTTTCTTTAATTAAAGGAAAACGCCCTTGGAGTAGTAGTTTGGAAAACTCTAAATGCTTATGTGTTTTTGAATTAACTGCATTTGTTACTGTTCCGAAACAAAAAAGGAAAAGAGAGATACCAAAAGTATGAATGGACTATTGTATTATGAATGGACTATTGTATTATGAATGGACTATTGTATTATGAATGGACTATTGTTCTGTTACGAACATCTGAAAAGTGTATTACCAAAATTACAAAGTTACAATTGTCAGAGAAGCGTGTATTAGCTAAAGGATTATTGCCTCAATTGCAGAATGGAAACAATGAAGTTTTGTCAGGATGTGAGGATACAGACAAAATAAAAAGATCAGGTTGAATTGAAGAAAACCCAATGAAGGGAGGGGCCGAGGTAATCAGGAGATGAGAAATATTCACTTCATTTGCTGAATAATGAAATGTTGGAGAGTTCTGAAAGAAGTTGGAGGTATCAAAAGAATACAAAGTAAAACATAACATGAACAGAAAAGAAGAAGGGTTTTAAAAATAGGAGAGACCTAGAAAATATAAAATCATGAGATCTGTTTTTCAAATATTCGTGGAACAGAATATTCACTCTTCATTGATACCATGAGTTGTAGAAATAGTTAATATTTAAAGGAAGCTGTAATAGAGGCGTTAACACGAAGATAATAATTAATAAGGAGTTAATAATAAAGGAGATGATAAAGTCAGTTAAAGAGAACAACTTATGGTCATTGGTACTCTTGCCTGCTGACAAACAAGAGATACTCTCAAATATCGTACATATTTAAACTGAATTAAAATAGACAGATTTATGAAATTAGCTGGATTAATAGCAAAAAGACTTTCAAGAGGATAGTTTTGAAATATCCAAATCTCAAATCAGAAAAATGCTTTCCAAATTTTCCAAATCCATCAAATTATACAAAATCCATCAACCTCATTGCTTTAGTAGAATTCTAGAATCGATTACTTATCTCGTTAATTGCTTCATAAGCTACGGATGTAAGTTGCTTTCTATTGATTCCATAGAGCTTGGAACTGTTTTTCCTGACATTTTCTGCTAACTTCTTTTCCTGTTCTCCTGAGAATACTCTCTGTAAAATCTCCGGCAATGTTGGAACAGTTCCTTAAAAATAATTTATAAATGTATTTAATAAATGAATCTATATATTATATTTTATACTTACAACTTTCCGATGTTTTTTGAAAGTTCATTCTTTGGCAACGGGTGATAAATATTATTAACTAAATTATAAAAAAATGGGTGTAAATATTTATCACACAAATATCTTTTCGGCTTGAAGTCTTGCTGCAGGAAATTTTAAGAAAAACTTACTGCTTGAATACCAAGTCATAAAGAACTTTCAAAGTCATTTTTCAACCTTACTTATTCTTGAATTTTCGATGATTTCTGTGTAATTTTATGCAATTTTAGATCTAAATAAAGACAGTCCCTTTTTAAGAAATCTATTACTTGTTTAGTAACAATATTAAGTACAGAAAAAAGTTTCGGAATGCTTTCCATTCCTTCTAGTTTCGCCTTAAATTTGATGCAGGAGTGTTTCTTTATCTAGCATTAGTACATATAGAAAACTAACAAAACAAAAAACCCGTCGTTGGCTGGAGGTTCTTCATATCCAATATTTTGTGGAAGAGAAAAAAGATACATTTGATACAAGCCACAGTGTTTAAGATGATTAATTTTAATGTAATTGATTCAAATTTTAATAAAATACTATAATTTTCTTTATTTTTATTTGCAGTATATTGCTATGAGATTACATTTTTAAAACTACGCATTGCCACCGGTCTCTATACCTAAATACATCTCTATAATTTACGCAGTGCGATATAATACATAACAAGGAACCAACCTGCTCTTAGACGACGAAAATTAATGGTCGAGCCGCACCTACCAACATAATACTTCAATTATTTATTTTAAGCTGTTGTGTTGTATTAAACAATGCCAAAGCCGATCAGATGGCCGAGATCGCTAAGGCAGTAGTGCCGGAGTGGTCTCGGACCAGAAGATCGCGGGTTCGAGTCCCGCCTCGGGCATGGGTGTATTTGTGTGTGTCTGTATGAGTGTGTCGTCCTTTCACTCCTCATTATCATCATCATTTCATCTTTCATACCCCCAGGGCTAACAGCCCTGGGGGATAAAAATCGGATTCAGTAAAAAAAAAATACTGATCCCCCCCAAGTGGAGATACATGCACCTGCTACCGCGATATATGATACTGAGCCACGGTAAATGCAGGATGTATGAACGCGTGGTCCTAGTAGACGTCAATCCGACTATTAGTTTCGAAATTATACGCTTGAAAAGAAATGAAGCCCAAAACCCGAAATTGGGGCAAAAAATGGGGAAAAACTTAATTTCGTACTATCGATCTGAAATCACGTATACAGGTACAACACTCCACGAGAAATTCAATGGTGCAAACTAGACGTCAATCCGATTATTAGTTTCGAAATTAAACGCTTGAAAAGAAATTAAGCCCAAAACTCGAAATTGGGGCAAAAAATGGGGAAAAATTTAATTTCGGAGAATCGATCTAAAATCGCGTATACAGGTACAACTCTCCACGAGAAATTCAATAGTGCAATCTAGACGTCATTTAGACTATTAGTTTCGAAATTAAACGCTTGAAAAGAAATGAAGCCCAAAACCCGAAATTGGGGCAAGAAATGGAAAAAAAACATAATTTCGTACAATCGATCTGAAATCACGTATACAGGTACAACTCTCCACGAGAAATTCAATGGTGCAAACTAGACGTCAATCCGACTATTAGTTTCGAAATTACAGGCTTGAAAAGAAATGAAGCCCAAAACCCGAAATTGGGACAAAAAATGAGAAAAAACTTAATTTCGGAGAATCGATCTGAAATCACGTATACAGGTACAACTCTCCACGAGAAATTCAATGGTGCAAACTAGACGTCAATCCGACTATTAGTTTCGAAATTAAACGCTTGAAAAGAAATGAAGCCAAAACCCGAAATTGGGGCAAAAAATGGGAAAAATCTTAATTTCGGAGAATCGATCTGAAATCACGTATACAGGAACAACTCTACACTAGAAATTCAATGGTGCAAACTAGACGTCAATCCGACTATTAGTTTTGAAATTAAACGCTTGAAAAGAAATGAAGCCCAAAACCCGAAATTGGGGCAAAAAATGGGAAAAAACTTAATTTCAGAGAATCGATCTGAAATCACGTATACAGGTACAACTCTCCACGAAAATTCAATGGTGCAAACTAGACGTCAATCCGACTATTAGTTTCGAAATTAAACGCTTGAAAAGAAATGAAGCAAAAAACCCGAAATTAGGGCAAAAAATGGAAAAAAAATTAATTTCGGAGAATCGATCTGAAATCTCGTATACAGGTACAATTCTCCACGAGAAATTAAATGGTGCAAACTAGACGTCAATCCGAATATCCGACGCATCGTTTCCGAGATAGACGACAAAGTCGAGCCCAAAATCGCCAAGTACAAAGCGACCCCCCCATACGTGCCAAATTTCGAAAAATCTTAATTTCGGCCCTGCCATCTGTTATTCCGTATACAAGTAGAACACTTTAAAGAAATTCATCGGTGCAAACTAAACTTCAATCTGACGCATAGTTTCCGAGATAGACGACAAACAAAGTCGAGCCCAAAATCGCCAAGTACAAAGCGACCCCCCCTTACGTGCCAAATTTCGAAAAATCAGTCCAGACGCCGAGCCGAGCGAACGTGTTTGCTACCTGCTGCAGGATGCTCTCGACAGAACAGTGGCGGGCGGCTATCGGCCGTTGGGTGAGGGGCTACCTGCCGCGCGGTGGCGGTGACCGGGGCACAGCGCAGGGGCTGGGGCTACTTGCGAGCGTGCTGGGCGCGGCTGTGATGGTGGTGCTATTGGCGATCGGTGGGGTGGAGCTGAATCCCGGCCCCCCCACTAATGCCGAGATCATCGACATTTTGAATAGAAACCATAAGGAGATGATTGATAAGATCGATATTTTACAGGCTAGGGTGACGTCGGCAGAGGCGACAGTGCAGTCGCTGCAGACAGACAACGAGCGGCTGGTGCGCAAGGTGGATTACCTTGAAAACCAATCGCGTCGTAACAATATCATTGTTACTGGCATTCCAGAGCAGCGGAACGAGTCATGGGCGGATTCGGAAAGATGTATTCTGGGTTTAGCTGAGCAGCTAGGTGTCAGGCTGGAGCTTCAAGACATCGAGCGCGCGCACCGGACCGGGCGGCGGCGTGAGGGACAGCCGCGCATGATTGTGGCCAAGCTGGCCTCATCCAGGAAGCGGAAGGAGCTGCTGCGTGCAGCCCGGGAGCATCTCTCCCAGAATAGCATGGTGCGCGTCCGAGAGGACTTGAGCTGGGCAGTGCGACAAACGCGTAAGGCGTTAATTCCACATTTGCAGGAGGCGAAAGCGAGCGGGAGGAAGGCGCATATTCGTTTCGACAAGCTTGTCGTGGCAGGGCGCAGCTTCGGCCTGGGCGAGCTGGCGGCCCGTCCGCGGGCTTGGGAGGGGGCGGGGCGGCGGGGCCCCGTGAACTCAGCGAGGGGGCAGAACCCCAGGAGGGCGGACACCCCTTCCAAGCAATCGGGAGCCTGCTCGCGGCCGCCCCCGCGCGCGCCCGTGGCCGGGACCGCGGCCGCACCGGCAGCTGCGCCTCGTTCGGGGGCGGCGCGGACGACTTCTGACCCCACTTCATCGAGGCGGAGACAATCGCGGTCACGTTCGCGCCGGCGGTCGCGCTCGCGATCCCGGCGGAGCTCACGGCACTCGTCGAGTGCCGGGCGGGTCGCGACCGAAAGCGTGGAGCGAGGTCCGCGTACGAGGGCGATGGCTGCCAACATGCAGCAGCAGGAAGCTCGCGGTGAGTCGGTGCCCAACAATTCACCAAATAGGCAAGAATAGGTTTTAAGAATAGGGTGTTGGAACATCAAAGGTCTAGGCTCTAAGCTCGGTAATCAAGACTTCCATGGCTACATTAATACGTTTGATGTAATTGGTCTTGTTGGAAGGTGGTGGAAGGAGGGTGAAACGTTAACTGTGTCTGGTTTTACAGCAATATGCAAAAGTAAAAAACGCAGAGGAGAAAGGGGTCGGTACCCGGGTGGTGTTGCGTGCGTTTTTCGGACTAGCTTAATGCAGTTTATTAGTGAAATTAAGACCAACTCAGACAATTTCCTTTGTATTAGACTAGTAATGCAAAATATAGATATTGCCATTGTGTTTATATACCGTCACCCACAGGGTTCGCGTTATTACACTCCGGAATCCTTCGGCGAGATCAATGATTTTCTAGATATGTTAAAGCTGAGGTACCCGAGTACTAATTTACTAGTGTTAGGGGACATGAATGCTCGAATTGGCAATGAACAGGAAGTTTTTTCGGGCTTCGACCGGCAAGAAGCGAGAGCGAATTCCAGAAAAAGCAAAGACTCGGTCATCAATAATGATGGGCAGGAATTGCTAGAATTATGCGAAAGATTTAATCTCGAAATCTTAAACGGCAACTATGGACAGGATACGGAAGGGGAACTAACTTTTATTAGTGGGAATGGAGGTAGTGTAATAGATTACGCTCTGTTGTCGCAGGAAATAATAGACAATTTATTAGATTTTGGGATCGAATTACGGGCAGAATCTGATCATTTACCTGTGTGCGTGCATTTAGCAGTAAATGCTTCTGCACTGCCATCGGCAGGGGAGCGGACAGGAGCAACGAACTTGACGATAGGAAGACAACGGTTTGTATGGAAAGAGGAAAAGCGACAGGAATTTGTGCAGGCTATTCTGAACTCGGCAGGCTGTGCGCGAGAGGATTGCTCGCCGGAAAAGCAAACAATGAATTTAGAATTTCGGCTCTACCGCGCAGGGAAGGGTATGCGAAGGTGGGGGAGAGGAGGAAGGGAACGGACCCAAGGGTGGTTTAGCGAGGAGTGTCGGGAGACCAGGCGCGAAACTATAATAGCCTTAAGGAATTTCAGAAACAGGGGAACGGAAGAAGCTAGAAACAGTTATTTGTTAGTACGTAGGCAGTACGAGGCCACAATTAAGAAATCGAAGAAATCTTGGCAGGATAGTGAGGCAGCAAGAATACAGGCAATTCTAAGAAACGATTATAGTAAATCAATTTGGGACCTTATCAGATCTTTGCATAATAAAATAAATTCAAGTAATGAAATTTCAGCAGACGCGTGGGTGCAATATTTTTCACGGACGTTCACAGTAGAGACCATTGAAACAGGGCAAGGTATTTTCACTGACCGGAGTGTGCCTGAATTAGACGAACCTCTAACCTGGACTGAAGTAAATAGGGCTATTCTAACAATGAATAATAAGAAGGCAGGCGGCGCGGACGGCATTCCGACAAAATTTATTTCGGAATTGTGGCACATAGACTCAGAAAGTATTATGAAGTTATTTCATGCAATTGCTGATTCCGGCTCGTATCCAGAAACGTGGAGTACAGCTATCCTCCAACCGATTTTTAAAAATAAAGGGGATGCGAATTGCCCACAAAATTATCGCGGAATTAGTCTTTTGCCAGCGCTGAGCAAACTGTTCTGTAAAATACTCAACGGGCGACTGAGTGAATGGGCGGAAAAGTACGGTAAAATATCAGAATTGCAAGCAGGCTTTAGGAGAGGCTTCGCGACAACCGACAATATATTTGTGTTAGATACCCTAGTAAAACAGGCGCTGGCGCGTAAACGGGGCCACTTATATTGCAGTTTTGTGGATTTTGAAAAGGCTTTTGACTCTATTAATAGGGATGCTTTATGGCGAAAACTAAATGAGCTAGGCGTCTCACGTAAAGTTTTAAACGTGTTGCAGAGCATGTATAAGGAAGTAAATTTCTGCGTCAGGTGCGGTGACGGAAGTATAACGCAAAAAATAAAATCGACAGTAGGAGTAAGACAGGGGTGTCCTCTTTCACCGCTGCTGTTTATTTTGTTTATAAATGATTAATTGACGTGGGTACAGGAAGCGGATACAGCGGCTCCGGTAATTGATGGCTTGAAAATTCCCGGACTACTATATGCTGATGATTTAGTCTTATGTTCGGAGACGATTGAGGGCTTACAGAAGAGTTTAAATATTCTAGAACGGTATAGCGAGACATGGGGACTAAAAGTAAATATTCAAAAAACGAAAGTAGTAGTCTTCAAGAATGTGTTTATCTGGGGTAGCATAGAGAAATGGTACTACGCTAGGGAAGAAATTGACCGCGTCAAGACATTTACATAACTTGGTGCAAAATTTTCCATGAATGGGGGATGGAATAATCACATATTGACCGCTCACAGCAAAGGAAGAATTGCGCTCAAAGAAATCGTTTGCGCAGTGCGCAGGGTTCCGGAATTGTCGGTAAAAGTATGCGATACAATGTTCAAATCGTTAGTTCTCCCAGCTATGAACTATGGAGCAGAAATCTGGGGAGTCGATAGGATAGATCGATTAGAAAGCATCGAAACAGATTATTGCAAATTAATTCTAGGAGTTTCTAGGTGCGCAGCAAATGCCGGAGTCTTAAGAGAGGTCGGTAGTATAGGAATTTGGAGAGATTTTAAAATGAAATCTATTAAACTCTGGATTAAATTAGCAGATGCACAGGGTGACACACTTATACATAGGTGCTTTAGAGTGCAATGGCAGGGAAGCGACCATCGCTACTGGGCGTACAAAATTAAACGGCTACTTGACCGCGCAGGGTTGGGAGACGTCTCTCCGGAAAAGGTGGGAGTTAGGGGAACCCGTGAGATAGAACGGCTGATTTCCAATAGACTTGCGGATATTAAAAGGCAAGAGATCTGGGCAGCAACGGCTGTAAAACGTTCGCTAGTAGCTTAAATCCATGCGAGTCCGTTATGGGGTTGCGAAAGTTACGTTCATACTCTCGGAAAGGACGCAAGAGGGGGATACGCTTGGTTCAGGGTTGGGGGATGGATGCAGCGTAGACTAAAGGACGCAAGTTCTAATGGCATTTGTGTGCTTTGCGGTGATAGGGAAGACTGGATCCACATCCTCTTAATTTGCTGTGCAACCGAATCATGGAGAAAAAAATGGATGGGAATGGGAAATTACTACTTCCTAAACAGGAACGTAACGCTCGCCCAAAACATTTTAGGAGATAAAAGGTCTAAATTCATGAAAGAATTAGGAACATTTTTAGGAAAGGTTCGGACCATTAGAGAAACTGAAATTAGGGAGAGGGAAAACAGCACCGGTTAGCATGAGCGGAGACTAGACTGGAGAGAATTAAATAAGTCAATAAGCTAACAATATGTAAGTTAATCAGTAATTTTATGTTAAGTTAGTAAACAGTTAAGAAATAAGTCATAAATCGTAGTCAATTGGTAAGTAACAGATCAATATGATAAATAAAATAAAACTTGCATAGTAATAAGCACATTAGGGGGGGAAGGTAAGGGGGGAACGAAAATATAAGGCCAGAGGCGCTGGTGCGGACGATCTTCTGTGGCGCTGTTTGATTTCAGGAGCTGAGGAGGCCAAGCACTGGAAGAAGACGGCGGGACGCCCACGCCAGAAAATAAATAGATAAAATAAACGTCAGATAGATTAGTATGTATTCGGCTTCTGACGGCAGATTTTTCCCCCTTCAGGGGTTTTTTCCTGGGCCGTACAGTATGGTCTCTTTTCCGCGGCTTTGATGCGATGGAGAGACCATTTGGGGTGAATACCAGAATTCGAAAGATTAGAACGCGAAAGGATGTAGGTATTGTAATGGCTTAAAGGCCTTCGGCCTAGCCACATAGAATCAAGTAAGCCAAATTGTGTGTAATAATTACCTATTAAATAAAATAATAAATAAATTTCGAAAAATCTTAATTTCGGCCCTGCCATCTGTTATTCCGTATACAAGTAGAACACTTTAAAGAAATTCATCGGTGCAAACTAAACTTCAATCTGACGCATAGTTTCCGAGATAGACGACAAACAAAGTCGAGCCCAAAATCGCCAAGTACAAAGCGACCCCCTCTTACGTGCCAAATTTCGAAAAATCTTAATTTCGGCCCTGCCATCTGTTATTCCGTATACAAGTAGAACACTTTAAAAGAAAATCATCGGTGCAAACTAAACTTCAATCTGACGCATAGTTTCCGAGATAGACGTCAAACAAAGTCGAGCCCACAATCGCCAAGTACAAAGCACCCCCCCCCCTTACGTGACAAATTTCGAAAAATCTTAATTTCGGTCCTGCCATCTGTTATTCCGTATACAAGTAGAACACTTTAAAAGAAATTCATCGGTGCAAACTAAACTTCAATCTGACGCATAGTTTCTGAGATAGACGACAAACAAAGTCGAGCCCAAAATCGCCAAGTACAAAGCGACCCCCCCTTACGTGCCAAATTTCGAAAAATCTTTATTTCGGCCCTGCCATCTGTTATTCCGTATACAAGTAGAACACTTTAAAGAAATTCGTCGGTGCAAACTAAACTTCAATCTGACGCATAGTTTCCGAGATAGACGACAAACAAAGTCGAGCCCAAAATCGCCAAGTTTAAAGCGACCCCCCCTTACGTGCCAAATTTCGAAAAATCTTTATTTCGGCCCTGCCATCTGTTATTCCGTATACAAGTAGAACACTTTAAAAGAAATTCATCGGTGCAAACTAAACTCCAATCTGACGCATAGTTTCCGAGATAGACGACAAACAAAGTCGAGCCCAAAATCGCCAAGTACAAAGCGACTCCCCCTTGCGTGCCAAAATTCGAAAAATCTTAATTTCGGCCCTGCCATCTGTTATTCCGTATACAAGTAGAACACTTTAAAAGAAATTCATACGTGCAAACCAAACTCCATTCAGACGAAGAGTTTCCGAGATACAGGAGAATATAAGTCGAGCCTCGAGTCATCAAGTACAAAACACCCCCCCATTACGTGCCAAATTTCGAAAAATATTAATTTAAGCACTGACATTGATATTTTGTATACAAGTAGAACATATTAAAAGAAATTCATGGGTGCAAACCAAACTCCAATCAGACGAAGAGTTTCCGAGATACAGGAGAATATAAGTGGAGCCACAAGTCATCAAGTTACAAAACGACCCCCCCCTTACGTGCCAAATTTCGAAAAATATTAATTTCACCACAGCAATCTGTTATTATGTATACAAGTAGAACACATTAAAAGAAATTCATAGGTTTAAACAAACTCCAATCGGACGAATATTATCCGAGATACAGGAGAATATAAGTGGAGCATCAAGTCATCAAAAAAAACCCTTTTACGTGCCAAATTTCGAAAAATATTAATTTAAGCACTGCCATCTGATATTCTGTATACAAGTAGAACACTTTAAAAGAAATTCATACGTGCAAACTAAACTCCAATCCGACGAATAATTTCCGAGATACAGGAGAATATAAGTGGAGCCATAAGTAATCAAAAACAAAACGACCCCACCTTACGTGCCAAATTTCGAAAAATATTTATTTAAGCACTGCCATCTGATATTCTGTATAAAACTAGAACACTTTAAAAGAAATTCATACGTGCAAACCAAACTCCAATCAGACGAATAGTTTCCGAGATACAGGAGAATATAAGTGGAGCCTCGAGTCATCAAGTACAAAACGAACCCCCCTTTCGTGCCAAATTTCGAAAAATAATAATTTAAGCACTGCCACCCGATATTCTGTATAAAAGTAGAACACTTTAAAAGATATTCTAATGTACAAACCAAACTGCAATCAGACGAATAGTTTCCGAGATACAGAAGAATATAAGTGAAGCTTCAAGTTATCAAAAACATAACGACCTACTCTTACGTGCCAAATTTCGAAAAATATTAATTTAAACATTGCCATCTGATATTCTGTATACAAGTAGAACACTTTAAAAGAAATTCATACGTGCAAACCAAACTCCATTCAGACGAAGAGTTTCCGAGATACAGGAGAATATAAGTCGAGCCTCGAGTCATCAAGTACAAAAAACCCCCCCATTACGTGCCAAATTTCGAAAAATATTAATTTAAGCACTGACATCTGATATTCTGTATACAAGTAGAACACATTAAAAGAAATTCATGGGTGCAAACTAAACTCCAATCAGACGAAGAGTTTCCGAGATACAGGAGAATATAAGTGCGGCCTCAAGTCATCAAGTTACAAAACGATCCCCCCTTACGTGCCAAATTTCGAAAAATATTAATTTCAGCACAGCCATCTTTTATTCTGTATACAAGTAGAACACATTAAAAGAAATTCATAGGTTTAAACAAACTCCAATCAGACGAATATTATCCGAGATACAGGAGAATATAAGTGGAGCCTCAAGTCATCAAAAAAAACCCTTTTACGTGCCAAATTTCGAAAATTATTAATTTAAGCACTGCCATCTGATATTCTGTATACAAGTAGAACACTTTAAAAGAAATTCATACGTGCAAACCAAACTCCAATCAGACGAATAATTTCCGAGATACAGGAGAATATAAGTGGGGCCTTAAGTAATCAAAAACAAAACGACCCCACCTTACGTGCCAAATTTCGAAAAATATTTATTTAAGCACTGCCATCTGATATTCTGTATACAAGTAGAACACTTTAAAAGAAATTCATACGTGCAAACCAAACTCCAATCAGACGAATAATTTCCGAGATACAGAAGAATATAAGTGGGGCCTTAAGTAATCAAAAACAAAACGACCCCACCTTACGTGCCAAATTTCGAAAAATATTTATTTAAGCACTGCCATCTGATATTCTGTATACAACTAGAACACTTAAAAGAAATTCATAGGTGCAAACCAAACCACAATCAGACGAATAGTTTCCGAGATACAGGAGAATATAAGTAATGGATTGAGTCATCAAGTACAAAACACCCCCCCATTACGTGCCAAATTTCGAAAAATATTAATTTAAGCACTGCCATCTGATATTCTGTATACAAGTAGAACACTTTAAAAGAAATTCATACGTGCAAACCAAACTCCAATCAGACGAATAATTTCCGAGATACAGGAGAATATAAGTGGAGCCTTAAGTCATCAAAAAGAAACGACCCCCCCCCCTCTTACGTGCCAAATTTCAATAAATATTAATTTAAGCACTGCCATCTGATATTCTGTATACAACTAGAACACTTTAGAACAAATTCATAGGTGCAAACCAAAACACAATCAGACGCATAGTTTCCGAGATACAGGAGAATATAAGTGGAGGGTCGAGTCATCAAGTACAAAACGACACCCCCTTCGTGACAAATTTCGAAAAATAATAACTTAAGCACTGCCACCCGATATTCTGTATAAAAGTAGAACACTTTAAAAGAAATTCTAATGTACAAACCAAACTGCATTCAGACGAATGGTTTCCGAGATACAGAAGAATATAAGTGAAGCTTCAAGTCATCAAAAACATAACGACCTACTCTTACGTGCCAAATATCGAAAAATATTAATTTCAGCACTGACATCTGATATTTTGTATAAAAGTAGAACACTTTAAAAGAAATTCATAGGTGCAAACCAAACTCCAATCAGAGGAATATTTTCCGAGGTACAGGAGAATATAAGTGGAGCCTCGAGTCTTAAAAAACAAAACGACCCCCCCCCTTACGTGCCTAATTTCGAGAAATATTTATTTAAGCACTGCCATCTGATATTCTGTATACAAGTAGAACACTTTAAAAGAAATTCATAGGTGCAAACCAAACTCCATTCAGACGAAGATTTTCCGAGATACAGGAGAATATAAGTCGAACCTCGAGTCATCAAGTACAAAACACCCCCCCATTACGTGCCAAATTTCGAAAAATATTAATTTCAGCACAGCCATCTGTTATTCTGTATACAAGTAGAACACATTAAAGGAAATTCATAGGTGCAAATTAAACTCCAATCAGACGAATAGTTTCCGAGATACAGGAGAATATAAGTGGAGCCTCGAGTCATCAAGTACAAAACGACCCCCCCTTACGTGTCAATTTCGGAAAATATATAAATTTAAGCACTGCCATCTGATATTCTGTATACAAATAGAACACTTTAAAAGAAATTCATAGGTGCAAATTAAACTCCAATCAGACGAATAGTTTCCGAGATACAGGAGAATATAAGTGGAGCCTCGAGTCATCAAGTACAAAACGACCCCCCCTTACGTGTCAAATTTCGGAAAATATATAAATTTAAGCACTGCCATCTGATATTCTGTATACAAATAGAACACTTTAAAAGAAATTCATAGGTGCAAACCACACTCCATTCAGACGAAGAGTTTCCGAGATACAGGAGAATATAAGTCGAGCCTCGAGTCATCAAGTACAAAACACCCCCCCATTACGTGCCAAATTTCGAAAAATATTAATTTAAGCACTGACATCTGATATTCTGTATACAAGTAGAACACTTTAAAAGAAATTCATAGGTGCAAACCAAACTCCATTCAGACTAAGAGTTTCCGAGATACAGGAGAATATAAGTGGAGCCTCGAGTCATCAAGTACAAAACACCCCCCCATTACGTGCCACATTTCGAAAAATATTAATTTAAGCACTGACATCTGATATTCTGTATACAAGTAGAACTCTTTAAAAGAAATTCATGGGTGCAAACCAAACTCCAATCAGACGAAGAGTTTCCGAGAAACAGGAGAATATAAGTGGAGCCTCAAGTCATCAAAAACAAAACGACCCCCCTTACGTGCAAAATTTCGAATAATATTAATTTAAGCTCTGCCATCTGATATTCTGTATACATGTAGAACAATTTAAGAGAACATCATATGTGCAAACAAAAATTCCAATCAAACGAATAGTTTCCGAGATACAGGAGAATGTAAGTGGAGCCTCTGAAATAGACGAGAAACAACATGGAGCCTCGAATGATCAAGGACAAAATACTCCTGCATTACGTAACAAATTTGGAAAAATATTTATTTCGGATCCGCTATTTGAAATTCTGGGGATAAGGTGAACATTTTAAGGAAAATTCAAAGCTGCAAATCAACCGCCTATCAGACGAATTTTTTCCGAGATAGACGAGAAACGTATTGGAGCGTATAGTGATCAAGTACAAAAAAGCCCACCCCATTACGTGATAAATTTGGATAAATAATATTTTCGGCTCCGCTATCTGAAATTTTTGGTATAAGTAGAACACTTTAATAGAAATGCAAGCGTGCAAACCAAACTCGAATCAGACGAAAAGACGAGACTCCTGTAAAAATGAGCTGAGTATACGCACAAGTTTTTTTATCCTACAATTTGATTTTTGATCTCAAAACGACGTTTATCTGCTTTTAGAGTTCATCTGGTGAATCTCTTTTCCCATGAAAATTAGCGGAAGCTAATTTTAAAAATGATTTCGTACTTTCGGCCAAATTTTAAAAAATGCATGATCTTGGCTGTCCGTGTGACGTCGCGTCGAAAGGCTGTGTTACCGACGTTTCGACCATTTTGTAGTGGTCTTCCTCAGGGCTGGTATGCCCATACATACAGGGCTGGCATGCCCATTGCATACCAGTTGTGAGGAAGACCGCGACAAGATGGTCGAAACGTCGGCAACAAATCTTCGACGCGGCGTCACCCGGACAGCCAAAATCATGCACATGACTCTGGACACGGAAGCCTACGACTTCAAATTTAAAAATAGCGGGCTGGCGAGCTGCATCCTGACTCCAACGCCGTAACAAGCATCGAATTAAGATAGTAGAAATCATGACTTATCCCAGCTTACTTGGTAAGTTATTTTGATATAAAATAAATATGTTATATTTGTATAATTTTGAAGGGAATAAATAATTCCTGTGTGTCTTTTCATACAGGCTTCGTAAATGAATAAAAGGTAATGATGTAATTGGATAACTCCCAGATGTTTACTTGCATTTTGAGCGTGTTTTCCCTTCCACTTTCTTTGTTCTATAAAAAGTAGATTTTCTAGAAAAAGTTATCTGTAGAAACTGCAGTATGCAAATCCAATTATACGTGACTCTTTCGTGACATATCGGCCACAATGATATAAATAATATGGAACATTCAAACGAGTTTTAAAACGAAGGAAATCTTTTTCTGTGAGTATAATCTTAGGGTATGCTTTACGCTAACGCTTACGCGACGTAATGTAATCTACACAACTTTCCAGAATATATAGAAAATGAGGTTTCTTTGTGTTTCTCAATGTGAATTGTTTTTGAAAATCTTAAGAAAGTGTATGCTTACATCAACATTTTTAAAATCTTATTTTTTTTTTCTTCCGAAGGATGACTTTTGCCGATTGACTTAATCACACGATATTCATGCAATTGTGTTGTTATTTGCACAATATCGGCTGTCCCCTTCCTTTGATAATGGAGTAATTATAGTCCGTTGCAAAGCTGTTGGTCACTCTTTTCTTTTCCAGATCACATTGCATAATTGTGTCAGTTTCGCCAAGATTTCTTCCCCCGTATCTTTGAATAGTTCGATTGGAATATTATCTACAGCCGGGAACTTCCCATTTTTCAGTTGTTTTGTCGCCCAATTCGTTTCTTCGATCTCAGGTTCTTATTCGTAATCATCTATAATTATCCACTACTCTATTTGTAAGTCCTTCTTATATAACTTCTTCGTGTATTCTTCCCATCTTTTTGTGATCTCTTCTTTTGTTGTATTTATTTTGTCGTTCTCGTTCTTCACATTCTGCATTGTTGGTTTACACTCCGTGGTCATATTTCGGATGACCTGGAAAATTTCTGAAGATCTCCATTTGTTGTTATGTTCTTTCACTTCTTCGCTTTTTTCTTGAATAAACTTTTCTTTATCTTGTCTTGGCCTGGGCTGGAATCCCCGTAGAATTTTCTGACTTTCGTCTGGTCATTTGCTTTCTTTGCAGATAAATATAATGTTTGAAAAGAAAGAAATATAAGGATTTCGTTGTACATAATAATAATAATAATAATAATAATAATAATAATAATAATAATAATAATAATAATAGGCACGCGTTTGGAGTAAAAACCAAAGTATATACACTATAGTATTGCTTATATCGTACTATATAATCCATCGAATCTTCACTTCGATGTCTGTTTCCAAAATTTTGTGAAACTTCTTTATATTTCACGGAGAAAATCTTGAATTTTCTCTGAGGGTCTGATTCAGTCTGTCGATTGTGAAAACTATTGAGCAAGTTGTTGCTCCTAATGCATCGGGCGGTTGGTCTTTCTTCGCCACCTGCCACAAAGGACTAGGGCAGGGACTAGGGCACGAACGAGCCTGGACTCGGGTAAAGTGGCCGTGGGGGAGGGGGCCCGGGATTTCCAAGTCCGATATGGCACTGGGTCAGTGGTTCGCAAATAGGCAACGTGGAGAATGCTCACACCAAGTTCACTGATCGGCTCGCTTACTCGGTGCCCTTCTCCCCTTTACACTTCCTGCTCCAAGTCCACGTGTCTACTGCGTCTGTTCATCCCCGAGCCACCTCATTCTTATAGCTGGGAGCTGACTCGATTGCGATGCTGAGGAATGCGCTCAATGTTCTTGGAAGCTGCTCTCCCCCCCGCCTAATCTGCAACTACTAGCTGTCCCAAATTTATTACGCCAAGTATCCATAGGCAAGGATTAAAACATCATACGAGAATAAGGAAAACAAATAAGCAATAAGTGGATGTCATCAATGTGGAATTTTTTATCTTCACAATATGGCCTTTTCTTACCAGGAGTACTCAAGGCTGTCCGGCCGGCTTCAAATCCTTCTTTTGTAATTGATGTCACAGTTCGAACAGATACTTCAGTATAGTTTACTACCCTAAAATTGCTGTTATGCAGCGTGTGTTGAAGAACGCCCGAATTCTTTTCTTTGTCACATTTCTTAATAACGAGACGTATATTTTCCCTAGCTTAACTGTGTATTGTTTGGTCTTTACTACGAAGAGAAGCCATACCGTTATACCAAAAGTCAAAACCAAATTAAAATGAGTACGCTATACACTTGTGTTACGAACAAGAAGCAAACAACATGCCACTCACTCATTGAGCTCAGAACAAGAAACATTCTATATTAGATGAAGTTATATTGAACCTCATACAATGTTGTCAAAGCAGATATACTATTTCCTCGACTGCTCGCGTGGGCGGCAAATTGCAAAACACGTCAATATGCCGAATATTTACACTGTATACTTCGGCGAATTCATTAGTTCAACCTCGTATGTACGACAGATGACAGTAATATTTAAATATGTGGTTTATTAAAGTTTTGGAAATATATTTATTTGTGCAATGTAATTGAATTTTCCTCACTATTCAAGAGAGATTATTGTCAAATTTCCGCCTTGCGAAAGATGAGGCGTCAAAAATCGTTACATTGGTGTGAACACTTTTCAGGTTTTCAACGTCAAAAGTAATATGTTGAGACCGCAAAGTGTGAAAGTGGCTTTTAGATTGTACTATCTTAGGTACTAAAAACTTCGATTTATAGAAGAATATACTGCACTGTAATTCAAGTACAAAATAGTCAATGAATTGAGTGTTTATAAACATTTCTTTCAATAAAACTGCACCACTCTTCAGTGCAAGAAGTCACAGTTTTGTTTATGTCACAAACATAATGTACAAACTTTCAGAATTACATTGGTGAGTCACAAAAGCTTTGTGTTATCTCTTTTTATCTGCCTATTAGTCTGTACAACAGAAATTGCATGTCTGTCATAACGACTCCCGTCTCACAGGTCTACCCTGGATTTCGTTACTTTTGAATAAATGTTAATAGTAATAATAATAATAATAATAATAATAATAATAATAATAATAATAATAATAATAATAATAATAGTCGGCCCCGTGGCGCAGACGGTTGCGGCAGCCGTCGTCTGTGCCGAGGATGCTGCAGGTTCGAGTCCTGCGTAGACGTGGTCGTATTTGTGTTTGTCCCTTCACCTATCATCATCATCATCATCATCATCCTTTCATCTCATAATTCACACTTCAAGGCGTAATAACCTTGTTGTAATCCAATGATACAGCTGAAAAGCTGATCCTGGAAGAATTACACACGTTAATCGTGTAGCGTGGTCAGTAATGGCCTATACGCCAATAATAATAATAATAATAATAATAATAATAATAATAATAATAATAAACAAAAATTATACTGTAGATAACTGCGGCTACATGCATAAAAAGAATCAAGAAATTCAAAATTATAATTTACTTTTAGTTTACGAGATAAAACTTTCCCTAATGTTACCAGCAATTGTATATCGCGTCATGAAAATTCCAGTCTCCTCCTCATCGCTTCGCCTCTGTCCCTGAAGCGGTGCCGTGGGCGACGCCAGATTTGCGCAGGACCTGCGGTCGCTTTCGAACATACGAGGGTCTCTGTGTTATCACCTTCCGCTTACGGAGTTCGGAGAGGTGTCACAGCAGGAGCGGATCCAGCCAATTATTTTTCGGGAGGTGTATATTTTTGAATACATATATTTATGTAAATAATAAATTATTTGTTATTATATTTTATATTATTTAGAGATTCACCAGATGACACTATATTTTGAGTAATGCCTCAAACAATTTTAAGATGGTATTCGAAGGAAGACGGAAATATGTGAAAAAGATAGTTATGTACTACTATTAGAGACCGGTCTGTAATAGTAGTATAGCATCTCTAGTTTCATATCTGTGGAAAATAGATTGAGATGCAAAGTGACGAACGCATTAACCGACTGTGTGGCTTGCGTGTCCCGCAAGTCCCGCCTGCTCCGTCGGGGCTGGTCGCACATCGCCGGACCTGGCCGTGCCGCCGCGCTGACAGAGGGCCCACAATGAGCGGGTGGGTGACGCAACGGCGCAGAAGGGGAAGGGGGGCGAGGGTTTTCGTAAATTTCCCTGTACGACGCTCCTATTCGTCCGCTTTGCACGATTGTCACGGCGTTGGATTCAGGAAGCATGTCGTTCTATAAGCCCACATTTTTTAATTTAATCTCGGAAGTCTGAGAACTAATTTCAAATTCGCGTTTTTGCTACATTTTTGGAAAAGGGTCATCGTAGCGTAAATTCTATTTTAAAAAGGCGTCAAATGCCGTTTACAGATCGAAAATCGGACCATTGGTTCAGACGTTATCGGTGAAGTAAATTTTACTTATTTTGGTGCTGCCACGTGGTGGCTACAAATTGTACGAGTGTCTGGACATTTAGCCTTAAGGCCCGTTCACAATGCAAACATAAACATGAGCATGGCGTTAACATAAAAGTTAGGACTACGTCCATAAGCGGACTCATTCACCATGCATTCGCAAAAACATAACACGTCAGTCGTTAACTTCAAATCTTGCAAGCTTAAAGCGTCTGTGCTTATGCTTAAATAAGACATAAGAAATGAACCAATCACAGTACGTTTACTCAAAATCGAGAATCGAAAGAGAAGCGAAGTCCATAGACGAACTAACGACATATGGGCAATGGACACAGTCGATACCTCAAAATCGATTCTCACATCCAACCAATAGTCAACTAGAATGCCTCACAGACAATAGAAACTCCTATTTTGCTTGCGTTTATGTTAGACATTGTGAATACTTGATAATATCTCTTATGTTAATGCTTACGTCTATGCGTTATGCTTATGTTTACGTTTGCATTGTGGGTGGACCTTTAAAGTAGAGACAACAGTAGCATAGCTAGTGTGAAGAGAAGTTAGGGGCAGCGGTCGTACCCCCATTTTTTATACATGTGAAGCCTTTTATATTTTGTATTTTTTTAATTTGCTGTAATTTATAAACATGATTTAATGAAAGCGCAGTATGCTACGAATACTGCGAATAAAATACGAGTAAATTGGTCGTCATTTCTTGGTCGTGTGGGAGCGATAGTAATGCTTCAGTTCAGGGCCAAGTGATAGCCGCCACCTGCGCAACAACGAATAGAAATCTTTCGCATTTGCAGTGTTGTTTCCTCAAATTATGGTGCAAATGAATCACGTTACACTTCTTAAGCCGTAGTATTTGTGCTCTTCCACAAATGAAGATAGATCATCTTCTTTAACCTCCGATTAAAAAATAAATCGCTTTTCAAAGAGATTATAAAGCAATCTACACTTTCGCGCACATGATAACTAGACGAAGACTACTGATTTAAGTCTAGATGGATTCCAATAGCTTTTATGAATTATTAAATTTTAATGTATCTGTAAGTATATACGCAATGCGTTTAATTAGCTTTTTAATGTTTAATGGATCTCTATTAAAGTTAAACTGATTCATATGACGAGTAATTTCAGGTGGTAAAAAACACATCACTGCCTTCTCCTCAGTTAAACGAATTAATGTCTATGTCTCCTTACTCATTTTGCTGAGAAACGCTTCATTACTGCACAAAAGTTTCTAGACGATTACCCTTCTACTCTATGACGCCCAGGATTTACTTGTTAAGTTGATAGCTCTGGGGATAAGTCTAAGAAAAAGCTGCTTCTTTTGGGTAGAAATTACGCAAACGCAAATTTGTGAATTGACCGAATTGAGGTGCATATAACGAAGCCTTGTATCGCGTTCGGCTTTCCGAACGCGCCCGGTTTAAAACCGTCAGGCTTTTAGTTCGTCTGCCGTCCGGAGTTGCTCTGTGCGCAAGAAGTTCCGGTGATAATCAGATTGCGTCGGAATTGGAAAATTACAACAAAAAAACAAACTCTTTCTTCGGTAATCTCTGCTTCTGTGTCAAAAATGGTGTATGAATTATTTATTGCAATGTTATGGGAGTACTGTTTTTTTAACAATCTGAAATGGCCTACATTATGTATAATTGTGGAAATATTATATTATTAAAATATTTAAGAAATTCTTCAAATGAAATGTCATATCAATGACGCCTTATGGACGCATTGTTCGTGTATTGCAATATTTACTCGCTCTGCTTCATATTTAAATTTATGGCATACAGACAGGGCGGGGCGAGAGGTTCGAAACAGTTTATTTCTTCCGTGAGAATACAGACGACCAGCCGATCACCTGATTAGCACGATAGGTGGTGAATTTCTATCCCATGAAGTATTTTATAAACTATCGTTTTGGAAGTCAAAGCATCAACATCAACTTAATAGAGGATTTATAAAGAAGAAATGGGAATGGACTCATCTTAGGCGAGGGTAATGGATTTCACATTTAAGCAGAAATTTATTTTTATATTGCTCATACATTTCCCCTTGCACTCAGTGAACACACTTCGTTCATGTTTTTACTTGGCTAGACGGGAGACACCGCGTTCGGGGCACAGGTGCCATCGTTTCGGTCGCCATTCTGCGACCTTTATTGGGGCGTAGAATTCCAATACTACGCCCTGATGAAGGTCGCAGAATGGCGACCGAAACGTTGGCACCTGTACTCTGGACGTGGCGTATCCCTGATAGCCAAGTAAACACTGACTCGAGCCGCGGAAGCCTACTGTGACGTAGTGAAAAGAGAATAAATTCACATAAACAAAATAAAAATAGTATATTGAAATGTTACAGACTAGATACAATAAATTGCATAAATAAAACACTCCGGCAACCTTTTCTTCCCAACACCCTGCTTTACCGCAGAAAAACAAGCTACGCGTGATGCGAGCGTCCGGACAATTACCGTCCCGTGACAATTTACCGTCACATGGCCTGATGCCAAAATTAAAACCGGTCGCCGTCTGGCGAACCACGTGCACGAAGCACCCGAGATCGTCTGGCCCTTACTCTCCGGACATCTCGCCCCCACTCTTACACTCCCTGTACCTACACGTACTAGGCCCTCCGAAGTAAACTGAATGAGAACGCGGGCGCAGCAGGCGCCGCGTTAAATAGCTGATGGCTACACCCCCCACCTCACAAGTTCCCTAGATAGGCTCGCCCGCTGTCATAGCGAGGGCTCGTTTGCCATGGTCTTAGGGGGGGAGATACGCCCCCACCACACAAGATTCCAGGTAGGCTCGCCGGCTGTCTTCCTAGGAGTTTACAGCCTAGGGTTATTTTTGGCTCTGCCACGCTGCCTGCGCGTCAACTGCCAGAGCGCTAAATCCCGGATGTACAGGCTCAACCCCTTCCTGCCCCGCAGAGCACTTTCACCGACCTAACGGCTCTGGGCCTGGTATTAACGACGCCACACTACGCTTTCACACTTCGTTAACACCTTTGAGGTTTCCATTTTAATTCAAAAAATAATTCTCTCAAAGAAATAACACGAGTTGTTTCGACAGCTCAATTTTTCATAAGGTTCGCGACACTTAGCGTCGTATCCTAACTGCGCCGCTGCCGCTGCTCAGCTGTTTCTTCCCTTAGAAGGGCTCCGAACGGTCCAGGTAAAGATAATCGTTTTTATGCCCCAATTCCATAAGTTAGATTAAATGTTATAGGCCGCGCATGATAACATTATCGATACATTGCAGGCCACATATGCGTCAAAATATTCAATTTTACTTTTATTATTTTCATCCTTATTAAACGATGTTTTTATTCTCGTAAGCAAATAATGCGGTTAAGTCTGTCGTTGTAACACAGAGGCTTAGAGCAGGAGCGACTAAGTAAGCGGTTTCTAAACTGAGGGTTTAAATCCCGTGTGGAATGCAATCGAGTTTTTCATTTGTGTTCATAGCATGGATAGCATCTTCTGCGTTCCTGATGTATCATATCAGTACTCTAATCCTTCCGTAATTACTTGCCATGAACGGTAATTATGTGTGAGATCTGTTACTGAAAAGCAGGCTCCGTACACCCAGAACAATAGTGCAAGCACCAAAAAAAATACAGGATGTATATAGGTGGATTCATAGATCTCTTGATTTTGAAAAACTAGTTACCTATACCAAGAGGTAAATGTCATTATGTAAACTGTTTTTTGTTGTAAATATCGCGGAATTAGCTGCGCTACAAAATGGCACAGACTTTCTCTAAACAGTTCTTTCTTTTGAGCCGAGGCTACCTTTTCGGTTTATCCCTATCCGTTTTGTTTCTATCCGTTTTGCAGCTATCATCTACGTCGTCATCTAAGGAACGTACTGGGACCTCCCGTGGTAACCAGCGCTTCCCTGGGGACAATTTCCAGCGAAGAGCTCCCTCGAGCTGCCAACATCGCGCCGATGAAGTCCTCAGACCCATCTCCGAGCTTTATCGTAATATTTTTCCCATGGTAACCCGCCTCTTTACTTGTCTTGGATGTAGAGAGAACGTTTCTTCAAAACACATTGCATATAGACCTCAAACACATATGGCGGTTAAGGCAGGGGATTATGGAAGCATTAAGGAAAAAGTGTGTTACGCGAGATACTGGGAATGCCCCCCCCCCTGCCCATGTTACAAAAATAACTGCAAATCTTATTGCCATTCTTTTGTTTCGAATCCACAGCCAAGTCAAGCTTGCTTGATCATACTGTACGTAAGCCGACTTGATCGAACTGTTTGTAAATGTGTTGCGGCCAGGAAAAGAATTAATATAATAAAAATAATAGCAATGTAAGTAAAACAGACCTTGCTGATGCGTACGTGGCCTAGCATTGAATCTGTGTATCCTAATATCATTCGTCACATTCGTCACTAGTCGTTAACTGTCGTTACATCCCATAATGTAAACATAATTAATTTTCCAAAAAACGGGTTTTCTGACAAATCCTCAGCAATTTTCACTACCTTATTACAATACTTTCTCTACATCACGAAACGAGAAAGTAAAAAGGAAGAGAAGAAAAATGAGGGGGGGGCGTATACACCTATATGTAACTTCAAAATAATCTATTAAGAATTTTCTTCGCCCCCAAGATTGTATCGTAAAGTTTGAGCAACTGAAGCAAGACACATTATGTGATCAAAAATATCTGGACATGTGGCTGAAAATGACTTACCAGTTCGTGGCGCCCGCCGTGCTACACTAAGAAGAGTTCTGTAGATCGGTGAGGCCAGGCACGATGTCGGCGTTCCAAATAATCCCAAAGGTGTTCGATGGGATTCCAGTCAGAACGCTGTGCAGGCCAGTCTGTTACAGGAATGTTATTGTCGAGTAGCCACTCTGCCACAGGCCGAGAAGTACGAACATGTGCTTGATCGTGTTGAAAGATGCAATCGCCATCCCCGAATTGCTGTTCAACAGTGGGAAACAATAAGGTGTTTAAAACATCAATGTACGCCTGTGCCGTGATAGTGACACACAAAACAACAAGGGGTGCAAGCCCCCCCTCCATGAAAAACACGACCACACCTAACACCATTTTGGACGTGTCCGGACACTTCTAATCACATAGTAAAGTGCATTAAAATCCACCAAAACTCTTTTTTTTAGAATTATTCTAGAATATTCTAGAAATATCCACATAAAAATATAACCATTTATTCGCCTAGTCGTGAGCAATAGAATGACATCTCCCACCGTAGGTGGCTTTAAAACTCTCCCAAAACGCCTTTTTGCCAATGCCCCCCCCCCAACATCTTTTTTCATAATTCGTTACAAAACTAGGTCAGCATTATGAATCAAGTCGTAACAGTTCATGTAAATGCGAGAAAGAGTTAAGTAATTCACAGCGCTGCACCAATTTCCTCATAGATTCATTAAAACAATCAAAAAACGTATTTTTCTAGTATTCATCCTGAATATTCTAATTGGAACCGGATAAGAATTATGCTAATCGGTGCATCTGTGTGAAGAGAAATCGAATGAGCTTTTGAATACCTTTGTAGGTGCCGCAAGTCACCCAAATTGGATTTTAATTGCTTCAAATAAAAAAACACGCTTTTTGGAGAATGTATGTAGAATTGTTTTCTGGATGGATCCACAAAACAATGATGATTTTCCTACCAGGACCTACGCTTAAATTGCATCTCGCTTGTCTCGATTGATCGAAAGGAAGAGAGAGAGAAAGAGAGAGAGAGAGAAAGAGATAGAGAAAGAGAGAGAGAGAAAGAGAGAGAAAGAGAGAGAGAAAGAGAAAGAGAGAAAGAGAGAGAGAGAAAGAGAGAAAGAGAAAGAGAGAGAGAAAGAGAGAGAGAAAGAGAGAGAGAAAGAGAGAGAGAGAAAGAGAGAGAAAGAGAGAGGAGAGAGAGAAAGAGAGAGGAGAGAGAGAAAGAGAAAGGGAGAGAGAGAAAGAGAAAGGGAGAGAGAAAGAGAGAGAATGAGAAAGGGAGAGAGAAAGAGAGAGAATGAGAAAGGGAGAGAGAAAGACAGAGAAAGAGGGAGAAAAAGAGAGAAAGAGAGAAAGTGAGAAAGTGAGAAAGAAAGAGAGAAAGAGAAAGAAAGAGAAAGAGAGAAAGAGAAAGAAAGAGAAAGAGAGAAAGAGAGAAAGAGAAAGAAAGAGAAAGAGAGAAAGAGAAAGAAAGAAAAAGAGAGAAAGAGAAAGAAAGAGAAAGAGAGAAAGAGAGAAAGAGAAAGAAAGAGAAAGAGAGAAAGAGAAAGAAAGAGAAAGAGAGAAAGAGAAAGAAAGGAGAAAGAGAAAGAAAGAGAAAGAGAGTAAGAGAAAGAGAGTGAGAGAGAGTGAGAGAGAGTGAGAGAGAGATAGGCCGACGGACAGTCTTAGAAAAAAAAACGTCCGCGATTAGCAAAATTAAATATTAGCGAGAAAAAGAAACCTTTTTAATTTTGATGTGTTAAATAATGGCAAAGACCCTGGAACAACTGAGCTAAATAAATAACTTCAAATTAAACATTCAAATTAAAATACACGCGTCAACTTCCAATGAAATGAGATAGATCTAGAAAGAATTTATTTTACCGGGGCTTACGGCAGCCCACGTTGTAAGATAACACCGGCTTGCGATTAAACTCACTACAGGAGGAAAGACAGAATTCCTTGTCATCAGACCTTAAATTGATCTCGACAATTTTTGCCTAGCTTAAAAACGCGCTTATTTTAAAACTGAATCAAAATAAATTTTCTCATAGATGTCAATCCAAAAGTAGTTCATTTTTCCTTAAATATCAGAGAAAATGATTTATTTGGTAAGAACATCCAGCGGAAAAGTAAAACTGCGAAGAGAACGTTTCCCCCGTCCCTCCCCTCGCGATCCGCTCCCGATCCACTGGCCCTTGAGCTCCAGGGGCACAGGTGGTGCGCTGGCGCTGTCCGCTGGCACGCTGACGTCGTGTGGGGCGCGGGCGAAGAGGATGGACTACACGCCATGCAGGAGAGCGCCACTCCCGTCGCCGCCCCCTCCCCGCCGACGCCACGCCCCCGCGCCTGCTCCCCATAGCGAGAGGCGGAGGCAGCGGCGTCGTTTGGGGCGCGCGCCGCAGTCGCCGCCGCCGCCACGGCTACTGTCGTCACCACCCCCGCCCCCGCCACCGCCACCCCCGACCTTGCCTCACTGCCAACGCCACCGCCGCTACTGCCACCGCCGCTACTGCCACCGCCGCTACTGACACTGCGATAGCCGTCTCCACCTCACTGCCGCCCCCGCCGCCCCCGCCGCCCCCGCCGCCCCCGCCGCCATCACCGCCATCACCGCCATCACCGCCATCACTGCCGCCGTTGCCGCCACCACCGCCACCGCCTTTGCCCTCACCGCCGCCGCCACCGCCACCGCCACCGCCAGCGCCTACACTGACACCGCCACCACCACTGCCGCCTGCACCGCCACCGCCACCGCCGCCGCCGCCGCCGCCGCCGCCGCCGCCGCCGCCGCCGCCGCCGCCGCCACCACCGCCACCGCCTTTGCCCTCACCGCCGCCGCCACCGCCACCGCCAGCGCCAGCGCCTACACTGCCACCGCCACCGCCACCGCCACCGCCACCGCCACCGCCGCCGCCGCCGCCGCCGCCGCCGCCGCCGCCGCCGCCGCCGCCGCCGCCGCCGCCGCCGCCGCCGCCGCCGCCAGGAGCGAGCGTGGGGGCGTGGCGTAGCGTGGCGTCGCCGGCGCCTGAAACGCGCGCGCTTCGCAAAGCGCCCGCGGAGTCCATCGCGAGCGGCGGCGCCTCCTACGAAGCAGCTCCCGCCTCCAAGACCGACGTCCTCCTCACGTGAGTACTTTGCGTGAGCTACTGGCTTCGTTTTATTACATTACACAGTGGCGCGCCTTTAATTAACCAGCGATGAATAATCTTCTAATATCATATGTGTATATACCCAAGTAAGCGTTACTTTCGAAACTGAAGGCGAGATAGTGTACTGTTATGACTTTAACCAGGATAATGTATCTTCTTAGTTCGCATTTCGCGTTTCATACAGCATTTGTTTGCTTAGACAACTGGTTGAAGGACTTACTGCGGCCACAAGTTTGAACGAGGAGTACTTTCATTACCGTATCGTTCATAGCGTATTCACGTAATAAGACATTTCAGCGCAATAAACCAGCTGAAATGTCTTATGACGTTAAAGTTCTTGAATATACTTAAGTTGGTTATTATTATTTACGCTAATCTGTTTCACTCTGTCGGGGGACGTAATACAAATCTGGGCAAACGCTTTTCCGTGGGTTTATCTAGTGTGTCTGAATACCTTCAGTATTAAACGGTGAGAAGCTTTTGTATTATTAGATGTAAATATCCATTCATGTTTGAAAAATACTGATACGAGGCAAGTCCGACTTCTTTTAAAAATCCAATGTTTGGTAAAGAAATTTTGTGCATTTTGTGCATTCAGATTTTCAATGTCGTCTGGTTCCTTAACATACGCTACCAGGAATAATATGTGATATAAAGCTTGCTTTCGTGATATTTTGCTGACTCAATTTCACATAATGAAACATCTATGCAAAATTTCGGATAACGCCACCCTACTCGTGCAGAATGCTTTCTGCAAAAACCAACTGTGATATTTGTGTAGGCTGTAAACAGTAGAAAACGTTCTTCAAATTTACTGTTCTTTGAGGTAGTATACAATTGCGGGAAGAAATAGACATTTTAACTAGTACTAGAGTGATGGTTATCAATTACAATGTTTTCGATAAAAACGAAACAACGATAAAAGCGATAAAACATAAATTCAAGCTATTCTTTTTTTTATTGAATTGTATTGTCGGAACTAGTAATTCAATATTTTTTCGCGCGAATTATTTGTAAAGCTAAATTGGCGTATTTTTGCGATAAATTCGAAAGTCACGTAAAATGCTTTACAATGTTTTAACAAACTGTAATCCACATATTTCTATGCGTCGAAAAAAGAGGGAGAATCTAGTGAGGAAGGACATTAATTTTCAGTTCATAATGCTGCAAAAACATTACCCTACAAATGAATGAAGTTAAATAAAAAATCATATGTTTAGGTAAACCTTGCTGGTATCCAAGAACTGAATTCGCATTATTTTAATTAAAGTAATAATTGTTGCTTTCTATGACGCACGCTGTGAATATGTGTTCGCGACAGTCAGGTAATCAAAGCCTACTTTTAGAATCTTCTGCGGATTTTCTCAAGTGTGGTTCTTGCAGTTGACATAGTTGCAGACATAATTACAACGTTTAGCTCACAAGCGTTTCGTTGATAACCGGTTTTCGGAAAAAATAATAAAAGGAAATTAATGCGAGGCCGATGATTTATTTATTTATTAGTGAAATTTAAAAACAACTGACTACTCGATTTAAAACAATTTTTGCAAGCAGCACGCAGTTGTTATCTGCTGCTCAATATTTAATTATTTCTTGTGACTAGTCGAGTTTTGGAATAGCAAAGATGTTGGATTTTTAATTTATCCGCCTCAAGATTGTCAAAAGTATAGCTTCTGTGTTTAGGATAGTTTTGTAAAGATTTTTTCTTGTTTTGGGGTGTGGTAGTGAAGTTACTAATGATCATATTTTTCAAGAAATTTGTTTCCCTGATCCGAGGGAGGCAGAATGTTCAAGGAGGAACTTTTTAAGAGTTAAACAGTACAATTGTCTTTGTCAAGAGGAATCTGTTCGTCTGTCCTATCACAGATGGCAGCACGGCATGATGTAAGCAGGGTAAGCGAGATACATGATGTACTGGCATGCTCTGTGAGTGTAGACACATCTTAACATCTACGTGAGGGTTTTTACATTACTTTTCCTGGGAGAATCGAAATCGCACGAGACTTTTCAGTAATAACTCGCAATTTTAACCATCTTCCTGGCATCAGGGATTCTTCTCCAAAATTTCAACAAATGTCATCGGGGTCAGCGCAAGGGCAGTTATAATATTTGACATGACTGAAAAAATTTATAATTTGCAGGGCGGACAATATATTTTTACTGGTGATGACGATGCGTCGCTTAGGTGAATAAGTACTATTTCGTATGTAGTGACGAACGAATGAAACACCTCGTGGCATACGGCCTTAGGTTATTTGATCTAACCCCCTTATAACTTTTTTCCTTTTGGGATACTTGAAAGATCAGGTGTACGCAGGAAACCCTCATCTGGAGGAAGAACTCCCGAGATACATTGAAAAGAAAATTGCCGCAATAGCGCGTGATTTGCTTCGAAGAGTAAATCAAAATTTGTTCCGGAGGTGCCAAGAGCCCATTCGAGCAGATGGACACCACTTTCATCTTTTCTACGGGAAGTTAAACGCGGCGGAAATGGCACGTGTCCCAGCTGGACAGCTACGTCAGCGCTTTTCCGGGCGCCCAACGGCTCTGCTCGCTGGACACGTGTCCCTTTTTTTTCGGCGAGTAATAAAGCGCCCGCTCTACATAGTGGAGCGACCCGCGGTGTTGTGTACGTAAGAGGTTCAATTTCAAAATCAAAGAGTGAACGTGCAGCATCCTCAGCATTACTTTCGCCGCGATGTTTGATTGATGGATTGGTGACTCCTGGCGCGTCAACTGTTAAGGTCATTAGTCCAGTAAGTCTATCGCAGCGCGGTGGCGGTGATCTTCCCCCGCTGGATGGCGAGATCCGGTGCCGACCTAACCGTCGGCTTGGGTAGTTTTACCCAACATGGCATTTCGGGCCGGAACAAGTTATAAACTCCCGACTGGTCTCTCGACATGTATGGCACTGCATGTAAGTGTGTGTGTGTGTGTGTAAAGGGTGAGAAAAGGACAACGAAGAGGAAGGAAAGGTCGCGCGCGGTGCGTGGCCCGTTTGTTAAGGCACTGCTCCGGCATTCACCTGGTGTTGATCGGAGAAATCACGGAAAACTGCCCATCAGGGCAGCCGGCCGCTAGGATTCTCCTCTGGTCAGCGGCCGAATTCGGCCTTACTATGTTGCTAGTGTCGAAGATTTCTCCGTGTCCGTGATTTCTCCGGAAAACTATCGATCACTGCAGCCGGCCGCTAGGATTCTCCTCTGGTCAGCTGCTGACTTCGGCCCCATTGCTAGTGTCGAAGATACTGCCACCGTCGGGTCTCCAACCCTAGGAACTCGCGGACAGAGGCACTGTAGTGACATCAATTGCTTCTCTAAGCCACCTAAGCTGGTTGGACGCGATGTAATATCTACAACAATGTACCAATAATTTCCATTCTTCTTGAATTATATTTGCTCTCCCATTGCCTCTGCTCTTTCGCTGGGTGAAATATCCCTCTGTTTGTACACACAATTAACGTGAGAAAATAATGCTTTTACCTATCGCATTTCGTTATGTGTACTAATTCTCGATAAGTAGATATTAATTTCCCTACCCATTTAACTATTTATTTTCTAAAAATGCATCTTACTCGAGTATTACATTAAAAATTTATTAAGAACTCTCAAATCACGAGTTATAAATGATTTTTAAACAAGTTTTAATGTTTTAAAAAGAAATGCTTTTTGTAAAATTAAGGATGAATCTAGTGATAGAGATACAGCGATAGATGCATTTCAACTACTTGCAATCACTAAGAATCCTTATTTTGCTCATTATATTAGTTTTTGTTTATTTAAAATTCAAGGCCTTCCTTAATCATCCTGTTTTTTTTTTTCATATATCAGACTCGTTCATATTTCTTAAGTGATATCTGTAGATAAAATAAAATTTCGTAAGTATGAAAATTTTCAACGCGTCAACATACGTAGATCCTACCAGTATTGGAAAATTTAAATAGGTTTAAATATAATTTTATAGGTGTGCTTCCTCTATTGGATGAGATATATTATTTATCTTGCATTGCCACTTCAAAACTTGTCTTGAAAAAAAAGTGTACATGTATAATTGTGAATCCGAAAGTGAAAATAAGCGAACTTTTGCAACCATTATATCTACATGTACTTAATTTACCATATTATCTGCATATTGTTTCATCTGTAAGTCGTTGAATATCATATGATTTTTATTCAGAATAATGAGTATTAATGATTTCCTTCTAACCTTCCTTAGTTCCCAATTACGAAACTTTAGCCCATGCCTTTAATGTATACGGTAAAATTTTTACTAACCTTAGCAATACCATGGTAAGTATGGCCCCGAGCGTTATCAAAGTGGGGAGGTGAGCTTCGGACTCCACAGCTAATTCTGATTCTATTGAAGCATATAATAGTAGTTTATGCAATTAGTTTATAATGTTAAGCTTTATTGCAAGAGTATATGTTTTGAAAACGAGCGATATTAAGAGCAAATTTTCAAATTTGTACGAATGCAATGAAGCAGCATTATAAACGAGTTGAATATGCTATTTTTTGTATATCAACGTTATAAATTTATAAGAAAATCAAACTTAATTCTGCGAAAAAACTTTCTTGTGACGACTCGGGTATTTGACATCCGCGAGAAAACTGTCGTTGGCTGTTCCGTTTACCTCTACCTCCCCAAGATTCTCTTCCTGCGATTGGTTCAATGTGTGGTGACGGAATCATTCGTGCCGTAAGATCAAATACGTCATCATTTATGCCGGAAAATGCCCGATTTCGAACGATTTCTTGCAACAGAAAAGGTAATTTATAATGCTGGTATACAAAAAAATAATAAATTGAATCATCAATTAATGTACATGTGTACTCATTTAAACAAAAGTTTTTTCACTTTCAAGGTCTTACTGAAAAGTAGTTCGCAATAATATTGGTATTTAACATCAATGACAAAACCTATTATATTTTTAAAACGAATAAAGGCCAATGACACAGGAATTTCAATATTATAAATGTAAAAACTGCATTATACTAAGACTTAAAATGTTACAAATATTTCCAAAATGTTTTCTAAATTTTCATTTCTCGAGTAAAAGGTCATGACTTTTTACCAACAGCCAAACTCGCAGTAATAACTAAAATTATTGCAAATAATTGTGAAAAACGGCATCATATTTTGAATAAAAATCAGCACATAGTAAATAATACAAATGGTCTACAGCTCTAGAAAATTTATTTTGCGACGACTTCTAGATGCCGGCTGCTCTGATTGGTAGTTTTCCGTTGTTTCTCCTATCAATACCAGGCGAATGCCGGAGCAGTACCCTAACAAACGGCCCACCGACCGCGCGCGATCTTTCCTTCCTCTTCCTTGTATCTTCTCCTCTTACACACACTTACACTTATACTAACACACATGACACTACCACACATGCCGGGAGACCGGTCGGGAACTTAGATCTTGTCCCGGCTGGGGTGGTGTCCCGCTGGTGGGAGATACCTGGTTAGGGAAAACGCCGCTAGCCGCCGGTAGGTCAGCGCCGGATCTCACCAGACAGCGGGGAAAAGATCACCGCCATCTCCCGAGCAAAAACATGCACTACACTTACGGGACTAATGCCCCTGGTAGTTGTAGTACAGGAATCACTAAAACATTCAATCAATCTAGAAAATTGAGACCTATAAAAAAACAATAAATGGTGGGCTTTTTTTCACAAAACTCTCTCCGTCCGTCCTTTTGTCTCTGGCTCTATTCACTAGTGTTTTCACTCACGGACATGGAGGAAAACACTCTTTGTTGGTATCAGGGACCTTCAAAACCTGTTTTTTTTTCTGTCGAATAATCGTCTCTTTTTCCTGATTTATTACAGAACTTTCTCTTTCTGTGAACTAGGTAGTGGAAAGTAAAAATTATCAAACATACTTCGAAAGATTGTGCTCAAAAGTAACAAACAATTTTGAATAGTTCTTTTATTTGGCAATGACATCACATGAAAGTTTGTTGTTAAATGAAGTTATATGCGTATCAAAAGACTATGTTCGACATTATTTATTACTTTTAAGTGCGATTTAATATTTTGAAGTCGATTTTTTAAATTGATTGTTTTTAACTTTTCAGTTTCTTTGGGGGAAAAGAGATATATTGTTCCCTCCTTGTATCATATCATTTTATCCCCGAAAACAAATGTAAACACTCTTGTACAGGGCCTAATTTTTGACAATTTAGAGGTTTAAATGAAAATAGCACTTGTGTGTTATTATGCGGAGGTACAAAAAAGAAAAATGTAGAGCCATTTCTAGAACACTATTGTTAACGTATATTTGAAAAAGTGACACGAGTCGATAAAAAATTACGCCAAAACTACTATTTTGCAAACACCACGCACGAAATCATTTGAAGTGCTAATATTGACAAATCTGTTTGAATAAGAAAAAATCTTCCAGTACGGACTGGGATGATTCTACGGCCCGCTTTAGCGTTGCCTTCACAGCATCTCTGACCGGAAGGTTCTAGAGATCGATTTCAGACGGTGGCTGATTTTCTACACCACTAGAGCAACAGAGCTAGGTCGAATGCAACCAGTCATGGATAGAATGAATAGTGGCCGGCTGTTCTGATAGGTAGTTGCTTTCTTCTATCGAAACTAGTCGAATGCCGGAGCAGTACCTTGACAAACGGGTCAATCAAAAAAACCTTTACATTTACAATTGTGTAACCTTGCTCCTTTCGGAATCGGTTAAAAAAAATAACAGAGTAAGCAATAATACCAGTCGATTGATTCATAGTGACTCCGGGCACGTCAACTACCAGGGTCATTAGGCCCGTAAGTGTAGTGCATGTATTTGCTCGGGAGGTGGCGATGATCTTTCCCTCGCTGTATGGCATGATCCGGCGCCGACCTAACGTCAGCTAACGAGGTTTTCCCCAACCAGGTATCTCCCTTCACCGCCACAGCCGGGACAAGCTCTTGGCTCCTGTCGGGTCTCCGGGCATGAATACCGTCCGAAAGGGAGCTTGCTCGTTTAGAATTTGCCTCCAGGACTGCGCGCTTTCCCTCCGAGCAGATGCTTGCTTCATCCGCGAAGCGCCTAGCGAGCGCCGAATGACATCCGGAGGACAGGGGAGCAGGAGATGTCCACTCCGGGCCACTTCCACGTTACGAAAGGAAAGGCTGTTGCGGTGCCCTGCGACCGACGCGACGCCCCGCGGCGCTTCGCGGAACTTTACCCTGCGGGTGGCTAAGACGGTGAGTGCGTGCGCTCGCGTGGCGCAACTATTGTCCGATTTAATTATTCTAGAGTGACTTGTGGCATCGCCAGCTGGACGGGGTTAAACAAACGTGAGCTCCGTTACGGCTTTATTTTGTGGTATCGGAGCTCCCGACTGAATAGCGCGTCACAGTTGATGATCTATCACAAGTCACTATTAAAGTCAGAGCTTGTGCCGCCCGAACGCTTGCAGTTCTGTTTCAAAGAATGACCACCAAAAGGCAAACGAAAAAGGACTGCTCTAAATGGTGACGGTATTTCTATTAAAGAATCTGTGCAAAATCTTTTATAAAGTTTCATAAATTAACTAATAAATTGACTGACTTCGTTTACTAATACAATCTATACATGTGCTGTGGCACTTTCACTGCCAAGGAAGAACGAGAGTTTTATGAAATCGCAAAAAAGTGTAATGGAAAAAACGGGATCCCGAAATGCAGTTAGGCTTCTCCTCTGTTTAGGTGGCGCATGGACGCCCTGATTTACATTCATTTATGTATCAGTAAAAGTAAAGACGAAGTAGAGCGCGTTTATCTACAACTGTAACATGGGTGATAGACCGGCGATGTGCGAAAAACCTTGCTGAAAATATATGAATCCGACAACTTATATTAATCAAATAATAATAATAATTTGGTCATCAAACGGTCAAGCATCATATGGTGTCACTGGAGAAAACAAGACTGCAGTTATATCTCTCTTATATAAATACGTCGCACCACGCAGGCCGGAAAGTACAATTAAAAACCGTACAATAAAACTCTCAAAAACACCATCCTCCTTTTATTGTTTCTTAATCGGGAGAAAAAGAAAGAAAAGGAGTTTGGCCTTATCATTATCATTATTATTGTTTTAAGCACTCAAGATAAATAAAATCTATACACATTATACGAGAAACCTTGTTCCATACAGCCCACGTGACACACTAGCAGACTCTGAGGTCAGTCAGTGCACAGCGCAGGCGGGCTTGGTGGTGGGGTGTGGGTGGGCGTCGTGTGGGAGGAGAGCGGTGTAGGGCAGCGGCGATGCGTGACCAAGGAGTGCCACAAGGACCTGCTGCAATGCACCTCCGCGTTCGTTCTCTAAAGAGCAAAGCGCGAAGCCTCGGTTTCCTTTTCAGAACTTCCAATGGCGCGCGGGATACCGTTAATGTATAGGAATGCGCACCACAGGAAAGAACCGAATCTCGAGTTACCTATATAACATATTGAGTAACATTTACCTCATTAAAACATGCAAAAGCCCTTTAGAAATTGCCTAGGAACTAAGAATGAAAGAGAGAATCAGCGAGAGAGAGAGAGAGAGAGAGAGAGAGAGAGAGAGAGAGAGAGAGAATCAGAGAGAGAATCAGAGAGAGAAAGAGAATCATATAAAGAGAGAGAATCAGATAAAGGGAGAGAATCAGAGAGAGAGAATCGAGAGAGAGAGAGAATCAGAGAGAGAGAGAATCAGATAAAGGGAGAGAATCAGAGAGAGAGAATCGAGAGAGAGATAGAGAATCAGAGAGAGAGAGAGAGAATCAGAGAGAGAGAGAGAGAATCAGAGAGAGATAGAGAATCAGAGAGAGATAGAGAATCAGAGAGAGATAGAGAATCAGAGAGAGATAGAGAATCAGAGAGAGATAGAGAATCAGAGAGAGATAGAGAATCAGAGAGAGATAGAGATTCAGAGAGAGATAGAGATTCAGAGAGAGATAGAGATTCAGAGAGAGATAGAGATTCAGAGAGAGATAGAGAATCAGAGAGAGATAGAGAATCAGAGAGAGATAGAGAATCAGAGAGAGATAGAGAATCAGAGAGAGATAGAGAATCAGAGAGAGATAGAGAATCAGAGAGAGATAGAGAATCAGAGAGAGATAGAGAATCAGAGAGAGATAGAGAATCAGAGAGAGATAGAGAATCAGAGAGAGATAGAGAATCAGAGAGAGATAGAGAATCAGAGAGAGATAGAGATTCAGAGAGAGATAGAGATTCAGAGAGAGATAGAGATTCAGAGAGAGATAGAGATTCAGAGAGAGATAGAGAATCAGAGAGAGATAGAGAATCAGAGAGAGATAGAGAATCAGAGAGAGATAGAGAATCAGAGAGAGATAGAGAATCAGAGAGAGATAGAGAATCAGAGAGAGATAGAGAATCAGGGAGAGATAGAGAATCAGAGAGAGGTAGAGAATCAGAGAGAGATAGAGAATCAGAGAGAGATAGAGAATCAGAGAGAGATAGAGAATCAGAGAGAGATAGAGAATCAGAGAGAGATAGAGAATCAGAGAGAGATAGAGAATCAGAGAGAGATAGAGAATCAGAGAGAGATAGAGAATCAGAGAGAGATAGAGAATCAGAGAGAGATAGAGAATCAGAGAGAGATAGAGAATCAGAGAGAGATAGAGAATCAGAGAGAGATAGAGAATCAGAGAGAGAGAATCAGAGAGAGAGAATCAGAGAGAGAATCAGAGAGAGAGAATCAGAGAGAGAATCAGAGAGAGAAAATCAGAGAGAGAGAATCAGAGAGAGAGAGAGAAAGAGAGAGAGAAAGAGAGAGAGAGAGAGAAAGAGAGAGAGAGAGAGAGAAGGTGAGATAAATATCAATTTTCGGAACTGTCTTGTCAAACATAGTGATCATGGTTTTATAGCACATTACGTTTTAATGGTATTTTGAATGGTAAACCGTGAGATTTTAACTTGTCAAACGTTTATGGCCAATGAACTTTATCCCAATCGCCCATATTGTATTTATTCAAAGCAAAATCTTCAGATTGTCAATGTATTTGTTGAAAACTCCATCCCACTTTGGGGTATTTAACTTTCCACAATTAAAAAGCAACTTTGTCCCCTTTTTTGAACATACTCGTCCGATTCTCCAAATAACGGTACGAGGTTCGTTATTAGTTTCAAGTGCAGTGAGGACTGCATTGAAAAGTGCATTGTTGTGCATTTTGAAAGACTCTGTTCCTTTTGGGGATCTCTTGTTTGTGGTCAAAGGCTGATGAGGAAAAGAAACGCCCGGTCACTCGCATCCTTTTACTTGGAGCGCAATTGTTTCTGAGTAGAATATTCCTTTCTTTGACCTGGCGACAGCTCGCATGCGGCAGTGGTTTCAAGAGTTATGGATAAAAGAAGAGAAAATAATGTGACACGATAATTTCTGAGCACCTGATCCAGTCTGTATGCAGCGTTGCATGTTAACAGTACTACGTCAAATCAATGTTGCCTATTCAAATTCGCCTTCATGGGTACTTTTAAAGCGCGCGCGCGTATGTATGAGAGTGAGAGAGGGAGAGAGACTATATTTTTCATTATAGACAACATTCGTAATAATTTTCATTTAAATTAATACCCTAAAACCACTCTTTCCCAGACGAATGCGTATGTTACATATTACTCATCTTGGATATGTCTTCTAATTTAGGGATCCCCTCCACAGAGTAAAACTGAGCACGTACTCAGAGCTCGCTTCCAAAATACTCACTGAGCTTAAAAATTGCATTTTAGTGCGCCCAAATATAATAAATAATAAACAATAATAATAATAATGGTAATAATAATAACAACAATAATAAAATACATTTGTATGTAATTGGCATTTTTAGTCGATTGTCCGAGTTTACCAGCTAGTTAACGTCCCCCACGCCTGGACCTAGTTTTAATTCCCACGTTTGGGGATAAGAGAGACATGTGGAGAACATGACGTGTTCCCATCACCGTAACTAGCTAACTCGACCTGCCTGAGCTTTTCTTCGTCACAGAGGTACAGAAACTGAGATGATTTCAGAAGAAAGCTACAACTCTACTTTCACCTTGACCGGGAATCGAACTCGAGACCACACATTGGGAAGCTAGTATGCTAGCCTAGTGCCATCCTATATGCTATAATAATAAAGTTTTAATTCACAAAAAATAAAGTGAAGAAAAAAATAGCGTCCCGTTACGCCTCCAAATTACTAAATAATAGGCCTCCTACTTTTGAACGATTCCCTTCTCGCAAGTTTCCTGAAACCAGATGACATATGGCACATCATTAGACACATAGCTCTCATGAACTCTTTCCGTGAACATAACCGTGCCAAACACAAAGGAGATTCCTAATTTGCCTATTTTTTTTTGCCTAATTTGCCTAAGATTTTTCCTAATTTGCACTCTTTATGTAGCGTCCAGGGCAAGAGACTATTGGATCTGTTTACGAATATGTTATTTACTGTTCATCCGTGATCGTCACTCAGTATGACTCAGCAGCTCGGCGAAATCATACGGTGTCAATGAGCCTTTAATTGGGCTAAGGGCAGTCGCAGCATGACTCCCCGAACCATCTCGTGGACATTCCTAATGTTTTGTGGTCAATGTTTCTTCACAAATGCTCAATTATCGTCGATAACGAATAGATTCGTAACGAATTATGTTATGCCGGAAAGGAAATATAGTAATTCACTGGGTTTCCATCCGTTTAGGTGCCTTGAAATCCACCAAAACGTGTTTCCTAAACTTCTTCCCCATAATATTCTAAAAATATCCGCCGAAAAATTGTGCCAAGCGATTCGTCTTGTAGAGAGAATCTAATGATGAATTTGATCACCTCTGTAGGTACTCTGTAGGTACAACCGCATTTTAGGTGATTAACTCTCTAAAACCAACTTTCTTCGAGAATCCTTGGAGCCTTGCCGTCGCATGCCGACAGCTGTGTCGTAAGCAGTGACGCACAGATAAGAGTTTAGCCCGTAGGCACATTTTGAGAATAGGCAGAATAAGACAACCACATATTTGCGTTTTTTCCTGTGAAAATCGAAACTGTTTCATTAGTTGTATTTTTTCGAAGTACGTGGGTATCAAACTAAACCATAGGGGCTTTTTAGATGGTCGGAGGATGCTTATTTCTTTCAATTATATCGCCCATTGAAACTTATTAATATAGATACCTGATTTAGGGAGGAAATCACCATTTTTTAAACTTCGCAGAAAACATTATCTTTGACCATGACAGGGAACGTGTTGTAGTGTTTAGAAGCTAATAATTGGGATGAAACGGATCGGCACACCCTAGTTCGGGGCAACATCCTTCTGGAGAGAGCAAATACAATAGTGGAGGAAATGTGAATTCTAGAAAATCAACTACGAAAGAAACTAGATACTTTTTAAGCAAAGACTTTAAGCAAAAAAACATTCGTACCAAGGTACGGTCATTTATGTTTTTGGCATGATATCAAATATATTTGATGAATTTTTATTGAAAAAAATGCACAAGAAAGTTTTTGTAAGTGTAATGTCCAATTGGGTTTGGCACACAAAAGTCCTCGTGATGTGAACCGTTGGTTTTCACCTTGCATTTTTGAGTGATTACGTTGCTGGAGAAACCTTTTTGCAGTAAGTAAATGAGTCGGTTCAGCAGTGGCCGACACCTTTGAAGTCACATTTAACGTAAGTATAATCGTGAAATTCTTTTCTTAGACGATAATGCTTGAACGGTGAGTGGTTGAAATGAGCGCTTAAGTGAGCGGTTGAAATGAATACCTTGAGGACCCCCGGAGAATTTGGACGAAAGAACGCAATTACTGGAATGTTGTATTCAACATCTATTTGTTATTTACTTTCAGTCCCTCATTTTTATGTCGTATTTTTAAAAGTCATTAAAATTGTATACTCCTTAAATCTTAGTCTATAAAAGTGCATATATGTGTGTGTTTGTTTCACAAAACACTGCACTGGAATGATTGTTGTCAAATACATCCCGAACAGTTTTGAGAAGCCGAGAAAAGAGACAAGTTAGTGGCTACATAAAGTTACTCCTAATTTGATTACACCCCAACATGTGTATCAGGAAAATTACGCGATGCGGGGCAGCATTGCCGTGCAACGGCATTGTGCTAGGTGTTGCCGAGCGAGGCGGAGCAGCGTGGAGTGGGCAGAGTGAAAATAAACGGGGTAACGACATATTTCTTCAGTTAGCAAATAATAAGCTAAAGAAGTTAATTATTAAACGATATCAATACAGTAATCGGATGTTTCGTGGCAAACACGAATAAATTGTTTTTCTTCTGTAGGATGCTTGTGATGAAACAAATATTTCATCGTAAATTTGGTTAGATTGAATATTGTAACTATTCAATAGATTTATTTAATGATTCAGATTTCTCTTTACTGGTCGTTAAATGTTTGTGACCACAGACACCTTCATTAACAGCATGAAAAGCTGCATTGAATTAAAAGAGTTTATTCAGTATTGAGGATACGCGAATATCTGAACAGTAGAATGTTCTTCACTCAGTACTCCGGTGATCGAATTTTCTTCCCTCTAAAGTGGAAACTTCAAACGTAGAGTGTACTTCATAAAGATCACTTCTCGTTTCACGTCTTCTGGACCTCCGACCCAATTTCATTCTCCCTCAGCTCTTCTTGTAACGGTTTCTATTTGAATAACTTGAAGAATGGTTCGGGAAGTCCGGCAGAATCAGGTGCGTGCTCGAATGGCAAAAGAGTTAGTACTTGACACACTAAGGTGTTAATGCCAAAGTTATTTCCCCGCAGGATCGTGACTGATAGGCCGTCAAGGCGTTGACAAGCGCGCCGAGAGAGAAGAATCCGCATGTGGTCGGTCCGGGAGTCATCTCTCCGCTGAAAAGATGACACCAACCGCATTATCCTCCCTGGCAGCCCCGTGTCCCACCGCGTTTGTTCCCCTTGTCCGCGACTCACCACGACCACCACCACCACAAAGCACGCGAGGGTCGGCGCTTTCGGACACTCATTCCCCCGAGCGGTCTGAACCCCATCGAGGACGCTCGCCGTCTTTTATCTCAATGGGGAGGCGGCTTTCATTCAACGCGCAGGCGCCGCCGCCGCCGTCTGACACGCATACGAGTTCAATGAGCCCGTAGCTCCGACGTCGCCGGCCGGTCGGAAGCCGGGCCTTTTTAGCGAGAAGAAAAGGCGACGCGTCGAAAGCGGCGTGTTTCGCGCGCTGGCCCTTGTCCACGCCTCGCCCGCGCCTTTTCTTCGCCGCGCGCGGGTCGCGGTTCCGGCCGCAGCTGACTCACGGTGCCGTATGGGCCAATTACAAGCCCGCGGGCTGGCTGGCTGGCTGACGGACGGCGGACCGAGCCCGGCGCGGCGGGGGGGGGGGGAGGGGCTCGGGGATTCGGGCTGAAGGCGGCGCCCACCTACTGCTTCCAGAACGTGTCTTCATTAGGGTCCATCTAGCGTCTAGTCGCTGACGTATCGAGCACTCTCACAGCGTGCACAATGGCTGCGGGCTCGTTTAAGTAGCGGTCACTTCAACGGGCCGGGTTCCGGTAGGGATTCAACAAGTTTAGAAACTCCGGCTCGTAAAATTACTAGGGCATCATTAGTGCAAAGAAATCGAATTATAATGATTATAATTGCTATTATTATTATTATTATTATTATTATTATTATTATTATTATTATTATTATTATTATTATTATTATTATTGCTATTATTTTTACTTATATTACCGACAGGTCAGTTAAAAATATGAAATTACATCAGGTTCCGACAAGCTTACTAAGAAACTGTAATTAGCGATTGTAGGTACATCTTCAATATTTTGCACAAAACACAAAATGTACCCCAAAATGATATTTTGCAATTCCCAACATTTTCATCGATACATAAATTACATACATTTTCCGTTATTAATATCCAATCTCCTATATCGGTACGATCCCCTAAATCGGTACGATCTGTGTTTTTACGTCCACCGTCCACCTACATCCGGCTGATCTCAAAATGAATGTATTTAGGTCGTTTCTCCGTTTCCTTGGTTACGACGTTATGATCGATTAGTAATTTTTTTTCTCCTAAATTCTAATAACAATATCCGGTTTAATTTATCCTATAGTACGTCCATAGTTGTGCACAAAGAGGGGGCGGGCGTGGCCCCTTATAGAAATTCTTCAAGAGGCTCCGTAACATAACGCAATATATCATTTTTTTTCATTTCATTATATTTGTTCAGTCCCGGATTTTCACTTTTTTAAACTCGTCACTTTGGGAAATTGTTATACGACATATGAGGGAGTGCCCTCTCCACTATCTGGCCCTCTAAATCGTTCAACTGAATCGTTAAATTGAATTTATTAATTGTATTATTCAAATTATAATTTCATTATCCTTATATGTTTTACTTAGTATGAAAAGATGCCATACGCACGTAAAAATATTAAAAGGGGACCCAAAATGTTCTTGCCCCCTTTTATTTTAGACTGGTAAGCTTATGGTAACAATATGGATTGTTCCTCATAGTACTGTATACAGTCCAACATTCTCCCTAAGTTTTGGTGAAAGTTCCAATTGGAACATGGAACATCATGGGCATCACAGTTCTTCCAATGGAAACCACATTACCTGTCGTTCCTGTTCATGTATGTAAACTTTGTTAAAACTGGACAAGCTGAGACGGTGGTTTCAACGATTTCTGCCTGTTCCTAACAAATTTGTGATTTATCACCCAGAAAAAGTTTGAGAAACACTTCAACACGTGTTCTCAATGGCTGACCGTGGGCAGCTGTTTCAACTGATTCCGATTCTCACTTCATTCTTCTCCTTTAAAGTCACGTTAAGTTATTGGTCTTCCTCGATCTGTTCCATGTCTCTGTATTGTTTGATATTATCCATGGAGTACTTTCTCCACGATTTCTTAAAATTGTTTTGTGTTTCACATTTAACATCACGCAGCATCAGCATGTTCAGTGTCTGCGTTATTCTGCGGTTCTTGTATAGTTTTCTTTGCAATGGTACTTGCTACCCTTACAATGTCTCTATTTTCACTTTTTCGGTGAGATTTAATGACAACATACTTTCCCTTCCTGATTATTGCATTTCGCCAGGAGGCTAAAATTTTTCAAGTCCTTTCCCTCCTTTGCAAGATACAAAGTCTACGTGCATTATCTTGAAGATGTGCGGCATGATGCACTGTCAGCAGTGTTCGGGTTTCTCGTTCCAAGGTTCGAATTTCTTGCTCAGGTCAATCCAACAGTTAAGTCGGCTTCAGGCACCACCAAACTACCAACTGCGGAAATTTTATTCTTAGAATTTGACGGAACTGCGTAACGAGTTTTAATTTTCTGTAATACTCCTTGCGCATTATTTCTTTCATCATTTCTTCAATACCTGGATATTTGATGGTTTTGACTGGCTCAAAATCTTGAATCACAATATGCATATTGACTTGAATACTCTCGATCTTTACCACTTTGTCGAGTCGACTTCCTCACATTTGTCACGGCCAAATTTCATGCAGAAGTCATTGGTGAAATTATTAACCACAGATAGCAATTGAGAGAGAATCACTTCATTCCTAGCACACAATTTAAGGTAATCCATGTGGAGGAAATGTGTTATATTTTTCCATCACAACGGAACTGAAAATCTAAGAGAGATGGCGGCAATTGTCTAGATAAATGACAATTATGCAAACCGGCAGAGAGGATAGTGGGTTTCCTTGAAAAATCTCCTATTAATCCGAAGCAGTTTTCCTTTCAGGAGCTCAAGTAGACAAATCGAACAGAACCTCGGCGTCAAAAGTATCCTGAGAATTAAAAAGTAAGATTATTCTTAGAAGAAGAATAACATAGTATCCTAGTTACTTCTCATTGAATCATATGTGCATTTATTTATCTAAAACAAATCCCGCCTCCTTGCGATTTTTCCCTATTTAACGTAAAAAATGTTTAAAAAACGTGTGGGAGAAGTACACTTAAAATAACTTTGAATATGTGCAACGTATTATTTACAACGAATTGTTATGCCGAAAATCCACGATGCCCAATGTTTTGAAAGAATGTTCGGAATTAAAATAAACCAACTATTCAATCCACACATTATTGTAACTAGGCAATGCAGGGCCCTCGTTCGTACCCTTTCTTCGTACTTCCTTCTCGCTGATGATGACATCGTTGTTTCGATTATGGAATAAGAACCACATTAAATTACCAATATACCTGTTTTACTCATTCTATTAATCATATATTAGTATTTTTCTTCCATTATTCGCTTTATAAGACACTGAAACTCAGGGCTACAGACAACGGTACGTTTTGGTTCTATGCTCCCTTTTCGCAATATTCCGAAGCATCCTCGTGGGCCACATTCTTCTGACAAAATTGAACGTCTTCGCTCGAAGAACTTGAAAGATCCCGTTGTGTTTGCTCTTTGAAGTAGTGGAGGCTAAAGATGAAGGGAGGAGAATATTTCACTTGTTCGTATTTCATACTGAACCACACAAATCCCATGTGCATAACAGTCACGATGTGATGACACGATCTGGATCCTAAATTTATCCCTATTTCTACATACAAAAAAATGAATAAATTATTTAAGTTGCTGTGTTACAAGCCAGATTTTCAGACCTACAACTTCTAAATTGAAACTTCCGCAAATCATCAGTAAATAGAGGACTAAAGTATCTTAGGATTCCTCAGGTTTCTTCTCTGGTCAACATGAACCATAGCTTACTATAAATATGGTGAACGTGACCTTGATGGTTACTATCATTATAGACAGGTATAGAAATGTATAGAGATGTAAGAGACGTGGGATTAAAAAACTTGTTTCCCCATCCAAAAAACTACGAATGAAAACATAACTAATCTTTTTTTTGTGTAAATCGTGCACTAAATGAAGTATAAAAACATTTTGTGATGCTACAATGGCATATACTTTCCCCCATTTTCCTAACTTTTACAGTTTTTAAAAATTCAAACAGTTCAAAAATGTCTGCGCCATTTTTTGGGTGTGTTTTTCAATATCTCAGGAAAACCTTTATATAAAAATGTATGCGATTTTTTGCGATTATTTTTATAAACTGCCTTCATCTAAAAAAAAACTTTCGCGAAAACTACTCAAATTTTCTAAAAATTGCACGTCTTTATTTAAAGATGAGGGTAAGGAAAAAACTTCGTTGGTAAAGAAAAATAAGTAGGATTGTGTGAACGCCCTTCTTAATCTCCTGACTTTTCCCCTCTTCAAGTATTCGGTTGCAGCCCGCTTTAAACGTCATGCGTTTACTACCCTTCTTTTTAACATTTCATTGTGTACCCCTTTACACTAGACGAATTTATTATTGTCTTTCACTCTTCCTAAATGATTGGCAATAATATGTGCACAGCTTGTATATTTATTCTGATAAAAATATACACAAGTTATTAGTGATATAGGAAATAAAATTGTTTCTTGCAGCTTCTCATTAACAGTAACATTATTACAGCTGCAGCTATCATCATCATCATTATTATTATTATTATTATTATTATTATTATTATTATTATTATTATTATTATTATTATTATTATTATTATTATTATTATTATTACCTTGTACTATTATTTCTTCGTCTCTCCTCCCTCTCCTTTTTCCTCCACATTTCACCACTTTCTACTTTAATGATCCTTTCTAGAGATTTAAGACTAGAAACAGAAATTCGCAATCGTTGGATTATCAGGGTCAACACGCAACCCGCAAAACACATGCTACAATACACTTCACCCTTGTGCATACTACCTCGTACACGACGCGTCATGGAACCTTAAAATTATTTTCCCTGCCGTGAGACAAGCCCTCGCGATTTACCTCCTTGGTCAGAGTGCTCGCTTTCCATGACGCGGCCCCGGGTTCGATTCCCGGTGAGGTAAGATTATAGTGTGCGTTTTCCTAGCAATGTCCCAGTATATGTTGCTGTGTGAGGATGAGAAACTCACTTGTCAAGTTGGGAAGACCAGAATATGCGTAGGATGTCTTCGTGCTAACCACCCCACCCCTTTTTTTTTTCACTGTAGTATACAATATAAAACTTTTGGGATGTTCTGTTTTTGTGATTCCGTCATTGTGTGACACGAATTGGCAGAAAAGTTGAGATTTCGGTTCCAAAGTGTAGCTATTTTCAATTTTAAAACTTTTTTTTAAAGTTTTGTTTTTGGGAAATTGCAATTTTTTTCGAAAAAGCTTTGGGTCCCTTCTTCAACATATTGTGGAGAGGGGGATTTGCTCTTCTGGATACACTAGATTTTCAGAACTTCCCTATTATTCTATAGGGAAGGCAATACACTCTTCACCGCCGTAACGTTTATAAAAGTATATCTAATAAAAAACACTAAATTGTAATGAGCCACTAAATTACAAACATGCCGTGAATATGTGAGGTAGATGTGGGGATACACTTAAGGGAATATTAAAAGGACATTTGTGGAAGCATTTGTGGGAACATTTGAGGAAACATTCTTTCAATTTATTCTTATCTGCCAGTTTCATATGTGCTTATTGCCTAGTATACTATAATAGAGACTTATCAACCAATACTTATTCAAACTACGTCTTATCTGCTAATGTAGTTCTAAATATATACGTCTAAACTATCACTGAGGCACTCGATACATTACTAAATACTTTCGGTACTTTGGAGACGCTACTGCATCTCTTGCACATTTCATTTCACTTTCTCGCACTTACTAACGTAAAATTAGAAAGTATTGTAATCGTGTACCGGGAAACGGCGAATTTTCGACACAAAAACTCATATTGCCGGTCCTGGTAACGAAAAAGGGGACAAATCTAGTTGCTAAATATACAAAAAATCCTCTAATGCGTGGTGTAGCCAAAATCCAGGTTATGTGCATCCTTGATACCGAAAAATCGATTGACGGCAAAACGTCTGTCCGTCCGTCTGTGAACACCGCTAGCGCATACATCGTTCAGTCGATTTTCTCAAAACATTATCTTCCCCAATCGTTTTGGCTGATGTTTTTGGCTGATGTTGCGGCCCCTAGGATAAAACCGATATTTTAATTTTGGGATTTACTTCAGATGGAGCCCCTAAGGCCTTTTCAAAATTTAAAAAAATGACTCCAAATTTTTTGGTTAAATTTTGTTGTTGAATAGTGCGAAGAGCGTTTAAGAGAATGGTGCAAGCCTCATTTTCATTAAAATCCCAATTTTTCGAAAAATTGCCACAAAAAATTTATACAAAATTAAAGATAGAGATGTTTGCCTCACACAGTCTGTTCTAAAGTTCACAGTACTAAATTAGCTCTTTAAAAACGTAATGTACATTTTTTTGAAAAAAAATGAGTAGTTTATGTTTATTTTCCGCTTGAAATTATCGAAAAATGTATTTTTTCAACAATCACACCAATATGTTCTTTACATTTTCTACATTTATTTAATAAGGGACGTCAAAAAATATGTTGATAGTCCCATTTCCAGGTATTGCTCTTTTTATTGCAAAAAAAAATTAAACTACAAAATTCAAGATAGAGATCATTCCCTCATTGTGTTTGCCGGTCCCGAGGGCCGAGATCGCTAAGGCAGTAATGCCGTAGTGATCTCGGACCGAAGGATCGCGGGTTTGAGTCCCGCCTCGTGCATGGTTGTATTGTGTTCACCCTTTCACACCTTTATCATATCGTGTCATCTTCATAGATACCATACCGTTACACGCAATAGTGGTCGCTAATGACCTAAAAGTTAATGCGACCTCAATAAACAAAAAAGACTGTTTTACAAATTTAAAATTTTAAAAAAGGAAATGTAATTTTTTTTTAAGTTAGTAGTTTTCGCGTAATTTCTGTTTAAAATTAATGAAGCACATATGGGCGTCCTGTAGTACATACCGATAACATTGTAATTTTGGGAGAAAGTATGTACTATTGTAGTACCACTAGTTTGTGATTGTGTTTCTACACTACTTGGGTTGTGATTGGGTTTTCACTAGGAACATTTGGGGGAACGTGTGGGAGTAAATGAGAAACGTATGGAATTTTAAATGGCACCTGCGGAGGTACACATGCGGGGGTATGTAAAGGAACATAAGGAAAACATGCGAGGAAACATGTACACATGCGAATGAGTGTACGATTTTATTAAAATTTAGTGCTTATACGAGTACTATAAAACTGGTTATTAATAGCAAGCAAACATGCACACATCTGAGGCGTTTTTTTCTTTTTCATTTAAAGCCAATATCACGAAATTTGGTTGAGATGAAAGCTCAAACATCTTTTTAAACAAAAACCTTTTGTTGCAAATGCAAAAGAATTTGCAATTTCCAAAATGTCAAAGGTTTTAATGAAATTCTTTACAATACCATATTTATAATTTCACTTTTTATATTCGAGCAAACAATATAGAGAATCAATTCACAGCCATTTTCGATAAAAATATTTTAATTTGTAACAGAGGCTCCATGTAAAGTATCCTAACATTAAAATATCTTAATGAACTCCTAAACGGCAAAGGTGGATTTTAGCTAATTTGGTTTACTATATTCTTTGTTTTATTACTTATCCAATTGAAACAGCCGAAACAATAAAATTACTGATATTGCGATAATTTGTAATTTTCATACTCAAAATATTAAGTGTCAAAAAATGAGAGCAATACCTTACTATAAAGAAAACTTTGGCAAGTTTATTAGTTTTAAGTCTCTGAATTAATATGTATCGTGTAAACACTTGCGTTGCAGACGGATACGTATATTTTTTGTTTGCTTGCAACCAAAACCGCCTTTGCATATGTGGGCTCCATTCCTTTCTTTTTGTTTGTGTTCTGGAACGACTGAGTTATGTACAAGAACACTAACAACGGAAGACCACTGTACCTCCAGATTTTTAAGTTTTTCTAATCACCAGATGGAGAGACTGTACTTTTATTTTGCAGTTATCTTGCGAAACTAGTAGCCATTTATTACGCCTGTTGTCTGTGAATGTTGAGATTTCCTCAGATCACTGTGGTAATTATACTTAAAAACTCATTAAAGCATAGTTGTTTTATTCAACAATGACAAGTCATTTTAGAAGTAAAGTAACACTGAATACTTCTTGCAGAATGACAATGTTTCGAGTTAAAAGTTAGGAAATACTTTTTCTTAGATGAAGGTGATTCAATTCGATTCCTTTCGTCTAGTAGAACTGATTGACATCTTTTACGGGATCCTTCGAAAATATTCTGAATTTTTTCCATCTTGAATGAATCATTACAACGTTTTATCTGACAGTAATTAATTAATTACACCTAATATTTACCATATTTAAACCTTGTTTAACCTAAAATAAAAAACGAATGAAATCGGGGGCGACAAGTTATTATTCTGAGGGAAAAATATTGGTCTTATAACACGCAATATTTATTTTAATATTTAGATCATTGTACTTTCTGCTTATGTAAATTCAGATTCACATAGTACTATTTTAGTATTCCGCCTTTGATAAACAACAAAAGCACAACTCTCCGGTGGCATTCTGTTGCAGTCCTCCATCACTGTGTATTGGTATGGGTTCATGGCAAACCTCCGGCTCAAGGTGATGCCACCGTATACTTTTGTTCTGTTTAATTTAAGTCAATATTTCATACTTTTGTTGGGCTGTCAGAAGATGTAAGATCCAGTGAACTGTAATAATGTTTAAAACGTATTTTATTATGAATTTGCAGAGACTGCAACATTTTTAAAATATGAAAATACTTCAAAAATGCTTGAGGCACGAAGATGCCACATACATCTAGTTATTTTTAAAGATGAGAAAAATTCGTCTTTATGGACGTAAAAAGGCGGGTGCCCTCCTTACTTGGTCCGTCTCCGAGAGGAAGAATAAAAACGAAAGGTTTGGGCCAGTAACAAGATAAGCCGCACCAATCACAGCTCGCCTCCCGCTAATCATAAATGGTAATTACTCTATTTTGATGAAGGTTTGGCTTGTCTTGTTTCTGCATATACTCGGTCATATTTATGAAGGGGTTGGGACAGTTGTTGATGGGAGAGTCACATTGCACCAAAATCGAGTTATTACCATTTACGAATGATGGAAGGCTTGAATGATGTGACTGATCAAGGAGAGACACGTTGCAGCAAAATCGAGTTATTACCATTTACGAATGATGGAAGGCTTGAATGATGTGACTGATCCGGCGCATCACATCCCTGCCACAATCCCTTAAATTGGAGATGATGGAATGTGGAGGTTCTGGAGTCACGGAGTTCTTGTACATTTAGAATTAGCTTGTCTTAGAATAAGGTATTTTTACAATCTTGAAGGTAAGGAGTCTCATAAATAACTTACGGAGTAAAGTAGGTTGAACCGCGGCGATATTTCGGCAGCCGAGCGCGGCGTTTGGGCAGGGGCCGATGCTCCTGGCCGAGTGTCATCCACGGGAGGGAGCGGCTTGCTGCGCAAACAGCACGGTCCACCTCGCCCCCCGCCCCCCGCCCCCGCCCCCGCCCCCGCCCGCCCGCCCCCGCCCCCGCCCTCGCGGGCGACAAGAAGCCACGCGGTGGCGCACACGCGACCTGCATACCGGCCGCCGCCGGGCGTCGGGGAGACTTCGGGGACCCACTGAACCAGTGCCCTTGACACCCTGCCGGCCAAACAGTGCAAACCCAGAGCATCTCCAGTCACAGCGACCCGGACAGCCAAGACGTAGATACCGGATGCGGACGCCTACGCGATCATCGCAGTGTCAATCCCCTCTAATACATCGATACAAATAATTTAAACAATCGACAAAATTATGTATTATTTGTAGATTTATTTAACAATATTTAACGTATTTTTAATATAATTCTTTCAAGCTTGTTTCCGAGTTTAAATTAATTATTTTCTTTCCTTTTGGAAGAAGTATGTATTAGAGACAAACGTAAAAAAAATATATAATTTAGATGTTTTAATCTCGAATTGTTTGTGGATTTAAGTATAAAAATTAAGGGACGTTGAGAGGTGGATGCATTAAATAGATATTACCAAAAATTAATTACATTAAAAAATGCGTTCTTTTATTTTTGAAAAATTCCTCCCCAAAAAATCTTCTGTAGGCATTGTTTGTGCAACTGCATGGAGTGGGAGTACCAATTCCTTGAAGAGTATCGATGTTCCTATCTTGTCGTTCTGATGTTCCCTGGGCGTCGCACTCATTTCTGAGAGTAGGCGAAGGAGCAGGCCGGGGTGCAAGGTTCTCACCTTCTCCAGGCTGGTGCTGAAAGTAGCAGTTTGCCTATGCCTTCCTCTGTGTCAACGGACGATATGATCTTGAGGCAACAGTAGACTAAGTGGAGTGCATACCCCCCCCCCCATAGTACAAGTTTTATACAAATTAAAACCGTTATTAATAAGCAGAAAATATATTATTTGATCTGTTTTTAATAATATTAGGGACTAACGTTTTTGAATCTACTTTAAACAATATCTTAAAATTAAAGTGCAAACTATTTCTAGTAGAAAAATAGTTCTGGAAATATTCATAAAAAAATTAATTCAGCCGTTTTATTTTCAAATTGCTTATAAACTAAATCATACAAATGGAAAATCATGTACACATTAAACCCTTATTACAATAAAATAGATGTAAAATTCTTTATTTGTTTGAAGTGCCCCATCCTTGAGTGTTTTCTGAAGCTACTTTTGGCATGAGAGGAAAATGATAATAAATTTTTTTAAATGAATTATGTCTACAAGGGTTTCGTGGATGGTACGAGAAGCCAACCAATAGTGAAAACACTTTACATTACTCGGGGCTCGAACCTTCAGACTTCGGCGCAACGTCCTCAAACGCTTCTCCCTTCCCGGCGCTGCCGAAGCGACCAGCCACTGGGACGTGGGGGCGGGAAACAACCGCTCCACAAACTAGTACGAATGATGTGTGAATGTAGAAAAAGAAAAATTACCCACCCATAAAATAACAATTTATGTGATATATAGTATAACAAAACTGATCTTAGTGTAAGTTAGTAATGCCAAAGTGCAAGTAAGTTAACTTTAGGTCTAGAATGTAAAATTAGCTGTAAGAAAAAGCCCCGCCTCTAGCTGCTTAAGCCGCAAGGCAGCAGTACAATGTATAAAAATTTTAAAGAGAATAAATTCCCTTTCTTCACAGGGTTACTGTGGAGGGGACAAAAGAAAAAAACCGCTCCACACAAAACCGGGAAACAAGCGCTCTCATCCTTTATCGTAGCCCAAATGGAGGAGTCGACTCACTATGTCACATGTCTACTGTTTTGAGCGCACTAAGAAAACGGAGTAAGATCTTCTGATCTTATCTCATAACTTTCTTCAATACATTATGATAATACAATTGAGACTTTCCTACGAATGACAAGGCTGCAGGCTTGGTCCTCCGCGATTGACATAAAACAACGTTGAGTCTATGCAACGCATAATGTTCTTCGCCAACACACTTTCCCCAATCTCGCGGCGCACTCCTAGATACTCGCGGCGTCCAGACTGGATTCATTCCTGGGGGAACGTTAAGGGAGAAGACCTGAAAAAAATCTTGAAAGACTTTTTGAATTGAAGAATAATTAATTGCATTTCCCGATTATTATAACTGGCGTGTCCTGTTTTGCATACATTGAAATCATATTGGTCAGGCAATTTTTGCATGGAACGTGGGAAATTATATATAAACACACAGGACTGATCAAAATTAAGGTAAGGTTTCAGTGAAAAGTTTTAATATGACGAAATATTTTCAAGTACAACTACGAATTTTCATATTTTATTGGTTTAATAATACTCAACGGCGCCACCGCAGGCCGACACAGCAACCGGCGACGTTTTGAACAGTGTGTTTTGTGAGTGACCTGTGCTTTTTTTTATGATCTACAAATTCGCTTCTGCATTGACGAAAACCAGAAACACCTGTGTTTTTAACAAAAGATGATGAAACATACTACACAATTTCGAAGGAATCTGGAAAGAAGACCCACCGTCGAAGTCCAATAGCGTCTTTGGGCAGCCGTCTCCCGAGTAGGGGCTACCCCATGCAAAGCACAAACGCCTCACCCGAAGCGCTTTAAAAGCTCAATGAAAGGACCTCTCTTTCCCTAACGGCGTGTAACGTGTTTACGATCCGGTGCGTGACACTGGAAGCGGCTTAACACACTAACCCGCTCGCTCAGGAGGGTGCTCATTAGTCAGCAGAGACGGACGGCGGCGGCGGCGGCGGCGGCGGCGGCGGCAGCGGCGATGGTGGCGGTGGCGGTGGTGGTGGCGGTGGTGGTGGTGGTGGTGGTGGTGGCGGAGTTGTGGTGGTGGTGGTGGTGGTGGTGGTGGTGGTGGTGGTGGTGGCGGAGTTGTGGTGGTGGTGGTGGTGGTGGTGGTGGTGGTGGTGGCGGAGTTGTGGTGGTGGTGGCGGTGGTGGCGGTGTTGGTGGGGACGGTGGAGATGGGGGCGGTGGGGGCGGTGGGGGCGGTGGGGGCGGTGAAGGCGGTGGGGCGGTGGGGGCGGTGGGGGCGGTGGGGGCGGTGGGGGCGGTGGGGGCGGTGGGGGCGGTGGGGGCGGTGGGGGCGGTGGGGGGCGGTGGGGGCGGTGGTGGTGGTGGTGGTGGTGGTGGTGGCGGCGGCGGAGGCGGCGGAGGCGGCGGAGGCGGCGGAGGCGGCAGAGGCGGCGGAGGCGGCAGAGGCGGCGGAGGCGGCAGAGGCGGCAGAGGCGGCAGAGGCGGCAGAGGCGGCAGAGGCGGTGGAGGTGGCGGCGGCGGCGGCAGGGGAGGCGGCGGTGGCGACTGCGGAAGTGGTGGCAGTGGGCGGTGGCGTGAGGCGGAGGGTGGGGGGAAAGGCGGCGGGAGCGGTGACATTTGGCGGGGGCGGGGGTTGGATGGCGGAGGGCGGGGGGAAAGGCGGCGGCGGTGAAGGCGAATGTGGAAGCGGCGGCGGCGGGTGGAGAGCGCGCTCGGACGCTAACGGCACCGCGCGCTCTGTCGAAGCCTCGCGGAATCCAAGGACGCGCGCGGGCGCTTCCTCCGCGCCCATTTCCGTGTTCCCGGTCCTTCGGAGAGACGTACGCTTCGCGAGAGGAACGTCCGGCTGCCTGTGCAGGTGCAATTCCGGTTTGGCGGTCAGTCATACGAATGTGATGCCTGCGCAAATGAAAGTGAAACTAGAGAAATGGTAATGAGCTACAATTACACGTTACAAACAGTTTTCTTCCGCTGTTCCCCTTTTTTTTCTCTACTTTGTAAGGAGAGAAAATCTTGTGATCGTGCGTTTTCAATAGAAAAAACTCTTATTTCCGGGCCCTCGTAACGAATAAGTGGATATATATTGTTCCTATAGTAAATTACTTTCTCTACCGCATTATGAAGTCAGAATACATGTTTTGTGGCTTTTTGACACCGAAAAATCAATTGACGGCAACACGTCCACCCCTCCGCCCGTGATCGACGCTAGTGCCAAAACCGTTCAGCCGATTTTTCTCCAAAATTGATATTCCGCGAACAATTTAAAGATAAAAGTGGCCTTCTGGGTTTGCTTTTTTTAAGTTTGAAGGTTACTTTACATAAGTCACAATTACATTTTCAAATGTTTCTCAAAAAGGGCTCCAATTTTTTAACTTAAACTTCGTCTGTGAATAACATAAAAAATGTTTAAAAGAAAATAACAGATCTCATTTTCGTTAAAATCCTTGATTTTCTAAAATTGCAAAAGTTGGAAACGTTTTTTGGCTTCCTTCCAGAACTATAATATCGAAGATAGTCCCGCGTACATAGCCGAGGTCACTAAGGCTGAAGGATGGGAGCTGCTACAATGATCACGGGTTCGAATCCCGCCTTGGACATGGATGTTTGTGTGGGTTCGTGTTGTCCATACTTGTCTATACTACAGTTCCCCTTGCAGTTAATACAGTGACAGTGGTGCTACAAAATGGCACAGACTTTCTCGTGCAATTTAATGTCCTAATCTGTTCCTTCTGGGTTTTCGGTCTCGTCCCCATCTCTCCACCCGGCTTCTACCTATCGGCGTTAAAAAACATTAGTCGCAATTGATTGATTTTTCGATCCCCTAATCGCAGAATATAACATGTGGTGCTACAAAAGAAGGGTTGCGCGTAATTTATAATTTATGTTATTTTCTAAAATTAAAGTTCAACGAAAATAAAACGTTGGCCCTTTTTTAAGGAGAACCTTTTTTAAGGAGAACCTTTTTTGAGGAAACCGTGGAAAAAAGGAGACGTTTGGGGCCGGTTTTGAGAGCAAACATTTATATTCTGTTTTACTTCAAGCACATTGAAACTGGGAAAGCAATACCTTAACTAATCACGATGTTAACTATTACAAACGATTCAAAATGGTGAACGCAAAATATAGCGGTATCATTTACTGCGAAATTTCCCTAACATTTTTCAACTATTTACGCACCTTTTAAAGGTTTCACTTTTGGCAATTTAAATTGCCGTATGATACACATGAGTAATGGGTACAATGTTTCCAACCAAAAACAGCATACGAACGATTTCAGAAATAAAATGGTTGCTATGGATGAAACACGATATAAAACCACTAAGATGGTCACTTAAAACACAACACTAATATGTATTATGACTCAGACACACACACACCACACACATACATGCATACACACACATACGTAATATTCTTTCATTATTCCACTGATAAACGGCTGTCGTATTTATATTTTCGACTGGATAAAAAAAACATTGTTTAATAACAACATTCTTGTCATGGTTACCAATTTCACGCCAAACCACTGGCAAATTCCCTAAGCCAGCGAAAATAAAATTTCACATTTACGGCAATATTTACAATAATTTGAGAAAATATTGACGACAGTTGCATTAGTTTCTCAAGAAGAATCTCAACACGCCTCTTTGGATGTCTCCTGTAAGGTTTGTGTTGACATGTCATGGATAAACTGAGAAATAAGCACGAGGTAGGAGATGGTGGTGGGTGGTGGTGGTGGTGGTGGTGGTGGTGGTGGTGGTGGTGGTGGTGGTGGTGGCGGTGGTGGTGGCGGTGGTGGGTGGCGGTGGTGGTGGCGGTGGTGGTGGCGATGGTGGTGGCGATGGTGGTGGCGATGGTGGTGGCGATGGTGGTGGCGATGGTGGTGGCGATGGTGGTGGCGATGGTGGTGGCGATGGTGGTGGCGATGGTGGTGGCGATGGTGGTGGCGATGGTGGTGGCGATGGTGGTGGTGGTGGTGGTGGTGGTGTGTGAAAAGGGCATGAAGACGGTAACTACCACAAATTTAATAGGGATCGGAGGCTGATGAAACCCCAGGGGACAGCGCATGAAGCTGACATCTACACTAGGGGTCGCCAGTCACACAATATGGCAGCCATTGACGCCCAAGACTGATTGGTTGGCTTATATGGAAGAAATCGGTGAGGACATACGAAAGCTTCCGCCTCAAATGGCAAAATCTTTATTCTCGCCACGGTAGCTATTGTAATGTGCCTTGCATTTTATGTTTACGGGCACTTCAACTGCTAGGATCAGTAAGTGTAGTGCATCCTGTGATGTAGCGGAAATCCCTCTCCAGCTAGATGGCGAGATACTTGAACGTCTACAATCTACAGCACTGCGGACGGTTTCTCCATTCGTGGCACCACCACAACCGGAAAAAGCTGTCTCCAGACTTCCGACTTGTCTCCAGACATGCGTGGTGGTGCGCTGCATGTAAGTGTGCGTGTGTGTGTGTGTGTGAGAGAGAGAGAGAGAGAGAGAGAGAGAGAGAGAGAGTAAAGGATAGGACAAGGAAGAGGAAGAAAAGATCGCGCGAGATCCGAGGCCCCTTCGTTAGGTGCTGCTCCAGCATTCTCCTGGAACTGATCAGAGAAACCACGAGAAAACTACCAGCTGCTAGGATCCTCCTCCACAGAGCAGCTGAATTGGACCCAACTATCTAGCTAATCGAAAATTCGTCACCATCTGGATCGCTAGGACCTCTCGGACAGAATTGAATTGAATTGAATTGAATTAATAGCCTTATTTACGTGGCGAGACTCAGGCCATTAGGCCTGCTCTTCCGTCTGACCACGTAAATTTTTCGCTACGCCTCCCTTCACCAACTAGCAGAGAAAGGGGGTATTTCTTGGGCGATTTGAATTTAGCTCAGAGGCGTCATTTAGGCTTGAGGATCTTTTACATGCAAGTAAATCTACTAACCATGGGACAGCCGGCTTTACTTCCCCCTCCGAAGGAAGGCGTACGAAGGATTTTTTTCGCCCTGAAAAATCAGAGACCCATCACGTTGTGGGCTGACTAGATCTTTCTCGTGCGGGCGCCTCGTAAAAACAAAGGAGTGCGCGAGGCGTGTCCCGACGGCCGTGATTGGCGCTCGTTTACCGCCCGCGCCACGCGCCGGCATGGCGACGCGTCGCCGCGCGTGACACACGCGACGCGTGTTTACGCGGCGAGGCGTCGGGGATTCTACACCTCACGCTCTTCCCGTGCGAGGAGGGGGCTGCAGCCGGCACATCGCACCGGGGTACTTTAAGCTCTTAGCGGCCAAGCAACGTTACGTGTACATGTATAATTTGAACACTAATAGACTTTATTAAATTTTTACTGGATTCTATAAATTACTGACGTCAACGGTTGCAGCGTCATGGCTTTGACGCTTATGGTAATGTATCAATGTATAAATTCTTGGCTATCCGTGTCGTTGGTTGAGACTAGTCAACGACGCGGGCGTCTCCGGATAGCTAAGAATTTATGGAATCGACCCGCGGAAGATTGCGTGTGCATGTATCAATGTAATCTACATTTATATATGAATGTCCGTAGTTGTTTTACTTCTTTCAGTTTTGTAGTATTTACCTGCACGGTATTCGCGACCCCCAATCCATTATCTTTTTCTCATGCCCTCTTTTTCTTCATACATTCTTTCCCACTTCTCTCCCTGCGTGTACTTCCAAATTCCCTTACCAGACATCAACGGGTATCTTAGGCATCTGTCGCATCCCCTCCTGTACCCTCTCACATCGAGATTTTTTTGTTGTTGTTTTTAATTGACAAAAAACAGTCAAATCTGTATGGGGAGGCGTACCACACTGTAGTTTCATACAATAGCTTTTCCGTTAAGTAATGAAAGGTAATAGATATTGATCTTTAAATTACTATTTCTGCCTGTTCTTTACGTGTATTAATTTCATGTTTGATTCTCACCCATTCAACGTTTTACTAATTTGCTCTGTCCCTGTAGTTTTCCATCACCACATCGTCGCAATAAAAAACGAAACATTTGCTAGAACGATGACCACTGACTATCTGCCGTCGCAATGCGGCGACGATGGTATGACGGTTGGCGTATCGGACTGGTATACCCAAGTTGGCGGGCTCAAGCCCGATCGAAGCCGTGGATTTTTAAGGACGAAAAAATCCATCGTACGCCTTCCTTCGGAGGGGAAGTAAAGCCGGCTGTCCCATGTTAGTAGATTTAGACTTGCATGAAAAAGATCCTCAAGCCTAAATGACGCCTCTGAGCTACATTCAAAATCGCCTGTTTCTCGTCCAAGAATACCTCCTTCCTCTGCTAGTTAGGTGGAAAGGAGCGTAGCGAAATTTGTGTGGTCAGACGAAAGAGCGGGGCTGATGGCCCGAGTCTCTCCACGTAAAATAAGGCATTAATTCAATTCAATTCAATGCAGGATGTGAAATCATCGCTGTGATTGGTCTCCAACCTGAACAATTCTGAATCTGTACCATAACGCGTATCATCAAATGAAGTGGTAACTAACCGACGGCGGGCGCGGAAAACGTATTTCGGCCGCCTCGCGCGCCGGCGGTCGGCCGCGGGAGCGGGAGGTGGTGGGGGGCGAGCGTGGGCGGAGCGTGCGCTGGAGGCGTCGGGACGCCCGGCGCCGCCAGTGCCTCCCTCGCCGCCGCGTCGCGACGCTCGCCCAGGCCACGCAGGCGCGCACGGGGGCAACTGCCGACGCTGTCATCGGAGGTAAGCACCCCACTGAAGCCATTGCTTCCGAATTTTGCACGTTTGCTTTCGAGTGGCCGAGAAAAATCGGAGGGGGGAATGTTACCCCAAAAGGCGTTGTTCTGTTTTATAAACTTTAACTCGGTGCTCTCCGCAATGGATATCGGCGTCATTGTTACTAAACGAGAAGGAACGGAGCGGGAGTTGCAGACGGGCTGGGCCGTTTCATTGATTATGATAAACAATCAAGAAACATTGGATTTCTTAAACTAATATCTAATATAGTGAGGTTCATTTTCTGAAAAACTACCATTCGTGTTAACGTTCATCTTTCGAAATAGCCATAACACAAAGGATGTGCACTTACAAAATTAAACTTCCCAAACAACTTTATATTTTCACTATTAAAATTAGAGTCAGATTACTTAGGATTCACATATAAAGTAATAAGATAGCACACATTAATAAAGCATTTAAAGTTTTTTTTCTTACTATTTGAGAATAAAAACTAGGTTTCGTTATTAATAAAATGACCAATCGTTCGAGTAAGTTGTTAGGTTGGGAAAGATAATGAAAAGGACATCCCATTGTTATCTATAGTCCCGGGGCCTCAAGTTTTTATTTACGGTCCTGCATACTTGTAAATACTGGAAATGATGGCTGGATGATCTTTAATATACCATGGACGTTACTTCAGGCAAAAAGTTGCTGGAAATTTCTAAAGACTATATTTTTCCTTTCCGAACTTTCCTCGATGAAAACAACGCTGTACTTCTTCTGTTCATTGACTATTTCTGTTGGACGAAATCTCTGCGAAGCGAAGTGGACACTTGTTGACTGCCGTCCAGAGAAACGAAGGTCGGACGCCGGGCGAACGTGCCGCCGCAAGAATTAGTAAGTGAACTGGTGGATGACTGAATACGTAAATGAACTAGTGAACGAGTGAATTAGTAAGTGAACGCGTAAGGGAATGAGTAAGTGAACGAGGGAGTGAGTGTGTGCGTGTGTGCGTGAGTGTGTGCGTGAGTGTGTGCGTGAGTGTGTGCGTGAGTGTGTGCGTGCATGAGTGAGTGCGTGAGTACGTGAGTGCGTTGGTGCGTGAGTGCGTGAGTAAGTGCGTGAGTGCGTGCGTGCATGAGAAGCTTAATGTCTTCGGGCACATCAACTACATGGGCAGTTAGTTCCATGAATGCAGTGCGGGTTATAGGAATGGTGGCGTTCCTCCCTCCCTGGTGCGTGAGATCCGATCCTACACGTCGCTTTCTGCCTGTTCTTCGGGGGCAAGTTTCTCCCCCAGCGATGCACCGTCCCAACTTGGACAAGCTCTAAGTTTTCGACTGGTCTCCTCACATGTGTGATAGTGTAATGCATGTGTGTGTGTGTGTGTTTGATACGAGTAAGAGGAGAGATTACGTCAAGACGCAAAGATCACGCACGATCATTGGACCTTTTGGTAGGGTACTGCTTCGGCATTTCCCTAGTACTAAATGGAGAAACCAGGGAAAAAATAGTAATTGTGGAGCCAGCCGGTACAATTTTCCTCCAGGCAGCGCATGAATTCGACTTATCTATTGTCTGAAAACCACCACTGTGGGGACTCGAACCCTAGGACCTCCCGGGTCAGAGTCGTTGCAGTGGCGATAATGGTTTCATTGGGCCATCTCAGTCGCTCTGCTCAAACTGCTCTGGTAATGTGCACAGGAGATAGATGACGGTTGAATTACAAGTATTACGTCGCAGAGTTGCTCTGATATGAGAGTTCATTTTCCACGTTGACCTTCATGGCAATTGTTTGGGCCCCTTTCGGGTGGCGTCTTGTCTAACACTGGAATTCACGGTTTAATTCATTTATTGTCATGCCGTACTTTTTTAGGAACCTAAATGTTTTTTTTAGTGGCATTTCATTCCACAAATTGCTATTGATCCTGATGACATACTCGTCTATAAATTTTTCGTGAGCTAATTGAAATCATGGAAAACACATCTTAAGGGAACATTGGTTAAATGAAGAGATTAAAAAAAGATATTACTTGTAAATTTATTGATAGCGACACACAGAATTTCTGGGGAAACTTTATAATATTTTCGGAATGTTAAAATTGTAGTTCAGCTCTTATTTTCTCACTGAATTAAAAATACTACTAATCTGTGTTTCATGAAATAATATGTAAATAAAATAAAAGGCATGCATAATGTTGGAAACAATTTTACGTAGGTACTTGGGATATTAAAATAACTGCAGCTCTTGTAAAAACAGTTGATAACAATGATTGTAGTCCACATTTTTGAAACATTCTTCGATTAAATTCATCTGAAAATAAATACATGTTGTAGATATTATTGAATTTACAATTTTTGTGGATGTATAAAATTACGTTTTAATTTTAAGTTTAAATGAATTTCTCTATTTTTCAAATTGTTCTCTAATTTCTACCACATTTTGCAAATAGATATATTGAACATTGTCCTCCGCTACTTACCTCCCCACAGTATTTTCCTTTCGATTGCTCAAATCAGACTAGTAATGAATAACATAGTACGTAAAAAACTCACACAGCTTTTACGGAAGGTTAATTTTTACTTCAATTACTAACATTTGAATAACTTTTATCTAAAATACTAGTAGACTGCAACAGCATAAACGCTGTTGTCGAAATGGGGTCCCGAAGCAGCACAAATTGGCTTGAAAATTGGCACACTTGAAAACAAAACTTCTTTCCTCCTCATAGCACGATATCAACTGCGTCCCAAGCAGTGACACAGACTATGAAAATGTAGTCGTAATATCACGTGTCCCAATTCGGATTAACGTGATCAATTGTTTGCATTATTCAGTCAAAACCGAAATTTCATTGTTTCTGTATTTTTTCAGTTTTCTTGGATGTCTAAAGAAACCACTGATGCCTCTCATTTGGTCCTCCTCTCACCTCTCACATTGTCGGAAGCTGCATAGTTTCCTATCAATTTCTGCACGCATTGGAAAGCGTACCATAGACGATTTTGTATTTTCCTCCATTTCCTTGATGTCTACCAAAATCATTGACATCTCTTACATGTCCAGGGTCTGCCTTGTTTCCGTCAATTTACGCGAATATTTGAAATTTATAAATTTAGATTTCATGGCTGTGCGAAAGGTGAACCTTAGAACGATGCTCAAATTACTCGGCCCGATTTATTATGATTGATTATTCCGTATTTTTCGAGCGCGTCAACCACTATGACCATTAGTCCCGTAAGTGAAGTAGTAATAGTCTTCTCCAGCTGGATGGTGAAATCCAGCGCCGACATTCTCGTCGGTGTGCTGTTTTCCCTCATCCAAGTATCTCCTATCGACGAGCGGCGAGCCACCGCCCCAGCCGGGATAAGCTCGCAGCTGGTCTCCCGACGTACGTGGTAGTGTAGTGTATATACGTAAACATGTAAGTAACGGGTGAGGATGGGACAAGGAAGAGGAAGGTAAGATCCCGCGGGGTGCCTGTCTCGTTTGTTTGAGGTACTGCTCCGGCATTCGCCTGGTGTCGATCGGGGGAAACCAAGGACTACTGCCGGGTCAGAGCAGCCGGTCGCTAGAATTCTCCTCCAGACAGTGGCTGAATTCGATCTTCCTACCAGGCGGTGCCGAATATCCCACTGCCGTCGAGGCCCGAACCCTAGGACCTCCTGTTCAGAGCACTGCAGTGACATCAGTTGATGCCCTGAGCGGGTGCCGAACATCCCACTGCCGTCGAGGCTCGAACCCCAGGACCTCCTGTTCAGAGCACTGCAGTGACATCAGTTGATGCCCTGAGCGGGTGCCGAATATCCCACTGCCGTCCAGGCTCAACCTAGGACCTCCTGTTCAGAGCACTGCAGTGACATCAGTTGATGCCCGGAGCGGGTGCCGAATATCCCACTGCCGTCCAGGCTCACCCCTAGGACCTCCTGTTCAGAGCACTGCAGTGACATCAGTTGATGCCCTGAGCGGGTGCCGAACATCCCACTGCCGTCGAGGCTCGAACCCCAGGACCTCCTGTTCAGAGCACTGCAGTGACATCAGTTGATGCCCTGAGCGGGTGCCGAATATCCCACTGCCGCCCAGGCTCAACCCTAGTACCTCCTGTTCAGAGCACTGCAGTGACATCAGTTGATGCCCTGAGCGGGTGCCGAATATCCCATTGCCGTCGAGGCTCGAACCCCAGGACCTCCTGTTCAGAGCACTGCAGTGACATCAGTTGATGCCCTGAGCGGGTGCCGAATATCCCACTGCCGTCCAGGCTCAACCCTAGGACCTCCTGTTCAGAGCACTGCAGTGACATCAGTTGATGCCCTGAGCGGGTGCCGAATATCCCACTGCCGTCCAGGCTCAACCCTAGGACCTCCTGTTCAGAGCACTGCAGTGACATCAGTTGATGCCCTGAGCGGGTGCCGAACATCCCACTGCCGTCGAGGCTCGAACCCCAGGACCTCCTGTTCAGAGCACTGCAGTGACATCAGTTGATGCCCTGGGCGGGTGCCGAATATCCCACTGCCGTCCAGGCTCAACCCTAGGACCTCCTGTTCAGAGCACTGCAGTGACATCAGTTGATGCCCTGAGCGGGGTGCCGAATATCCCACTGCCGTCCAGGCTCAACCCTAGGTCCTCCTGTTCAGAGCACTGCAGTGACATCAGTTGATGCCCTGAGCGGGTGCCGAATATCCCACTGCCGTCCAGGCTCAACCCTAGGACCTCCTGTTTCAGAGCACTGCAGTGACATCAGTTGATGCCCTGAGCGGGTGCCGAATATCCCACTGCCGTCCAGGCTCAACCCTAGGACCTCCTGTTCAGAGCACTGCAGTGACATCAGTTGATGCCCTGAGCGGGTGCCGAATATCCCACTGCCGTCCAGGCTCAACCCTAGGACCTCCTGTTCAGAGCACTGCAGTGACATCAGTTGATGCCCTGAGCGGGTGCGAATATCCCACTGCCGTCCAGGCTCAACCCTAGGACCTCCTTTTCAGAGCACTGCAGTGACATCAGTTGATGCCCTGAGCGGGTGCCGAACATCCCACTGCCGTCGAGGCTCGAACCCCAGGACCTCCTGTTCAGAGCACTGCAGTGACATCAGTTGATGCCCTGAGCGGGTGCCGAATTATCCCACTGCCGTCGAGGCTCGAACCCTAGGACCTCCTGTTCAGAGCACTGCAGTGACATCAGTTGATGCCCTGAGCGGTGCCGAATATCACACTGCCGTCGAGGCTCGAACCCTAGGACCTCCTGTTCAGAGCACTGCAGTGACATCAGTTGATGCCCTGAGCGCTCTCTCCAGGTTTACTGGACCGGAAGGGACTTGTTCGTGACCACTTAACCTTGAACCCTGCACCTGATATGGATCCTCCGCCTGTTGCCCACTCAAGAGTTCACTGAACACAACGAATTATTCTTGAACACAATGCTAACATTTTGTGATTTCGCACTTTGACCTTTTACTATAATTTTTCATTTGTTTATTTAAGCAATGTAAATAATCGGTTACAAACTATGTATCGTACTATGGAGAAAGTGAAATCTATGCATCTTTTCTGAGCTCTGGAATCCCAACCCCAACGCTTTTACTACATTAAGTTGAATCAAGGCAGGATAACAATGAGCATTATTTATAATATGGCAATCAATCATGTGTAACACAAACTGTATGCAACGGGAAATGAGCAACAGATTTTGGTTGTTCTCCTAATCCTACATCGTATCCAAGTGAAACAATCGACTTACTGCCGCGAGAACAAGGAGAACTAATTTTTTCCTATATATCGGTGAAGAATCAACGCTAATAAATCATTGAATTTTTGATCATAATTTACAAAACAAAACTCTCATACACAAACGTAAAAACTCCATCGTTAACAACATTTTAGTGCACCATCGTTTCGAAAAATGTTAGTTTAACATTCAGTACTTAACAAAACCTAATGTAAAACATAGCTACGTATATTCAATCCATTCTGCCATCCTTCACGTTGGTAATGAAGTTTAGTAAGGTTCATACGGATTGGTAATGAGATTAGTAAGTGTAAACTTTCCAGAGTATTTACGTAAACTAAGAAGTATCCTTTAGAGCAAAAATGTATCAGAACAAGTGATAATTTAAATGTCACTAAAGGCTCTATGAGCACCGATTAAGTTGATTATGAAATTAGCCAGACGAAATATTTGCCAGCCTCACGTTTCGTCTTGAAACGATCAGTGGTAGGCGGATGTACAAACATCCTTGTTGGGTGACTCGAATTAATGAGAGTCATAGTGATTCGCCATAGCCATTCACTTAACGATTTCATTACAAAAATACCCACGCCTTTCGCCCGATTCGAATATGGGAGGATTTGAGATGGGCGAGTATTATCGTAATCTTTCCTGAGGGAGAAAGTTTTCTTAGAAATATTGAAAAGGCGTCGGATAATGGCGAGAGTAAGAAAGTCCATTGTACATTTGGAGAAATTTCTCGTTGACACAACAATACATCACAATTTATGTGCAGTGTGAATGTGGGGGTAGCATAAAGCGAGGAAGAGAATACTTAATAACGATTATAACAGCATTCTTTGTATTTCTCTTTCATTCGCATGTCTGCAATGAGTTTAAAATTTATTTTTGTCGTCTATTTCTAAGGTAATCTGAGCCTTTTCCAATGTTAACAATAATATTTCAAATTAAATGGAAATCAGCAGGGAACCTTATAAATGAAAGTCGGATTGTATGTAAACTATAAACATGTCTACAACCGTCATTGAGTAGCCTATGAAATTTCTAAACAGACCTGTGATCGTTCCGTTACTACCATTTGAAATGTGTGTCGTCATGTATACAATTGAACAACAAAGCATACTACGACCATTCAGGACGATTATCATCAATTCTGATTTGCCATATATTGATAGTTCAAAGAGACGCTTTATGGCAAACGTAACTCAGAAATCACTTCTGAGGTCAGCTGTGCCACATCGCAACTGTGCTTAAAGTGGACATTCATCAAATTCGGTAGCCTGGTGCCATTTTAGAAGTCAGTATTATTAAACCATGATTGTTAGTTTGTTGCATTTGGAAGCGACGCTTGGTTCATATATCGGTCCTACTTACGAGACAACATAATTCATGACTTAAACGGACGTCACACAGCTTCTGCACACAGCCACCTGAGGCCAGTCCTGCATGTGGACTCTCGGCCCGACCCGGAAACTCATTGATTTCGGCTTCTTTCAGCAACGGCGGGCGTGGCACTTGCAATTCAAGGGTGCAAGGCACGGAAAGAAGCTGCAGTGTGGGAAAAAAGACCCTGGCGCGAACCATGTGTTTGTTTTAAATCAGTGATGAAGTACTTATTTTGAAAAAATAAATAGAATGTAGGTTGACATCGCTTTCTCCTTTTTCGAAATGTTTGCGCAAATGTGGGCTTTGAGGTTAGTAATTTCTGTTTTAAAAAAATTGTTCACCTGTTTTTTTCTGTTCGATTAAGAGCAATCGGTCACCAGTGTGTGAGAACATATGTCAGAACATTCCCAGGTATATTTTACCTACAATTAAACATTTCTTAAAAAATTATATTGTTTTTATTATTTTTCTGATACAGTTTTTGTACTAATTTAACAGGTTTTTATTAATGTTAGCATAATTTGGTTTCAAATCGAATGGAAAATGAATGGAAGACTAAGACTTCTCATTCTCAATTGCTCAGAAACTCTGCTTAATTTCCTCTCAAAATACTAAACCAGAAGTAAAGAATAATTTAATCAACATTTTTGAATGCGTTTTAAAACATGATGTAACTTTGCATTCAATGTTTTCGTTAACATCTCTGATTTACCGAATTAATCTGTTCAAAAGTTAATTCAGTTTATACATTATCCCATTATTGCTACTCTTATGGTCTTTAATGCTTCTAATTTCATAGTCTGTAAGTGTAACAAAGTTTCGAATCTTCCTACATTAACAGTATATGACATAAGCACTTCTAGAAGAGATCTAGAAGTGTTCTATAAGAGTTCTAGAAGAGATCTTGAGACACCGAAACGTAAGTCCATATTCTTAGTGGCTAATGATCATTTGATGAGAAAATACAGGAAGAGTGATTTCTTTCCTGAACACAAGTGATACAAGAGAATTTGAACAAAATCTCAGAATTTTTTCATTGCTGTTTTGAGGGCAATACAAAACGTACGTTCTTAATTTTGCGAGTGGGGTCATGTCGTAATGACATAAGTACATTTCAATGTTTTTTATAAGTTACAAACATTCTCACAGACAAAACAATTTTATAACAGATATTGATGGATTGTATTTAATTCATATTTAATTTCATATTCACTGATGTCATATTGTGTAGAATATATCATGTATCACATCATTTTCAAAATACATTGAATATCGATTTTTCAATTTCACTTTTTAGAGCCATTTATTCGATAGTTAAATTAAATATTACAATTGAATGAATATGAAATCCTATGGCGAAGCAAGCAACTTAGAATAGCATCCCAAGATTATATCACCATTTTCCAAAAAGTAATGCTATGTACCGTATTGCAGTGTAATCGTCTAGCCGGCGATGTCTAAAAATCTTTAGTGTTGTTCTACGGCACGCGCGCCATGCAAGGCACGTGCGAGGTAGGATCATCACCCCTGACTTCATGTTTGCGTTTGATCTCCAGACTTCTTTGCCTTACCTCCTCCGACGCGCGTATGTGGAACGCAGTTCCGCGAAATCCTATTGGAATCGGGTCACTCTGCTTCCACAACTCAAACCTTTAGGTCCAGTACCACAGGTATTGTCTGTGCTACGCTTGTAGGAGAAAGTTGAGAATGAGGATTTAATTCCTATCATAAGCTAGGTGACCCCACGACCCTTTTGCGTTGCATAGAATAATGCTTTAAACATACTTGTCTATGAAATTCTACTAAGATACTTATGTCATCAAATTCCTAAAGACTTTTACTTTTTCTCTGCCTGAAAATTGGAAAAATCATGCAACCAAAATTAACCAAAAACGCAGTAAACGGTAAGGTACTAGTGTAGTTATGAATTTTGCTACCAGAAAGATGAAGAGATGAACCAGAGTTTAGTTAGTATATTCGTTCATGATTCGTAATTACAATACTGAATATCAGCCTTTATTTTAAATGCAATAAAGAATTGAAGTCTTCATATCACGAATACTGATGTTATTTGACACTTTTGACAGGAACGCTCACTCACATCCATAAGCAAGGAACAATATTTCAAAACGAATGAGCTCCTTTTTTTAGTTTGTTTTTGGCTTCCATACAAAGCGATCCTGAGGAAAGTATTTGGATTTTTCAACAACATGAGTATAATATATTTTGCTTAGTAATCGAAAGTAAAAAAATAAAAGTAGGAAAGTCAGCCATGATTATCTTACAAAAATTTGTCCCAAAACTTTTATCCAGTACTGAATTGTGAAGAAAGAAAAATACTTCCTGGTATTATGATACATCTAGATCGTTAGGGAGAATGTTGCTTGTTTTGCTTGCGAATCTGTATTTTGGTCTTAGAACTAGATTCAGCTCTTTGAAAAGGGAATTTGCTCTATCCCATTTGAGCTTACTGCAAAACTTGCGAACGACATGGCAATTCTAAAGAAAAGCTGCATTTTTCGACAGTATGCAATTTCATTGGCGGTTCTAAATTTCTCAAATTCTTTTTAAAATTTGTCGACATCACATCTTTGGAAAAAACCAAGGCATACTTTCTCTTACCGCCAGCACTGTTTCAATTGCATTGCAAGCTCGTACTTCCTGATTTTCTCTTATTCAATTTTCCCGATGTTATAGGTCAGGGGTTCTGCAATGTCAATTATAGAGGTTATATTATTGGTTTTGCCAATGACAAGGATACCAGAGCTGTTATAATGCACTGTTTTATCCGTAATAACAAACCGTTCCCAGTACATCACACTTCATTGCCTCCAATACCGGGGCAGTACTATATTTATGATATGGAGTAGGAGTATCAAAGAGACCTATTTAACAGCAATTTCTTGAACCAGTTTTGTGAATGGGTTATAAATTTCCAAGATATCCGTTTTCTGATAATGTCGGACAGCCCGCATAATGTAAAATATGATATCACCTTGTTTATTACATTTTCTTTGCTTTTGTCTACAACATTCATTTACATACATTTTTATAGTTTTTTCACAAAATGTTCAGTTTTATTTTTATTGATCTTTGCTATTTACGGCGGTAAACATGCGTTTAGCACCGTAGAAACCAACCATTCAAACAACGCATTAAGACCGCGTCCGTAGCAACGTCCGTTAAAGTGCTCGAGAAACCATTAAAAATATTTTTAGCGGACGGGTTTACATTTTACCAGTACTCAAAACTCTTTAGATAAATATGACGTCACAAAACATATTTTTTGGAATATATGTAAATAATAGTTATTTATGCACCAAGAGCGTTATAAGGGTTCTAATGCTCGACCACAAAGCCCGAGACCATTTTGTTGCCGCTCGATCATTAGAACCAGTCAACGCCCGTGGTACAACATGGGTTTATTTTTTATGTACTTTTAATTCTTCAGTTTGATATGTTTACGAATTAACCGATTGTTGACTTGACGAGGTTTGTCTTCTCATATTCCCCTCCCCACAACTCCCCTCCCCACAACTCCCCTTGCCCCATTTGTCACCTTTCCAATTTCCCTCGAAGATTGTATAGTATATTGGATAGCAAATACAAATCCTTTAGTCTCTGGGTATAAATGTTCACCTATTAGGCATTGTAAGTTATACAAACATGAAAAGTCAAAAGCTCCAACATCGGTACTTTCTCCCCCGCGGGTTCTAAGTAACGACAATAATGCCTTTCCTTACTTGCAGGCTGAAGTGACCTCCAGCGCCCCTGCTGGCAGCCGCTGTCAACGCCGCCGCTACGATGGCACCCCTGTCATCTAAAGTGGAGCACTCCCTCCTCGAAGTGGGTGACGATGCAGGTAAAGTCCCTTCTCGCCGCTGCGACCTCAAAGATCCGACCTCAGATTCAGCTTGTCAGGCAAATAAAAACGAGGCACATGTGAAACAAGTAATTAAGCTGTTTATTATTTGAAATAGAATCACCATAAATTTACTCCATTGTGAGACAAGATGGCCAATGCCTTCATAGAAACATCGAGGCAGTTGCCTACAGAACAATTATTGCACCGAGGCATGCCCCTCTTCGTCCGAAGCAAATCGACGGCCATGAATATCGACAGGGCCCCAAAAATTAAATAATCGCATGGGGATAGATCAGGACTATATGGAGAATATGTGCGCTTCCCAGCAGAACTTCTGGAGCGTAGTCGAAACAATCTTAGGACCTGATGACGCGCTTCAATTCTTGCAAAGTTTTGTGTTCGCCAAACACAATATTCTGGCATGAATATCACCTTCTGACACTCCCTGCGCTGTCCAAAAATGCACTTCACCTCGGTCTTCCTCTTCCCCGGCCTCTACGTATAGAGATGTCGAACGCACACAGACTCGCTGACTTCGAGCGCGGTCAAGAGGCAAACGGCAGAGTGGTGAAACGTGCTGTTCTTTCCTGATTCCCAATAGAGGGCACTTGGACACACTACACACACCTATCAGCGTTACCAACTTCCACTCCATGCGCGTTATACAGTATGTCTCGCTTTCTTTCGACTGACCCTCGTATGTCTCCAATTCCAACAGAGTAAAAAATTTTCTTTTTGTCGTTGTGCGTATCAAGAAAAATTAAGCTTTCCTTCTCCTGAAACGTACCGTGTAATCCTGTGTACCGTACCTCGTCATTGCTAGTTTTCCTAAATTAACATGTTTCAAAATATTGCTCTTTATTGGAGTCATCACCAAAATATCCAAGAGCTTTTTATCAATACAATATACAGAGGACGTTGGTGAAAAGTACGAGGAGGGTGTGCTGACTGGGTGAAACGAATCTCTGTTGAGCTTCAATGCGTCAACAGGGTCAACGCTGCTTCTCGGATCTCTTATTGAATTGAATTGAGTTGAGTTGAGTTGAATTGATGCCTTATTTTACGTGGCGAGTCTCGGGCCATGAGGCCCCGCTCTTTCGTCTGACAACACAAATTACTCAACGCCCCGTTCACCCACTAGCGGACAAAGGAGGGATTTCTTGGGCGACGAAACAGGCGATTTGAATTTACCAGAGGCGTCATTTAGGCTTTTACATGCAAGTAAATCTACTAACATGAGACAGCCGGCATTACTTCCCCTCCGAAGGAAGGCGTGCGAAGGATCTTTTCACCCTTAGAAATCCACGGCTTCGATCGGGTTTGAACCCGCCAACGTGGGTATAAAAATCCTATACGCTAAACGTTACAGCATCTCCGCCGCCGCTTATGGAAAAATATTCCTTAACCAAGAGTGAATGAAGAGGGAGACCAAAACCCGTTGCAAAGGATTTTGTTGCGACATTTACCTGAAATATGATACCTGAGCAGAAAACTCGGTATTCAATATAGTTCATATATATTGTTTTAATTTTTACACCACTACAGCCTATACATGAGTGCAAATTTCGGAGAAATCAAGTGTGAAATAACAATTTTAAAACTTTTTAGAAAAAATCGCATATAATATTATTATATTACGAGTGTCCTATCTATAATTTGGTCAATAATGTTACAAATTAATTACGTAACCCTCATGGTAAATTTATTGTTTAAATGTTATAATTGTATATATAAGTTCAAATAATATTAGTATAAGAGGCTTCTCTCTATTGTAAGTGTTTATTGCCATTTATGTTATTTTTTTTGAATATGTTTAGATGCCTGAAACGTATGTTTTTAGTGCCATAATGTCCGATGTGTCATCTCCACACATACGCGACCCAGTGCTGTCCACGATAGCTTCACTTGATAAGAAAGTCACGCTACGCCATAGCCACCTACTGCTATCCGCTGTAATTTGAAAAGTAAATGCAACACATAGTATAATTATAATCACGGAACATTTTCTTTGAAGACACATGTCAGACGATTACTAGGCATTCCGTTCACATACGCTAATCTTACAGTTTAAAAACGCCATTTCATCTTTAAACTAAAAAAAACAGCTATGCGACGTCGACTGCTTTCCATACATTAATTGCAACACGGAAAACAAAACATCGTAATGAACACAAGACGATAAGCGTTCGTCTATTAATTTCAAAACATTTCTACAATTTGTTGTTGCTTTTTTAATATAAACAGGAAGAATTAACAAGAGTAACTGGCCGATCCTGTGGCCGAGATCGCTAAGGTAGTAGTGCCGTAGCGATCTCGGACTGAAGGATCGCGGGCTCGAGTCCCGCCTCGGGCATGGTTGTATTGTGTTCGTCCTTTCACCCCCTATCATCATCATCATCATATGTCACCTATCGTCCATCTCCCCGTGTCATCCTCACAATTACCATACCGTTTTAAGCAATAGTCGTCGCTAATGACCCAGAAGTTGATGCGACCTTAAATAACAAAAAAAGAGCAACTAGTAACTCACCTACGCCCCACTATCTTTCAATTAAAGAAACAAAATCACGAAAATTGGTTGTGAAGAATGCTCAAATTTCTTTCTATGCGAAATCTCTTAGTTGTTTAAATATACAGATTTCAAGTACATATTAAACTGATAATAATTTGACTGAATTTATCGCGAGTTAAATAATTCTATATTTTGAAAAGAAAGTAAGTAAACTAAATTAATGTAATTTCTTCGACTTAGTAAACGGTTTTTATTCATCTTAACTGTCAAGCTTTAGTGTAAAGAACAATCACAGCTTATCACTGAAACTAGACTTTCGTTTAATTAGTAAGTAAAAGTGTCAACTACTCCAAGTAACATTTTTACATCTGTATATGTACGGAGTAATACATGTAGTATAGGAAAAGTTACGTAATGCTGCGGAAAATCGATCGAATCATACGAAATTTCTTCGGAAATACACGTTTTGGGGCCTCTGATACCGAAAACTTGGTTCTTTTCAAAACGTCCGTCTCTCCGTCCGTCTCTCCGTCCGTCTCTCCGTCCGTCTCTCCGTCCGTCTCTCCGTCCGTCTCTCCGTCCGTCTCTCCGTCCGTCTCTCCGTCCGTCTCTCCGTCCGTCTATGAACACCACTAGCACCTAACCATGCGTAGGATTTTTTCCAAATTGAAGAAACCCCTGTCCATCTGGCTCGAGTCGAAACTTCGAGGTTTTGAAAAAGTTTCTTTAAAGTTTGGGGGTACTTTACACCAAGTACCATTTTTTTTTTTCAAAAATGGCTCCAATTTTTTTCTTTACATTTCTTATAAGAATGGAGTGCAATACACCTGTATGAGATCTGGTAAAATATATCCCCACAAATTTTTAGAATTTTTAGAAACTTTTATAAGAGAGCAAAACATTTAAAAGAATACAGGGGAGGTGTTCACAAGTAGCCTTAGTATTATTCCTCGACGATGTAAGCATTAACTTTGGACAACAATATTCCAAAATATTTTCAAGTTTGAAGTAGTCATGTCATAAAATCAACTTTTTTGCATGAATGACCCTTACGCCATGGCTCATTGAAGGACGTTAGTGTTACTTGGTACTTCTGTAGGCTACTACAGCACAGGTGCCAGACCACGTTTGACTAGCTTAATGTCTCATTTTCGGTTTCTAAGCATGCTCGCCACGCCTGGCAGCTTGACAAATATCTCAGAATTGTTACTGCAAATCACAATTAGGTGCTTCGCAATCGGGAATAAATTCAGTCAAAGTTAAATACTTAGTATTAGTCCTACATCATTGGAAAATAGTGTTTAAGCCACAATCTAAACATATAAACAAAATGTGAAAAAAGAATCCTAAAATCATAATTTCTGGTACACACTTATTGTTGCACACAAATTTAAGCTTGTAAGAGAAACTTACTGAAGTATGCAATTATGACTGAAATAGTATAACATATTGTTTTCCTCTTTGTAATTTAAGTAAAACGCCTTCGTAAAATGATCAATGGTCGTAAACGTTAAATGCTTGATTCAGGACAACTTGAGTCCAGCAACGGACATTTTTTTAACATTCTCCAAGTTCATTCAAAACGACAAACGAAAGAAATGAAGACTGAAAATCTTAACGGAAAATAATAGTTGCATATATTTGTGGCATAAGAATTTTTTGCTAGTGCGCACCTCCTCATGACGGCGCGCACCCCTACTGACTGCTACGAGGCGTGGCTCTCGTGCGCTAAATGAAGGCTGAATGAAGACGACGCCGGACGCGTAATTCTCGTCCCTCTTTGTGCCGCCATCCTGCTCAGGGTCGGCGACACTCGGACATCCCCATTGCCAAGTGCACAATTTCCACGCACCGCACGTCATGTTGGTGACAAAAGATGGCGCTTTGTACAAGAGGTCTTCAACCGACGAGAGTTTACTACTCACGCGTTATGTCTTGATGTTTTAGTAAACTAAATCCGATTAAAGGTTTCTGCTACAATTGCTGATATCTATAAACGAAAGCAATAACACAAAAAACAACTAATAAAAAATTAGTCAAACCTGAAGACATAAGACAGTAAAATGTTAAAATAATGAGAAATTCTGTTTCGCCATGACATAAAAACATTTTTTTTGCATTTTTTTAAACTTTAAACTCTTTCTTAATATTGAATGGATATTGTTATCTATTATATATCCGATAGTAAAGATTAGTTACTTCATTGACATTTCATCACTCTCTTGTATGATGTCAGTATACTCTTAGCATGTTCTTCTATTCTGTTTCGTCATTTTTAATTCTACGTTTAATTTCTTTTTAACACTAATTCTCACTGAAATATCGGAAATGCATGTTTCTTCTATCATTTTTTAAATAGATATTGTTTAAATAGTTGATGCTTATAGCCAATTCTAATTCACCAACAAAAGGTCATGAAAATATCCCAGCACACAGAAATCAATTGAGATCCATACAATTTTTGTGTATTTTCAAGTGTGAAAGAGTAATGTTTCTCTCTAAAATATTTATTTTCTAAAACGTCTCACTAATAACTTCATGCTACACGAGCATCAATAAATCCATACAAGAAAAATCCATTTCGATATGAAACTATATTGCAAGGACAAGTTGAGATATTTTACCGAGTCATATCGTACATCATTACCTTTAAACTAAGCATAGGCTGTGCCTCAGTTACCTAATATTCTCCGTATCTCATCAATTCTAATCTTAAAATAATCTAAACTGTCGTGACGTTCTTTGGAAGAACAGTGCTAAATGAGAAGATAAAACCAAATTTTTTGCAACCTCACGTAGTTGTCAAAAAAGTGGGTACACAACATATGTTGTATTGTCCTGCAACTCTTTTAGAGTCAAAACATAATGAAAGCCATTCTTTGGTCTGTAGCGTGTCTAAAAAGTCTTTCTAAACATACTGTTATTGGTGGGTATATTGTGGGAAGCTCCACATTCATGTAGTATTTTAACCGGTTTATTCAATGAAAGCATAGGCATCCGCAGCCGCTGTCCGAGATACGTCGAGTCCTAGTCACAGTTGCCAACGTTTCGGCCGTCATACTAGTGTCACGAGGAAGGTAAGGGTGAGCATGAGCTTTATTTGGCAGTAAACGAGCAAGCGTGCCTTGCCTTGCCCTGCCCTACCTGCTCCGCACAGCAGCGCTAGCTCTTGCACAGCCAACCTAATAGTAGATGTATTTTTCGCCGAATGGAAGCCTGCACCGCGAATTGCACATTCTTTTTTTCTTTTGTCCCCTCCACAGTAACCCTGTGAAGGAGGAGAATTTATTATCTATAAATATTTTTACATTACGCTGCTGCCTTGCGGCTTAAGCAGCTACAGGCGGGGTCGACGCAGAACGGGCTATAAAGTTCTACAAAAGTACGAAACTGTGATTGCTCTAAAAAGCTAGCGCACGGACTAGTCTGCGGAAAAACCTCGATTGGCGAACATCGCGTCGCCTCACGACATTGTAAATTTGTTGCCACTGCCCTGCTTCGCTCTTTGCACTAAGGGGAACAATGTAGCGGGGACAGATATACAACTGGCACAGGCCAGGCTTATGAATGCGGCTCGTTCATGTTTAAGGATTCTTCAAGGATATTTTTCTAAGATGCTGAGTTATGTGCTGAAGTTATATTGGCGCCCAATTTGATTGACGTAAATATTTGTATAAGCATTGTTTCAATAAATGTTTAACAGCTTCATGAGACATTCATCAGAAGATAATCTATACAAAATATGAAGAAATGTTCAAACAAAATTGGAAAACTTTGCGAGGATAGGAGGGGGGACAGGATGAGGAAAGAAAGATCACGTGCTGTCCGTTGTCGGTTGTTTGTAACCCGGCAGCCGCCTTTAGCAGCCACCCATTTTAATGATAAAGTGCCCAGCAGTTTCCCGGCGACTCTTGTTTCTTGAAGTCTTTGTAATTCTGCTGAGTCGAATCGCCCCACGCAGTCCACCCTCCCCCAATCACTCCGCCACCTTTCCGCCCCGCCATCCCCTCCCGACCCACCCTGCTCTCTTATGTGTTACGAGCCGCATCCTAATTTTTCATTTTACATTCATCCCTTTCCATACCCCACTTTTAGGTAGCGTGGAGTATGTTACCCTTTACAGATTTTTTTAGAGTAAACCAAGTTTGGTTAAAATTGCTCCAGGAGCAACATACTTATGCTTGGACTTACGTTTTACGTAAATAGTTGAGCGCCTAATATTTAAAACCTATTATGAAGTCCCCATAACCACTACTAAGATTAGAGATTTGTAGAGTGTTCATCAGTGGCGACTGGTGCCCCAACAGACTGAAGGTTGCACCCTCTAAACCCAACTAGTCGCCTAACTTGTAAAACTGTAATTCAGCATATGTAGGCCAAACAGGCAGAAAATTTTCAGTTAGAATTAATGAGCATATTAGATGTTGGAAATAAAATTTAGACACATCTACCTTTGCCAATCATTTGATTCAATTTAACCATTCTTTTGTCCCCATTTATAATTTTAAAATTCTTCACCTAGTCAACAAAGGCACAAAAATGAACATTTTGGAGAACTTGGAAATTCTAAAACTTTTCAAAAACACTAATTTTTCTGTCTTGAATGAACATTCCTTGATTAAAAGCAGTCCCATTCTAAATATTTTATTAACTATCCCCTAATCATTCTTTTGAGTAGTCTTTTTATGACTACCCTTTCTTCTCTTCTTCCCCCACTCCCTTTCCCTTCATTGTTAGGCTTCCTCTTCTCCCATTCGAAAAGATGGCTGCCACCTAGCTGTAACCAGCATGTTTTGCCATTTTATATTTTTGACCATTAGTGAACATTCATGGGAGATCCACGTTGCTTGAGCAGTAAGTACTTTCATTTTGTATTTATATGATATTATTTGTTTTTCCACTAAATTCACTGTACACCCCCCCCCCCCCGTTTTGTGTTCAACTTATGTTTATGTTTCATTTCTCAATTTTGCTAGAGATCCACTGAGGGTGGGAAAAGTGTTTCCCGAAAGTTAACTATGGAAAATTGTTAATAAAATTATTAAAACTTTTGTGGAGATTCTTTCCTTTACAATACCATGGATTACCACAAGATATCTGCTACCACCACGGAAATTCATAAAATTACGTTGCAGCGAGTCGGACGAAAACAAAACAATGGGATTCCCCGAAGACTCCCTCGGACGCCGCGCAGCACTAAACAGCCCCTCCCACCTGGTTGCCCAAGAGTAAATGCCAAAGAGTAAATGCAGTAAATCCAGTAACTCAGCCAAGAGCACGGAAGGAGCAGGAGAGAGCGGAAGTTGGACGCTCTTTGGATTCAAAATGATTTCATATACATCGATATTGCTGCAATATCTTGAATATTGAATGTCATTAAAAATAAAATGTATATTTTTAAGATATTTTGAAATCTTTTTCAATTATCAGGGGGTTGTGTAACCAAAGCACGCGCCGCCACTGGTGTTCATTCAAAATCTTGAGAAGATCTTTCGTACAAAATGTATTTGACGCCTCGTCGAGCATTTTCCCTAGTTTTTATGATTTAATATAAGAGCCCATTTAATTCGTCACATGTACGACGTTTTCATGATGTCTGAAGTCGCACTCGTTCTTCCATTGTTGCAGAATCGCTGCCCCGGGCTAGCGCGGCGCAGCCGCCGCCCCCGTCGGCCAAGCCGCACCCGCACCCGCACCCGCCGGAGCCCTTAGCGTCGGCGTCGGGGACGGAAGCGGGGCCGCGGCCGGTGCCGGCCGTGGAGGTGGGCGCGGGGGAGGGGGCCGGGCGCCACGACGGGCTGCGCGGCGCGCGCCTGCTCATGCTGCGCGTGCTGCTGCTGACGGCCATCGCGCTGTACCTGCTGCGCCGCGTGCTGCCGCTGCTTCTGCTGCTGACGGCGGCCGCCGCCGCTTGGTCGCTGCGGCGCGCAGGTAACGCCTCGCCACCACGCCCGAAAAGCGCTTTTGATTGATGGGTCTTTCCGGAAGCAACAACTTTCAACGGCAAAGCTCGCCAGTCCCTTGAGGGTGCTGGGTGATTTTTATCGCTGAAGTTGGTGATCTTCCCCCGCTGGATGGCCAGATCCAGTGTCGACCTACAAGCCGCTTCCGGGGTTTTCCTCAACCACGTATTTCCCACCATCGGGGTTCCGCCCCAGCCGGGACAAGGTCTAGGCTCCCGACTCGTCCCCTGGCATGTGTGGTAGTGTAGTAAATGAGTGTGTAAGTAAGGAGTGAAGAATGATCCATGACCCTTACGTTAACATTCGCCAGGGGTTGATCGGAAAAAACGTAAAACTAGAGGTTTTGAGGTTTTGAGACGTTTGACATGTATTTGATATTTTCTTTTGTCATTTTTTGGTTGAAAAGGCATTTTTTGAGTTTTGAGGTAATAGTTTTATTTCATTTTTTAGTATTAACTTATTGAAACTCGTCAATCATTTGAATTTGAAAATCGGAAAATGGTCTTTGTGACACATTGCAACTCAAAATGCAAAGTTTTTTTTTAATATGAGTGTAAATTTTAAGTTAACATCAATAAATTGAAATCAATATGAATAAAATATGTATTCACTATAATAAATAATATATTAACTTCGATTCTTAACCAAGCTTTATAGTATTCAATTTATTCTAAATATTTTATCATGGCAAATTATTGACTTAATCGAAGAAAAAATATTTCGCTGTGTAAAAATCTCGAAGTGGATATGTTTTAGGGCATTTTTGAAGGACTTTTATAGCATTAATGCACTCTTTTTAGAGCATTTTATGTAGTTTTTTATGTAGTCATCAAAATCCTAGCCCTAAACATGACAATATTACAACATTCGGGATACATATACCCCGAAGTATGTAACAGTGCGTGTTTTAGAAGGTCGACACACATCGAACAAATTTTTAAAGGTGTTTAATGCTTATGTAACCCCTGTGGGGCAACTTTAGTAGCCCCGCCACCTCTGATATCGGAAGATAGTTTGCCTTCTTGATCTTCATCCATTTATTGTCATACGATTATTCTTCATTTTCGTGTATTCTTAATTTTAATCCCTATTCTTGACACAATTACTCATTTAAACTTTCTTTGTAGTCTAATTTGCATTTCTTTCCTCACAATGGGAGACTATGTTTATTTTAAAATAGATGTACAAATGGGTTTAAAAATATGCAACTTTATGTGAAAATAAAGTAACTACATTTTGCATTAAGGAAGCCGTGCATTGGATGTTGTCCTGATTAAATAACAGGGCAGATGGCGTGCCACGCGGGCAGAGGTATTCAATGCCAAGGCTATAGTAAAAGTGCGTGAGTCAAGCCCCTCGGATTCACGCACGCTTTATTCTGAATTAATTTCATTTGCTGCATGTTCACAATCATTTTGGGGTTGTCATTTGCCAGATTTATCGTAACTACTGACAACAGCTTAGGCTTTCGTATTTACTACAGACACTGGAACTTTTGCAGAAACAGTCAGCCCAGCCAAGTCGAATGGAAAAATTCTTGGTGTCGTGCCCAACCTAGATGGCGGAATAACAAGTTGAGGTGACGTAAACGAGAGATGCAAAACAAAGACACACACCTACATCTTGACGTCATTGCGTCATTTGTCCTTTCATTAAAACTACTTTTTTAACCTTCACCTCTAGATAATTTATTTTATTTGTTGTATTTTAAGTTATAAATAGACATGGTATAAATTTTGTCCATTATATTTCAATCTCTTCTTCCAGTCTTTTCTAATCCCCTACATTCTGGAGTCTACCCTTGCTTCTAGCCTGACATCGTGAATCAAGAAATAAATTAGATTAAAAAATAACGTGATTACAAAAAATTCAACTACCTGGAAACACCTAGATCCACTGTTCACGAACATCATGTGTGCAGACCGCACATAAATACATACTATTTCTGGAATCACAGACTAAGAAAAAAATACATTGAAACATCATATATCCAGTCACACAAAACTAAACGAAAATTAAATAAATATAAAAAAACAAATTTCCATTTCTAGTCAGAATCTTGAATATTTAAAAAAAGAATATTTGCTTGCCGCTTACTTGAAAAATGAACATATTTTTATAAAATGGCGTGAGTTGCAGTAGATATTACTGTATATCGAAGTCGTCTGGAAGACCACGGTCATGAGGGAATGGGGGAGTTTGCAATCAAACGCCACAAGGCCGAGGACGTTAAAGCGTTGCGGTGCGCGGCGCTGGCAATCACAGGACTCGCATAATCGCTCCGCGCGGCGTCGCTGCGAGGCGAGGAAAACAAACCGCGGGAGGTCGCAGCTGTCGCGGCCGCGCAACAAATTCAGAGATTCCATTATCAGCACATTATTATTCCCTGCAGTGTTACCTTCGACGCCATAGAAGCGATTGGCAAAGGGTTAAGAAAAACGAACCGCAGGTTCAATATCAACACTTTATTCTTTTCCTCCGCGCTGCGTTCACATCGTCTGAATAATTGTAATTTACCTCTACTTTTGTGAAATGATGCCATGCTTTAGGACGGTGTGAACTTAAGATTACAGTACGCGAATGCTTGATAAAACCTCTTCGTGACATAAGGAAGGTCTGGCTAGAAATAGATCAATAACTGAGTACTTGATTCCGAAGGAATTTTCTTGTCGTTTCTATCATAGTCGGTTATGTGTCCTCAAATGTTTCTCTTGCTCTTGAAATCATCTTTATGTCGTCAATATTGGCAACGGACAATGAGCATTTTCTAAAGCGGCACTTCATAACGACTGCGGCGTAAACAAACAACTACATCTAATTATTTTAACATTCATTCCTAGAAGTTATAATTTTGTTTGTATACCCCTTTAGTGTGGTTTGTACGCATTTGCTCATTCGAGACGTACGGTTCAGGAATGGTGTGAAAAGAATCTAGAAAGCAAAGGAGTGCACTCGACCATCCACTTCAATATGAAACTTCGTTCATTTGGGTTAGCATGAGAAAACTTAATAAAAAGCACATAAGTATTTAACGAGAATATACAATTTATTACTAGATATTTTTCACAGCGTGCAATTCATTGTAGCATTACATGGTATGCGATATGAACCCTGGGCAACTGAACTTCAAAATAAGGACGAGTGATCTCTAACTTTGCAATAGTTATATTTTTAATAATAATAATAATAATAATAACAATAATAATAATAATAACAATAATAATAACAATAATAATAACAATAATAATAATAACAATAATAATAATATCCCTTTATAAACAGATGTTTAGGTGAAATCGACGACACTTCGAAAATAAATCATTTACACAATTTTATGCATATTTTGTCTAACAAACTTCTACCAAATTTCGAATGGGTGATATGTAATAAGCACTCAAAAGCTATTTACTTGGCTATCCGAGAAACGCCGCGTCCAGGGCACAGGTGCCAACGTTTCGGTCGCCATTCTGCGACCTTCATTTGCGAACGTAGTTATTGCAATAACTACGCAAGTAAATACTGACTCCGGCCACGGAAGCCTACGCTCTCTCTCAAAAGCTGTTTTGAAAAATTATATTCCTCGCACAAATGTGCATTTCAGAAATATAAACCGCCTGGAGTATGTAAATTGTGTATTGGTTGCAAAGGAATTAATACATTTATTTTTAAAGAAAATATAACGCAGAAGTAAAAAGAAGCAATTGAATTACGTGAATTGGGTCTTCCCGAATCATTTGGTAGCACTTAACCCATAATGTGTTCTTTGGCGGGACTTTAAATTGTTGCTAATGTGTGCTCACAAAAGCTGTTCAAAATGCCCTGTACAGTTACCTTCTCTTCCATGTACATCCTCTAGAAAAGAAGGTAATTTATGTTCTAAGAACATGAAATACGTGTCTCCAACGTTTCATGTGACATTCTATAATTTAATTTTCGACAATTCTACACCACATATTGTATGAAATTTCTACGGGAGGTCCTCTTTAACGTACGTTACAAGTTTGTTACAAGGACTGAATCTACAATTAATTACTTCACTTCTCATGATATGTGCTTCTTCTGTGAGTAATACCTTACTGAAAATATCAGATCTTTGAAGAGGTCACGTAAACAACATAAGCAATTTTCTATCTTGTGGTTGTCAGGGTTCCACATTACACAATTTGCAAGGGTTTGTATGTATTGGCACGTAAGAGGGGTAGACCAAGACTTACACGGTATGATACTGTGCGACAAATTGGGAGATCGTCACATCGAAGAAGATGATTGGCAAGATAGAAGAAGATGGAAGCGTGGTTGCGAGAGACGGCGCATGGCGCGCCGTCTCTCGTGAGCGTAGCACTTTGTTTTTATACATTGCACTTCTGAAGGTAAATACAACATAGACTACTTTGTAAGGTTTCCGTATGTAATTTGTATTACTTACTGACTAGCTTATTCTAAACTTCCACACTACACACCGGGGACGTCTCACTGCAGGTCCATTTGTTAGCAAATTTGATTTGGAATGATGGAAAGAATATTTATTTTGAATGCTGGTTCTATGAATTGTCTTTTTTTGTGAGTGCGAATTCGGTGAGTGCTGGGTTTTGATGTATGTTGTAGCAAGTTGTGTTACGTGGTGGTCTCATGATAATAATAATAATAATAATAGTCATAATAATAATAATAATAATAATAATAATAATAATAATAATAATTGCCTTTATTAATATGGCGAGGCTCGGGCCATCAGGCCCGCTCTTCCGCCCAACCACAAATGTCGCCATGATGATACAACGATGCATTTCCATACGACGATTATTATTGGAATTGGGGCAGCCATAAGCAGTTGTGGGTGTTGTGCGCAGGCTACTGGCGGCGGCGCGGCGTGCCTGGCCCCGCGCCGGCGCCGCTCGTGGGCAACCTGTGGCCACTGCTGCGCCTGCGCGTCGGCCCCGGCGACTTCGTGGGCGACATCTACCGCTCGGCGCCCGACAGCCCCTACGTCGGCTTCTTCATCCTCGACAAGTGAGTCTTCTCCCCCTCCGCCCTCCAGCTGCTGCCTTCGGTTACCATGTTTGAGAGGAGAACGCTCTTTGAATTGAATTGAATTGAATTGAATTTGCCTTATTTTACGTGGCGAGACTCGGGCCATCAGGCCCGCTCTTCTGTCTGATCACGCAAATTTCGCTACGCTCCTTTCACCAACTAGCAGAGAAAGGAGGTATTTCTTGGGCGAGAAACAGGCGATTTGAATTTAGCTCAGAGGCGTCGTTTAGGCTTGAGGATCTTTTACATGCAAGTAAATCTACTAACATGGGACAGCCGGCTTTACTTCCCGTCCGAAGGAAGGCGTGCGAAGGATCTTTTCGTCTTTAAAAATCCACGGCTTCGATCGGGTTTGAACCCGCCAACGTGGGTATAAAAATCCTATACGCTAAACGTTACAGCATCTCCGCCGCCGCTTATGGAAAAATATTTGAAGGAAGGAGTACGAAGGATTTTGTCGCCCCTAAAAATCCACGGCTTCGATCGGGTTTGAACCCGCGAGCTTGGGTATAACAGTCCGGTACGCTAACCGTCACACCATCGCCGCTCTTCACTAGTCGGTCGCTAAATGACGGAACCCAGCGTCTAAACAGTACTTTGATCGGTTGATTAGCGTTTCCAGCAGCGTCAACTGCTAAGGTCATTAAGGGCAGTGCAGGTTTTATCGCGGAAGGTGGCAGTTATCTTCCCGGGCTGGATGACGAGATCTGGCGCCGACCTACACGTCGGCTTGCGAGGTTTTCCTCAGCCAGGTATTTCCCACCACAGCGGGAGCCCGCCTCTGTCGTAATAAGCTCTGAGATCCCGACTGGTGTCCCGAGATGGGGTAGTGTTGTGTATGTAAGTGTGTGTGTGTGTGTGTGTGTGTGTATGCGATGAGAATAGGGCAGGGAAGAGGAAGAAAAGATCTCGCGCGGTCCGTAGCCCGTTTGTTAGATTATCTGACCGGTCTCTGTTTCAGAAAACTCATTGCTCCGTGGTATATATAATAAATAAAAATTCAAATGCTCATTAGCAGTTGAAAATTGAGTAATTGTTGCAGAAATTTAACTTTCCGGTTACTATGGAGCATGCTCATTCAATACGTACGGTTCAGAAATGGCGTGAAAAAGCTCTAGAAAACAAAGGAGTGCACTCGTCCATCCACTTCAATGTGAAACTTCTTTCATTTGGGTAAACATGAGCAAACTTAATAAAAAGCGCATAAGTATTTAACGAGAATACAATATTTATTACTAGAGTTTTTTCACAGCGTGCAATTCATTGTTGCATTATATGGTAAGCGATATGAACCCTGGGGAACTGAACTTCAAAACTAAGGACGAGTGATTTCTTGCAATAGTTATATTGGTTAATAATAATAATAATAATAATAATAATAATAATAATAATAATAATAATAATAATAATAAAATATGTTTGTATAATAAGATGTTCAGGTGAAAGCGACAAAATTTCGAAAATAAATCATTAACTCAATTTTATGGATATTTTGTCTAATAAACTTCTACCAAATTTCGAATGGGTGAAATGTAATAAGCACTCAAAAGCTGTTTTGAAAACTTATATTCCTCGCACAAATGTACATTTCAAAATATAAACCGCCAGGAGCATGTAAATTGTGTATTGGTAGCAAAGGAATTAATACATTTCTTTTTAAAGGAAAAATAACCCAGAAGTAAAAAGAAGCAATTGAATTATGGTAATTGGGTCTTTCCGAATCATTTAGTAGCACTTAACTCATTATATGTTCTTTAGCGAGACTTTAAATTGTTCCTGATGTGTGCGCACAAAAGCTGTTCAAAATTTCCTGTACAGTTACCTTCTTCTTCTATGCACATCCTCTAGAAAAGGAGGTAATTTATGTTCTAAGAACGTGAAATAAGTGTCTCAAACTTTCTATGTGAGATTCTATAATTTTAATTTTCGACAATTCTTCATCACATATTGTACGAAATTTCTACGGGAGGTCCTCTTAACGTGTTACAAGTTTGTTACAAGGACTGAATCAAAAATTAATTTTTTCACTACTCGCGATCTGTGCTTCGTCTGAGAGCAATACCTTACTGAAATATAAGATCTTTGAAGGCGTCAAATAAACAGCATAAGCAATTCTCTATGTGGTTGTTAGGGTTTCACATTACAAAATTTTCAATGGTACAATTTTTTGTTGTGAAAAATGTTCGTACTGTACTCTTCACAACTCACAGCCGAGTTGTTTGTTACCCTGGTTCACGAGTTTCATTCAGCTTCTCTCGCAAAGTGACTTGCTTCGTCGTAATATGAAGAAAGGCCTTGATGGGAGGTCAGAGATAACGAATCAGTTTCATTCTGAACTAGCGGCATTCGTATTATATTAATAAATACGCTGTTATGCGGTACAATACGATTACGAAATCGTCTGTGATATTCATGTTCCGCCCATTCCACACTGCCGTCACAAAAACCGTCAACATACTAAATAATATCTGCGTATTCGTCGTTGCTGTGAATTCGCAGCATTTTCGTGCGAAATGCACATCGCAATATTCAAAAGTCTACTGATGAGGTAAGCAGATGTACGACTTCCTGTTTCAGAATTTTTCAAACTAGGCAACAGGTGATAGAAGTGTCGCTTTCGAATCAGGCGGAATATTTTATTCAAATTTCTTAATCACGCTCTTGCAACTATTTCATTTCTACGCCGAACACAAATAATTTCGCAAATAACACTAACGGAAAAAGAATTGACTATATGCGTACGCAAGGCTTTTTACGCAGAACTTTAAAAGTAAAGTTTTAAAATTGCGACATTTCCTCCTTGGACTTCCTGTATAAAATAAATATAAAATCACGGTTGTTTGCTTTCTGTAAGAAACTACTGATTCAAAACACCGTGTTTTACAATTGGGTAGAGAACCAATACCGCAAGTTTTGCATCATCAAACAAATTTAAGTTGAGAAACCTAGTCCTCAGATTATGGCGTAGGTGGTGAAACATGTGCACATGCAACCCGCAATTCACATTGCGCTTTATCACTTTACTATCATGAATAACCCGGAAATGAGTACGTCCTAGGGCCTTGAAACCATGTTTTCGCGTTCCCTAATTAGCAATAGAACGTTTCTGGCAAAGTTTAGTTACAATAAATATACGTTCAATATAACAGAAAATATTTGCAACGGAAAAGGGCTACATATTTTGACTTTTAATTCACATCGTACCATACACGTGAAAGAAGCGACTCACTATCGCGATATCGTAGAGAACGATTTGATGGTAGTTAGCTACTAACTACACTAACACCCACACAGAGAAAAGCAAACGTGTTCAGATAGCGAAGTTACATTAATGTCCAGAAGCAAAACAAGGAGCCATCTCAGCATATGCTCAATGGATTAAGGGAAACTGGACGAAAAAACTGATCAAGTTGTGAGTCATTGACCGAAATTCTGAAGGACATACAAAACTAGAACTGGCATATTTAGACTTTTAGAATTTTTTAATGGCAGACACGGAGGTCAAAAGTTAGGCTTCAGGAAACTTCAGATTAAAGAAATATTGATGGACATCTACTCCAAACAAATCCTCAAATGACTGCTATGATATTCAATAGTATTTATTATACGATCGTTAAAAGTAATATTATATTTTCCGAGTAGGAAAGGTTGCGACACGAAGGCGAGAGGCGGAGTGGTGCAATCATAAGAGCAAAATAAAATCACTTTCACCACGTGCGTCATTTACTATGTTTTAGACATACCTACTTACTACCTTTCATTTTATTTTTATTCAAGAACGCAAATTACTTATGATACATTAATGTTAGTAGTAGCTGATGCAATCACACGCAATTATACATGTTTTGTTTTCTTTGCTGCATTCACAGATTTACCTGAACACTTCAGATCGTCTCGCTTTTAGCACTAGTGCTAAAAAGTGAACTTTGAGCCCGTTATGCATGTCGTGGAAGTACCGCATTTAGTAGTAGCGGTCTGAATACTAATTTAGATGTAATTAAATAACCGAGGTAGTAAGACTACGATGTAAAGCTACTGAAACAACAACAATATGAAATTTTGGCTGAAATGTAGTATACTGTACAACCTAAGGAAGTCGTTTAAACCGGCACTTCGCGCCGTTCCGGCGTTAACTAGGCAGTTTGAATTTTGGACACCTTCTTGAAAAGTGATGTCTTATAAAAGTGAGTTGGTAATTATGCGTTGGATAGACTCATGATGTTTATAGTGAACGCGAGGGCCGAAGTCCCGAGCCTCGCCGTGACTTGGATCCGGGCGAGCGAAGCGAGAAAACTTGCCTTTGAAAGTAAATTGGCGTTACAATGCGGCGGGGACAAAGCATATGAAGGGCGAACCACGAAAATCGCCTATCCGTAAGCTTTATTCATTTCTATTAGAGCACGTACAGTAATTAGGGCTTAAGCCCCGCTGCCACGCTTCTCTAAGGGTGTACCGTGGACTAAATTTTACCCGAATTTTTTTCAGATATTCTCGTATTATTCTACTCATTGTACAGACACTACCATTGCTTGTACTAGAGAATTTCATTCTCAGGTCCTCTCAGATACAATTGTCATATGTATAAACAGCGAAAAGTAACATCTCTTTTAAATTTCTGTGTCAAAGACGCCTCGTTCACTGTGTTTGACGGGTCATTGAGCGAGACACTAAACAAATCGTGCTTTGTCCTTGCGTGCTGACAAAGTCGTGAAGACAAAGTTTGCCCGCGTGTGTCCGAGATGTTTTCGCCCCTTCATCCAGGAGAGTTCGTGATGAACACAGGATGAACTTCCAAATTACTTTTAGTACAGTAGGTCGTGCTTATTCCATGGAGTAATTTCATAATGGAATAATTCACTCCACGGTGGTCTAATTTTGTCAAGGTTGAAAATGTTCTGGCTCCTCTTGTCATTACAGTTATAATTATAATGTGTACACAATGAGAGACAGAAACTTCCATAACACTTTAACCAGAATGTCACACAGCACTCAAATACACACAACACTTTTAAGTATACTTTTTTATTATTATATTTCGCATGGAAACGGTCGACTGTACAAATATTCGAGTAATATATCGTTCGTGGTCTTCAACATTGGCACTACTGGAAAAATACAAATTTCGAGTTACGACACTCGTTTTAAAGCATTTTATGATTATTGTTGACAGAACTCCTATGAAGCCTTTTAGTACTTCTTAATACACCAGTTACTAAGCGTGTCATACCTGTAATGCAACAACCACTTAGAACTTTAAACACGTTTACCTCATTTTTCGAATTGTGTTAGTATTACAGCCCATTTACGATAAGTATGTTAAAGGGTGGGTCTTCTCCCTTATCGTGACGAAACGACTCACAAGTTCGGTGAACGACAGTGACGAACGATTGGGCAAAATGAGGGAATTCTGTTTTGAAGTTCAAATAAGATGGGAACGACTTAATTATTCTAAAAATGTTTGGCATAAAATATGTTGAGAATTGCGTGTTGGGCGTGCGCTGCGGGTGTTTCATGTTAATCGAGTAAGTCGGAGGCAGGAGCTCGCCATGATCATCAACGCCCGTAGCAAACCGTCACACCTTAAGTGTTGGGCATACAAGTACTTTGAAGATTTTGCGTTGGACAGACTCAAGGATATTTTATATTCGCTTAGGCCGAAACCAACAACCTCATCATGAAATTGGACACACAAAGAACAGCGTTAACCCTTCTTAAACTTTTGAGGGTGTACATAGGACGCCATTCCGCTCACGGGTCGTGCTTGTCCTCGCAGACTGAGCCGACCACGCACCCTTCTTACGTAGCGCTAAGAACCAGGGCTGCACACACCCGCGTTTCAAGGGGTTTCGTTCGGCAACAATAACCCATGATTTTCGGGATTTAAAAAAAATAATTTTAACGCGTGTGAGCAACAGAAATTGTGTGCGGGCACTTTCCTTCACACGCACGTTCGGGTAAAAATCAGAGTACGTTTTAACATAACAAAATGAATTTGAAAAAAGTATTTTTAGACCAATATAAAAACAAAACTTGAAAACCCTAGTAGGATTACTACTAGGTTACCACTTACCTCTCTTGTAAGAATACCTCCGCAGGCCAACAGACGCACAGGAAGTTCAGAGCGTGAGACAAACACTTCCAAACTGATCCAAATACCTGAGCATGTGCATGGATGAGCGATCACTAATAAAATGGGCAGTGTTCGGGTGATTTTAGTTCCTGAATCGTCCGCTTGAAGCGCTGTCAGGAAAGTGTACGTTCGCAGAAAGATTTCACACGCGAGAAATGTTAATTACATTATATATTACTTATATTAATGTTAAATAGAATACTATTTGTACTTACTCGTATTAAACCTTATTTTTACACAATATTTAAAACAAAAGTTGCAAGGAGCTTCTATTTTATATGTAATATTTTAAAATACAATGGAGAAAACATGACAAACAGCTCAAAATATGATGTACATGTGTTTTTATTACTAGAAAGATATATTTACAAAAACACCTTGGTACCAAAGGCCTAAGGATTTAAAAATTGAATGAATAGTACACATAAAACACGTTTTACTATTAAAGTTCACTAGTGTGTCGGCAGTTACACCGAATACACGTAGAAACGTCGCAACGCCCAGCCCCATTGCAGAAGCCGTTTTGCTGTGACGGAGAAGTCGGTTTGCATTTCGCGACCGGAAGTAGCATTTAAACTCACTTTAGAAAGACCTTATTTTTTCAGAAAACTGATCTGCTATTTTTCATGACATTCAACATATAATGTAGGATATTTTTGTAACTTGAACACTATAAATCTATAATTAGGACTTCTCTTTCATATACCGCTCTTATTTGACCATAACTCCTATTTGGTGCAATACATTATTAATCTTAATAACTCCAAATTGATCAAAATACATTTCTTTGTAAAATATTAAATGCACAATGCTTTATTTGAGGTAAAACCAAAGATAATTTCAAATGTATTCTATTAATTATAATATTCTTCACCTCACAAAAAACAGTTGTAACAACATACCTTTTTCATCTGCTTTTAAAAAATTTACTTTATGACAAAATTACCCTTCAAATCCTCAAATTATTTCTCGTTTCCCTAAGTATGTTTGCCATCCTCACAAGATTACCCCCCCCTTTCAATCCACCACCTATTTTTCACATGAATTTAACATAAGTTACTCTTTAAACCTACGGGTAATATTATTTACCTGCTTATTAAATCCTGGCATCTTGCCTATATAATTATTGGTAATAAATGTATATTCCCTGAACTGTTGTATAAAACGTAACAGATAATAAAAGCATATGTTAATCTAGGGCTCAACGCATTCTATACCGAGTTCTTAATTGCGCTCTTGAAAATATGCATATAAAATATAGGCAATGACACTCTTAAGACAACAGCGTCTTCGAAATACTTCAGATATGCCTGAATATTTTATCAGAATTCGTAAGTTAAAACACAAGGAAAACATGACAAATTTGTATATATTGTATACATTAATTAGGTCCAATGTTAATATATTCATTGGACCTAATTATTTTATTACAATTCACGTCTTTTTAGAATTATGCAGTAATATAGTAAATGAATAGTTATAAGCAAAGGGTCATCACAAAGAGTAGTTCTACAGTTAGTTCTAGTAGTCTAATTTACTCGTTAAATCTTCATTATCAAACATTCTAAAAAAATTGTGCCAAGTAATTTAAGGAAGTTGGTTGAATTGTCCGTTCCTTTCAGTCGTCTTTGTATTTTGTCATTCGCGTGACGGCGAACCTCAGGGGGCACGAGTTGTCACAGCAGGAGCCAGAGATTTTTCAGACAAATTACCGCGTTGAAAAGGAGGACCATATTCACTTGAGATGTTTTACGTCAAGGTTTGGGGGCAGACGAATGTGACGTGTATATAGCATTAACCTAGAAAATGAAGCTTCTAACAGAGATGCAGGAAGTAAGGAGTACAAAACAGTTTTCCTCAGCACAAAAGTATATTAGAAGCTATTCAGGCGTGTGAAGCACAACAGTTAAAACGGTCTTAAATAATATTAGTAGATATTTCTTATCAGAAACGTAGTTGATGATAAATTGAAAAAATTATATTTGCCTAGCGTAAGTCACGCGGATCTAGCTATCCGACGTACCAATTCATTTTTGCAACAATGATCAAAAACAAATTTTAAAAAGTAGAAAAAATCCAACGAAATCTATTTCCTAATTCAATATTTCTCTCCAATTAAATAATCAAAACAAAATTACTAAGAGATTTTATTACAAATAAGATTTCATTCGACGCATCTTGATCACCTACTGAAGAACTGACCATTATTTGTAGATTTATTTAGAAGATTCTAAGAAATTTATCAATTTGTCTATTTTTAAGCAACTAAAAAGGCTTTTGAGTGACGGACGGCACCTACAGAAGTGAAAAATAGCTCATTCGAGTCCTCTGAGCAAGACAAATCGATTGGCACAATTATTAGCTTCATTCCAAAATATTCTGTAAGAATTACAGAAAAACTAATGAATTTGATGGTTTCAATGCATGTACGCTGCTTTGGTGAAACGCTGTATATTACTATAGTTAATTCTTCCCGCCATTTACAAGAATAGTTAAGATTTGATTCATAGGTTTGACAGTAATCAAACCTAACTTTGTAATAAAGCAAAAATGTAAACATGTATTTTAATTGATACTGTTCATTATAACGTTCTATGCACGAAAACGGATTAGCGAGGCAACAATAACATTTTAAAAATTAACTTACAAAGCACGAATAAAACTTTGTAGCAATACAATGCCCACTGGAAGCGACAGTCTAAGCTAGTAAAGCATATTTCAGAATTATTAGTTTGATAATTCACATGTACCATTTTAAGTCACCAGTCTGTTAGAAACCGACTCGAGAGACAATTTCGATTTTCAATAAACGTTAATGAAAACATTTGAAACTATTTTCAAAGAGAATACATTCGAAGTACAAAGAAGATGAATGCCCATATTTACTTGGCTTTTAGGGTTAATCCGAATTCTGCCAGCTAGTGGTGTGTCCAGCACTGGGTTCTGGTGTTTATTACCCATGCCTGGGGGTATGTGGTGTGCATCATAATCCCATCGCCGTACGTTGCTTATTTGGCCTGCCTGAGCTTTCTTTCGTCACATAGCTAAAGAAACTAAGATGATTTGTATTAGATAGCTGCAGTTTCATATTTGTCCCGGCCGAGAATCAAACCCGGGAACTCTCGCACAAACTAATAACCTGTCCTTACGCGTCCTGAGGAGCTATAACGAAATAATAAATCTAAATTAGGGAAGAACAAAATGGGATGACAAACATAATTTTATTTGATAATCAATATTGCATTAAATGAAATGAATTTTAGTCATATGATTCAGTATTAACAATATTTTTCCAGTTGAAATAGTTTTATATTAAACAATTAACCCCATTGTACAACCAATCGCACAAAAGCTTTTTTTACAAATAAAACTATTGTTTCAAAGGCAACCTATCATTCTTCGATCCTTGGCTGTTAGATTAACTTTCGCCAGTGCACCCCGGCCTATCCTTCGCTAATTATTTTTGCGTACGAAAAGAAACACTTTCTTCGCATCTCTCAGAGAGACAGGATTCACTGAACTGTCTCATAAGTGTCAGTCAAGTTGAAGATTTGTGAAAGGCATTGTCAAAAGTTTTGTGCGGTACTCGTGCTACTAACCCAAATCTCGGACAAAACTTTTATCTGAAAACTGGATTTGTGACAGTAGGAGAATCATCAAAACCTTATTAACGGCTTCTATTCAAACACGAGTACTGTTCTTTCACTCGCAACGTGTTTTGAAGAAAAGGAGAAGGCAGTAATTTTAGAACAGCTTATGAAAGTGACACATCATGCATGATCTCCGCCAATGAATGAACGAAATGTGGAATGTGGATTTTCTACTCCCACTTTCATCCGTAGCGTCTGGAGAGCGTTATTTTGTGAACGTAGCTTAATAGCAAAGAATTTTGCACGCCGTTTACGCGCTGAAATTCAATAGATTGCTTATACTGATTTATTTTTATTTCAAATATGATTTTAATAACATTTTTCTGTAATTTGTCATAAGGTTAATTTTCATTTTCCCTTATTTCTTTTTTTAACAACTAGCACAGATGAAATATGATAGAAGATGAAAAGTAAATATGTGTTGCATTAAGTTGCTAAAGAGTACGTAATAATTTTCGTTATAAATGAAACTGATAAATGAACTTTAAAAATGGATCTTGAAATTACGAAGGTTGAGTGTCACTTCAAAGAAATATTGGCTTACACACTTCTATGTAATGAATGATTGAATGCGTAAATAATTCATATAAGTATCCAATTCTGTCACCAACTCCAACTACTTTAATAGAGCCGTACACTTTTGCCGCCATGTAGCACCCATTTGCTGAAAGTATTATATCCCTAACAGATATAAGAGAGCTAAGTGGAGAGGGATGGGTGTCGTGAAGAATTATTCATGGAATGTTTGCTAGGCCAGAAGGCCTATTGTGAATATGGAATACTCCACCCTTGTAATTTATTTGAGTACAGAATTTCATTCCCGAGAATTACGTATTCCAAATTTAAATTTGTATCGTCTTATATGTGTTTATTAATCACTATTTGATGTAGTTATTTATTGTTTATTAATATTTTTACAAAAAACATTGCTTTAAATAGTTCCAGTTGCTTTTGTGCTTATTCGGTTTTGTGTTATACCCCGCCCCCATATTTTCTGTGTTTATAACTCACGCCTTTTTTTGTTCTCGATACCTCACAAAATCAAGTACCACGGAGTTACATTACTACGTGGGTTCGTGAGGATTCACGTCTCTCTACCACGTCACAACCGTTACGGATAACATCGATGCTTTCCTCAGGATCTGAACCGACTAGCCCAGTGTCGATCAGCTGCTCTCACAGTAAACCGCGATACATGGATCATCAACTATAATACATGCTGAATAATTTGAATGCTCGACCTGCATCAGTCAAGAGTAGTGATGAGGGAAAGAAACGAACAAGCATACCTGTCGATCTGAAACATGAAGTACGTAAAGCTACCAATACTTTCCCTTTGGCGAAGTGAAGCTTGCTCTTGCTATGAAAAGTGAATATACCTTTGTTGCTATTGCTAACGAGCTCACGTTTCATATTCCTCACATTGTCGTCGTAAATCGTCAGCTCATGTAATTGGGTTGAGTGATTATTTCGTGCGTCCAGGCGCGTCAACCGCTATGGTCATTAGTCCCTAAGTGATTGATTGATTGATTGATTGATCGTTAGTGATTGCGCGCGCTTCAACTATTAAGGTCATTAGTACCGTACGTGTAGTGAATGTTTGTTATCACGGGAGGCGACTCTGTTCTTCCCTTGCTGGATGGTAAGATCTGGCGCCGACCTCCACGTCTGGTGAGGGCATTTCCCCATCCAGGTATCCCTCTCACTGGAGGGGCACCGCCCCTGCCGTCACCCGTCTGGTCTCGACATGTGTGGTAGTGTAACGCATGTGTGTGTGTGTGTAAGGTCTGAGCATAGAACAAGGAAGAGGAAGAAAAGATCGCGCACGGTCCGTGGCCCGTTTGATAGGGTACTACTCCGTCATTCGCCTGGTGTTGATCGAAGAAACCATGGAAAACTACCGATCAGAGCAGCCGACTGTTAGAATTCGCCTACAGACATTGTCCGAATTCCTCCTAGATATCTAGCTAGTGCCAAAAAGAACTGCCACTGTCGGGACTCGAACCTTAGTGACATCAGTTAATACCCTGAGCCACCTCAGCCTATGCATGTAATTGGAATAGCAATTGGAATTCGAATACTTTCGAACTATCTCAACTTCGAATTAAACAACACATCCTGCAATCTACCCACTTTTAGAACAAAACTTTTGTGAAAAGTGACTATTACTTTTAAAAGTATATTTTTACAAAATTTAGTACAATAAAAAGGCAAAATGAAAATTATTAAATACCAATTAATTTCCCGAAAACCTTCAGTTTTCACAAACAGAATGAGTCTGCAGAGGCCATCACTCTTTGGTAATTTCGTGACTGCAACTGTGCGTGAGCTTCTATGATACTTCTATTCTTTTTTTTTTTCAATAAAACATTATTAATAAGTAAAGTAGTGTCTGTTATTTTATCTGTTTTCTTTCTGTTTTCTGTAGGAAATCGAATTTCAGTAACAGCTTGGATCTCTTTTCAAATTTAACATTGTTATTTTCTTTGGAACATGGAATATTTGATAAATCGTCATTTGACGTTCAAGAACTCGAATTAGAATTATTTTTGTCATTTGATTGAACAGAATAATTCTGTCAGAATAATTTAAACCGGAGTATAAATACATTTAATAAGACAAATAATTTCCGCACTTAATATTAATTTTATATATTTCTTGTGTAAGATAAAGTTACTAATAAACACCACTGTCTTAATAATGACCATTTACGTAAAGTAATAAGTTACTTATTAACTTATATTTGAATTATCAAAAGTGCAATTAACTAATTAACCAAAGAAGTATAATATTTGGGGGAATTCTTTTGAACAAATTCCCATAATTCTGTTTCCCCACGTCGGAATTCAATGAGCATTGTAAGCAAAATAAGGTGGAAATTTTTGAATTTTGAATCTCATTTCGTTGATTTTATCCTTGCTGTCGCACTTTTCAAATGTGTTTTCATCATGTGATTTGTATTATTCAAGAACACGTTACAGGACCGACAATACCGAAACAAGATCCTAATTTTAATACTACCGTTATTTTAATTATTGTAAAATTATTGTAATGATCGTAATTTTAATTAGTCTGGATTTTAATTTTACTTTTGGGAGCACGAATAACAATAACACTATTTTGAGTTCAACTAAATATTTATAAGCCCAAGAATTCTCGGTATGTACTACCAAGGCAGTTTAAAATAACTAGACTGCCTTGGTACTACATACCATCAATCTTTTCAGCTGTTCCTTCTGGTACCAAGCCATTTCAGTACTACTTACGGTCATACATGAAAGTTATTCTGGCAATGAATGATTCAGTTTGGGGTAACAAATTTGAAACAGAAGGAGAAATCAGTAAGGAGAAATCTTGAGAACCGAGCTCCCTACTATACACGTCCTTTACTTAAGACGGTTAAAAGAACGTGCCCAATCCGCACGCTTCCTCGCTCACGCACGCGTGTATTGGCGGGCAGGCCGTGCCTGGTGCTGCGCGACCCGGCGCTGATCAAGCGCGTGCTGGTGCGCGACTTCCACGCGTTCGCGGCGCGCCACGCGGCCGCGTGCCCGGCCGTGGACCCCGCCGGCGCCACCAACCTCTTCATCGCGCGCGGCCGCTGCTGGCAGCTGACGCGCCGCGCGCTCTCGCCCTGCTTCACGGCCGCGCGCCTGCGCGCGCTCTTCCCGGCCATGCAGCGCCGCACCGCCGCGCTCGCCGACTTCATTCAGGTAAGAGCGTAGGCTTCCGCGGACGGAGTCAGTATTTACTAGGCTGTCCAGGCTGTCCTTCCTACGGGCGTATTGCCCTGAGGAAGGTCGCAGAATGGCGACCGAAACGTCGGCACCTTCGCCATGGACGCGGCGTCACCCGGACAGCCTAGTAAATACTTTCATACAGGTAGGCACGCACCCCCACAACCACCCAACCAACCCTCCCACCCGGTGGGGAGGGGAGGAGGATTCATTGCATGACTCGGTGCTTCATTGTTTTGTGTTTCCGGGCGCGTCGACCGCTATGGTCATTAGTCCCATAGGCGTAGTACATGGAACCGGGAGAGATGAATCAGGGCATCAACTGATGTCACTGCAGTTCCTCTAACCGGAAGGTCCTAGGTTCCAGTTCCGACGGTGGCAGGATTTTCGACACTAGCTTGTCAGCGAGGTCGAATTCAGTCGCTGTCTGGAGAAGGCTTCTAGTGGCCGGCTGCTCTGATTGGCAGTGGTTTCTTCGATCAACACCAGGCTGATGCCGGAGCAGTACCCTACAAAACGGGCCACGTGATCTTTCCAACGTCTTCCTTGTCCTATCCTCTCCCCTTACACACACTAATACTAACACGCACTACATAAGCACATATGCCGGGAGACCGGTCGGGAGCTTAGAGCTTGACTCGTCTGAGGCGGTACCCTGCTAGTGGGAGATACCTGGTTGAGGGGAAAGCCTCACTAATCGACGGTAGGTCGTCGCCAGATCTCGCCGTACAGCTAGAGAAGATCACCGCCACCTCCCAATCAAAAACATGCACTAGACTTACGGGAATTATGACCCTGTTAGTTGACGAGACCAGTATCACTAACACAATCATTCAATCAATCAATGTAGTGCATGTTATATACCGAGAGTTGGCGGTGTTCCTCCCAGATGTGTTATCCAGCGCCGACATACATGTCGACTTACGGGCCATTACGTCTCCTCTCCCCCCACTATCTCCACCGGAACACCGCATCAGCAGACTCGTAAGGTCTTCCGACGTATGTGGTAGTGTAGTACATGTATGTATAGGTGTGCCTTTGTGTACAATGAGGAGGATATGACAAGGGTGAGGAAGGAAAGATGAAAGTTATGATGATGATGAAGATGAGGATGATGGTAATAATAATAACAATAATAATAATAATAATAATAATAATAATAATAATAATAATAATAATAATAATAATAGCAACAACAACAACCTTTCTGCCAATCCGATGGCCGAGTTTGCTAAGGTAGTTGAGCAGAAGCGGTCTCGGGCCAAAGGATCGCTTGTTCGAGTCCCGCCTCGGACATGGTTGTGTGTGTCTTTGAATGTTTGTGTGCTTTTATTCCATCATTCGTCATCATAATAATTCCATCCTAACCCTCAGAGCCAACAACCCTAGGGTATAAAAATTGAATCAGCATCGTAATGCTGATTCTCCAATAGAAAAGTAACGTGCACAGACTCTGGTAACCATGACTGGGATGCACGTATCGTGTTACTCCATGATGGCCGAGTCGCGAAACTAAAAAATATAACCTCTCTATCGGGGAAGCTCAACGATTGAATAAAACACAAATATTTCCATCCCCTCGAAGATTATTCTGAAAAAATTAAAGTAAATCAGAATTACTAGCTTCAATCAGTATAAATATTCAAAAGCAAAAAAAAATCGGTTTGTCTGAAATACCCCCGAAATTGAATTAGGAAGCCACTGTCCGAAACAATAGTAGACATCCGATTCTCACCTCAGAAAACTTTGCAATTTTAAAGCATCTTATTTTAACAAAAAAGTATCGCTATGACAAAAATGCTCTTGCAATTGTGACCTAATATTTTGTTTCTATGACTGAACTATGACTATTACGTAAAGACGATTACTAATGCGGTTAGACAAATTTTATAGAAATATCTTCACGACATTGTCATAATAATATTACATAAATATTTATTTTGAACTCAGTTTTATTTCCTAATTATAAATCGATAATCATATCAAAAGTATTACAGAAATAACGTAGAATTTACTAAACACTTGACCTGGGAATTTACATTCCTTCCTTGCGTGCGGGGTTAAAAACCTTTCTGATACATTTACCGCTGTTACTTTTATGAGCTGTAAAGACATAAATGTATCCTTCGAGACCACAACGTGCACTGCGATGCAAAATTATATTCGTGTCAGATTGAAAGGTTCAATTATGGACTCATTCGGTCGACAACCTTCTCGCAGTCATGAGTCTCCACACACTTATGTTCATTGTGTGCCATCTCCCATAAAATAACAATTTTAATTCATGCTGTTAAAGTAATTCCTCACGTCAATCAAGAAACGTCCTCAACCTCCCACAAGCACATCGTAAATGGTGGTTTGACTTCAGTAATTTCCAGGACGAGACAAGTTCTTAACATTTCGCTGTGATCTCTTGGAAATAGAATAGCAGATACGTACATTTATAGCCTCAGAATTACTACATACATTTGTCATTTATGAGACTCCTTGTAAAAGTACAATAAATTCTTAGTACTACTGTTGACCAAGATTTTGCAGAGAAGTAGATACCTTGTACGTGCTAGATACAGAATTACTGAATCCGTTATGCTTCAAAGTAACGTTAAGAAAAATCTGAAAGCAGGTTATTGTACAAACAATAGTACAAAACACATATTAAATCTCAATAAAATAAAATTTAAAATCATTGTAGCGAGAAAAATATTTCGTTTGTTCTCTCTCCGGCACAAAAGCGAAGGCTGTTATATTTTCTAATTACAATTAATTATTTAGTTAATTATTTAGTTAATCTAGATTTAATTAGTTATCCATCAGACAGATAAGCAGACAACCGAAACATCGCAAATTGAGTTACTACAAATTACAAAAAGATTAACAATGCCAACCGATTACGCTGTCGGGATGAAATCATATCGCACCTCCAATAGAAAAGTGACAGAAGTGCGAATTTCTGATTTCTCAGAAATTGCAATTTTAAGTTTCGTAGTTCTGTAATACTCGTTATAGATTGTACCAAAAACGAGTATTCACCTTCTAAAAGACATTAATTGAACTAATTCAAAATCAACTTCAGAATAGTAGCAGTACCTCTTGGTAACCTCTTATCAGCTTTTAGCTGCAAAATGACGATTTAGCACATGTGTCACTTTTGTATTAGAGGTGCGATATAGTGAAATATATCTTCGGTCACCAACAGGTAAGTTCACATTCCCATCTTCAGAGCTTAATACTACCTATACATTACACCATTCTTCTTTGTGTTACACCGTTGTACCATTCGTCTAAAGACGAAACCTGGTTGGGAAAAATCCCGCTAGCCGACGGTAGGTCGACACCGGATTTCGCCATACAGCGAAAGAAAAAAAAACTTTTCGGTATCAGGAGATCCCAAAACGTGTATTTCCGTTGAAATCTCCAAATCAATTTTCCGTAGCATTACATAACGTTCTCTATAATATACTCTCTATCACCACCACCTCCCGAGCAAAATCATGCACTACACTTACGGGACTAATGACCTTGGTAGTTGACATGCCCGGAATCACTAAAACAATCAATCAAAACGCAATTCGTTCTGAATACCGGAGTTCTACTCTATCGTCGAGTGTTTTTTTAAATTTTAATTGTTTATTGAAGTACAATGTTCAGTTTACAATAAAAACTTTGCAATTGTTTGATGACTTAATCTAATTAACTTAATCTAGGTTAAACTTGTACTTAATTTATCTTAATCTAGGGAGAGGAAACAAAAGCACCTCGGGAGAATTATTCTACATTTGCAAATATCTGGATGAAAGAATGGAGCGGGAATCTGTTCTTAATTCTGGTTTTGTATCTGGGATATATTCCGAGTCTGTAATGAGTTGATGCCTTTATGAAGGATAAGTTTGTGTAAAAGTTGTTTGATAAGAATGCTATTTGGTGTGTTATTTCATTTATGATTAGATCGAATGAACCATGGTGCTCTTGTTATTGATCTTAAATATTTGTTTTGAAACACTTGCAATTTGTTGACATTGGTTTTGGCGGCATTGGTCCAGATCGGGCATGCGTATAATAGTATTGGGCGAATGAGTGATTTGTATAGCGTTAGTGCATTTGACAGTGAGAGGTGGTTGTATGAGTTTAGTAGAGGTCTTAAATGGATGAGTTTGATTTTTGCCTATTGTGCTTTTATCTCAATGTGTTGTTTCCAATTAAGTTTAGTATCTAAATTCAATGCAAGATATTTTATTGTTTTCGTGAATGGGGTCCAATTTATAGGATTATTATTTATAAGTAGCGGGGGGTGGATATGCAAAAAGTTTTGGGGAGAAGATTTTTGCTGCTGATTTTGAGGGATTTAATTTAATTTTCCAGTTATTTGCCCAATTTGTTATTAGATTTAGAAACTGTTGGAGCTGGAATCGGTGAGTTTGTAATGAATTGCCGGAGATATGTAATGCAGTGTCGTCGGCAAATTGGGCGGTATTTATTTGATGGGAAGTAGGAATGTGTGCAGTGTATAGATTAAAGAAAGTTGGGGATAGCGGCGAACCTTGGGGGACCCCAGCGGCAATTTGCTTGGGGTTAACCGCCGAGTGTTAAGCAGCGCGCGCTGGCGGCAGGCGTCGTCCGCGGCGCCGGGGCGCCCGCTCAAGGCGAAGGACGCGGTGGCGCGCGGCGTGACGGACCTGGTGGGCGAGTGCCTGTTCGGCGTGGAGGCGCACGCGCTGCGCCTGGGCGACGCCGCCGCCATGCGCGCGCACGGCCGCCGCATCTTCGGCTTCTCGCCGCGGCGCGCGCTCGAGATCCTCAGCGTGTTCTTCGTGCCGGCGCTGGTGCGGCCGCTGGGCGTGGAGTTCTTCCACCGCGGCTCCTCCGCCTACCTGGAGCGCGTCTTCAAGGAGCTGCTGCGCGCGCGGCGCCAGGGCGACGGCGAGGGCGAGGGCCCGCGCAGGGGCGACGCGCTCGACGACCTCCTCGCGCTGCCCGGCAGAGTGCGCGCCGCGCTGGCCAAGGACGGCGACGACGCACGCGGCGACGACGCGACGCGCGCCGGTAAGCACGGCCCCTTCCACTCTACACTTATTCGCCGATTTAAACAGGCTGTTAAATAGGCACCCTCCAACGTTAAGGCCGCTCCTTACATTCGGCATACGCCGAGCAGTAAGCTACTGCTCGCCCAGTCCCGAACAGCATATGTGTTCACTCCCTTTGATGTGTTCTAAAGGTGGTTCCGCACATTCGGCATTCGCCGAGCGAATGTTCCCTCCCTTTGATGTGTTCTAAAGGCGGCTCCACACATTCGGCATTCGCCGAGCGAATATTCGCTCCCTTTGATATGTTCTAAAGGCGGCTCCACACATTCGGCATTCGCCGAGCCTTTGATGTGTCCTTAAGATGGACACGCGGTGGGTAGGGCGAATACCGAATGTTCGGCGCTCGACGAATTGCAAGCAGCCCGTCCACACTTCTCTGGATTCGGCGAGCGGTTGCTCGCGATTCGTCGAATGCCGCATGTGTGGAGCCGCCTTTAAAGCACAATCTATCTTCTGCGCATGCTCAGTTCAAGTTTCGCATCACTATAGTGCACCTGCACATGCGCTACAACATCGATAGTGCTGTCCGCTATGGCATGCACTACAGGAGTGCTCAAAAAACCGCGTCACCTAAAGAAAATGGGCATTCTTTATTTTCGTAATCTAATCTACTCTCAAAAATTGTAAATAAATATAATAGTAATTTTAATAAATATATGGATTTTAAGATGTTTCTGAATCCATTACCTTCATAACTCGCTCTATTTTTGCAAATCAAGTGGTGTATTTTGAGGATTATGTTGCAGATTACAACTGTGGAAAAGATGATGCGGTTTTCTTTATCACTACGATAACTCCCTAATGTTGGGCGATTCGATTGATCTGCTCAGTCGCGGTTATCGAATCAGGAGCTTCAACATCAAAAAAAAAATGATTATTAACGAAGCTCCCAATTGAAAAATCGCGTCCTAGCTCATCGCTAGCAATTTGCCTTATATTTAAATCAGAATATAATTACACTTAAATCAGACAAATCGCTTCCGCACATAATATTAATTTTATATATTTTCTGTATAAGGTAAAAACACTAATTAACACCACTGTCTCAATAATCACCACTTACGTAAAGCAATAAGTGGGTAAAATATGAATAGGAATATTCCTAGTTGTTTCAAATGTGCAGAACGTGGAAATAAAGTAACGAATTGATAAGTAGAACGAAGAGAGTTCACGTCTTTTCCCCTCAGGGAGTAGAATATCGAATTCATTACATACTCAATTATCTAGTCACTACTATTTTTTTTTTCAATTGTTAATATGCCACTACTAGATAAAAAACAAGATATGTAAATTGTAAATCAAAAAATTGTACATTCTTTGTTATGCTCATATTAATCAATTGTTATAAACTTATTCTTTAAATATAAAAGAAGCCCAATCTTCAATCTCATCACAAGATGACCTTCTTTCCACGTTTTGCCAGTTGGAAGCGAAAGGGACGCCTCCGATTTCCATTTTCCAAATGCAATGTTGCGCGGTGGCGATGGTGTGACGGTTAGCGTACCGGACTGTTATACCCAAGCTCGCGGGTTCAAACTCGAAGCCGTGGATTTTTAGGGCGACAAAATCCTTCGTACGCCTTCCTTCGGAGGGGAAGTAAAGCCGGCTGTACCATGTTATAGATTAATTGCATGTAAAAGATCCTCAAGCCTAAATGACGCCTCTGAGCTAAATTCAAATCGCCTGTTTCTCGCCCAAGAAATACCTCATTTCTCTGCTAGTTGATGAAAGGAGCGTAGCAAAATTTGCGTGGTTAGACGGAAGAGCGGGCCTGATGGCCCGAGTCTCGCCACGTAAAATAAGGCAAATTCAATTCAATTCAATTCAATGTTGGGAGCGACCAGAAGTGATGCAGCGGCCGCTAGCGGTGTGTCTAGCTGTGCGCGTGGCGTGCGCAGCGACGTCGGACGAGCACCTGGTGGGGCAGGCGATGGTGTTCTTCACGGCGGGCTTCGAGACCACGGCCTCCACCATCAGCGTGGCGCTGTTCGAGCTGGCGCGCAGCCCGCGCGCGCAGGGCCGCCTCCGCGCAGAGCTCGCGGCTGCGCGCGCGCGCCACGGCGGCCTCTCCTACGACGCGCTCAACGACGCGCCCTACCTCAACATGGTCATCTCAGGTGCGTGGCCCCCACGCGCCGCTTGGGCTGCGAAGTGCCTTTATCTTTAATTTGTTGCGTCTTGCATTGACGCAACGCGTCTCCAAGTCCAGGGGGCGTTGAGCGCTGTGCGCCTCCGGAGTAATCCTCCGTTAACACCAGCGCGGGAGTAATCCTCCGTTAACACCAGCGCGGGAGTAATCCTCCGTTAACACCAGCGCGGGAATAATCCTCCGTTAACACCAGCGCGGGAGTAATCCTTCATTAATTATTATCATTGTCATATCCGTCACGTCTCGTCGCAGTCAGTTTTCAAGAGGACCGCCATGTAGCATCTCCGCGTACCTTCTACACGCCCCTGCGTCACTACTCAGCCAGAATTGGGAAGGAATTAGGATTGGGGTAGGGTTTAAGACACTTCACAGGGGGTTGGACTAGCCCCTGTGAAGCATGTGAAGCAAACTCGTTTTGTCGTAACAAATTTCACATGAGCTTCTATTCTATGGGGATTCTACGGGAATCGAACCCGGAACCTCAATAGTGAAAGGCAAGCGACTTCGAGAGCATTTAACATCACATCAGCACGTTCCACCGGCAGAAATGGCTCAGCGCAGCAATACTTGCCATCAATAGGGGGCAAATTTTGATGACCAAAATCATTGACAAAAATGATTAATAAAATGTTTTTAAAATACCGTAGAAACAAAAAAAATGACGTAAACAATTTTTTTCGATACCACTTCAGATGAACAACTCAAGTTGCTGAGTATGATACTGATGACATCGAGGCTTCTTCCTTTTGTTCAAGTCAACTCAGCCTGAAAACGTTTGGTTTGGACTGTCCTTTAAAAGAAAATCTCTGCCTTTATTTATTGCGAAATCTGCCGAACTGAGAATGGCGCCGATAGGCGTCACATGAACCTTAAATTACATGGTTCTCACTACGGCTGACAATACGATATATGAGCGAAGAAATTAAATAGGCTACTCCGACATTCTGTGGTCAATTCTGTGGGTACTCAGGTGGCCGCAGGAAAGAGAGAATACGATACTAATGACGATGGTAGTTGACGCTCCCGGAATTACTAACAATCATTGACACATTTACAAAGGAATTAGGGCAAAAATCAAGTGACCAAAATCGAGATATTAACATTTACGAACAGTGGGAGACTTGCCGTGGTTAGTGAAGTTTGCGTCGATACTCCTCCAAGCCTTTCTTAAAGATATAGGTGTTGTGGTGCGTTATCGTTGGCATTTTTCATGAAATAATTGTAAACGTTGTCATTGCCAACAATAGTATTTTTTAATTAGGAAATTGATAGATTTGTCTTCTTTCTGTAGTTCTGTGGTGAATTGAATGTTCGGATGTGTGTTGCTGAGAAAGTCAGTAAACAGGTCAATTTGTCTAGTCGTTCCGGTCCAGAGAACAAGGATGTCGTCTACGTAACGGTGCCAATATGTAATGTTACGGTGCCAATATATAATAATATGTACTATTGTTGGCAATGACAACGTTTACAGTTATTTCTTTCTTAAAGAATTTCGGTGCTGGTCCTTATTGCGTGCATATCAATGAGTGGCTGTGTTGACGTTCACGATCTTCGCTAGCGGTACTTCCACGTTTTCGTTAAAACGTCCTCCCGTCTCCATTGCCGTGTCCATTCCGAACGGGGCGTGGATGTTGCAGAGGCGCTGCGCCTGTACCCGTCGCTGCCGTACGTGGACCGCACGTGCTCGGAGGCGTACCCGCTGGCCGAGGGGCTGACGCTGGAGGCGGGCACGCCCGTGTTCGTGCCCGTGATGGCGCTGCACCGCGACGAGCGCCTCTACCCGCGGGCGCACGCCTTCGTGCCCGAGCGCTGGGCCGCCGCCGCCGACGCCGCCCCGCCCCTCTACATGCCCTTCGGCGCGGGCCCGCGCACCTGCATCGGTCAGTGCCCACCGGCCAATAAACTAGTTTTTTTCTATTCCAGCATTGCAAAAGAACCTTTGCCGTTGCAGGAAATCGTTTATAATCGGGCATTTTACGGCACAAATGATGACGTATTAGATTTTATGTCACGAATGATTGCGTCATCACACATTCAGCCAATCGTGGCGAGAGAATCGGGGGGAGGTAGAGCTAAACGGAACAGCCGGCCACCGTTTACTCGCACGATGTCAAATACCCGAGTCCTCACAGGGAAGTTGTTTCGCAAAATTAAGTTTGATTCTCTTATAAATGTATAATGCTGTTATACAGAAATATATAGTATGCAACTCGTTTATAATGTTGCTTTATTACATTCGTACAAATTTGAAAACTCGCTCCTAAAGTTGCTCGTTTTCAAAACATGTACTCATGCAATAAACATTATAAACTAATTGCATAAACTACTATTATGCAACTAGTTTATAACGTTGAGCTTTATCGCATGAGTACACGATTTAAAAACAAGCGATGTTAGGAACGAATTTTCCAAATTTGTACTAATGCAATAAAGCAACATTATAAACGAGTTGCATACGCTATTTTTTTCACAACTGCATTATAATTTTATAAGAGAATTGAAGTTAATTTGAGGGGAAAACTGTGTTGTGACGTCACGGGTATTTGACATCTGACAGAAAATGGTGATCGGTTGTTCCGTTTACCGCATTACATCCCCACGATCACCACCTAATTGGTTGAATTTTATTTTCACATGGCATTTATACAATATATAGAAATATTTATTTATTTACGTCAAAAAAGGTTAAAAACTGTGTGTGACGTGGTACGGGGAAAAGTGAAGTGTGTGCATGTTTTAATAATTCTGTGCTCCCTACCCTCAGCTATATTACTAGTTGAATTTTAAATGTAGAAAGAAATGAGAGTTTTTTGCGAGGATTGTGAACAAAATATCCGCTTCCATGTAATAAAATCTGTCATTCAAAGCTGTACATTTGGGCTCTTATCCCTCATCATCTCCTTCGTGAAGGAATAAGACTTCCTGCCGCGAAATGAACCATATTATGAATAACTATATTTCCCACTGAATTCAAGAAGAAATGCCGATATAATGAAGAATCATTTCTGTCCAGAAGCAAAACAAAGGGCCATCTCAGCATTTGCTCAAGAATCAGGAAAACTGGCTGAAAAACCTGATTGAGATGGGGATTATTTTGAAACAGTTTTCTGTTCATTTACTAATACTTTGTTATTACAGAACCAATTTGAAAATCTGATATTGTTCTATTTAAAGTTTCTTTATTACAAAGAATATTCGTATCATCTACAAGAGAACTGTTCTTCCGTTTCGAATCGTGGAGGGCATATCGGGTCAAACGTGTCATAATCTGTGACGTAAGATTTACTTTTATTGACGATTTCTTCTAACGAATAAGGTCGTATATAATGCTGGAGTACAAAAAAATGTTTATTTTATTCACAAGGTTAAATAAGCTTCTTAATGGCCAATAATATACTGCTTCAGTAGCTATTAATCACCTTCAAGACTAATGATAGGTCATTGCAAATACAACAATTTAAAAACTACCCAACCTTACCCCTTACCCACATGAGGGTAATGGGGATCAAATTCGAAGTTTTGGAAATTAGATTTTGGAGAGGGTTTTATTGAATCTTTGATTATTTTTTTAAAACAACACTAGGTTAATAAGCAATCTGATATATAAAAGCATATATATTTTTTCAGATGTACATATTTGTTCGTAGGAACAATTCGTTCTGATTTATATTGAAAAAACGAAAAGTGACCCTCATTACCCCCGCTTCTCTTATATCTTTCTTGGCAAACTCATTTTAAAAATGCATACTTTTCTGTCCATGTGTTCGTGTTTTGGTATTTTTTTAGTAACTCATGCATAATGCATGTTTGGACTTTTTTCAATTAACAGATAAAATTGTGAGACGTACATTGATTAACTCATAAAACAAACAGAGACGTACTATGATTAACTCATAGCGTTTTTGCCAAAAATTAGTAAGAAAATAATTGGTTTTTTTTCTTGGGTCCAGCTCCTATACTTGGATTTATTGAACCATGCACTTGACTTAAATCAGGTGTTCACGGTTTCATTCAATCGGGAGCTTGAACGTCCCCATAATGACGTGACTGTAGCGACATTTAATTTCCCGATTGGATGAAACCGCGCCAGCACGTTACGTCAAGTGCACGGCTAAATAAATCGTGGTCTAACTCTAGTGTCTCTGAGCGCAGGCATGCGGTTCGCGCTGCTGGCCATCAAGCTGACGCTGGCGCAGCTGCTTCTGCGCTTCGAGGTGCAGCCCTGCGCGCAGACGCCGACCCGCCTCAAGGTCAGCCCCTTCGGCCTCTTCCTCAAGTTCTACGGAGGCATTCCGCTGCAGTTCCGCAGCCTCTCCACAGAGGGCAGCAGCGTCACGGACGCCCCCCGCCAGGCGGCGTGACATGCACGCAGCGTCCGCGTTTTATAAAACAACGGACGAACACGTCTGGTATTAATTATTTTAAGACCATTGCACGGCGATTTAGAGACAAAAGTAGCATCGTCTACATTCTTTAAAATAAGAATAGATCGTTATTTCAGTATTTCGTGAGATGCTACTGGAGCACTACAAAATGCCAGATCGGTATTTCGCGTCACTATTTATAATGAAACACAAATGGCAGCCATTGACGACGGCACTGATGATGCACCGATGAACTGAAAATTAGCCTTTGATTTTAACTTCAACATATAATTCATCTCCTCGTTTTCTATCATTCACCTAATTGACTCTAGTAAATTCATATGGTTCCAAAACTTACTGTTTGATACAAAAAAGGTAGGAGTGGTATATTCCCAATAACTTCTATTAACAATAATTTTCTACATCTGTAGGAACTTAAAGCATGACGTAACAACATGTATTTGTAGCAGATTGTGGCGACTCCGACGCTTGAAACAGTTTTAAAACTACTTTCATTTTTTAATGTGAGGTATTTTAATTGTATTACAAGAAAATGAAAACATGATTTATTTCTCACCAGCAAACGGAGATGCGTTGAATGACACCTCCCTTGCTCAATCAGTGGACCAGAACTGGTCGTCTGAATAATTTATTCCCGTACTTCACCTTCCTCGCGATTCCATCTATCTCTGTAAGCTTTTTTTAAATTTATAGTATAAAAATAATAATTACATTCTCGAAGGATATAAAAAAATGGCCAGTTATCCACTATCAGTCCAAGGTGCGGGGAATGACACCACGTGCCAAAAGGGGGCTAACCGTCACGGTCAAAAGAATTTTAGACAAGAAAGAAAGTTACTCGATTACTGTTATGTAAGATGGATTCATGCGCGTGGCTGCACATTTTGTATTAAAACGATTGCTTATAGCCATTGGAGCTATAAAAACACGTCCTAATGCGTCATAACTTGTAATTCGAGAGAATGTGTCTCAGAGAGAAAGAGAGAGAGAGAACGACAACAAATTCGCAAGGTAATACGGGATCACAGAAATTTATTCGTACCCCCTGAATCTCAGGGTTATTGCTTTCGTCTTGTGCAGTTTCGTGGAATTCGATACATTCATAGAAGCGAAATTAGCGATAAAAATTAGCGATAAATATAGCGTCATAAAAAATTAGCGATAAAATGTAATAACAGTATTCCATCGGAATTGGACATACTATATTGTCGACGAAAATAACGAAATAATACTATTGGCAATGAAATCGTGCTGAATTTCATTTTTAATTTGATTCACGATTCTACGTGAAACGGGATGTAATGTAAAATGTAATCAAAATTTCATTAAAGAAATTATTTTTCAAGACTTTGTAATGATAAAAATAGTCAATATGCATACCTGCCAACTCAATAGAAACTTTATTAAATTTTGGAGAAGTCATGAATTATAATTATTTTTGTGATATTTTGTAAATAAGGCAGGCTTAAATCTACTTATATTTATTTTATATATTCATTGTCTTGTACTTACATTGTACTGTATATTAAAAATAAAAATTGTTTGATTATTTGTGCTTTTAGAATCTATTTTTTTCCTATATATCATTTAATATTATACTTTTAATACATTCTGAATATTCCAAAGAGTCATTACACAGTTAAAAAATGTCATAACGGGTTTTTGAAATTGGGCTATCACTGGTTTGGGTGCGTTTTTGGATTTTCTTGGAGAGAATGCGTGTAGGAGTTTCAGTTTGTATAGGCGGTTTAGGTGTTAAGTCAGGTGATGTAGACGTGGAACAGACGACACTAAGGTGATCTGAAGAGTTAAATAGGTCGTATTTAGGGTAGGGAGTAGAAACATGGAGTTGAGATATGGCTACCATGATAGAAGGCCTCTGTCATGGATCGTGGCCTCATCACGGGTGGTTACATCTTGTCATACATACTTTCGCGAATATTACGTTACATGTCATTCTGGGTCTCTGCGGATGCCTTAAAAGAAGTTTTATTTTAGTTAGGATCTTCTTGAGTTAAAAGGATAGTAAAAGGAAAAATAGTTCTTTAAGGTCTTGGACGGGGGAGGAGTTTGGTTGTTGGGTTTGCTGGGAAGTGAGTTTTAGGGTTAGTGGCGTGGGCGTACGATTGTGGGTGGGTGGGAAGAGGTGGGAATGAATGGGAGTGGAAAGTTGGAGGTCGAATGGAGTTTTGGCGTTGGATGTGGGTTTGTCTTTGGAATCAAGCTTCGGTGATGTAAGAGCATGAGGGATCGTAGGCGGGGTGGTTTAGTTGGCAGTTGTTGCACTGAAGGATAAGCTTTGGATTCAGGGCGAGTTTTGGGCAGGATTCTTAAGGGTGGCATTCTGTCAGTGGGCACACACAGTCGGTCGTCGGCAGTACGTCTTAATGTGGTATAGTTTCAAACAGTTTCGGCACTGAGGCATGACGTCATTTGTCTTGTAGCTTTCGTTATTTATTCTGTAGTAGTCGATGTATACTACCAGCTTTCCTTTAGTCGCGGCAACTTCATATCGGGAAATTTTAATTGTAAATATTCCGAGAGGTTGTAATTGCCCGTCGTCGTCGCGTTTTTTCATCTCGGAAACGTGAAAGAAGGTGATGTGTTGTTTAGTCACTGAGTTTTTGATGTGGTCCAGTTCGTATCCAGGTGGTAGTTTTTTGATCACGATTGTGTCTCTACTCTCCTCAGTCGCGCGGTTAAAAATAATACGAGATGAGGGTGAAAAGCAATGGCCTTAGTAGTGAGTCAGTTCGTATTTGTTCAACTCGGTCACGTATTTTACTATGGGCTGTGATTGTCAGAGGTTGAATTATCAGGTCTGTCCTAGAGCAAGTAGCAGTCATTTCTTTGTTAGTCGTTTTCTTTAGTCAAATCATTGGCGCAAAATAAGGAGGCCTGGTCGATTTTAAAGTGTCCTATTTTTGGTTTCGTCTTTGGAGTAGGGAATTTGAGTGAAGTGTGGAATTGAACATTAGATTTGTCCTGGGTTTTGAGGGTTTCTTTGGAACAGTGAGGAATGGGATCGTCGTCTATTGGAGCAATCGGGTGGAATCTGTTCTGTAGGGGAATGAGTGTAGTATAATGATGGGGATAACCGGGATTTCTTGCTAGGGTAAGTGCCATCGTCCTTGGGGTTAGAAGGAAGTCGGTCCCTGCTGGGAGAATGGGAATGATTGCGCTGTGCTGACACATGTTTCGACGTCGGCCCAGGAGCTATCTGACTCACCAGACATGCATCGGACAAGGTCATGGTGTCCATGGCGTCGTTTGCCCGATCGCGTTCCTTCTTCCTCCGCCATGGCAACGGCTTACGCCGTGTGACCTCGCTCCTCTGTAGTCGCACGTGAAGAATGTTGCAGGTACTGTACCGCTTCGTCCTTCATGACATTGACGTGCACGCAACCAAATATTGTTTAAATATAAAGCTTTGAGTTCGGCACGGGGTTTACCTGAGCTTCATTCACTCGGGGGGATTATGTCCGTCGCGCTGCCGTTCTCGGGACACAACTGTTCTCCCTCGTGAATAAAGCTATACTTAAAATCCTTGTTATATAACTATTAATAATATTTTCACCATGCTAACTATTAAACTAGAAACGAACTAAGGAACTGCATACATCTGTAAGGCGCTCTGGCGGTGTTAGTCACAACTATTAGAATCAACCCAACACTTTCTGATTTTCTTTTGACGAATTTTACTCCCACGTTTTAACGTGCAACAGTGCACTCAAATGCAGCTTGTGTTTCTTTAGCTCTTGAGTCCCATTTCCTTTCTTTTTAGTTTCTGATAGTAGTTATAACTATGTTTCTTTCTATTTGTTCCATTTCTAAGGTTTCTTCTGTGTTTGATTGTCTTCTTATGTTCCATGTTCTGATTTTCTGTATTTGAGGCTCTTCTTTGGTATTTTTCATTCTAGTGATTATGATTTCTGGGTGATCTCTCATTTCGGATATTATATCTTCTGTATTTTGAAAATGAAATGGTCGCATTATAACTCCTTGTGGCCAAAAGTTAGCTTGTTTAAATGTGTCCAGTTCCTCAAATTTGATTCCTATTTAAAGCTTTATTAATATTAAAGTTTGTAATTTTTAGTAAGGATTGTAAATTATTGTTTTCGCCATTACCACAGAAAGACTTGTCTAGTACTTTCACTGAGGGAACAATGTTTTTTAAAAAAAATGCATATATTGCTTTTTCCTAAATTTGAAGGATGTTGGTGGGAATATCAACCTATTCTCTCTAGACACTATTATATTTCCATGCACGTACCTGCTCCCTCCAAAATTAAGTCCAGCTGGAAAAATTATCTTGATATACTAAAACCTAAAGAGTCTATGGAAAGCATCTATAAATCATATAGCCCCAACCTGGTCCTAAAAAAGTAATACTGAACTGTGAACTAATATCGCAATACTTCAAACAGAAAACAAAAAATTGATTTCCATTTGATAGTCATGTTTTACTAATATTAAAATGCTCTAGTAAATTCTGAATATTTGTAATCAGAACACCTGAAATCCCTTTAGATTTTTTAACAACAACAGTGAAATTTAATAAAAATGACTAAAGGAACACAATAAAATTCATACAATTAAAACAAACATAACACTCTTTACATTGAACAATTTAATTTCAAACATCACATAGTTCACTTTGTAACAAAAAGTGTTTTTTAATATGAACAATTTAATTTTTTTTCTAAACAAATTCATTTCTTTGTATCAAATCTTCGTTTTGGAAGTAATGTTGCAGGTGAATAAACTTTTCTTCGTCTCCCATATTTTGAGGTCACAAACTGTGTCTCTAGATCATCAATTTTCATAACTGATGGGTGCTTTTTCTCCATGTGACTCTGAAGTTGTTCAATTGAATTTGTGACCTTCAAACATTCCCTACACCAAGGTAGTAAATGGCTCTTAATGTGTGTAGTTAAAGAAAGTTTTGTAGCAAGAGATTCTCCACAACAGGAACATGACCATTTTAGTTTTTTTTGAACAACAGAAAACATTGAAAGGGTCCTTAAAACAGCCTTGCTATTGTCTCCTAAAACAGGCACATTGAAGCTTTGGGCCTATAACAAAAACAATCTGTTTTACAACGGTAAGTAATGTGGAAAGTACACTAGTACTACACTACAAAGTTTCATGTATCTACTTTTATGCAAAATACGGAAAGCTCTCAATGAAAAAATAAAGAGGAGCACAAGTGGCAACGATAAACATATTAAGATTCAATTAAGAAACAGTCTCAATACTTTTTATAATATAGGGATTTCTTTCAATATGTTAATGAAGAGAAAGTGTGAAACTATGAATTTGTGTACAAGAGATAAAGAACTTCAATGCATGATTAGAAGCTTAGTGTGGTATACTCTAAGGTGCTTCACATTATGCAAAAAGTATCTTATCTTTCCCTAACAAAGTTCTTCACATTCAAGAAAACAGACGAAAGATGAATTTGAAATTTCCAAAAATTTGTCTTTTTTAGGTCCAAGAGGGTATTGTTAAAATAATTAGATATGTACTAGAAAGTTCCAAATAATTTGTATTTCCATGATTTTATCTCTCTCATGAGTAATGTCTACCAAGATGTTGAAATGTGCATCAGAACATTCCGCTCCATTTACTGGAACACTTAAAAGGAAACACTTCATTCTGAAAATGTAATATTTTTTCAGGGAAAGGAAACAAAATGAGTAGTATTAATTCCAGCCCTCTTTTCTCCTTCAAAATATTTGGGATTACTCAAAAAGCTGAATGCTATTACAGATAAATAAAATGAATTGTTCCCCTCTTTGTTATATACTGTGTCCAACCAACCAGAAGGCCACAGCAAGATGGCCAAAATGTCAGCCCAATTGATAGAGATGCGGCTAATCCCGGAGAGACAAAAATGTATTGACTCCGGCCGCGAAAGCCTACAAATGCGTTTCTCAAGACTAACAAATAAGGAATTTAGGAATACATCCAAAATAAATTTACAAAATAAACAAATGCTTACCATTTCACTAGTTGTAGCATAATTCTCATCATTTTCTTTTAATTCATTAATAGTTTTATCTGCAAGAAGTAAATCTTCTGAATCACGTGGATAACACTCCACATTGCGAGGCAAAGTACTAGCTGAAGCAGATCCAGTATTAACCAAAAGTGAATTATTAAAAATTACTTTGGCATTTTCTGAGTGTTCATGATTTGTTTTTTCCTGATGAGCTGTGACTTGCAACACATTTTGCTTCTGAACTGTAGTAGCAGAACAATTTCCCCCCAATATCCGGTTGTAATTCATTTGACCAGAATGTTGTTGTGGATAAGATTTAAAAGATTGTGAGCCAGATGTAGAAACTACATGTGATAAATATTTATTATTACGGTGTAAAATATTCTTTTGTCCATTTATACTATTTCTTGTATCATTAATATTTCCTACAAAACAATTCCTATCCTTGCTAGAGTTAAAATTGTTTCCCATAGAATCTGAAATATTCCAATTCCTCTTCAAAATATGCACATTTATGGGTTTTTCACTGGCTTTACAGCTATTTTGATACAGTACACTAGAACGTGAAATACTTCCACACTCATAAGCAGTTCTTGTCCAACTTGATTCTCTTGGATTTGTTTCTGAAGAGGCATTAGAAATATTCACTACAACTGAATTTTGTTTTTCTTGTAATTTTATCGGACATTGATTCCAAAACTTTCCACTACAATTATAAGAGGGTTTGTACACATTATTTCGTTTAATATAATTATTAGAAATATCGGATAATACTTTAATTGTCGAATTTGAAGCATGTGGTACATATGTAGGAACTAAATTGTTATTGGAAGTGTTGTTTAAATTATACAGTTCATGAATGCTACTAACATTACCAGCATTGCTAGGGCCCAAACATTCATTCAATCCTTTTTTAAGAGTGACTCCTGCCTCACCTTCATAGTGTCGAGCACAAAAATTTATTCTGTTCTGTATATCTACAATGTTGGATCCCCAACATCCAGTCTCTTCATTGTTAGATTGTGTCTCAGCAGATGTCCCATGATTGTCAGCCAGATTAGACTGATAAGTACTCATGATGGGTAATTTGCAGAGGAATCAAATTTCCTTAAATTCGTTCATAAACAGAAATAAATTTATTTATTTTCCACATTTTCTTCTGACTACGCTTTCTTCTTACAATAACTGCAATTGAAGTTCCACTTCTTACAGTCTGACATTAATACAATATCATAAATCTCTGATGTTGTATTTTACCTCCTTTTACACAAATACTGCAAAAGTAGAATGCATAAATTTAAGCAGATTAATGATTCAGGAACCAATAAAATTTGAACAATATAATCAGTTACTAGTTTCCAATTACAATCATCAAAATACATAAATGAAAAGGTGAAATATAAGAAAGAAAAAAAAGGAAATATAGAATCAATTACATAAAAAATATATTCAAAAGAAATTATACTGCTTATAAAATAGTTCAGTCCATGCACTAACTAGTGTGCAAGTTGTCACAATTTGTTACGATCCCAATAAAAATAATTTTTAAATTATTGTTGTAAATTTAATTTTTCCAATTGAAGCATGTAAATGTCATGACAGGCTATAAGAAAGCTATTTAGCTCTTCAATTTAAGTACAGAAATTGATAAATAATTTCAATGGTACAATGATTATTGTTTGGCTGAGCAATTGTAAAGTAACAATACACTACTTTTTAATCAATAAAAAAAAATAGAAAAGATCTGGCAGGGAAAATATAAAAGCTACAGATGTTTTGGTAAAATTTACTGATCAACAAATTGTAGTTTAGGTGAAGAAACTATATATTTGCAGCCCTCTTTTTGGCAACCAATACTGCTACAGAGATCATAAACGCGATGGGACAATATCATTTGATTTCATGACTTTGAGCTTTTGGATAGTAAAGAGGAATGTTTAAGAGGGTTAAAAAACCATCACAGAACAACTTGTGAGGGCATCACTACAGCCATACCTTAAGATCAGGATTCAAAAAATTTATATCAATATTTTAAAAGTTGCTGTGAAAAAAATACCCAGTTACAGTATAAAATTTGCAATTAATTTCAGACCTCTAATAAATTCTGTAGTCATTACTTCATTAAAAAATTAAGCTAATAGTTATTTTTCAAACTTTTTTTTTATGGGGCCGTCCTACATAAGGAGGAGGTGGCGTAATTTTCTTTGTGGCATTGCCGGCTGTTTGAGGTGGGGGGTGACGCGGAAGACACGCCCCCACCCCCCTAATGTTTTCAAGTTAAATTTTTTTCTAACTTCGTTTTTTATTAAAGACTCTTTCGGTAGAACATATCGATGATATTCACTCTTATAACTTTCAGACTGTTAAACGATAACATGGCGTGCACAAAATCTTTTGCCTATCTTTCATTATACTTTTTTCTTTTCTTTTTTTTTTTTTTTTTGCGCGGAAAAGGAGTTTTATGAATATGTTCCAGACCTGACGGGAGATGAAAACCCTCCGAACCTGTATTTATTTTCGTTACATGTAAATAAGCATTGCTTTCACCACGCCTTCTCTAAGACGACCGCCGCCAACATTTCTGTTGGTGCCGACGTTCATAAATTTATTGTCAGAACATATTGTTGAACTCAATATTAGCTGCAACGGAACTTGACCTTTTCATAATACAACGCGGGCAGCTTGTTAATGTCAATAAAGTAATAAAAATTTCCATGGCTTAAACTAAATTCCTTCCCAACTTTACATGTCAGAATTTCCCATATCGGACACTGACAGCTAGGGATACAGAATATTTCCTATTTGAACATGTGTTCAAGACCCTAATGCCATCATATTATATTTCACCGAGTCTATTTCATATTAAAAAAGATATGCTGAGAGAAAACTGATATGCACTTTATACAAATGCATCTGTTTCCCATTTTTAAATTTCCTTTTTGTCCTTCGCTATTGAACCGTGGCCATGATCACGACCAATCTACAATACTATAGTATTACAGATGGTTTGCCATGACATGAGGATTTGGCACGTCACTTTTCCCTATTTGCCACCTGTCCCTATTTGGTAGGAATTGTTCGTCTTCGTTGTAAATGTCCCGCGTCCCTACATACTTTGGCGGGACACCCTATTGTTCCTACTTTTCTGCTTGTATCGTGACAATTCTAAACTGCATTTTTACTATCGAGTCGTCTCAAGCGTGTATATGAAATAACAGATTTTGATATTTTCTCAATAGGGGTCAAATGAAACAGGTACAGCTCTTTAAATTTGTTTTGCAATGCAACGTCCCTAAATGGCGTGAATTCGTACCTGGAAAAAAATTATTCACCATCCGATGACGCTTGATTGCGATAGTTATACAGAGGCCCTTCCATTGTCAGAAAATTTGCCTGAACTGCCCTGACTAAAGACTCAGGTTTTCTATAGAGAAAAAACTGAGACGGGCGCAGTTTCTTTTAGTAAGTAAATTACCTCAGAATTAACAAAACCTACTTTTTACAAAACATCATTATACACGATTAATATAAATATTTTAGTGGCATGTGAATTGAGTTTTAACTTGTAGTTTCTCACTGAGTAAAACGTATGTCTTTTTTTAGTGATATCTCATGTTTAAATTGTCCTGACTTTTGACTTCCAAGGAGAAAACCCTTTCTAAGAGAAAATACCGTCAAAATTCGCCTATATAAAACCGATGATGTTTGAATACCATTTATCTGTATAAACAGAAAAGTTTGTAATCGGTACAGTGACCGGATTAAACGAGAACATTTTTCGTTACGTTCCAATTTTACATACCGTATCATAATTATGTCTATAAAATGATTTTTGTCTAACAGATGAACTATTTTTATCATAAAAATAAAATTAAATTGTTTAAGAAACATTAAAATAGCTAATGCCGAGAGGTAGCTACAATTTTTTTAGCCAATGTCTGAAAATTGTCATGTAATAGCAACACACACCTAACAATTATTTCAATTTCCTCATTTTCGATGCAAAACAGTGCCTTTCTGAACGTGGCGTTAACAATGTTCAATGTCGTCGATTATGTACTGGAAAGAATTGTTTACGAATGGTGTGAAATTGTATTTTTAATCAGATGTTACCGGCGATTATTTTGTCTTTATTGGATCCTCCAAACTTAACATTAACTCAACTGAACGACGAAACACCACTAAGAATAACTGACTTTTACCCATTCTTAAGTTTTCTAAAAGTTTCCCTTGAATCGACTCCGTGTTTTATAATCACTATCGTGTCCCATGGCAACAATGAATGTATGATCATGTAAAATAATGAAAATTCATCTAATTGTGAACTGGAAATTACGATACCGTTCGACGAGAGCTGAAACACGAACTACTATCCATTTGTTTAAGATATTTAAAGCTATTAGCTTTGGAATAGAAATTCCTATTGTTAACAATAAGCATGCAAATAAATTGCTTTTTTCAAAAGTTCATTTTGTTACCTGACACAACTGCCACCACGTAAATATTCATGGCAAAAATGTTCATATCGACGAATATGACCTAGCGGCATGCCAATGGACCGTTGTGAAGAACTACAAAACATGTGAAACTCAAAAAACGTAACAATGAACGACTAGAGGAATTTGCAAAAGCATTTAATAAGCATTTTCTGATGACATTTATAAGGAAATACGATTCTGGCAATAAGGAAAGAAAATAAAGCCCTTGACTTATTCTACATGCTGTTAAAAAAATATTCAAGCTATTACAACGGTTCATTTGTTTTTTGCCCCGCAGCTGTTAATTTTAAAGTTAATTTAAGAGTTAGAGAACAGTACGTATAAAACCCAACATAGTCAAATTAGAACAATAATTATTTAATATGCACCTGAAATGGGTCGCAAACTGCATCCTAAACGACGTGTATTTTGTAATAAAAACTAATCGTCCGGAGTCATCATCACGTCACAGACAAACAGTCAACATTTACTAACTTGTATTTATATTATTTTAATCCCTGAAGACTAGACAAGTCTGTAAATTTAACCCTTCAAGAATTTGAAATTTATTGTTTTTTTCTTTCAAGACTCCTAAAAAGTTATGGGGTCATCGTAATTAATCCTCAATTATTTATGGAACATGTATCATTACACTAAAAAGATAGTTGAGCAGGCCAAGACATTTATTTGAAGGTCATAGGGCCGAAGAAGAAGAAGAAGAAGAAGAAGAAGAAGAAGAAGAAGAAGAAGAAGAAGAAGAAGAAGAAGAAGAAGAAGAAGAAGAAGAAGAAAAGAAAAAGAAGAAATAGTAGTATCATTACATTTAGCTTAAAATAACAGCTTCCGTTGATAAGAATGTGGCGCTACACTACTTGTAATTTGCCATCACCATCAAGAAAGTGTAGTATGTTACTTCTATCCGCGATGTAAATAACCAAGTAAAGCCCGGGGTATGCAGAAAGAATTTTTGGGAAGAGTTGACAATTCCAGCCTTTTAACCATTAAAAACTAGTGGTACTAAAACTCCAGGTACTTTCTCACCTGTATTTCAGGCAAAATTACGTGAAAATTACTCAAATGTTCGAAAAATTGTACATGCCCATATTTCTAAACCTATCTTTAAGGACCAAATTTCATTAAGAGAAAAAAATCACTAGCTTTAATATTTTAGTTGTAGAATGACGCCAAAAATATTTTGAATCGGTATGTAGAGTCCCTTATGTTACCACCGCAAAATAATTATCTTAACTCCACAGTAAATTTGGGAACAATACATTCACTGGTGATGTGAAAATTGCAACAACAAATAGGAGACGTACAATTATAATGAAATTTATTCCTCAGATTCGGAATATCACAATATACAAATGATTAGAACTACAGAACTGACCTTGAGTATTGTAGTGAGATGTAAAAATGCCACGCACTGTCATCAGAGCCTCTAGACGTCGTAGCATATTCAAAGCGAGCCTGGTCATGCTCCTGGGGAACACAGTGCCATTCGTGACTACAAAGCATCGACACTGGCTGCAGGAGGACCAGAACAAACAGGTTGCCGACCGATCATATCACAAACATGTTGGATGGGCGGCATGTCATGTAAGCATTCAGGCCAGGGAAGAAGAGGTACCCGACGTTCTTCGCAGAAAGCTTGCACATTCCTTGCCACACGCGGTCGGGCATTGTCCTGCTGAAATATGGCGTGTGGGGCCTTGCAGTACGAGCAGTACCTCGAGCTCTTAAATCTCCCTGACGTAGCGGTTGCTGTTTAGATTGCCCTCAATACGTATGAGGCTAGAACGCTTATTATTGCCAATGGCGCCGCAAACCATCTCACTTGGCGTTTGTCCGCTATGGCGCGGAACTATGCAGGCTGGCCAATTGCTATCAGCACGGTAGCATCGAACACGTACGCGACCATCGTTATAGCACAAATTGAAGCGGGACTCGTCCGATAACACTACTTTTTGCCAGTCAGCACACCAGTGAACACGTTCACGTGCCCATTGCTATCTGAGGGGTTGGTGGCTTCTGGTCAACGGAATCCGACGCAGTGGTTTGCTTGCCACCAGTCCAACCCTCAGCAGACGGCGTCGAAACTTCGACGCAGACATGACCACACCCGTTGCAGTCGAGCCAACTCTGTGGTCGACGCCGTTCTGTCGGTTAGGCCATGCGAACAAGATGCGGTCATCTCGTGCAGTGGTCGCATTGTGTGGTCCAGTACCCGTTGTGTACGACCCTTCTCTAACCAATGGTTTCACACACTCATGACGTAGCAGAGTGCTCCGTTCCAGCCGCAATGTCAGGGTACGACAAAACCCGCTTCCCGATCATTCTGCCTCGTTCGAACTCACTCAGGGGCTGATATTGCGCCCTTTGGCGACAAGGTATGCCGGCACTTGCTTGCGCGTTTTAACGTCTTTTGACGTGTCTACACCGTGACACTGACTTGACCTGGCACAAAGGAGGACGCTGCTAGGCCAACGTGCACGCCATATCTAAGCAAATTTAATTAAAATTTCTTATGGATACACTGATACATCCACAGATTTTTAAGTAATTTCGACCATTCCTTCTGGGTGTAGCAATTTTTACAAACGCGTGTAGAAGCCAATCAAACATATTCGACGAAATAAAACAATTAGATATAAATAAATTTGAAGGTTCAATTGGAATACAGCCTATATTTTTACTTTCTCGTATACGTACGTATATACAGTAAGTATACGTACGTATACGTACGTACATCTCTGTACGAGGTACAGAGAAAGTTAGTAATGGTGGGCGAAAAACGGCGGATTTTCGCTGAAAAAATTCATTGCTGAGTTCTGATAACGAAAAAATTGATAAATTCAGTTGCTAAATTAAAGAAAAAATCCTGTAACATGAGGTCCTTGATACCGAAAATAAATTGACGCCGAAACGTCCGTCTGTGAACACCTCTAGCGTCTAAACCATACGTAGGATTTTTATTTTCCAAATTGAAGAAACCCCTGACGATCTGGCTCGAGTCGAAGCGTTGTGATTTTGAAAAATATTCTTTAAAATTTGGGGGTACTTTACATGAAGCACCTGGAACATTTTCAAAATTTTCTGAAATCTGCATCAATTTTTTTTTCTTTGCACTTCTTGTAACCATAGAGTAGTGTCACACTTATAAACATGGCATAGATCCGAGTTTTAAGGTTAACTTTCAATTGTCGAAAATTTCAAAAGTTTGAATTTATTCGTCGTTTTACAAATTCAAAATTGAAGAAAGATATGTTTATTTCAAATGAAATTTGTTGTTCAAAAATAGTTCTTTCAATAAAGTCTGTGCACTTTTTTTAAAAATTGTCTGTAGTTTTCGCGCAACGTTACGTGCAATATATGCAATATTAAAAAGTAACAAAAAGCGCCCCAATTTTTTCTTTAAACTTTTGGTAGGCATATTACTAAATGCAATCTATAAGATAACATAAACGCCATATTCCTCCATTGTGTGTGTGTGTTTTTTGTTGTTTTTTTTTTTTTTCAAAAAATACAAAATGATATTTTTTTGACTTCTCTCACGTCGTTAATATTTACATTAGCGGAAATTTGTTTACATTATTGTACACTAAAGAGCCCCAAAACTGGTACGGCCATGCGTATTGAAATAAAGAGATCTGGAACCAATCAGAATACGACGCTCCGAGTTTGGCACAGTTACGCCGGTATTGTATCGGTGCTACAATGACAGGTTAACACGATTTAAGTGAGTGTTATAGTCGACGCAAGAGAGATGGGGCATAGAATCTCGCGATGAAATTTGGATTTTCCCGTACTACCATTTCACGAGTGTACGGTGAATATAGAGAATTGTGTAAAACATCAAACATCCGGCATTGCTGCGGCCGCGAAAATATCGTACAAGAACGGGACCGACGACTGAGGAGAATCATTACACGTGACAGAAGTGCTACCCTTCCGCAAATTGCTGCATGTTTCAATGCTAGGCCATCAATTAGTGTCAGCTTGCGAACGATTCAGCGCGTCATTATCGATCTGGGGTTTCGGAGCCGAAGGCCCACTGTTGTACCCTTGATAACTAAACGACACCAAGCTTTACTCCTCGCTTGGGCCCGTCACCGCCGGCATTAAACTGTTGGTTTCACTTGTTTCGAGCAGGTGGACGTGTACGAGAATGGCGACCTCATGAATCCATAGGCCCTACAAGTCAACAGCGAACTGTTCAAGCTGCTAGAGGCTCTATGGGACCCCTGATAGGTCTACATAAGACTACAGGTGACGAACGTAAGCATCCTGTCTGATCACTTGCACCCATTCATGTCTATTGTGCAACCCGACGGACCAGCAGGACAATGCGGCATTTGTCTGAGTCAAAAATCTGTATCTTCAATTTTGTAGTTTTAAAATGTTTTATTTTTTAAATTAAAAAAAAACGAGCGATACCTGAAAATGAGACTAGCACTATATTTTTATCGCCTAGTACGCAAGTGAAGAAAATGTAAAGAAAAAATTGAAGCTGTTTTTGGGAATATTCTTTGAAAAAATAAAAACTACTCCATTTTCCAAAAATTGCTCATGAACTATTTTGGTGAGCTAATTTTGTACAACAGGACAACAGTTCTGAGACAAAAATCCCTATCTCCAATTTTGAGGTTTTAAATTTTTTCCCCAATTTTCATAACAAGGAATGTCAACGAAACTGAGACATGCACCATTCTCTTAAACGTCCTTTGCACTATTTAACAAAATTTAATAAAAAAATTTGAAGCAATTTTTTTGAAAATTTTTAAAAAATATCCCAGGGGTTTCATGTAAAGTACCCTTCAGAATTTAAACATTCGTTTCAATATCCAAGGGCTGCGACATCAGCCAGAACAATGGGGGAATAACAATTTTGGAGAAAATCGGCTGAACGATTTAGCTGCTAGCGTTGTTCACAGACGGACAGACGTTTTGCCATCAATCGATTTCTCAGTATCAAGGACCCACAAAACAGGGATTCTGGCTGCATCACGCGTTAGAAGATTTTCTTTCTAAATATAGCAATTGGATGTATCTACTTTTTCGTTTCCAGGACCCTGTAATATGTGTTTTTTGCCGAAAATTCGCCGCTTTTTCGCGCCCCTGTTGAGAATGAGTAGAATGTTTAATGAAACCTAAGTCGAGTTGTATACATCCTAAAGAAATGTGAACATTAACAAATTGAAGAGTATCATATTGTCTGATTTCAACTGTATGAATGCAATACATGACTGTTCCAAAATTTATTTTCATATACTTATGTACCATGTATCGGGGAACTGCCAGTTTCATCTTATAAATTAAATTATTGATACTGAAGTTCCAAAATTGATCTGACCAAACACAAGGCTTGCTGAATTTGAAATTGACATTTTCATGGGGGAAGACTTTCCTTGAAGCCTCAACAACTTAAACATTTTCACAAAATAGGTCCAATTTTTTTTTTTCACATTCTTTCCAGTTTAGAGCTAATAACTCTTATAAGAATGATGCAGGTTCAACTTTCATTGAACTGTCCAAATTTTAGTAGTTTTTACATAGTTTTGTGTTAAATAAAAGCAATTTTAAAATATTTTTTCCCAAAAAGGACTCTAAATATGTAATTTATAACAATTACTAACACTAGTGTCACTAGCTAAATAGTTACGTCCAATGCAGACATTGTCTGGATGAGAATTCTATTGGTTGGCTTCTCTTTGGAAGTTTGTGTGGTTTCTCTAGTAGATACTTTGCACAGCAGTACCTTAACAAACAGTCATAGAATGTGCACAATCTCTCTTTCCTTACCATTGTCCCCACAGACACACGAGCACTACATTACCACAGGAAAAGAAAGAGAAAGAAAGACAAAGAGAAAGAACAAAAGCGAGAGAAAAGGAAAAGAACGAGAAAAAAAGAGAGAACAAGAGAAAAAGAGGAGAGAACGAGAGAAAAAGAGGAGAGAACGAGAGAAAAAGAGGAGAGAACGAGAGAAAAAGAGGAGAGAACGAGAGAAAAAGAGGAGAGAGAGGGAGGGGGAGAGAGAAAAAAGAGAGAGAGAGAAAAAGAGAGAAAGAGAGAGAATTGAATGAAAGAAAGAATGAAACATTTGTTCTGCTTCAAATTTCATCTCCAGTTAATTTCAATTGAACTCTTACGTATTCTTCCAGCAATGTAGTTGAGTCCATACATTTACCAACACCCATTATGACTTGAATTTATTTAAATTCATTACGGTTAAATTCCACTTCATATACGGCAATGTTGGGAATGAAGGTTTGAAATAATTTAATAAACTCAAAATAAGAAAACAGTAATAACATATAGATATTTCTTCATTATCACAATTTGCAAAACAATACCAATGAGTTACTCAACACTGGATTACAAAAAACGGCTATTTAACGGCAGTTTTTATTAAATTACTAATTCATGAAGAACGCTTAAAATGTTAAATTGGTGCAATATGAGTTGGTCAGATGCAGAAGTAGCAAGCTCTAAAGTCATAACCTTTGAAAATACTTGATCACAATTATCAGCGTCACATTTCACAGTATTGTTTGACGATGTCACACTAAAAATCTTCGTAAGTAAAAACAACACATACAAAATCAAATGTATCACTACACTATATGAGTCACACTTAGCAAACCTCAAAATGTACAATGTATCTGAGAACAGTGCTGCTAGGATGGTTTGTGAGGGCGCATGGATGCGTCCAGTAGAGGAGTTCGTTCAGCAAAACGAGTAGTTTCCACTGTTTCTTCTCGATGTTCTCTGATGCCTGGCATGTCTTGATGAGGCCTTTGCCAAACACCATGACTAACATTAATCTCTTGATAATTTCTTCGACGTACCTAACAAAAAAGAAAAAATCAGTTAATACGAATCAGAGGTCATTAGCCCAGTAAAAATTCAAGTGATAACCATAATGTTTTTGGAAACATTCCTAGACCTTTTCCAAGATCGAAATGAGTGGTCAGCTTTGCATTCCTTCATAAACACCTAATACTGTGAGTTTACATAATCTAACAAATGTGGTGTAACAAATATAGCTTGTTTTTGAATTATAAATAAGACAAGGTATGTAATGTCTAGTGATTCAGGGGGAAACATCAAGTGAAATCTTAGAAATCATATCCGAACATTCAATACAGTCAGAAATAATATAATGGAGAAATAGCACATCTGCAAAAATTCTCCTTGCTTGCAATGATTGTAAATCAAAAGATTTTCATATTCTGGTAAAGTAATGTTCATACAATGCCATTGGTGTATTGTTGAGACAAAATTGAATATATTCAATTTTGTCTATATTCATTCCAAGTATGAAGACATTCCATTTCAAATTGAACAAATGTAAGGAAATTTTGACCTTGATGTCCCAGATTTTGAAACTATTTTTCCCTGTTAAGCATAATAGCAAAAATTTGAAACACATGTTTTTCATTTTTTCCAAATATTATTTTTTGAGACAATATTAATTTTCAAAAAAATGCTGCACTGCTTAGGTTAATCATTTTCAACTCATGCTGTAATTGTGACAGAAATTTAATATTTTGCGATATTAAAGAACTAAAGATGCTCTTTCATTTGATATATGTAATGAATTCATTAATTTTTTTAAAATGTATTTTTTGACCTATTTTATTTTTATTTTTTGAATTTCTCATGAAACTATATAGTTTAAAAATTTGAAAAAAATATCATTGTAATCTCTGAAACGTTCTACATAAGTCTGTTGAGCTTCAAAGTGGGGCACTGAAATGATTCTGAGAAATTAAATATAATAGAAATGTCTACTTGCTGTATTGCTGCAGCATCTTCAAGTCAGCTTTCAAATAAGTACCAATCAGCAGTAGATGATTATCATCATTATACTTACATTGATATTTCTTTTATTTCACTTCAGAGGGAATACCATTAATTTATTTCATTTTTAATGAAATGAAACTATTCATTTTCTTCATACCTTTAACTTTTTTAATTATATCTCTGTCACAATGGAAGTATTACTAAGTATTGTTCAATATTGTTAAAAATATGTTCTCCTCATTATCATCAGCTCACTTAAATAGCTTCCTGGATAAATTCATAGGTTCCTGCCAGGATTGAAGGAAAGCTTTTATTGAGAATATTACAGTTGTTCCCTCCCCACCTCCATTCCTTCGCAAGGTTCCTTTCTGTAAGATGAGGCAAAGCAAAGAAACGCCATTCAGTACTCACATTGAAGTCACCTTTGTGAAAGCATTAGCTCACATTGTTTTGTAATACTAGGCACTGATCCCGAAAAATATGCCTGATAACACTGTCATAATCTTACTTGAGACATGTTATGAGTTTACACTGAAAAGGGTGAATTCTTTTTTTATTTTATTTAAATGTTTAAATTCTTTGATTTCTCAGACCTTCAGCCCAAAAAGATGCAGAATAGCTTCAAAAGAATGCAGAATTAATTCACAGCAGTCTTGAATTACATTCTCAAGTATAAAAGAATAATTTTCTAAAAACGTTACACTGGACAATGAAAACTTCTGACACAAAATGTTATTTTTGTGTCATGAAGACAGCTGAAGTCTGCCAACAAAAGGGGAATGCAGCAGAAGATGACAAATTAACTCAATCAGTTTCTTTATTATCAGTTAATACATTAGGGTGAGCATGCCCTACCTGACAACATATTTGCAGCAATAACATGTATGGTCAATCCTCAATTTCTTGAAAAAGCTTCTCTTGACTCATCACAAGAAGGAGTTTTGAAAACCAGACTTCTGATACATATACTAACTGTTTTTTGACGTCAAACAGTCAATTTTCAACAACTCAAGAATACTGATTGTACCAAACTAAAAGTACACTTCTTCATTTATTGATTTTCTTATTAAGAAAATGCAAATAATAGTACTGATATTATTTTAAGGTTATCTGTGGTTACTAACTTCACAGAATACCACACACGTTTCTTGGATTCCTCTGTTTACACAACTGACTCAGTATATCTGAGAAAGAAGACTGCTCTGTTTCAGGCAGATCCTAGCAGGGTCAGTAGTTTATACTAAAGAAACCTAATAGTCCCATTTCATCAGAAGAATTCTATTTGAGACTACATGTGCGTTTCTGTAATTTATAACATGACGTAAGTGTCCTAGTTGCTTCATGTTTGGATGCCACCATGTGTTGTGTCACTGGCACTTCTTAGTTCAAACAGTACGAGGGCAGCGGGCTGCCTAGGTACTCGTTGTTTTTTTTATGTTATTTACTTGTGCCCCACTTTGAAATTTGGTATATACATTTGTGTAGAAACACATGAGTATTTTTTTTAATTAATTTAAGTGTCAGCCTAATGTGAATACTTGCAAAATTAAATATTAATTATTATTAATATTATTATTATTTTAAATATTTAATATAATTATATAAAAATATAATAATGTAAAAATTGTAAGTATTTCTGAAAGGGGTGGGATTCGAAGAAACAAAGTTTCACCTACTTTCAACTTTCAACCTTATAAAAAAAAAGGTGAGCTAAAAAATATTTGTTTTGAGAATGTGTAATTTGACATGGAATGACTCGTACAAAGACCAAATAATCAATGCATATTCAGTGAAGGTCTCCCAAAAGAAAAATATAACAATTTAAAAGTTTTAACATGAAAAACAAATTTAAACATTAAAATGTTTTTCAATCTTTGAAAATACAAATCATATTAATTTGACAAATAATTACGGTAGAACTACCTTAAAAATTAGAAACCAGATAGCAAATATGTCCAAAAATATACAATATTCTGATTGTTTAAAAAATATATAATTTCTTCAAGGTAAGCATCACTCACTGCATACACTACTGAGATAATGAAGTGGTTATAAGCACATCATTTAATAATTTGTTTTTAAACATGCATTCAATGTACTGAAGGTAATATTTGTCCAATGTCTCACCATACATTATTGCGAGCTCTCTTAATGGTGACAGCAATAAAACTGCTGTCTGAATTCAAGAAAAAGAGTGAAATTGGGTCATGAAACAAAAGTGATATGGCAGTGATACCTATTATGCTGACCAATCATCATCCAGCAGAAACCATTGCAGTGATGAATAATCTTCATATCCCTAGTACAAAATGTACTCTAATAAAAACAATTATTTGCATTACAAAGTAACTATTTATTACTGTAACTACTTCTAAACAAACTATGTTCAATTCCCCCCCCCCCCCTCACAGAAACATTACCTGTCGATGATGTAATTCATGGAGGTAGAGCGTGCCCAAACTCATATCAGCAGCTGTCAATTCAAGAGGATCTGTTTCAGGAGGCAAATCAAGGCCTGCTCCAAACACAGATGCCCCCATTGAGGTGCTTGATATGCCTTGATGAATGCTGAAATTTATTGAAGCACGTAAACTAACTATTCTTGAACATTTAAATTCATTACAATTGAAAACAAAGTAAACAAACCTGTACAAGAGTCCTCTATCTACCATGAGAGGCCCTTCTGCCCGACTAAGTCCACCCCGCACAGCAGGGAATGCTGATGAATCAGCACTTGCTGCTGTGCGATCACCACCAGGTTGACCAGATGACGCAGATGTGTGAGCATACACAGGTTGGAAGCCCAAACCCAGGGTAGAATCAGTTCCAGCTCCCACAGCAGCATTGCCACGGAAAATGCTTGCTACCAAGCTGTTTATCTAAAACAATTATTTCTTGTGCAGAAAACCACAAAGCTGAAGGCAAATGTTAGGCCACTCACCATATATATTTCTTTACTTATTAAGTTTTGAGGTGTAAAATAAATTTGGCAAAGGAATTACATAAGAATACTATCTTTCTTATCCCAACAAACGAAGCTGTCATTGCACACTGAAATTAAAAAGACAGCTCGTTTCACCAGTTTTTGAAAATAAAAATAAATCCCAACTGAAACACACAAGAAAGTACTTCGTTATTCATGCTCTCCCTTGGGGCATTTCCTTTCCATCTTAATCCACAAAACAATATGAAGCAAATTTTAAAAAAATGTTTCCCGTAGACTGGCTTACCAGCAATGGCAGCAATACTGAGTGGCAACGGTATTGATAAGCGGCCATTGATAATTAATACTAATCGACTTACCTCATTTCTTGTTCTAACACACTGTCTATCCGCATCACACTTTTCCGCTCCATCTCTGACACCCATTTTGACTCCACCTCCATTCTGTCCCTCTCAACTACACCTCTGACTCACTTTCACGGCACTGTCCCACTGACACATGTCCCACCCATAGCTGCCTCTCTTGAGATCCTGACTGTCTACCAATCTCTTTCTCGACCCATCTGCTTCTATTGCCAACATTGCCCGTCTGTCTATTTCTATCAGGACTGCCTGATTGTCCATCTCACCCAGCCTTGCATGTCCATCTCACGTAGTCTTGCATGTCCATCTCACCCACCTGCCTCTCACTGACCATCTGTCTCCGACTCTGACCAATGACCTCTCTCACACATTCTCCCTCTACCCCTTTCTTTGCCTCTATCCACTGTCATTTTTGTATCTTTATACAGTCTCTCACTACTTCTGTTCAAGCCATTATCCTTAAAATTTTCTCAAATAAAGGTTTAGAAAAAAAATCTTCAAATTCAATACATAACCTGAGATCTTAAAAATGTCCATGAAAAATTTTTTGGCAGACACTTACCCCACCACCAAGACTATATAATGACTGCAAGGAGGACAAAAAGGCATTGTCAGCGGGATTGAGCGCAGCAGTTAACTGTCCAGCGTCTCTTCTCGCCTGGTTTCTCAATGCTGTTACAAAATTCTCTGCTTCACACGGTGGCTGCCAATCAGGATTTGTGAGTGTAAAATGAACAAGAGACAATTCTGTTTTTCCATCTTCGGCCTAAAGACATACAAGATATATATAATTTCCAATTACATTTATCAACAACTTTTACTGCAATTTACTTTTGTATCAGTTGCAGCCTATATTCAGTGGAAAAATCATAAATTAAAAGAGGAAAGAATTAATTAAAATTGGCATTCTCATAAATATATATTTTTGTTGTTAGAATGTATTTAATGTTTTATACATTTGGTTAAGCCTTAAGACTGTAAGCTAGTTGATGTTTATCATAGATGTTATTTTTTAATTCACTAATAAATATTTCCCATGATGTTTGCTACACTTTCTTCACTTTCTTATTTCTATAGCAATGTCTCTTTTTACTCTGTATTCCCTCAGTTTTTCATCAGTCTTTATCTGCAGGTGCTTTATGTGCGCTGCTTTTCACTTCACAGAGATACTAATTAAACAAAGTACTAAAGCATTTTCCATTTTTTCCAAGTACACTTTTGATATTGGGCTATTTGTAATTATAAGATCTTTGGAAGATCGAATATCTCTTTCTTGGAACACATGTATATGTACAACACATTAATTGTGATGTGATCATCATAAATTAATTTTGAAACACATTTTATTCCTCTGCAAACTATGTTCAAATAAAAACTAAAAAGTATAAAGAAGATAACAGTCACCCTTTTTCAACCTGTTTACTCTGGAGAAGATACAGATCAATCAGCTATAATAAAAGAATTTACTAATCAGAAAGATCTTTGTAAGCTAATGTTATTTACAGTCACTTCTGATGCTTTATCAACAACCATTATGAAATGAAACACTGAAATTACTCAGGTCAGCATATTTCAATCACAGAGACACTACCACCATAAAAATTGCAGGAGTGACAAATGTTTAAAAATTAAATTATAAATGGTTATGAAATGATAATATAATAATATAACGAAAGAAAAGGTGGAAAGTACCTGAGTATAATGATTCGATAGAATACGTTTGGTAACTTTTCCTGCATCTCCAGCTTGAGGACCCATTGGCACTGGTGGCACAAGACCTCCCCCATGCCATGTGGGATTCCCATGCCTTCTCACATCCATTTGCGCAAATGAACATACATCTCCAACACCCACAACTTCAACAGTAAAATTTCGATAGAAATCAACAATATCTAAGGCTTTTGATCTCACATGAAACCAGAGGATGAATGGAGTTATCACAGGAGACATTAGCTCTTCCAGGAGATACACCTTAAAAAAACAAATGCATAAAATTAGTCTTTCAAAGCTCACACTTTCGAAAAAATTTCACAGAATAAATGTTTCAATGCACACAGGGGCGGATTAATATTTTTGCCGCCTGTAGGCACATCAAATTTGCCACCCCCTTAAAATTAATGTTACATTTCAAATTGTAATGCTTCAGTAACAATTCCTCATTAAATTAAACGTTTTAACTTTAAAAGTAACATTATATTTTGCACATTGTTCTCTTGAATTAAATAATTTTTTTGGATTAGCTAATTTTGGATATAAACTGTATCTTCATAGCAAGTAACGTTCAACATTATTAACGTTTCAACAATGAAACGTTAACATTAAAAGGAAACTAAAACATGACAACTAGAATTGCAACATGTTTTCTTTCATCAACGGGCCTTAGTTTCAGATTCATATACTTCTGAAATCATAAGGTATACTCTAATGAAGTAGACAAATAAAAAGCTTGTATTAAATATTAATATGATATTTTTAAAATAAAAATATGATTTATGCTGTTATAGTTTTAGAGAACCTAAATTTGTTTTAGAAAATATCAAGAAAATTTTGCGCCTTTGAAAATTTGCCGCCCTTGAAAATTTGCCTCCGTAGGCACGTGCCTACTGTGCCTATGCGTAAATCCACCTCTGAATGCACATACACTTTGGGAAAATCAATTGGGAAGAATTGTTTGAAATACAACTTCGTATCAAACATACTATTGATATATAAACAGCAAGTCCCATTGATACTTGTACATAAGAAAAGAGATTTTAAATATTAGACAGTGCGTAATCAATATATTCTTCCTACACTCTATGTTTTAAATCCTAAAAGGAATTACTTCAGAACTGAACCAATACAGTGAAGGAGTTGCAGAGCAATGTGAGCCCCTCCTTATACTTCCGCTTAATTATTCTATTATTTATATTAGTAAATTGATTTTTAAACTTTCAACTAAGGATTTTCCTGAGAAAGAAAAATGTATTTTACTTTACACAAAATAATTCAGGACAACATCATGAGTACGGTTTGAATTGCAGGCATGATGATTTGTAATGCCTTTGATTGATACAAAGTAACGTTTTACTCCCCATAAATCTAAAGTATTAAATTTTGTCTCACAATATTTGCCTCTGTGCTGCGTATCTGCTATACACTGTTTGTAATGTCATAAATTGCCTCTTCCATTATTTAATATCCTTTTATCCAATTAAATAATGGAGGAGACAATTTATGGCATTAAAAGCTGAGTAGAACAGATTTGCAGCACAGAGGCAAATATTGTGAGATAAAATTTGATATTGAAGATTTATGGGGAGTAAAATTACACTCTACACATCACACGTGGCATCCTAGGAACACGTGACACCATTCTGCGACCTTCTTCAGGAACGTTTCGCCCTGAGGAAATATTGGCACCTGTGCCTAGGACAAGGGATCTCCTGGTCAGCCAAGTAGTTACTAACATTAACATTATTGCATCCTTTATCTCATCTATCATCCTTTATTAGACCCCAACGGATGAAAATTTATAAAACCAAGAAGAAACAAATAAAAAATAAAAATAAATAAATATAAAAATTAGAGAGCTACCTAAATAAAATGGTAGAGAAGTCAGAACTTGAAAGGCAATTGCTATTGATATTAATCACAGGATCAAGGAAATATAATTTGTAAATAGATCTGTGGTTGTCATTAATTATAAACTGAATATAGGTAATTGATATTTTGCTGATAGTTACCATTTGCTTTTATGCTGATGTCAACATTTGCCATTCATTTCCATACCCTGAAAACTTAACACTAGAACATCTGATGATTTTCTTGTCACCAAATAAAATTTATTTGGCCATTTTTAAGATGATGTTTAAGAGCAAAGGTTATAACAACTTCTTAAAAATATTTATTACTAAAGAATGAAGATAATACTTACAGCTTTGTACTGAAAGAGTTGAGAAAATTCTTCTCTAACTTTATGTGTATGAGCTTGTCCCCTCCAACTATCAGGTAAATAGTGCACATGAGCAAGAACTGCTGTCATAAGTTTTTCAGGACACCATACTAAATTCTCATCAGGTATGAACACTCTACAATGAAAAAGAAAATTTATTTCCTAAAAAGAACTTTAAGAACTAAGAAGAATTTTATTTCACAAATATTGTTCCTCATTGCAAAAGGTTTTTTTTAGATTCCAAACGATTGTAATGTACTTGATGCAAACACCATACTAACCTGCTTCCTGCAACAATGACTGTAAGAACCGTAATAGCTGTCAAAACATGTTCCACTGTAATGACATCTTCATCATACACCGTCAGTATTAACAGAACAGCCAGACAGGCACCAGCAATAAATGCTAGATTCCTATAATAAAATATAGCTCATTAACTAAATAAATTTATTCCTTTGCACTTCATACAACAATTAAATAACAACAATTAAGTAACAAATTAAACATTATTTTCGTGTGAGACTTATTTTTAAGTTTTATCACCTTTGATTATGTGTTTAACATTTTTTATCCTCGAATTAATTGCTGATGATTGATGTGTGTGATGGTGATTAAGAATCTCGTAAGTTTACCAAATACTTGATTGATTAAGTTTCCGGAGCGTGTCAACATCTAAGGTCATTAGTCCCATAAGTGTAGTGCATCTTTTATTGCGAGACCTGGCAGTGATCTTCCCTGGTCGGATGGCGAGATCAGGCACCACCCTACACGTTGGCTCGCAGGGTTTCCCTCAGCCAGGTATCTCCCACCAGCAGGGGTACCTCCCCAGCCAGGACAAGCACTACGCCCCAACTGGTCACCCAATATGTAAGGGAGGATAGTGCACGTAAGTGTGTTTGTATAACATAGGGATAGGACACGGCAGAGGAAGGTACTCCATATTTTAGAGTACTGCTTCGGCATTCATTTCATGTTGATCAGAGAAACCACAGAAAACTAATGATCAGAGCAGATGGACCCCAGAACCCTCCTCCAGAGAGTGGGTGAATTCGACCTAGCTATCAGGCTAGTATAAAAAATTGCACCACCGTTGACGTTTAACCCTAGGACCTACTGGTCAGACACATTGAACTGACAACAACTGATGCCTTGAGCTGCCTATGCCAGACCACATATTTAACAATTACTGAAGTTGCTGAACAGTGAAACATCAGAGAACAGCCATTAAAGGAGAGGTAATTACAGTTACCTGCTTCCTCTTTTCATTTACACAGTTTTAGTCTCGTTCTGGTCATTAACTAAGAAACCCGACAAATGAACTCCTGCAATTAGTAATGATGGGGAAAGCAGGGTAGATGGGGAGTTGGCAGGAAGATGTCCTGATGGCTAAGAAACATCCACAAATGGACCGGTATTTTGAGTGCATCTGAGTTGATTCATCTGACACAAGACAGACAAGTTTAGGGAAGTGGTTGTCAACCTTCAGTAATGGAGACAACTCTTCCAGAAGATTCATTTTAGCCCTATAAAATGTTTAGATGTGCTCAAGTGCATTATAACGGATAACAATGAACCTCAGCAAATTTTGGAATTAGCTTTAAAGAATTCTTGCCAAAAGTGATTATTTTAATGAATATTTTCATGACTCATTAGAGGACCAAATAGATATAAATAAAATTTCGTATTATGAAAATATGGACAATGGGAATCTGCAGTAAACATATGACCATTACATAAATAATGAGAGTTCAAGGAAAGTGGAATAGGATAAACAGGTGAACAAAAATAGTGGATATTGTTTTAATAATTAAATTTTTGAAACAATTATTAAAAAAATAATTGATATTTTTTTAATAATTGTTTTCTTAATATGGACACAAGGAATTTACATGGGATTAATGATAATGAGAGTATGGTAGAATTGCAAGTCAAAGAGTGAATAGTATCAGACCCCAAGGGATGAGTATCCAAACAGAAAAGAGGAGGTGTGAAAGGGGGCAGAAAATCTCCACAAAACCACAAAAAATAAATGAAATGGGGTGTGTGAGGGTGTAGTGCTGTACATTTTGGAACTAAACAAGTGAGTGGTGCAGTTTATGAATGGAGGAGGCAGAAACGATCTTGTTGTGGTGGTGATCGGATGGATAGAAGCTAGCTTGCTGTAGTGGCAATCGAATGAGTAGAATTTGTGGCCAGGAGAAGCTGGTGGTTATAGTAATGGAAAGACAGAAAATGGATATGACCGATAATGCATTGAACTTCATTGTTATTACTTGGGAAGTAAAGCCAAAATCAACGTCCAAGAATGCAGAGTATCAACAGACCAGGAAAGTGACAAAGAGACACTGATAATATAAATATTTGTGGGAAGATCAAGTTTTGTTTAGGTAGTAAGTAATTTAATGAGTATAATTAGGGTAGATGGCCATGCTTACACGGGGAAATCAAAAGGAGAGTGTGTGTGTGTGTGTGTGTGTGTGTGTGTTAATGGTACGAATGGTAAATAATGGTACGAATGGGAAATGTTGATAGGCAAAGGTATTTTATGTGTTGTTATTGTTTGTATCCTGCTATTGTTTTAGAACTGTTGTGTGTATGATTTCTGTTTAAAGCCAAAGAAAAGCTAAATTGTAAAGCTTGTTTCTTTCAAGGATAGATATTTCTTTTTATTTCATACTGGAATATCCATACCCTATATCCACGTAATTAATTAAACAAACATTCTAAATGTAAATTTCATCACCACAACTCTGTACGGACAGTTCTGTCAGCCCATGAGCAAATTTTCCCATGGCACACACACTTCAACAAATGAATAATGTATTGTTTAAAGAAAGAAACAAAATAATATTTCAGAGTATAAAATATTAGATGTTAAAGAAATTAAAAACTCAGTTCGTAAAAGGAAAATTAGTCAGAATATGGAGAAAGCATTTACGTGTATGTTATCTACATGCAAGTAAAGAATACTTCAATGAAAATATGTTTATCCCAATATCATATCCAGTTCTCGAGCAAATATTCCATGTGTTTACATACACATACAGATATAGGGGTGATCAGTTTATAACACAACCCTTCTGTTCAAAACCTGAGAGGAAAGTGAAAAAATTGCAACACTGCTTCTGTGACAGCTTCTTTCACTGCATTTCTATGACAGACCCACCACTCACAACCCCTTCTTTTCATCCACCCTCTTCCTGTTGTCAGCAATACACCTGCTCAAAGCAAAACAGGATGTGTCTGCATTCACTGTTTTGAAGTTAACTTACAATGCACATCAGCATACAGGAATATAGATTTGTGGTGGAGGAGTATTTCTGAACACAATCTTTCAAAGACTACCAGCCACCATATTTCAGATAGTGAAGTGCTACTGTGAGACGGAGTGTGTTTGGACAGACAGGGAGTGTTTCTCATCTGGATAGGTATATTTCCCAGCAAAACCGTAGAGGTAGTTTGTGAGGATCGCTTCCTTCCGACACCAATTATATCTCTTTAATAAATAATTTCCTTTTCTTCTTTACCGATTACTAAACTAACTTTCTTATTTTTGTTTGTGGGAAATTTTCAAAACCTATTTTCCTAAGGTGGAAGTAAATGGGATGAAGAGAAAGGCTGTGATGTATCATCAACTAGTAACGATCTTTCATTGATAATTTAACCAATGATTATTATACAATACTTACTGAGCCCACTACTTCAAAACAATTTTTTTTAAGTAGTAGTATTTCAAGAAAGACAAAGACAACAATAGCGATAACAATAATAATAATAAAATTAAAAAATCATTTGCTCTGCAAATCTGGAATTTATCATTTTTTAATACTAATTTAAAACAGGAAGTATCAAACATATGTACATTTCTCGAGCATATTTGTTGCAAAACTAAACCAAGCAAAGCCTTTCTCTTTGAGCTCAAGGCCACCATTTCACCTGCACTCCTCCTCTGGGTGGAGAGATTAGGGGAGAGGGGATTACACATACTTTCTAACAGATTACCAACTCGAAACAGCCAGCTGCTCTCCAATATGCTTAAACATAGTTCCTAGTGCAATTCACTCTGCTTGCTGAGGGTTGCATTTTAAACTGATCACCTGATAGATACATAAGAAGGTATATTCAGTTTTACCATTGTCAGCCTATGTCCCCAGAGAAATCAAATGTAAAATATATGTGGCATTGTAATGCTCTTTATAATTTTAGGTTTAATGAGAGGTCTTATTGCTCTGTGATACTACAGAACCTTAAAACTCTTTAATCCCTTTATCTTTCTACCTCAGGCAATTACTATGCAATGTTTGTTATCTTTTGTATCTTGGAGCTCTACTCTATAGAAATTCTACAATGCTCCCCTATTCTTGAATTGGTCTTAAGCATATTGTGTTCAAAATTCCGAATTTTCATAAAAGTTATTCTAAGGGAAGGAAATGCATATACCTCATGTACATCTTCTAAATTTTCATTACAGTTTCATTCAAGACATTGCAGTGTTCAAAATTTTGCTTTATTAATAGGAACACAAACTGTTGAGTTTTGTAGTAAAATAATTAACTCAAATTTGGCTGCCCTAAGGCAGAGGCAAATCTATGGACAAGGTGATGGAGGTAAGGTGGTGTAATTCAGGATGGGAGGGGGAGGAGGGGAGCGTGGTCACTTACAGAGAGAAAACTAATATTTTTAAATAAACGGTTTTTCCTATTTATCTATGATTTTCCTCCTCCAACAACAGTTTTCAAACCAAGATGGAGGCAAAACTTGCAAAAACAAACTGGGTTATTAGTACTTACTTTGCAATAATCGTCATGAGAGGAGATGTAAAAATATTCATGTACTTGCTAGCTGGACGGTATGCTCTGTTTAGACGAGCATTCAGCTCATGATCAAGTTCATTGAAATGTCGCAAATAGAGCCTTCCATACAGTGACCAACATCTTGATCCTAAACTGCCAGGTTCCCGTTTTATGACCTACATCACCAATAATTTTGTATACATATATTGTCAAGAAAACAATTTATCAGTTTTTCCTCATTAAAAGGTTGATTTTCATTTAATTTTTATTCTAAACAAGCAAATTCATCTGGTCTAAAAATTACTTTCAAGTTAATAATTGAAATATAATAAATTAACTGGTTTAACATTATAATAAGTTTTGCACACAACCAAGGAATTGACTTCTTATATATATACATACTTTACACATAATTTCACATACCTCGGCATAATTAAAGAATGAATAAAGAATCTGCCACAGGAGGATAAGTGGGCACAGCACAAAGTTGACAATTCCCACCCACAGGATGTATTTAGACAGTTGTTGAGCTAGTTCTTGTCGTTTGGCTACTTTCTTGTAATCTTCCTTCAAATGCCAATTATTTTCAAATGGAGCCCAAGGACCCCCTGTACAAACACCACAAAAGTTTGTTGATTAAGTTTCAGAACAGAACAGCGGCATCACCAGAAGAGAGGGGACGGATCATGGGTCTTCGGCCCCATCTCCAACCCCAAAGCCAATGATCCATATTCAAATAAGAAATACCTACTTAAGTTCAAGAAAGTAAAATATAGCTTTACTAATTTTCTGTAATAAAGTCATTCATGTCATCGCTAATGTTCTGAACATCAACTATAAATCAACAATTAAAAATACATTTAAAATGCAGGATAAATGAAAAATCCTGAGTGAGTCTCTGTAAGATTCACTTTTTTTAATCAAGTGAATACTTGAATGGCATTATGCACATGCTAAATGCCAACTTTAGGGAATCAATGATCTTAAAGCCCTGGAGTGTTTGAAGATGGCCTAGATCTATGCCACATATCAGCACTTTATCTTTATACTTATCATTAACGTTAAAGGAAATTGTGACCATAACCCAAAGGAGACTGCAGATTTTTCTTACAGATCAGAAACTATCACTTGGTAATTTGATGCATTTGCTGCAAATTTATGTGGCACACAAAAATTGTTACAAGAGTCAGTGATGATTTTATTAGTGCAATAGGAAACAAGTAGTTGCCATTGCAGACAGGAAAAGCATTATTATAGCTTACATTTTGAATAAGTTTGATAATTTACTCAATTAACTATTCAAAACCATTGGAATTTTTTTAATGACTTTCCTTGAGAGAGAAATCCCAAGTACCAATAATAAACTTAATATTAAAGATGAAATCTAATGTTAATGCAGCTTTATTGTACTGCAGAAAAAATTAGTTTGTTTCATCATTTCTTGCAAAATCACTTAAAGTTCTATAAAAAACAAGCAATTTATTATTACATAAAATTGCATCACTTTATGTAGATATATGCTACACTTTATGAAAGAAAAGATCATGTTTCATTGTAATTAGTGCCAACTATAATTCATTTAAAATTAATTTACTGAACATATTATAAACCTGAATTAAATTAGCCATCATCATACAGAGCAAGTTGCTAGGTATGCTGCCCGTTCCTTTTTCCAGTACACCACACGGGTGCACATCTCTGTGCACAGAACATAAAACCTATTATTTGCTCATCATGTTTGTAAGCATTTTACATAAAAAATACTTCTACCATATGAAGAACTGTGCATATATAATTCAATAAATAATAATTTGTTTAACATTGCAAGTTAACTTTTACGAGGGGGGAGCCAAAAATAACCAGACCTAGAGTGCACTACTTTTCATGAATGTATTAGAGAGTTCTCCGGCTAGGTGGGTTAATAGAGACCACTGTCCAGACAGCGTCAGTTGATATGTGACCGTTTGATCATAGTGTTGTTTTTCGCTTACTCTTCTGGTGTTCCGCCTGTGAAATCTTGTGTCAGATTTTAAAGAACTAAGAATATGTTTGAAAGTTTGTTTCCTGCTTCAAAAATCAGCAGCAGAAACTTACCGAACTTAAAATTTTAGAAGAAACAGGAGTGAGTTGGAGCTCATGCTGGTGGATTTTGGCTAAGTGAGATGTGTTGCCACTAAAGTTGTTTGTCACCTTCTCACAAAGCATCAAAAAAATAATTCAATGAGCCACGACTTGCAAAACGGGTGGTCTGTCGTTCCCCACCCCCTGTATACCCCACATATAGCCCCGGGTGATTTTTTTCTGTTCCCAAGAATGAAGAAAATCTAAAAGGAAAGCGTTTTCATGATAAGGAGGCAATAAAAACAGCTTTACAAAGGGCACTGGACAATATCAAAGTTAAAGAGTTCCAGAGGTGCTGCAAACAATGGGAAAAAAGACATGACAAGTGCATTGCATCTAATACAGAGTACTTTGAAAGTAATTGAAGAAATTTTATAAAACAGGTTATAAATAATTTTTTTATAACGACAGTCGGGTTTCTTTGGGGTCCCCCTTCATATATACATATGTATTTAAGTTATTAAGAATAAAAGGCAAATTTTTATGTCAATTTTTTAAGAGTTTTCAAGTAGTTTTTCAGGTCTATGTATCCTAGGATTAATTTACTGTTTCAATCAGTCAATATTGTTTTGGCTCTTAAATTAAACCACTAATAAACAGCTGTCAAAGTTGAACATTCATTTTAAGAAATGCCCATTTCATAAGGTTTCATGCAAGAATATTAAAAATGTATTTGCTATTCAATGAAATGATCTTGAAATTTTATATTAGAAATGAAACCAGTGAGCAAACTTGGTAAGGTAGAATAAATTCACAAAGAACAGAAGCATACTAGAAACAAAGAACAATACTTACAAAAAAGGAGTAGTTCCAAGTTATACTTCAAACCTCTTGTAAGATAAACAATTTCCCCAATGAAAGGTATCCGGATTTTTACAGGTAACAGAGACTTGTTAATCATTGCCACAAAATAATTTTTGAACCTAAAGCAAAGAATAGTTTTTTCTGATAAAGAAGGTAATCATAAAAAATAATGAGAAATAACTGGGCACTGGTTTTAAATTGAGGATATGACAAATATACATATTAATTAAAACAATTAGGAATAATCATTAATCACCTGGCGCAAATAAAAAAGTAACACAAAAATGTGTGAACACACAATACTTTCATATTCAGAACACTTGGAGGTGATGTTTACAACACACAAAATAGTTTTACTTTCATTTTCTGGGACCAACAAATAACATTAAACAGTATTTAAAAAATGTAAGACAGAACAAAAAATACATATGAATTCCAGCAACAGTAACAGCATCAAAAGATACTCTTACATCACAAAAATAAAATTTTTAAAGCCAAAAAAATTGAAATTCTTGAAGACATTACTTTAGTAATGGTTACTAACATTAACCAACAAAAGAAGCATTCGTAAATTAGGAAACACAAAAGTGATACTTAAATTTTATTTTACTACACATTTCCATTTAAATTGTTTTAGAAAACTCAAATGTCTTAGGACATCCTCTTCCTAAAATGACAATAATAATTACAAATGATAGTAAAAAATGAATAAAACACAAGCAAACAGACCTACCACGCTGTTTTGTATTCACTTCATGTAATTTACCTGAGAATTCTGTGATAAATATCCAATTCAGATAGATCCTGCTTGTGGATACACATTTGTTGCTCACGTTGGACTTCACGAATACGGCGCTGAACTTCACTCCAGGTCAAATTGTCAAGATCACTCTATTTTATACAAGCAAAGTATTAACTGTTTTTTCAAATAAATTCATTACATCTATTTCCAATAAATATATCATATTCACAGAGTTTTGTACATGAATATTTGAACTTGCACTAATTTTCTAGCAATTATCTTTGCACAGTTCAATTAAGATCAAACATGCATATGTCATTAACAAACAAAACTTACATCATGAATTTTAAGAGCACTATTAAAGAAAGCTTTGATATCCCAAAATTGAAATGTATGATATACAACTTTAGCTGCTCGAAGAAACCAGAAAATAAGTGCCACAAATAGGCAGAACCACGCAAAAACACCTAAATTTCCAATACATTCATCTAATGGTAGAACTGCATCACTAAGGGAGACTTTATGATTAGTCCTATTATGACTGGGAATATCGTCCCTGAAAAAGAGAAAGCAAAGGAATAATAAAAATGATTTATAAATTATGTTTTGATTGCTCAAAGAATTTACTGGCCCAGCCAAGAATTGAATCCAGATCATTCAAAATATGCCCAGCTCAAACCATATTTTGAGACAGCCAGCTATTTCAACAGCCTTTACGGGATATGAGCACCCTCAATGATATACTATACATTTCACTGCCAAACACCTGGAAAATTTCCCATGTAATTGTTAAACTTTTAACTCTGACCAGGTGGTGAAATGTATAGTATTAAAAATTGTTAATTTTGCTGTTCCTGCATTTTACTAATGATGTATTAGGACAAGGAAGGGGAAGAACAAATAATCTATTGCAAATGGTTGTATTCCAATAATATAAATGAAAATAATATTAATAACTCACCTAAAGAGTACAGAATAATTTACACCACTAAATAGGAAAGTTGAAAAAACAACTATGAAGATAAACTGAAGCAGTTCTAAACCTTCTTGCAGCATCATACATGTAAAGCCATGCTTCTGATGGTAGTGGTACATGCGGGCAAAGAATGAATCCAAGTCTTCAACATGGTTCCAGCGAGCTGCTGGAACGAATTGAAAATGATTAATGAACGAAACAAATTCCATAACAAACCAATTACATTCAAGCACATATTTTCGGTCCCCAAAGTATATTACGGATTCTATTATTTCAACAATTTTTCATGAGATAACACTGATTAAATATGTTGTTTGGGAACTGAAAAAAAAAGTTCCACAAGTGAATAAATTTCATAATGACTTCTCATATCTAGATGAATTCCTAATACTAGTAATTAAGCATTCAAATCATTTAATAATACATTTAAAAGCACTCTTTTGTCTATTTGTGGATTATGCATTGCAATATGTATATGTAGGTTACAAACAGATTGATGAATTGTGCATTGGCTCTGGCATCAAGCTTTCAAGTCAACCACCTTGATTCCCTGTTTAAATATTTAAAACAGAAATACACTAATCACTAGAATTTCAATTGACTAGCTTCAGAGATAGCTTATTTATGACAAAGAAATCAATGTCAGCGAAGTAAGTTCCTTTTGAAAAACTTTTCAAAATATACGACCCTCAAGTCACCTACACCAGGTAATTTGGAATAATTCACCCATACTTGCCATATGGAACTGAAATATGGGGCTGTACATGAAAAGGAAATATGGACAGAATAATGAAACTGCGGAAAAGAGCTGTTAAGTACATACTCAACTTACAACCCATGTGTAGAAACTACTAAAGAAGAAATAAAATAATTACAGAAGTAGCACTACATATACAGAGCAATATTATGAACAGAAAATAATACCAACATACACTTCATTCAAAATTAGCACATGTGCTCATTTTACAAGTTCAAGTGCTGTAAATGTAAGAGGAAGGTAAAACTTTCACTGGGAATATTGTTCTAAATCATCAACAAAAGCCCTTACAGAAAGTCTATAATAATACGTAATAAATTCCGAAATCATGTAAAGTCAGCAAACAAAAACCAATTTTAGAATCCTATCCTCTCATTCTCATTTGCCCATATAGTTTACATAAATTTCATTGTAATTTTATTCTACTAAAATATAACCAATAGATAATGTATTCTTTGAATTATTGTAACATAATCGATTTTGTTTATGATTATATACAAATAATTCCTGTCATAATTTGTTAATATTACCGAAATTTCTTCATCATAAATTGTACTGGTAAATTAAGTATGCAGCCTGTTCATGTTTGATCAGAAGACCTGATTGTTATTCTACAAGTTATCTCTGAGTAATACGTTCTTCTTTGCCCTTTTTTGTCCAAGACTTCCAAACTCCCCCCAAGATTTCTTCGTTCCCTTTTCTTTAAGACTTCGACAAATAATCAATTTTTAAATTCAGATTTTCAGATGTATAGTTATAAATACAATAGTTAAATAATTACATTATAATGATTTTCTGACGTTGTGAATCTATCTCATTTCATTTCAAGTCACAAAATCCTCACTACAATAACTAACCCTGCGGGGGGGGGGGGGGGGTATGCCCACCTCCCTGTGGTTCCGCCCTTGTCTCAATATTCTATGGATGTAGGCTCGGTAAGCTATCTCTTCTGATTCTTGTTTATGTCCCCTACGAGTCTTGGCCATCTTTTTAACATCCCTTGACAGTCTAGCCTTGCAATTCCTGATATGTGACTTAGAAATTTCATCTGAGAAGCATCCAACCTTCAGGGGTCTTTGTGTTTTAGTATCCATGTTTCTGAACCGTACAGTTGATGTTACATGGCACATTCTTATTTTAGTGGCAAATCTCTCACGAAATGCTATTCCATTGGTTCTACTATATTTTTGAATTCTGCTTTCTAGGTCTTCAGTGTTTTGTCAAATAATGTTGCCTAAATAATTAAATCCTGACACTTGCTCTACAATTTTCCAATCACGTATTTACTCTTTATTTTTATCATATTGGAAGTTTTTAAAAATATTTAATGTAATAATTTCTTAATCTATTTTTTTTTATCATACAATCTTATTTTTTAATTATCATGAAATTGACATTCATTGAAACTTGTGCATTGTAAGTCTACAAGCAATAATAATTATTATAATATTTTTTATAGATGTTGTTGCCACTGTTGTTGAAGTCGATATGATATATTTCATTATAGATTTAATTCCAATCTTTTAATTTTATCTTCTGTAGAAATAGTTCTCACACCAAAATACTAATACAAGATATTAATTGAAGTTAAATTTCCATATTACTAACATAAAGTAGATAAAATAATAAAATCAAATTGCTCATATTACAAATAAACAGGTATGTTTTTATTAAATGGTGATGCTTTTCATAACCATTTCAGTCACAGGACACACTTCTCTTTGTTTTTATGAACAGCTGATTGTGACTAGAATTCTTCATGGGTCATGAGATATAAATAACAACACAGTTGTTTCTTTGAATCTAGCCTCAACTTTGATGGGTACCAACTCCACAAATGATATACCAAAATCATAAATAAACACAGAAAAAAGGCAAAACAGCACTTTGCAATGATACAGTGTTTAACTTACATTTTCCACCTTCTGGGACCACATGAAACATCACACCACTATCTTGTGGTGTTTCTTCTTCTCCAATATCTGGCCCAAACGTTTGAAGAGGTTGATAGCTTGCTTCTAATGTTGCTGCCATGTTTCTACATAAGACAATAAACAAAGCATGAACTCCACATCATATGCAATATTTAATTCACGTATTGTTCGTCAAAGTAAATGTCCACGCTGTTAAAAGAAACTGCGTACTAAAACTTGTACTTTACTACTGCGCATATGTGATGTGAACAGCAGCTTCGGCGGCAGCAACATCACGCACATAATTCATTATCTTAGAATATTAGTAAACAATTCAACACAGTGTATTAAATATACTGAGAAGTCCAATGCTTTTGTTCTGTTGTGACGGATGACAGCTGATAAATGTAAACAATGCAAAAAATTTACCCAACGAAATTAGCCGTCGTCGTTTCTTGAAGAAAGATGAGCGAGAAGGTAGAAGCATTTTCTAAGTAGTCAACCTCCTAAATAAACCCATCTTCACAAAGTTCATGCTCACAAACAGCTCCATCGTCACATTATTCTAACTCCGTCAACTCACGATCATGATCACCATTCATGATTCTTTCTCCCACCCTTCCTCTTCGACTGGTCCTCGCACTCCCACCCAGCTCCCACCCTCTCCCATGCGCCAAACCTTGCCATTTGACTGGACGACAGCGCCGTCGCACAGGGGGAAAAGCGAACAATAGAGTTGCGCACAAATTGTAAGAATTATGCTACGGATGCCGTTTATCACGTACAGTATTCTCTGTCGGGAAGTGTGACCATCTATTTCTTCGATTTTGACATGTTTGCACAGAATACTTTCAGGTTAAGAATTATCATAATTTGTTATTGAGATTTCATCGGAAGTTCTTTTTCCTTCCTACGACATCGTCTCAATCAATAGTTTATATTTGTTTATAAACCTAGAATGCAGTCTTAAATAGCGTATACAGCCGGAAAATTTTGAGGAATTTTACACAACTGTAGCCAGTTGTATATTCTTAAAGAAAATATCGGAATAAGGATTTAAAATTTGGAGAGTTACCATTAGCACCATGGAAGTTATCCCATTTTATACATTCATTGTTTTGCTTTCAGTTTTCCTTAAGTTCATCGACTTGAATGTACAAACAGTAAAACAAAAATGAAAGATCCCGCTGAAATGTCAAAAAGCTATGGTGAAAACTGTGAAGACAACTTTCACCACCAGAATACTTTAAAGAAGTTATATCTGAATAATCAATTACATATTGCTAACTCCCTGAGAGTACCAATATCGCATTATTCATTTGAATGAAATAGGTTATTTACTAGGGGTTTCGTTTCTGTTGTCATCGTAAAAACCGCGATTTCCTGGCTTCCTCCCTCCCTGTCATTTAGGTCCCCACTCCAATTCCCAAACACGTGTACGATTCCCTCATATTGTCTGTACGACGTAAACTTGGAAAATATTTAAGGAGGGTACATTTAAAAAACTAAAGCAAACATTATTTGATAGTGGAATTTATTTAAGAGAGTATTAACTATTTAATTCATTCATTACTCCCATTGTATATTTTAATTCGTAAATATAAAACATTTAAACGAGATTTTTAAAATCTTGCTTTTAGCACTCTTTTTTGGGGGGAGGGGGAGAATTGAATTTACTCTCAGAGGCAATCTTTAAAAATTTGTAATTTAAACTATTTTTTTAAAATTTAATATAGGAAATACCCAAATATCATTTTCAAGTATAAGTATAAATTGTTTAAAATATTTTACAATCTTGTCTATTTTCAAGGACAAAGGTCCCTCCTGGGGCCTTGGATTGGCCTGACAACTTTAAAGTTTCACTATTCATCACTCGTCTATTAAATAACTAGCAGTTCTTACAACATAACATTGATTCTCTTTTTACTTGTAATTGTTATAAATAAAAGTACAATTATTTTGAAACTAAACCTTCCAAGACCCTTTTTATAAGGTGGCTATTTGTCATTTTTGGTGCTGAACAGAGATAGCATTTTTTTTAATTTTTTTATTTTTTAGTTATTTAAGGTCGCATCAATTTTGAAACCACACTAATAGTTTTATCAATATCGAGAGTATCAGAAGTCGTAGAAGAGCAGAGCTTCCTTGGCACAAGAAAATTGTATGAGCTGTCTGAGAAGAAAGTTGTTTGATATTTTTGGAAATGTGCCATTTTGAGCTATGCATTTTGATATGAAAACAATATTTCCAGATATTTAATTAAAGATCATTTGTAGATTTTGTGGCTACAAATGCATTAAATAATAAATTTGTAAATATTAAGATCAGAAAAAGCTCTTCTTGTAAAATTACACAAGTGAAATTTCTTTATGTTCAGAAGTTTAAATTAAATGTGCACTTCTGTGGTGAATTAATCTATCCACTTGACCACTACACTTGTATTACCCGCTACTGATGCTACAACAGCACATACTTTATTGTATTATTTTTAACAGTTTTACAATATTATAATGTTGCAATGTCTATCCTACTAATGTTCCAAACCTCACTCAAAAACATCTTCACCAAACAAAGCACGGGAGATTAAAAATCAATAATATCTCCAATTTTTTTTAAATCAAAAGATTGAATAAAAACGGCCCTAGTAAAATAGAACTCAGTGTATAGTGCCCTATCTTTAAAAAAATTAAATAGTAAAATTTGGAGCCATTTTTTAAATAATCTTATTTAGGTATTTGTTGGAAAGTGTCTTGAGTTTCCTCAAAATTAAATGAAAACTATTTACATTTTGGAAAAAGTGTGCTGTACAGAGAAGTGGGAAGAATACCTGGAACGGGGAGGGGGGCGCTAGCGGACTGAAAGGCCCTTCTCTATACAAAGTAATTTGTACACCGCACCGGGCCGTGAGGTGCCCGGGGGGGGGGGGATGGCGCTGGTTAAGAAGGGAGGCGGAGGATGACGAATTTACAAGAATTTCATTGCACATACGTTTATTTATCTGGAATACTATTCTATGTTGATGGGGTGATAAGACAAATGAAGGGTATTGATTGTACAGAAATGAAATGTTAATTTACAGAAATGAAATTGAATGAATGATATAAAATGGATGTTCGTTGTTACGTCTGTTAATTATCACCATGAAGGTGACGTCGTGAAGGTTGGTCGAACTACCCTTCCATGGGCAAACGGAGTTGCCGAATATCTTATGCTGGGTGGCTGCGGCATGCGTGGACCCGCGGTGCTCCTCTCCCGGGCGAAGCTGGAATTCAGGCGTCCCACACAGTTCGCTGGTTGCGGGGAGAGAATGTCCAGCAGTTTGGCCACGGACCTGGCCGTAGGTGGGCCCTGACAGCAGGAGTATGTGTTGGCGGCTCTCGTGGATGTTCTCACCCGTCTCTCCTGGCCCAAGTGAATGTGGCGTTGCAAGCCAGAAGACTGCAGCCCTTCGGGAAGGCGGGGGGGGGGGGCGCCGTTCGGGGGAGGGGACGGCGGCGCGGGTGCGGCGGGCGCACCCTCCGGAGGGAGGGAGCGACCACCCGCCTTTGCGCGAGGGCTTTGTGTCGTGGACGGAACATAGACTCCCGGGCTCGAAGCCGAAGGCGAGAATTATAAGAAGGGAGGGAAATGATTGGTCCGTCCGCGACACGAATGTCCGAGTTAATTTCCTAAAGGGAGTGGGCATAGGCGATGCTCTGCGCGTACATATTCACCTGTGGCACTTTTCACCTTGACTACTCTTACACGGTTATCGGCCCCAGGCATGAGCTGTGTATACCTTCTCGCAATATTGTTCCTCGGGAGATAATGAAACATTAGTTGGTACCTGGTCGAGTTGCCAGAATTTCTGCAGTTGCTGTGAGACCTTTTCTCTCGAATACGTGAAATTAGATATCACATTGCACCCACACGCGTTTGCAGCGGTTAACGGCATGTTTCCAGACACTACCCATCCCAGTTCGGTGTTCTGGAGAATAGGCATTCCCTTTGACAATGAAATTTTGCCCGTTAAAATGATTTCGGCGGCGCTGAGTAAAATGTCAATTGATTTTGTAACATTGAAACATGGATCGGCAAGCGGAAGGTTTGGTGGTACATTCCACTCTCCGCAAGCAAATGAGACCGGTGGTATGTCTGTGGTAATGGCAGGCATTACTATGAACGCTTCCTGACAATGCCATTTAGTTATTCGAGAAGCTATCATGAGCGATGCAATGTGTTGGGAGCTCGTAGTACCTGTACCTACTGTTTGGATTTCAACCGGTCCCGCTGTACTGGCAATGTCAAGTCGCTTGATCAACGCCTCCGAAACTAAATTACAATTTGAACCACTGTCCACCAGGGCAGTGCATGCATGAAGATTACCGCAGCGATCGCTTACCAAAATTTCAGCGGTCGGTAACAGACATGGTGTAAGGCGGCTCGAAAAAAGATTTACATTCGCATTAAACGAATTTACGCGTGCCGACGGCTGAGATTGCACAGCGTCGGAGCTGTTAGAATTATTTTCTACAGCTCTCCCGGGCGAATTCGCAACACTATTTTGAGCACCCCTTGAATTCCTAACGTCCTATGAATGACCGCCGGGTGCACTCTGCGTCCCGGTGCTGTAGCCCGGTGGCCGCGAGACAATACCTGGCGAAAATTTTCCTCCGAGAACCGCAGGCGGGCGCTGTTGGCCGCATGGGGGAGGGAAGGGCGCGTAGTTTCCTGGTGCCGGCGACTGGGCGTGGCAAACAGCAACATTCACTTTAGATTCAAAGTAGCCATGTAGTAGTGTATGGTGATTAGCGTTGCATTGACATGTGAATGCCGAACAATTATGCGCTTTAGAATATTTCTTAAGGCAATTATGGCACAGCCGTTGTTCACGAACATGGGAAAACCTGGCCTCTTGCGATATTTCCCGGAATTTGCGGCACTGATGAAGTAAGTGCACGCTAGTACAAAATGAACATTTGTTCCCTGTATTGTTGGTTGCACTGTTAGATGGCCCATGCCAAGTACGGGGAACACTTTGAGTTCACGGGGAGGTTTACTATTTTGGGCAGACGTACCGGCATTGTTAATGGCAGCGATTTTGTACTGCCTTTCACAAAAATTGTAAAAATCCTTTAGTTGTGGATTTTTATCTAATGGCGCATTTCGTTCCCATTCTTGCACCACGGCGTGTGGACAATGCGCAAGAATGCGATGGAGAATTAGTAATTCACTCAATGGAACTTGTAAATCTATGTTGTCGAGAGCTGATACATGGGTTTGATAATGGTCAACAAACTGTCGCCATGTGTGTGGATTGGTTGAATCCAACACTGGAGGGCATTCTAAGGCGGTGATGTGGGCGGTTGCAAGTAAACGCGGATTTTGGTATCGCGAATTTAGCGCGTTCCATGCTAATACGAAACTATTCGGCTCATTGGGAAATTGCGACACAATTGGTCTGCATTCTGAAGGAAGTGCTTGAACTAAATATTGCATTTTTTCCATTTCTGTCGCATTTTTGTTTTGAATAATTAGTGCAGTAAAGAGATCTTTGAACGATTGCCAATCCTCATCGCGGCCCGAGAACTGGGGACTTGGGAGCTCAGGAAGCCTGACTACGCTGAACGGCATTTCCTGTGAATAACGTGAACCTGTCACAGGTGTAGTCTCACAGATCGCAGAACTTTTTTTTTAACAATGCATTGACTTTAGAAATCAATGAGAAATATCTGTCTTCAAATGCAAAATCTTGTTCCGTATCTGGAAAATTGTCTGCAAGCTCTTTGGAATCTGTTTTATAATTTTGCCACACTTCTAGGATGCGTTCCTTACGAGACACTAATTGCTCGTAAGTTTCGTCATCGATTACATTGAAATTTTGAATGAAAATTGCCTGGTGGTCTATAAGTTGAATTGCCGCTGCACATGCGGCTTCAAGTCTTTTCCGGAGTTTGTCTGCCATGATTACTTAAACGGAAAGAGATTAGTATGATTTCAATATACGTGAATAACCTAGAAAAATATAATTAAGAAATCGATCGAGGACTGTGTGGGAGCCTGCATTCCTGGAACACAATGAACACACGCATACCACAACTACGCAACTTACAATTACACTTATTCACTAACAAGGCAGAATTAACACTTGATAACAATTGATTTAACACTCGAGTAAAAAATTGACAATGAATGGACTTTCACAAACAAAAATTAATAAATAGAACTGGTTTAACACTGAAAATGACAGAAATGAGCTTGCTTAGTCTATTACAGAGCGAATGTTCACAGAAAAAAGTTCATCACATTAATAAGTTGATCTACACATTGGCAAGAACTTGATTCAAAACAAAGAATTTAGATTGTGGATTTCGAGTGACCACATTAACACAAATTATACTGTTCAAGATAGAACACATTACTGCTGTTTAAAACACTGAAAGGTCAATAAGTATGTGCAATGATTAGAAATTAAGAAAAATTGTCAAACTCCGAAATCCAGGACGGAGGACCAACTTGTACAGAGAAGGGGGAAGAATACCTGGAACGGGGAGGGGGGCGCTAGCGGACTGAAAGGCCCTTCTCTATACAAAGTAATTTGTACACCGCACCGGGCCGTGAGGTGCCCGGGGGGGAGAGGGATGGCGCTGGTTAAGAAGGGAGGCGGAGGATGACGAATTTACAAGAATTTCATTGCACATACGTTTATTTATCTGGAATACTATTCTATGTTGACGGGGTGATAAGACAAATGAAGGATATTGATTGTACAGAAATGAAATGTTAATTTACAGAAATGAAATTGAATGAATGATATAAAATGGATGTTCGTTGTTACGTCTGTTAATTATCACCATGAAGGTGATACCACATAATCAATTTTCGGCGGGTTCTTGACACCGACCATTTTTCGACAAAACATTTCCGTCCGATTGTGAACTATAATAGAGCCTGGTAAATCGTTCGCGCTACGGTATTTTCTCCAAAATATATATTTCCAGGTCGATATGGCTGATGTCGCGGTTCCTTGAATTTGAAACTGATAGTTTAACTTTGAGGGTATGATGAAACCTAAATTATATTTTCGAAATATTCTCATAAATGGCTCCATATTTTTTTCTTTGCATTTTTGGTCGAAGAGAGGTATACAAGCTTGTCAAAGTGGCGTAATACAATTTTCATCGAAATATCAGAAGTTTCGAAATTTGGAAAAGTTAAATATTTTTGAACTCCTTTATACAACTACTCATGATTGAGTATTTTGTTGTGAATGAAATCTGTTGTTCAAAAATAGAATTAACGTCATGGTCAATTTTTTCAAAATATGAGTAGTAGTTTTTTATGTAATTTTCAGTAAAACGGTGACAATAATCATATAAACGTATCTTTCTTTAAAAAGGTCTTTTTTTCCAAATGGATCAATGTTCTCTTAATAATATGGCTTATATTCAATTTTCATTAAACAATTTGAAATTTCGATGTATGCAAAAAATTGATGTTTTTTCGAATCTTTCCTTCACAAATAATACATTGAATTATTCTTGCTGATGCTGGAGATTTTATAGTAATATTACGGAACCTTTACCAATAATATGAGAAAGTTTGCTCTTGTAGCACCGCTAGTTTTTAGTTTCTCTGGAGCTCATTTCATTAGTTGTAGCATCATCTCTAAACCTTATTAAACAACATCCTACCTACATCCTTATGCGGAGTCTATGCTCTCACGTGCAACAATTGCAATGCCATATACATAGGACAAACAGGCCGTAAATTCACACAGAGAATCAAAGAACACGAACAAGCATGGAAATATAACACTACCACAGTCTCACACTTTGCGGATCACCTAAATTTAAACAAACACACATTTGATAAACACATAAATTTCCAAATTCTAGAAATTGAAAACAGGTACTGGAACAGAATAAAATTAGAAGCCCTACACATACACAACGTCCTCAAAAAACAGAACATGACATGTCTCAACCAACAAATCCCTGAACTCTCTTCACCTCTGCTAAAATTAGCACAAAGTGTACACCCCTAACCCACCCCCAGCCCTCCCTACTCTACTGACCTTCGCTCGCCCGACCGTCTCTCAAGCCTCCACCAGCACCCCCGCGGTTTACGACCCTTCACCCGCACCCCACCCCTCTTCCCGCCCCCTACCGTTGCCGACCGGCTGTGTTCTTCAACAAGACACACGCTCAAAAATTCGCAGAACTTTGTTTTCGGCCCAGAAGCTGCAAGGTATGTACGATCCAGTTTGCTTACGCATCTTGCATACAATAACTACAACCTGTTAATAATATTTGTTTTTCACATTTTAGCTCTGAGGATGATCGCTACGCGATCGAAACGATCTTAAGCTGAATAAAAAGTATTGATACCAGACAATATCTTTACTAGTTTATTTATTTACCATACTCTGTTACATATGAAGAGAAACTTAAATGAAAATATTTCGTGCGGATTTTCAGGAAATAAGTTTCGAAATCAGCATTTTATTTTGTTTTTCCAAAAAATTGTACATGACCTTTTTTTAAACCCGCTGATTTTTTACAACATACTTTATTTAAAAACTTCATTAAGAATCGTTATATCCAATTTTGTAGTTTTGAAATGGTATCTTTATGAAATTTTCGAAAAAACGGAAAGTTTGCCGAAAATGCGATTAATACCATACTTTTTGCCCTTCCTTATTACTAAACCTCGGAATTTTATGCACAAAAAGTTATGATTAAGGACCTAAATAGGTAACTAAATTATGAAATTAGGCACTATTACGCATGAAAAGTGACGTTTTAAGCACTTAAAATGTATTGCAAAATAACTAAATCAGGCATTTAAAAACCATTAGACATGAAAAGTTATGTTTCTGTCATTAAAACCGATAATAAAAGGATTAAATTAGGGACTTTTAATTATTCAGGAAAGTAAGTATTTTTACATTTATGAGAGTGACTACAAGCGTATTATTTTATTCACTTTCAAATTAAACAACACAGATAATTTTATGATCAAGATTCGAACCGAACCACACACACATACATATACACATTCAAACACACACAGAAGAAAACTCAAAAGTATCCTTTTTATTTGCTAGTTCAGGATTGTCCAAATGGCGGCCATTTATTGTGTCCCGCGAAAGGCTATTAGTCAAATGTGAAAGTCCCATGCATCCATGTAGGGATAGAACAATTTTCGCCTACTGCACGCGCTCTGCCCTGGTCAACACCCCTTAATATAACAATAGGTTAAGTTTAGATTTGATTATTTTCTAGTAAGTTCAGAAATTCAAAATCATTCCGATGAGTTTCCCTGCGTTATGCATGGTACGGCCTGATATGGAGGTTCCAAACCCCCCTCCCCCCCGTTTCAGAGCAGTCGACCAAACGGCCGAGATCAACAATTCGCGGTCGCGCGTGGGTCGCCCGTGCAATGAAAATAAGGCCCGCAATCTTATTAACCTTATTAGCAGTGGCCCTTGAGGTCTTAAAAGTTGGACACCCCTTTTCTAGGCTGTCAAGACTTGGGCCTATTTTGTAAAATTCGCTATTCCGATACATCCGACATTCGCTTTACCAGACCTGTCTCTCCGCGCCTGGATTGGGTACAAGACCTGTCAACTCCACAGCTGTCAACTGCACAGGGAATGCGCAACGTGCAGTTGCCTAAGAAGTGAGTGCTGATCGGAGACGAGTGTGAAACATCCTCTTTACGTTGACTTGCACAGTTCCTTATTTTCCCTGGGTTGGGCGAGAGATTTAGATGCGTAATCGATTGCGTTATCGTCGATCGGGGAATATTTGCGTTTCGGGAAATTCGGAAAAGTATTGTGGTATAACAAATTGAAAGAACTAGTAATCAAATATATTATTTTTATGTTAGAATTATAGTGTAAATACTCATAAGTCATTTAGTTTAGGGGTGTTTCTTACTACCTTATGCGGGGGGAACCTTTGCCCCCCTACACATAAGATCCGCAATTCCGCCTTTGGCATTCTTAATGAAGCATTTATGGCGGGCGTAATTTATCCTTTAAATGCCTTGAAATAATTTTGATGTCTTCTCCTGAGAGACCTAGATTAAAGTTTTTAACACACTCCGCGTTTGGTAGTTCCGAAAAACATTTTACTGATAGACGTCTGATGAAAGTATTTCAGTTTTCTATTTTCAATTCGTTTCTAATTTGTCTATTTGACACGTACCATGGTGCTTTAATTATGCGTCTTAAAAATTTATTTCGAACTACTTCGAGCGTTTCTAACATTTGAATGTTTTGAGGGTGGAGAAGACTTCTAGTCTCCCCAGGAACCGCCACTGAAATCACATGAGGTCTCAATAATAGTTTCTTTACCTCCAGGCTTGCGTTGGAACGACACGCAGGGTCATGGCGCTGTTATCTGCACCGGAAAGTGGAGCAAGATGAAGGAGGCGCGGAGCAGCTGGAGACGAGGTGTTTGTTTATTGCACTGATCCCTCTCAATCAACAGCAGCTACACCGCTGTTCGGGCACCTGCGTAAAAAAGTAGGAAAACGTACATTTCAAGATATGGGAGAGAGAACGAGTGGTTCGACTGTTTCTCTCTCTCTCTCTCTCTCTCTCTCTCTCTCTCTCTCTCTCTCTCTCTCTCTCTCTCTCTCTCTCTCTCTTTTATTTTTTTTTAAATATTCATGCATGGAAACTATAACTCTATACCTTCACTGTTTACTGATAGGAAAGAGTCACTTGGCAGTACGCGTACGGCAAAATATATTTTTTTGTATACTAACATTATAAACGACCTTTTCTGTTGCAAGAAATCGTTCATAATCGGGCATTTTACGGCACAAATGATGACGTATCAGATTTTATAGCACGAATGATTGCGTCATCACACATTTAACCAATCGCAGTGAAAGAATCGTAGGGAGGTAGAGGAAAACGGAACAGCTGACCACAGTTATCTTGCACAGATGTCAAATAACCAAGACGTAAGACGTCACAAAAAAGTTGTTTCGCAAAATTAAGTTTGATTCTCTTGTACATATATAATGCTATTATTCAAAAAATGGCGTATGCAACTCGTTTATAATGTTGCTTTATTACATTCGTAAATATTTGAAAACTCGCTCCTAACGTCGCTCTTTTCAAAACATGTACTCATGCAATAAAGCTTAACATTATAAACTAATTGCATAAACTACTATTGTGTACGAGTACCGTAAAGGCCACATAAAACAACGAGGTACGGCAAAGTAAACAAAACACCAGGGCGTCATGAATAAGCATATCTGCAGCCAAGCATATTGAAAACGATCTCGAGAGAATACACTTGAAAGTTTCCACGAATTCGTACTAAAAAATAAAGTACGCAATTTGTTCGAAAGAGTTTTTGAACGTACTCATTTCCAAATGTCTGACTGCTCCAAACGTCGTCTCGTCCGTCAACATTTTATTCGTTCGCCAAAGTCACTTCCTGTACTAGTTACTGAAATAACTATTAGAACAATATTGTGTAGAAATCGCAATGACTAAGAGCATAACAGCAGGTAGAAAGAAAATAAGAAATTACCGCAATAAAAAAGAATTTTGAAAAAAATAAAAAGTAAATTAAAAAGCATGCTTCTTTAAATCGCTTCTATAAGCAAAGTATTTCGTTTCTTGTATTTTGCCGAACAAGTAATGCCTGGTAAATATTTTCATCTGAATCATTTGTTTATCCTAACTCACTCGACCGTTTAAGTGGCTGACACATTTCCCTGAAGTCACGATAAAAGGAGTGGTTTTTCGCTTCGACAAAAATATTAATTTATGATACTAGTGAATTATTATATTTTTTCTCACGAGTGGATTGATGTTTCCCCACAAGACCGTTAGACATGGTGAGCTAAAATCCACGAATATCTTATGAAAATTATATTATTGATAGGGATATTTGAAGCTTGTCGTTGTAAAGAGTTCGTGAATCATACTGAGAAAGACGTATGCAATATGGCTGGATATCTGCGTCTACGTTGCCAAGAACAAATACGAACACGCATTGAAGTTTTTTTTGTCAACAGGAAAAACTGTTTACAAGTTTACAATTTATTTTACTTTAATTAAATTACTGTTTACTAAATTTACAATTTTAAAAAAAACTTCAGTTACAACTCAAAGTTGAAATTTTCACTGAATTTGGGTATCATAGTGGTCTAGAATGTGTGCATTTTTCAAATTTTTATTTGGTCCTTTATCAGAGATATCATAGTTGAAAATTTAGAAAAAATCCAAAATTCCAATTTTTAAGATGATATAATTATCAAGTTAATTTCTTACCATTGAAATTTTTAAAAAGTAACTGTACTGTTCCGTGTAAGAACATAGGAAAAACTAAGGCTGTGATTCTATTGCTTCTTTGAGAAATTACTCTGTACTGTAAATTCGAAATTTGAAGCTCTTGTTCAAAGAACATTTCTGAATTGTCGAAAAACTTCATTAGAAGTAATTTGAAGCACAATAACTCATAAATACAGTCGTGTTTACAAATTGCTGGAAATGTGCATGTTAATGAGGTGAGCGATCTTTCAAAAAATTACAGTTAAATACAGATACAGTCTAATTTTTGAAGAAAAAAAAATACTCCAAAATTAACTTAATTCCATATTAAAGAATGCAATAAGCACTATCTTTTCGAAAAGTATGGAGGAAAAATTTTGATTCATTTATGAGAAAATGGCGTTTGAGCGTTTCAAAAAATGCGGAATTTTGAGCTAGTTTTCAAACAAAACTGTTGAGTTTTAGATTTGTCTCGATTTGTATATGACATTATTTAAGCACTTGCACTCATAAATATAATAATGTGAACAAATCACCGCTAATGTAAATATAAACGACGTGAGAGACGAGTCAAAAACATTATATTTTAGTAACTTTCGGGAAAAAAAAAAACAGAAGAATAAACCAACATAGCGTTTATATCATCTCGTATAGTACATTCATCACTATCCCTACCAAAAGTTAAAACAAACAATTGAAACCGTTTTTGAGAAATCATTGGTTTTTGTGCGTTTTTTTTTTTAATTGCACATATTGCACACAATATTACGCGAAATCTATTTAAATTTTCAAAAAATGTGCAAGACCTTAATGAAAGAACTAAATATGAAGAACAAATTTTATTTGAACGAAAAATCTCAATCTTCAATTTTGTAGTTGTAGGAAGACACCGCAAAAATTCAATTTTTTTTTTCAATTTTTGAAAATCCAGTGTTAACCGTGAAAATTTGACCTACGCCATCGTCATAGGTGTATTTTATTCTATTCTTACAACAAAGTTTAATAAAAATATTGGAGCTGTTTTTGAGAAAATTTGAAAATGTCTGGAAGACTTTATGTAAAGTACACCCACATTTTGAAAAAGGTTTGTCAAAATCGCGGCGCCCCGAGGGGAGACAGATCGACCGGGGAATATCTATTTTGGCTAGTGGTGTTTACAGACTGGCAGACGGACAGACAGACGAACGGGTAGGCGGAGAGACAGACAGGTGATGTGTGGATGTGTGAATGTAGAAAAATAATAATAATAATAATAATAATAATAATAATAATAATAATAATAATAATAATAATAATGTACCAATATATACAAACAATTTACGTAGAATATATAAATAGAATTACAAAAATGATTTTAGTGTGTTAGTAATGCCAAAGTGCAATTAAGATAACTTTAAGTCTAGATTGTAAGTTAGTTGTAAGAAAAAGCCCCGCCTGTAGCTGCTTAAGCCGCAAGGCAGCAGCGTAATGTAAAAATATTTATAGATAATAAATTCCCTTCCTTCACAGGGTTACTGTGGAGGGGACAAAAGAGAGACAGACAGACGGACGAAATCTTATGTATACTTCGGTTTTCAAATTTCAATCGCGACTGCTAGCAGCTGTTTGTCGGCCTAATGACATTATTAACTAGTATGCTGCTGGAGAGGCGGACTTCGGCGGTGTGTCGCTGCCAAACGTACTCTCCCGCTCACAACCCGAGCCTCGTCTCCAAGAAGCCACTGGTACTCTCATGATCTCAAATGTTTTTAATTGACAAAAGAATCTTGGACCCTGACGAAATACACTATTTGTTGACGATTAAAGTTCTAATGATCTACGAAAAGAGAATTACATTACATCTGTCTTTTCCTTGGTTAACAGAAAAAATAACAATCGCAAATGAACGAATGATTTTGAAATAAAATGATTTTTATATCACTAATTTGCACACGTTCAAGTGCGTATAAAAAGTCCAATACTTTCTTCCAGGGTATTGAATGTCTTCATACACTCTTTAGCAAATGCAAATTAACAGAAAATTTTCAGTTTAAATTGATTTATTTTTTATAATTTACTTCGTATATTTTCTTTCATTAAAAATAATTAATAATAAAAAACACTTACCAATACAATTTTTAATGAAAATGGCTGCATTCCCGATAATCAATCGTGTGGTTGAGTCCAATCTGAATCCCGAAATCGACGAACACGTGGCGTCCAGATGAAGCAATTCCCTTCCCAAGAGCAGACGCATCGAGCAACAGGTCCGAACGGGAGAACAAGAGCGAATAGCTTAGCGGTGGAGGAAAACGGTGAAGGGACTTCAGACACTAGGGAGGGGAGGAACTAAATCCCCTCGGTGAACGGCGGTTGTTTCTTGCAAGTGGGAGGCAGGCCCGCAACAAACTTGACTGACAGATTTGTTGCGAGAAATGTGGGTTGAAAAATGTGGAAAGACGCCGGTGAGGCTACGTCCGTTCACACACTAGAAATAGATCATGCGATGTCTCGAAATGCCTGTATAAGCCACATGCTGAGGTTCTTAACTGCAGAGCTGGTTAAGATATCAGCGGCGAGTCTCGTTTGTAGTTTTCGTATTAATCTCTCAGGTAATTTCAACCCTTGAAAACCTTGTATTGTCAGCATGGTCGTAGATTCTCTGAATAACGGTTTCGAATCGTCTGAAGAGGTATAAATAATCGCGTGGTATAAAATAAATTTAATGTCCAGTATGGGGAAGAATTACAAACTTTGCTTGTTTTGTTGAAATCCGAAATCTCTGTCAGCTCTCATTTACAAAATAAGTAAAAATAAAATTATTCATAAATTCATTTGTATATACTATCAAATAATTAAATATAAATTAATTTGTTTTGCCATACCCCTCTAGGTTACTTGTTTCAAATTTTTATTACGTTGTTGTTTGTTATGTATTTGTTTCGTGTAACTACCCGGTCAAAATCCGCAAAAAAAATCGCTCGTAAGAAATAAATCTAATGTTTTGGGTGTTTTAGACTTGTTTAATAAGGTTTAGAGATGATGCTACTACTAATGAAGTGAGCTCGAGAGAAACTAAAAACTAGTGGTGCTACACTGTAATATTGTGTAATATTATTGTAAAATCTCCAGCATCAGTAAGAATAATTCAATATATTATTTATGAAGGACAGATTCGAAAAAACATCAATTTTTTGCATACATCGAAATTTCAAATTGTCTAATGAAAATTGAATATAAGCCATATTATTAAGCGAACATTGATCCATTTGGAAAAAAAGACCTTTTTAAAGAAAGATACGTTTATATGATTATTGTCACCGTTTTACTGAAAATTACATAAAAAACTACCACTCATATTTTGAAAAAATTGACCATGACGTTAATTCTATTTTTGAACAACAGATTTCATTCACAACAAAATACTCAATCATGAATATAGTAGTTGTATAAAGGAGTTCAAAAATATTTAACTTTTCCAAATTTCGAAACTTCTGATATTTCGATGAAAATTGTATTACGCCACTTTGACAAGCTTGTATACCTCTCTTCGACCAAAAATGCAAAGAAAAAAATATGGAGCCATTTATGAGAATATTTCGAAAATATAATTTAGGTTTCATCATACCCTCAAAGTTAAACTATCAGTTTCAAATTCAAGGAACCGCGACATCAGCCATATCGACCTGGAAATATATATTTTGGAGAAAATACCGTAGCGCGAACGATTTACCAGGCTCTATTATAGTTCACAATCGGACGGAAATGTTTTGTCGAAAAATGTTCGGTGTCAAGAACCCGCCGAAAATTGATTATGATTACACTAAGCATTCGATAAATTAATTGACTACATGTAGGAGCAAGAAAGGTAAACTTTTTCAGAATTAAGGACCCATAAAACGATATTTTTTGTTTCAGCTTTACAATACTTAGTGATAGTATGTACTGGTAGTGATCAACTTTTTTGTGTACGTTTTTCGCGTCACCTGCAATGGTCATATGTTTCGTAAGTGTAGTAAATGTTATAATTCGGGAGGGGACAGTGTTTCTCCCTCGCTGCGCAGTGAGATAGGGCGGCGATCAACTCGTTCAAGGTGTGACCAGAAGGTGCAAACGTGGTCCAAACCTCAAATGACTTCAAATTCAGTTACTACATTCTTGCTACAAAGTTTTCGAGGTCGCAGAATGAAAATCCGATAATAAAATTACAAAAAAAGCAACATGGTGGATTCAAAATGGCGACCGAAATGTGAAAATGACTTTATATTGGGATGTGGTGGTGAATGTAATGGTCACTTCAAACAAAAATAAAAGAGACGACCTTCAATAACTTTAAACGTAACTGAAGAAGCTTTCGCAGCCCCACACTGCAAACCAATAATACGCACATTTATTGGAATCCCCTCTGAACTGTTAACTTCACAGGAGTGCCGCGACGAGGTAGACACGCGCAAAGGCAATTATTCATTAAAAGTCAATCTGTAGCTATTTTCTCAAGACTTTTGAGTTATTTGTAAGATAACGAAATACTCTATTGTTGATTCTGGTTATCACGCCCTTTCGGGGGCCCCACGGCAGTTTTGTGAGGAAGCCCCACATCACATCGCGCCTGCATGAGCTACTTGCCCGCCTGAAGGAGCACGACACTTCTTCAGGCACGGCCAAGTTCCCTGACGCCGCACTCATTTCCTCTTCAAATTCAGAAAAGGTAGTACATACGCAAGCTGGACCGACGCGAGGCGCTAGCTTAACAATAATTACTTGAGGGTGTAATGTCATTTTACACATCATTTGTATTTAATTTAGTTTAAATTTCAGAAGAGTGTTCCTGGAGCCACTTTGTAGCAATTCGGGACGTGTGGGTTGTCGCGTTGTCCTGCTGGAACTGCCCGAGTCCTTCGGGATGCACAATGGACATGAATGGGTGCAGGTGATCAGACAGGATGCTAACGTACGTGTCACCTGTCAGAGTCTTATCTAGACCTATCAGGGGTCCCATATTACTCCAACTGCACACGCCCCACACCATCACAGAGCCTCCACCAGCGTGAACAGCCCCCTGTCGACGCGTCCATCCGCTCGAAACAATGGGTGGTATGAATAAAAGTAAGCAAGTACTCTTTGCTCCGAGTTTCCGAGATCTTACTCAGTTTCGTATGAATAAAGTGGGTAAGCAATTGCTCAGCCTCTGAGTACTTGCTTCAACTCTGAGCGTATTCTCAACTGGCGAGCAAATGCTCAGAATTGGTATGAATAAAGTTAAGCGTTTAATCTCTAGAGTGAGCACTTGCTCCAAAATTTCGGAGGGACTTTAGTAGCAGACTCACGTTTGAAAAGTAAGGTTAAATTGGCCGATTTTTTACCGTGTGTTGATATGCATATGCAGCGGACTAAAAAAATGCAAGATTAGGCGAAATTCTCGTGATGTAGACTATTAGAATCTTTGCCGAATCGAAAAGAACAATGCATGGTTGGTACGATTTTTATCGGCGTTTGCTTTCAGGCGCGTATTCAATTTTTCGGGGTACTGTTTTTTGAAACTTTGTAATGTTTCGTTTCGGCCACAGCGTACTTCCGAAAGCTGGCTCTTTTCAAAAATAATTTTATATTCACTTAGCATTTCGGTAAAAATTAGCTGGGCCACTAGCGCCTGTTTTTCGTTACTGCTATTCACATTCGAATTTAAAGAATGAGACAACAAACTATTGCTCTTTATTCCGCACAAATGTGTGCGACGCGCGTAACGTATGTAACCTCTTTGTTGCTCAAGAACCCAATTTTTAAAACTCTTAGCCTGCACTATCACTTGTTCACAACGAGCAAATGCTCGCGAGACATGAGTAAGTTCTTCGGAGACATACGAAGTTTTTATTCATACGAAATGGAGCTTCTGCTCTGTGCCACGGAGTAGACTCACTTTGCTCCGGAGCAAGTACTCATGAGCAAGTGCTCATTTTTATTCATATGACCCAATGTGTAATGAGACTCGTCAGATCAGGCAACGAGTTTCCAGACCTCAACAGTCCAATATCATTGTCGACGGACCCAGACGAGGTGTAAAGCTTTCTGACGTGCAGTCCTCGAGTAGGCCTTCGGCTCCGAAACTCGGTATCGATAATTTCTCGTTGAATGGTTCGCACGTTGACACTAATTGATGGCCCAGCATTGAAATATGTAGTAATTGGCGGACGGATTGCACTTCTGTCACGTGTAATGCTTCTCCTCAGTCGCCGTCGGTCCCGGTCTTGCACGATATTTTTGCGGCCGCAGCGATGCCGGAGGTTTGATGTTTTACAGAATTCTCTATATTCACCGTACACTCGTGAAATGATTGTACGGGAAAATCCAAATTTAATCGCGATCTCGGAGATGCTATGCTCAATCTCTCTTGTTTCGACTATAACACCACGTTCAAACTCACTGGAATCGTGATAACCTGCCATTGTAGCATTGTGATCGTTCTAACAACTGTGCCAGACTCTGGTTGTCTTATATTGTCGTTGCCAACCGGAGTTCCGCATTCTGATTGGTTCCAGATCTCTTTGTTTCAATGCGCATGGATGTGCCAGTTTCTTGGCTCTTTAGTATACATATGACATAATTGAAGTTAATACTTCAACTATAGCTGATACCAGTTTACGGACCTTTCAGATTTTTTACATCTGCGCGAGCCTTTTGAATTCTTTATATCCACTACCAAGCCAATAAACAACCATTAATTTTGAATTTGATTTTTATACTTAAAAACTTCCATATGGCAAAGGGCTTAAACAAAAATTAACTCGATCCTCGAGCCTATGATGCAAGGACATAGGTGTGCTGCTCCGCCGCACCAGGGACATCACGAACCACACCACTGGCACTTCGTTTGAAAGGCCATGCCAGACGGCATAAATTGAACAATGAAACATAATTAATAAACGTCCCGTGTTATTGAGGCAATGAGGATGTAATCTTATTTTCTGTTTTATGAATACATTTGGGGTACTCCAAGAAACTATCAATTACCCCGCCTTTACATCTTGAAAATAGTCAGAAAAATAAATGAAGCATTTATTGCGAAAGTAAACATAGTGAAACCAGTCACGAGGATGAATGACGTTTATATTTTACTTCATAAAAAAAATATATTTTTCATCTCCTTACACAGTCAAAGCGATGCATATTATCTGAATTCCTCAACTGACGATAACGAAATACGCATGTGAGAGCAATACATGTTTTTCTAAAACAAAATGGTCGAAAACACATTTGAAATAAAATATTACCTTCCACTTACGAACTACAATTCACGTAGATAAAATATCCGTTGAACGCGGGTTGATGCAACCACGTGTGCGGGCACACGATGGCTCACAGCACATGCTACAATGTACGTCAAAAGTAAACGCACGTTTGGTAGCTTTCAACACGCGTTAACAGCGACGCACTTCGCAAAGAGCGCTCGTGTGCCGTTCCGCATAAGATACATAGTTAATCTACGACGCGCATTAACGCAACACTCGTGGTAGAAAATACTTTTAAGAAGCAATATTTAAAAGTCTTTATGTATCTGCTTCAAAGACTTATTACAATGTGACAATGGTTAGTTGGTACCTAACTGCATTTTCAATTCCCGCTAATGTTGGAACGCAGTCTGGTATATCAAGCGCGTGGTCAGTAGCCGGATAGGCAGTGCAGCAGTACACTCGTATTATATCCTTGCATCATGCTCGAAACTAGGGCTTGTGTCCCACGAGTGTTGCGTTAACGCGCGTCGTAGATTAACTATATATCTTATGCGGAACGGCACACGAGAGCTCTTTGCGAAGTGCGTTGCTGTTAACGCGCGCTGAAAGCTACCAAACGTGCGTTTACTTTTGACGTACATTGTAGCATGTGCTGTGAGCCATCGTGTGCCCGCACACGCGGTTGCATCAACCCGCGTTCAACGGATATTTTATCTACGTGAATTGTAGTTCGTAAGTGGAAGGTAATATTTTATTTCAAATGTGTTTTCGACCATTTTGTTTTAGGATAATAGGATAAAGTCTGTCTTTCGTATTCATCTTCGATCGATTTAATCATTTTAATATTATAATTTTCTATTAAAATTATTGATTACTTAATTATTTCGTGTAAATATGTGCAACTTAAAAAAATTTCAAAAATAAAATGTTCTCAAAAACGGCTCCAAATTTTTTCTTTGAACTTTTGGTAGGGATAGTGTTAAATGTACATAAGGTGAGGTAAGGTGACATAAACGTTATATTGCTATATTATTTTTTTATAAAAACTAGAAAAATGTAATTTTTGACTTGTCTCTCACGTCGTTAATATTTATTTAGCAGTAATTTGTTCACATTATTGTATTTATGAGTACATGTGCTTTAAATAATGTCAGATAAAGTTTCTCGAAAACTCAACCGTTTTCTGTGAAAACTAGCACAAAATTTCGCATTTTCAGAAACGTCCAAGTCATTTTCAAGCAAACGAGCCATTTTCTCAAAAACAGCTCCAGATTTTTTCTTCAAACTTTTCGAACGGAAAGTCCTAAACTGCATTCTTTAATATGCTGTAAATTTCATTTCGGGGATTAAAAAAAAAATACACAAATGTAATTTTTTGAAAGATATTTCACGCCATAATTTGCACATTTCCAGCAATTTGTAAACAGTATTGTACAAATTTCGAACGCTCAAAAATTTTCTGTGAAAAAATTTCGAATTTACTGTAGCTCGTAAGTTCCATTTCCTTAAAATCGGCTGCAAATTTTCCAAACTAAATTGCAATTTAGGACGAGGTTTTGCTGTTCTCTAATATTCATAAAATAATATTTTCGTTCTATTATTAGGAAACCGAAAAATTAAGAAAATTAAGAAAAAAAAGTATTTTAGACAGGGAAATGATGACAGCTGGCAAGAGAATGAGGCAAGTTCGTGTAGCTAGCCGAGACCAAAGAAAATAGAAAACTAATACGGGAAAGTCTGTGCCATTCTGTTGCACTACTAGTTTAATATGTCTGTTTAACTAATTCCTGCTAGTGTGTTGAAGACAGAAAATTAGACGCACCACTTTGTTTTTTAAGCAATTGAAACCTTTCCTCTATAGATGAAACTGTAGTGTCAATAATAGTCATCTCTCTTCGGTAATTCTGTTCATACGGTTTGCGGAAATTGCTTTTTGGATCATTTGTACTACCATCTTCATGTTCATAACCGAATACAGTTTTCTTTTTTCGACTACACGTAGGTGGGGGGCCGCATCCACATTGCACGAATTAACAAGTTCAGTTGCAGTGCTCAACACTTCATCAAAATTATTGCGATGTCTGATTGTTCCTTTTAAGAAGACAGGATCCTTTGAGATTTGTGGGACTAGGCATACAAAATTGAATCAAAATCGGAAAAGGAATCGCAAGGTACTTTTCTAAAATTTGCTTCAAATGACAATTTTTATACCTCCAGAGCAACTTTTTACTTCACATATTTAAACAGTGCACCCTAACTCAGAAACGATACGAGATATCAAAAGTGTGTAGACATTTCTGTGTCCAAATGAAGTTTCTTACCATCTTTAATAGCGTCACAAGCTAAGTCCGACCACATTGGGCGTCAACCAACATTTTTATTTGTACTACTGTCATAATTAAGAATTAAGAGTGAAAACGCGGCCGAAAGTTTTTGTACACTCGTACGCCACTATGACTGTCACAGCTCTAAGCAGTGAAAAATAACTAAAAAGCTAAAAAAAGCTCATATTTTCTCGCAATTTCTAGCATTATTAATTGCCGGCGTCGCTGGCCGAATTTCCGAATTATGCTTTGTGAAGTCACGGAGGTTAGGGGAATTCGAGACTTCGCGGATTCCTGATTGGCTGACGTCAAGAAACTCCGGAATCTACCAGCTCCGAGCCCCTAATCGAAGGGATAAAAGGCACTGACTGACTGCGATGTGACGAGTCTTGTCAAAAACAATTAGGGAGGATTACTCCATGCCAGGCGCTCAATGCCCAACAAGGGTTCAGAGACGCGTAGCGTCGACGAAGTCTCAACAAATGTTTTAAAAAATTCGAAAATTCAGAAAGTTCAACGAAAAAGAGACGTTTTAATCGTTCATAATTCTATCTTAGAAAAAATAAGGAAAATTTGGGGCCTTTTTGAGAATTTTTTTTTTATAAATTGCAGCAACGCCAATCAGAAATTACATGAAAACTACTTTTTTTAAAAAAAAATATATAGGAAGTGTTCTTTAAAGATCTAGTTTTTAGAACTGATTTCATTTAAGACAAAAATCTTTACCATCAACTACATACTTTCGCAATTTTCGAAATCACAGTTTGATTTTGCAATGTGCACCGGTTGCGAAAATGGGACCAGCACCATTTTTTAACCTCGCTTTGCTACGTACGAGGAAAAAATGGAGTCGTTTCTGTGAAATAATTGTTTGAAATTGCTTATATTTCACGCAAAATTCAGTGAAAGTAACTCATGTTTTTTTTAAACTATACTTGACTATATTTCAAGAACTTTCTTTCAGCAAGATTTTATTAGGAAAAATCACTGTCTTCAAAATTGTAGTTGTAGAAAGTCACCGAAAATAAGTCGAACTTAGGCAATTCTCGAAAAATCAACTTCAACGAAAAATGAGATCTGTGCCGTTCTTTTAAGAGTTCGCTATCCAAGGAGAATGTTCCATAAAAAATTATGCGGTTTTTGAGAGAATTTCGAAATTGTTGTTGAGTTCCTCTAAATCGATGAAGGAATATCAATTTTGAAGAAAACCGTCTGAACAGCTTGGGCGCTAGCGATGACCACAGACAGAACAATGCCGCCCAATATTTTTTTCTGTTTATTCAACACTACCTAGATTAATACATTAATTGTATGTCTAGGTGGTGTTGGTTTATTTCATGTGATCGACGAAATAGAAAGTTTTGAATGTATGGTTATATTTCTAAATTTAGTAACTCCCAGGGCTAAAAGTGTATTGCTCTTTGATATATATTACAAATTTTGTTTCGTTTCTTTCAAAGTTTAAATAAGTATTCTAATTGTTTGCCGCCCTGGTTCAGTGCAACTCTCGCACCAGGATCACGACGGCGCTGCCAAATCCAATGTAATGGTATACGGTACGTATAAAAATGGCGCTATACTTCGGAGACATTGAATGACGAGGAACGTCGGATTGAAACTTTTGTATTATTCACAGAATAAGTTCGATGTAGCATATGACTCTCTAGACTCTAGAGAAAAGTCCTTCAATTGTAGTTAGAAGCGAAGTTTTTATCTGGCACCATATTAACAACTGACGATTACGATAGTCTTTGAATGCAAAATAAATTTAACGAGTTTTCGAATTCCGCTTCATTCAGCAAATGGCCAGTCAACCACGAAATTTGTATACATCATGAGGTTATTGAAGTTTTTGCCGATCAGGTGACTTCCAACACCTCGGGTTTGGAAGTCGTCCTAAACATAAAACGTTTACCAAACGCGCTTGATATATAACTACTCCCACTCAAAAAATATTCGAACACCTACGATTTTTCCCTATTTTCTTTTATTTAGAAGAAAATATAAAACTTGTCGTAATTTTGGTTGTAAATAATGAAAGGCACATATTTCAAATTTTAGAACAAAACGAAAGATTAATTTCCATATTAAAAATTATTAAATTACAGTAAATTTGAAGAAAACTTAATACTTCGGAACGTTCAAAAATATTCGGACGCATTATATTAACCAATTCATAAAACAAAAAATAAGTACATCAATAACATGTAGGGAGTCCTTTAATTTACAAAACTTCATTCAACCTCTTTGGCATGCTGTCTACGAGTTTTCTAGTATAATCTATAACTCACTGAGTTCAACTCACCCACTCGCCGCCATTCAGCTCCCACCTCCGTGTTTCACTGTTGGCTCCAGATTCTTCTCATGCAACTGTGTTTGCCCTTCTCCATACCAATTTTCTTGCGTCAGATCCAAATATTGAATTTACACTCGTCCGAAAATATTACTCGATTCCACCACTCAATGTCCTTGTTTGTATGTTCCCCAGCGAACTCTCGCCTTTTCCTTTTATCTTACTTATGAAAGGATTTCTACTAGCCACGCGATCCTGAAATCCTGCTTTTCGTAGAATCACTAATATTGTTTCTGGATGTACTTCCTTGCCCAGTTATTTTCTCACCTCTGCAGCAATCTTCGGTGCCCTTAATTGGGGATTCTTTTTAACCTTCCACTATCTCTTCTAGATGAGAAAGTTCATGGGGACGTTGACTTATGCGGTCAGACTCAATCCTATCGTCTTTTTTAAACCGTTTTGATTATATCATATACCGTGCTTTTCTTCACATTCAGATTTTTTGCAATTTCACGGCAGCTCTTGCCTTTTGCATTATGAAAGATAACTGACCGAGTTCGAAAGAGCTGTTCTTTCCTTTTCGAGAAATTATTTCAACGTTCTCCAAGGAGAGACAGTAATACACTGACTGTTACAACCGTGGGAAAAGTTACATCTGTTTTCGCCCAATAGTTTGACAAAAATGATTGATATACCCGAATCCGAATATTTATTTAATGTGCATCTTCCGTTATTGGAAGTTCTAATGAAAATGATGTATTATTGATTTAAATTCAGAAAAAGCGCATTTTTCAGTGTATAGTATTTACAGCTAAAAGAATAATAAAATTATTACTGTAACAATATTTTATTATTTTAACAGGCTCAGGTGTTCAATGTAAGATGAGCACTGTCCGAAAATATTTTTGAGAGAGTGTATGAACATGCAGCATCCCTAAGTCATGTTCACGCGTCAAATCAACCACGATGATTCATAATTGTGATCCGCAACAAGTTACGAACCTTAATTAGTCTTACAAGTCTTAATTAGTGAAGTAGGTACGAAACATTGAGAATACTACGAATATTTGGAAAATATAAAGTTGACATTACCAATCAGTTAATCTGAAAAGCCCGACACAAGTTCCGACATTTTCGTGATGAAAGAATTACATTTCACCACATCCCCAATTGCATTACACCATCACGGACGGACAAATTTCTCAGCCACTGGCGGATCAGAGGGGGGGGGGGGGGGGGCCAAAAGCTTAGCGTTTATTTGGAAAAATTGATTAAATATCTATGTTCAAATTATGAAATTATTTAAACAATATTGTGTAGTATCCTATCTATAGTACATAAATACACAATGTAATAATGAGTATGTTTGATTTAACAAAAACTACAATGCCCCCTCCCAAAATGCTCAGCTGGATTTGCCTGTACTCAGCATGCATGTGCAAAATAAAGGCAAACAAAACGAATTTTTCTCCATCATTCAATTAACAATTTATTTTTTTGTAAATTCATTATAATCACGGAATACGACACACCAAGTTTAAAAAAAAACAGGGTACATGAAAATATTCTAGGGGAAAATTTAATAGCAAGTTCAATGTGGCTCTGATATCTTTCACAATTAACCACTGTTTGGTCCAAATAAGATTCCTTGAAATTACTCTAAAGGAAAATATACTTTGAAACAAAATTTTTATGTGGGAAGTTCTTGTGTTCATGAAGTGGTTCAAGATTCACTGACCTTTTATGGTAAGATGAGAAAATTTGCTTCTGGAACAATGTATGCTTTGATAAATTGTCAAAGATAAACCTAAAATCTTCAGTGAACATGCAGCTTCACTCACACTCCCCAACCTGCTATTTTTTTCAATCAGATCTGATGGCAGTACAAAAGGAATACCTTTCATGAATCACCGAATACCAAATTTCTGGAGTGGAAATGCCCTTACATTTACTATTCAATTTTTTTTTTGTTTTCAATTTTGGTATTTCAAACATTTCTTTCAGTAGCTCCATAAATTGGTTTTTGAAGCAATTGCATTCCTGTAACTATATTTTAAATGATATTTGAATTTTTATTAATCTCATTTGTTTTGGACAGCTGTTATAGGAATCCAGGTGGTCATCAGATCCAAGTAACAATGACACTGATTGAAAGATGAGCCAGATGTCTTGCAGAGATAATTTTTACAAAAATTAAATTTCAAATAGTCCCTTTCAAAAATCTGTCAAATACTTACAGATATGACATAGGGGGAGTTGAGAAATAGATACTTTGGGTACTTGACTATCCAGGACACTAAAAATGGAGAAGAGAATTAAAAATATATTTGAGAAAAATTTTCTTGTTAGCACATTCTCCTCTAACAAATTTGTAATCATTCTTGCATCCATTAAGAACTGTTTATGACCTGGTCAAAGGCTACTCTACCCAGTTGCGCAACACGTACCTTTAATCCCACAGCCTCTACATCACCCAACAGTGTTTTTTAAGATGTATTTTAATGACATCCCTCCCCCTGAAAATAGTAATGTTTATGCATTTCTTTTTATACAAATGACAAATGACATTTGCTTGGTTGCTAAAGAAAATAAAAGAATATGCTACAAGCAGACTATTTCCAGGTTGCCAATAGCACATCACGCGAAATTTTGAGTTTTAACTCGAGAATAGTTCAAGTTATATTTTGTGTTAAATAATCCAAATAAGTTTTGTTGAGTTGGGACGCTGGAACGTTTTCTGCACACAAAATTTAAAGTGGAACACACAAAGAACAAATCTGTTGTTGGATATCTATGAATAGGCTTTAAAGAATAGGAATGAATTGTGCTAGTGTTGGCTTCACAAAAAACGTTTGGGCAATTTTTTGGGAAAATCTCTTTTGAACATTAAGTGCTGATTTGTCAAAAACTTCAAAAGATGCAACACTATGCACCCAATCCAATAATATTCTGTGAAACTGGTTCTTCATGCCAACCCTCACCCTCGTGTAACAGGTGCTAAAGGTGTACACACCTTCTCAACATCCACTGGCTCACACTCAATTTCTACTGAATTCCTGGATATTTCTGGCCCAAAAAGTAGTTCCTTAAATTCTCTTGACAAAGTTAACTGATAACAAACACAAAACTTTGAAATTTTTATTTCAAGTATTTTCATAACTTCAAAGGTCAGTGCTTCTAGCACAAAAGAAACAGTGGTTGCAAGAAATATTTGTTTCTTCATACAACACTGAAAATTTACTTAAATTTCAGTTCCAACAAAAGGAATGATTAAAATACTGAATGCATTTTGCCAAGATTCAAAATATTGTTACCCAGTAACCACCAACTCAACAGGAATATTAATACTTAAAGGCACATTGTCTGTGAAAATAACACTTCAATATGTTAAATCATATTATTTCTACTTGAACACTGTACAATGCTTTTAAGAAATAAACCTTAAATCCAAATTTTAAGACTGTATTTTTTAAATAAACCAAATGATTACCTATGATACAATGAAACTATTTGACAATATAATATCGGTTCTTCCACGAGGCATTTGCAAAGAAATCCTGTCACAGTACCAAAAATAAATTAACAGTATTGGTGTAACAGATTTCTCCTAATTTATCTACATTTTCTATAATGTTTATGAGCAAATAAAAATACACTGGTGTATAAATCTGTAAAAAGGGCATATGAAAAGCAGGTTTGGTTCATTACATCTAAAAATAGATATTTGTTTCTGGAGAGAGAAAAGTGCTCAAACATTCGACTTTCTTGCTTACAACAATGTAATGCAGCAGATGGTACACGAGAGAATATACATCTTTTTAGGCACAAAAATTACACAAGTTCAGGCTTAAAAACTACAAATAATCTATAGTACCAAACCACTGAATACCATATGCAAACATCTGAGAACACACAACTTATTTCAAGAAAGTAAATTGTTGTTAAACACATTTCTCCCATTTCACAAAGGAAGTCAAATGATTATCATTTGTTTTCTGCATGCATTGTACGGAATGGCACAATTAACATATTTGTTGCTCACCAACATTTAAAAAAATATGAGAAAAACTTCATACCGTTCAAGTGACAAATTATTAAAAGATACTGATTGGTTATTTATGAAAGCACCCATGACAGGCAGCGTACAGCATGAGGCACCACTGCCTTACATTTTTGCCATACCACAATATTACAAATTTTAAAAACAAATAAGAAATCAATGTGTATTAGTCAATTATTATTTATATGTTCTGTTAATGTGTGTCCCCTTTAGTTTGCTGAACACATGTAACATTTCACCAAATCTTAGCGTTTTACACAGTCTAGTAACACCATAAATTGCTCAGAGAAAAGAAAAAGGGTACTCTATGTGACATTTATATGGGCAGACAGGTAAGCAACTTCAAGATGGTGCTTCCAATACGGCACAACTGCTGGCAAGGTAGTCACAATGACGGAAGATAAGAAATGGAGTAGTACATTCCAAAAATGCACCACTCCAAACTTTTAGCAACAACTTTCAGAGCAAAGGCAGGGAATACATAAGAATATACAGCTAATAACAATCATTTTCTTTTGTATGTACCATTGGGCATGTTTGTAACTATGAGGTAACTGGTAGGGGAAGCAATTTTTGAAAATAACATACACATTGTGCACCAAAAAACATTTTTTAGATCAGATTGACAAGTATTGAATAATGAAATAAAACAAAACTCCTGCCTGCAGATACTGTCATATTTTGTTTCAAAAATAGTATCTTAACACAACACAAACCTATGTCCCAATATGAACAGTAACGGCAGTGACAATTCAAATAAATCTGTTAAATGAAAAATCTATATTTATGTAATATCATTACATTCACACATACATACAATTATTCATACATACATAAAACTGACCCATTTTCACAATACATATTTTTCAGTTGTGTTATAATTATTATATTATTATTCAATTATTAGTTGTAGCACAAGGAAGGATTATGAAATTCAATCTGCTGTTTCTGTATCAGTGAAATATTCATCAAACAAAAGTATCTTCTAGTTTCATGTTAATATTCTCCAGTCAAAAAACTTCAACTAGTCTTCATAACATACCTATAGTTGACAGACAACCATGTATCATCACATTGTGTAATATGGTGCTCAAAATTCTTACTTATTAAATTTTGTTTATAGTCCTGAGTCTTCAAGATGATGTAGCTTTTCAGAACTTCAAAGAAAATTCTTCAAGTAGCATAAGTGGCACCCACTGATTCAGAAAACTGCCATCAACTGATAAATGGCAACATATGCTAGGAATCCAATCCAAAAATCTGTTAAAAAAGAAAGTAAATAAGGATAATTAAAGTATGAAAATAATAATTAAATGTCACTTAACTCCATAATTCAATTTAAGCAACCAAACAGGTATTATCACATGAAAAACTGTAATGAAATGATTGTCAAGAAATGTCCGAAAGTAACAGATTTAAAATAGAAAAAACTCAACCACATTTGGTATACTTTTTTACTTTTGCAAGTCCTACATAGTAAAAAGAAATTTTAAAAAAATAATACATTTGGCTAGTTTATCAATCCTAAGGGGAACAAAGTAACATTATTGATAAAAATTAATTGTATTATTGTATAAAAATACTTCTTAAAAATATTATTGATAAAAATACTTCTTAAAAATGTATGTTTTTTTACAAAATTAATTATTGTCCAGCTAATGAATCAAGACGTAATGATGCAAGTTTGGCCAGGAAGGCAGGTTGGTAATGCCCACCATTTTTCTACTGTATGTGCTTTGTAACTCCAAAACCACTCTCTTACAAAGATTTCTTTCAAAAAATTCTTCAAAGAACCACCTAAAAAGGTTATAATAAATTTGTCTCTCTGAGAGAAATCGAATGACGTATTGATCACATTTGCAGGCAGGGCTAGGCAGTATTTAAATACAGTATTTTTGAGTTTATTGGACAGGGCTGGGCAGTATTTTAAAGGTGTATTTAAAAAGAGAAATATTTTAAATACAGGAGGAGAAGAAGAAAACAAGGGTAGTTTCTTTTTGTTTAATTCTGTTAGTGAATGGAACAATAATAAAAGCTCCTTTCAGCCGTTTCATTTTTAAATGATAATTCTAAATCATTAAAAATGCTGGACAATTATCTGACAAAAGTGTGTTTATCCCTTATAACACTAGTTTATGTTCATCCGCACCAGTTGAACGACTGTTTTCCTTTGCGGGTTTTATACATTCCCAAACTAGAGGTCTGACGATTTGCTTGACAAACAAGTCGTATTATAAGAAACTTCAGTTTATTGGAATTTGACATGTTTTGATATTGTTTGATATTTGAAAGTGTTCAGTGCTAGTTAGTGTTTAGAAATTTATGACTATCAACTAGTAATTTATTGTAACTGACAATTACAATATATTGTTGCAATAAGAAGTTATAATACAAAATTATTTACTGTATTATGAGTATGAGCACTCATTTACAATGTATTTTGGTGAAGTATTTAAATACAGACTAAATTTAAAGTATTTTGCCCAACCCTGTCTGTACGGTCTTTACCACACACCCCTCCCATGCACTATAGTTTTCTTTCACTCTCTCCACAACTAAGAATTCGGCAAAAAACAATCAATTCCCAACTAGTAAACCAAGATAACCAATAACATCTCCCTAGTGCCAAAGGTGGACAGGAGGAGATCTATCCATGAATGAAAGACTGATAAATACACAGAAGCAACCTGATTACTTAATCTAAGATTAAAAAGCCACTAAAATGGCAATCATACTTTGGTAAGTATTCTGCAACTAAAAAGTTAAGAATGAATTGTAAGAGAAATGTAAAATTAATGAAGCTGTATGAAATATGGATAGACCCAAAAAGAAATAACACATACACAATATTTTGATTAATACTCTTCTTAGATCTTAATCATCTCCTAAAGTCAACTGATTACAAGAAAAATGTGTGGTTGACCACTTCACAGAGTTTAGTTGAAACACAAGCAAAGTTAAAAATGAGAATGAATTCACATTTACAGAACTCTGTGTAAATGAAAAGCTCAATCCAGATTCTCAAAGCATGTAGGAGTGCAGCAAATCACCCAAATAAGAGAGAAGGGTAATGGGAGGACAAGATCTTGACAATGCCCTGCGCATTTTCCACGCCACAATGACTTTAATCCTGCTTGTTGGGGGGCCTGATGTAAACTAGAAGTTTTCACCTACACACTGCATTAAGAATTAAAGGATTCAGAATTGTCCAAAATTCACCTTGGATGGGAGAGATTTTATTATATGTACAAATGTTCCAGTGCCACTATGTTAGTGGGAGAGGTGGCAACTGTTAGGCATGTTTTATCTTCACCAGGAATATTCATTTGTAACGAATACGAAAAAAGGAAGAGACAGTCTCTACGTATACTATTTTAGGTGAGAAACTGGCTTTCCAACGAAAAAATGAATAAATGCAATTATACAGAAATGTCTGTAAGAAATAACAAATTCAAATCTTTGTTGTTTTTTTCTTCTAGTTTTCTCCTTGACCTTCACATTATCCCTGGTTTTGTGTTCCTATAATTTCATCCTCCTCCTCCTCTTAAAGAGTTTAATTCCCCCACCCCCTATTTCCATAAAAACCTGCATTTATTCAAGCAATTTGTATAAAAAAATAGTTTTAAAAAAACTTCAAATTTGGACATTTCGAAATCAAAATACAAATGACAGACCATATCATGATTTACCACGGTCAAAAAGAATACCAACACAAGAGGCATTGACAAACCTTGTTGGTCGAGTGAATCTGAAGAGATTGAAGGAAAGTCTCAATATTCATAACATTCAACTTCATCTACCCTCACTACTACTGCACCAACTAACTTGCACACTTCAGAGTTCCATCTACATGATCTTCTATCTGGGCTCCCTACCGAAGCCCAGATTTTGTTTGTGTTGCAGTTAAATTCACATTAAGTGAATGTGTTAATGACTGTTCACTGCACACTAGAATTTTTTTTCAGCATTTTGAAAAATTATATATAACAATAATAATACACACATCTGAAAACTCAGTTCCTCTATTGTGATTTTTGTGATTTATTTTGTTTAACTCTCTATCACTAGATTTCATAAGATTATTTGGTTTCTGCACAAATTCTTGGGTATAATATTTAGAACTGTTGGCAGTAGTCCTTTCCCTAATTGAGCTATCCATTAAAAAATATAATTTCACCTTTTGGAGGTAGCTGTAAAAGTCTGAAAACTCTAGATCTTTTTATTTTAAGACTCATTTCCTAAAACACAAACCCAACACAACAAATTGAACGAAATTATGAAAAATCAATGCCAATAATGTTTCAAGAAAAGTTGATATTTCAATCTATATTTTTAAATAGTTCTGGTTTGATGGGTTTTTTAATATAGTAACAGGGGTATTGGAGTCACCTCAACAATATGATTTTAAATATCGGATGTAAAATCTGTATTTAAGGTACTTTTCAGCTGTAATTTCGTACACAAGTGGAGAAGTGATGCATGCAATTTTATACTCAATATCTATTTTTAGGTATGGATGTCATGCATAACTAATCAGCATAGAAGCTTTTGAGCTGAAACTTTGTAAATACTTCAAGAATAAGATGTAGTTACATTCATTTTCTTATTGTGAGAAGGCATACTATTTTCTTGTATGTCAGAGCTGTTTTTTAAGCCAAATTGACCCTGAACATCAAATGTTAGTTACATGATTTCATATAAAGAGGGAGAGGGAATTTTCCAATGACCATGATATTTTCTTTAAAAATATGAATATTTCCACACTTTCTAAGAATCTTTCACCAAAATACATTGATAATCACATATACAAATAATTAATAACTTGTTTATTTCCTTTTCCCACTTGCATGCCACTGAAAGCAGATTAGAATTTAAGTACTTACTTTACCTTATATAATTTTGATCGCCTATTCTCTTGGCGCTTTTTTATATTTACAGAAGAACACATTTTCTCCTCTTCACAGGTTCTGGTGGCTCCAGAGCAGCCAATATTGCCTCATCAAACACATTCTTCAGCCCTTTCTGTAAATCAACATTCGTCAATAATTACAAAAATAAAATATATAACATGAAATTATAAAAAAAAGTCATGCAAAGTTTATATTCCTTGGATTGCCGAAAAGATCCTAACAAAAGAAGAAGAAGAAGAAAAAGAAAGAAAGAAAACAAATGAATGTCACCTTTAAACATTCTAAAGCAAGATAAAACTTACTTGGTATTCTCATTTAGCTACATCATTCATAGAATGTTGCAACTAACTGAACATAGAATTTTAGTGTATTATGATCATAAATAACCTTTAAACAACAATATTAATAAACAAGAAAGCACCATCCATTGGTTATTTAGATCAATTTGCCTATTGACAATAAGCCTATGCCACTACATGCAAAATATTATTTTGTTCTGTGAGACTGCAGAGTAATTTCAAAATTTAGATGAACCTATGGTTGATCTTGTTGAATGAAAGCTATGCAGGCAGTTTTTAACAGTCATTTCTGCGTCTTGGAAGCAAACACGAGGTAATTCAAGGTCTAATGACCTTTTGGATCCCAATCATGAAGTAAAAAACAAACTTTGTAGCATCCTGATACTTCATAAAATATTCCCACATTCTGTCGAAAGAAATGCACTGACCACTGGATGGCACAAAGCAAATGTTAGTAAAATAGATATGTTTGAAATAATTAAGTTTCTTAATTATTTTTTAACATTACTGCATTTAAGAGAACAAGAAATGAATATATTCCCAATTCCGATAATCCTATAGTTGTCACAATTTTAGTAATTTCTGGTACTTTGCCTAAAGCAACAATTTGGAAATTATGTAATTATTCACTGCAAATCAAGGGTAAAATATTATACAACGCTTAAAAATTAAAATATCAGTTCCATATGTCAAGATTTGAAAACAACAGGGTTAAGCCTTCTACTTATATCACTTAATTCAAAAAACAATCCTACAATTTTTATGAACTTTGACACTGCAGTTGCTGAAACAACTATTAATGTATGAATGACTATGAATGTAGAAAAAGCAACAAAACTGTCTCTTAAGATAATTTTGAGAAAAAAATTGCAAGAGGACAGTTTATGTTCACACAAACTACTATTGCAGCAATATAATGAAATCAAGCAAAGAATGAGATAACATAAAAACATGAGCTAACTTGTCCACAATCCCCTAAACAATTCAAGCAATAGGGTTTTTTAAAAATGTTTATTAAGTAAAATAGAAATATCATACTATATTCCACATATCATATTACACTTCATGTATTGCGAGGCATGAGAATTAAAACAAATTTCATATTGACAATGTGACCACATGAAATAAACAACTGGTAAGTTGATGACTAATTGAGGCAATACATTATTAGACAACTAAAACTTATCTGACAATAAGACAAATACTTTTATTTATTTTATATATTATACATTTTTAAATTTCAATTGCCATTATCATTTAATTTACTCAAAGTATCTCTGAAACCTCACATGCACGACTCAAAGTAACTCTAAAACCCCACATGCACGGATTCATATTTCTAACCCCATTATTATGCAATTACCCCACATGCACAGCAGCAATTTCGCTACATCATAAACAGTTTGCTATTCCATATAATACAATGTGCACAGCACCCAAAAATAAACTTTTTAAGAAAGAAGCCTTTTTTATAGATAATCCAACTTCCCAACTAAGAATTCTCGACGATCACAATTACACTGCAAACAATTTTTTTGATCTGCAAAATTTAGAGGAAGTTTTCTATACCTCAAATTGTGATACTTGCTTTTCTTTCTCTATTCAACTATACAGCTCTTCCTTTGGTACATTGGAATGAGAACTAATACAACATATTTAACTAATTTTACTTACTCATCTAGCATTATTCTGTCACAGGCAAAGTAATATTATATTCTCCATTTCAAATTTAAGCATATCTCACAAGTGACCAGTTGGGACATAGTTATCCAATAAGGAGTTTCAATTTCTCAAAATTGAAATTCCTGATTGGATAATCTCTTCCATCCTTATAACCTGTCAGATGTACTTAAATTTTAATTGGAGAAAAGCTATTAGTAATAATCTACACAAGATGAGAATTGTTATTTTATTAAACCTATTTTAAAAGTGAAGAAAGGAAATAAAAATGGTTTCTGGAGCACAAATATCTAACAAATTACAAACATCTAACAAATATCATATTATTATTGCAAGATATAGATCACTGAATTTAATCACGTGCATTTTTTTAACAAGTCTCATGCAAAAATTGTAAAAAAATAAAATAAACAAAAACTTCAAACAATGTGCTTACTTGAGTTAATGCTGAACATTCAACATATTTAACAGCCTTCAATTCTTTAGCCAATTTTTCTCCTTGTTCAAAAGTGATTGGTTTTTGTTTGTTTTTAGCTAATTTTTCAATTGTTGCAGCATCATCTCTTAAATCAATTTGTGTACCAACAAGTAGAAAAGGTGTTTTCTGACAATGATGTGTTATTTCTGGAACCCACTGCAAAATTACGATAAAAATTATTTCTAACCATATTACAAGAAATTAATAAAACTACAAGTTTAATTATTGAGTTTTTGTTCAGTAAATAAGTACATATATTCAGATCCTCACCTTTTCTTTCACATTTTCAAATGAAGAAGGTGATACCACAGAAAAGCAAACCAAAAAAACGTCAGTTTGTGGATAACTTAAGGGTCTCAAACGATCGTAATCTTCTTGTCCTGTTATATTACATAAACAAATCTTTATCCAATGATAAGATTTTCAACACAAATAAATAAATAAAATTTGAAATAAAACAATAGTAATAAATTAGCAAGTCATACCTGCAGTATCAAACAAACCAAGTGTGTAGGGTTCACCACCAATCATAACAGTAACAGCATAATTGTCAAATACCTAAAAATAACAGTACATTTACAGAAAGGTGAAAAATCACTTTTTTCAGAAACTAACTCCAATTTCCTTTTTTAAGTATCCATACACTATATAGATTCAACATGCTTTGTCTAGTTTTGAAACCAAAATATAGTCTTAGTTCTGCAAGGAAGCAAATAATAAATAGAAAAAAGAAAGAGTTGAAACATTGCAACAGCAACAGGAACCCTACAACTTTTTGACGTTACCAATTAATGATTTAAACATATTCGCACCACAATTAAATGAATACTTTCCCACAAAAACAACACACAGTGCAACTAGTTTTAAATTACTATAACTACCATCATAAAGTTTCCCCTTCAATTCAGCATGAAGTTTTTAAAAAATGGGATGCTTGGAATTAGTATTGCAATTGATAACAGTTCAAAATAAAAACACAATGCAAGTCTAAAAATTCTATTAGGTTTTGTAGACCTCTAAAAGTTTGTGTACTAAATATTTATTAATTCTTCAATCCATTGTAAAAATTAATAATATAAACAAATTAGTATTTCTTCATAGATTGTACTGAAATCATGCACTAGATGTTCTAAATAACACTTATTTTCTCCTTCTTATTGTTGATTTGGATAGATCAAAAAACCTTATTGAGAGCCAGTAGTTTTATTTCAAAAATAAAATATTAAGTTTTAAAATTCATTCTTACGAATTTGCGGACAATGAATTCAAAGACAAAATAGATGGTTATAAGATTTCAGATTAAGTGATATTTTCACAAGTGTTTATCACTATTTATAGAAAATTACACAATAAAATATTTGAGTACGAAGCTAGGGCAACCTAAGGTAATTACAAAAGTAAATGCTTCAATAGTTCTTTAAAAGATAGCGAAATGAAATGGCTATTAGCTCTTTATCTAAAACTTCTCTTTCGTTCATGCAAGTGTCATATCCATTAAATAACGGCAGTGTACACGGATACTAAACGGGAGGGAATCGTTCAAGTACTTTATTAACATGCCCCATAACAACAAGATACTTACAGTTGGCACATATTCTGATGGAAATTTATTTGTTGTGTACGAGATTAGGAGACACGTTTTTCCTACTGCTCCGTCTCCGACCACCACACACTTTATCGTCTGCATGATGATAACTCCTAAAACCTGAGAATAATCAAGTTACGATGTCAATATGACTTTTGATAATTAATACTGTAGCAAGAATTGAACAAAGCAGCTTCTAGTTAAATAATCAACACAGAGGCTGTTAAGACTAATACGGCTACTGTGAACTGGAGATACTCTCCTTGAGTCATCATTCAGCACGGAAGGTAAGTTGCATAGTTAAAATAAATCAACATCTACACAATTCAAAACTACTAACATAGAAATGTTTAATTTCATACAATGAATTGAGTTAATTGCACGACTACATTAAGTAATGTGCACAACTACACCGAAAATAACATAATACAAAAAGTAGAAGCCATTTTGCTTTGAATCAATTCCGGCCTCCGATGTTTAAGCAAAATACGCCATAATAATGGTCTAAACATTAAGTCACCAATACAAAATTACATATAAAGAATAATAGTAACAATATACACAATGCGAGTATAAAAACGTAATTACACGTCTTCTAAATGTCGAAAACTAGATACTCACTTCACGACGTTGGGCGTCAACACACCCTTCCCCTACACGCCTTATGCCCCTTCCCCCTTTCCTTATTCTTGCGTCCACAATTTCCAGTCTCCGTGGAACCAGAGTGTGTGAAAATGGTCTGACCACCAATGTTACTTACAAAGCCGCCATTTTGAGGCATTCGAATATGATTAGTCTCAGAATTATACACGTTACTTTTAAAAATGATAATGTAGTTCACAAAAATAGGTATACCGTAGGGTATGAAATGTAGATTTTTCTTATGGGCAGTTAATAATGATAATGGTAATAATAATAACAATAATAATAATAATAATAATAATAATAATAATAATAATAATAATAATAATAATAATAATACATATAAATGAATGTTTTGAGTACTTATTGTTGATAATAATAAATATTTTATTACAGGGGTCTTTATTAAAAAACTGTAAGTGGGCTAACGTAGAACATTAGAATAGCACAAACTTAAAAATATAATAATGATGTTGTAGGCCCTATATATTTCGATGTGTTTCTTAATGTGGTTAAAATATAAAACATACAGATTTTGCTGATTGGTAAAAGTAAAATGTTAATTTTGTGTACAATCCTCATTGACAAATATAGCATAAAAATAGTATTCACTAATAAATGTGTCTTAAAAATTACTTTCAATTTTATTAAAGCATTTCATTTTTGGAAATGTCTTCCCAAGACCCCTGTCATTAGAATAAATTCTAACAAAATCATAGCGCTAACAATTAGCTATGTATACACTGAACCATTTTTGATGTTGATTGATTTCTTTCCATTCTTTCTCATTTTCTACATTCGTTTAGCGACAACTTCAAAGGGAGTAATCAATAAAATATTCCTTTGTTTTTCCAAACATCTGTTAATTTTCAAGTATCTTCGACAAATATAAAGTCATCATTCTGAAAATTAATTGTAATGGTACTCATGCTCAATTGAATTTCTTACAGTTGATTCATAGTTACTCAATATTGAATATCACTGTATTAAAATTATAGACATTTAAAAGCATGAAAAGAAGATATGAAACTACTTTTAAACTATTGATAAATATGTTTTAATGAAGCAGGTAGTTTTTATGTAAGATATTTATCTCTTTACAAATCTCTTAATTTTTATTACAATAAGATATAGAGATAATAGGCCTATTTAATAAAAGTAAACTGTTGTCACTCTTGCAGGCTAGAAGCGAAGAGTATATTCAATTCAATATTTTGTATACATTTTTAAAGATTGTAATTTGGAGTAATCATTCCCACCCTAGTATTAAAAACATTCTAGTCTTTCATGGAAAAATAATTTCTTAATAATAACATCATTACGCATGATTTCCGTAGTATAACCACTCAGTTGTGTAATGTGGTTATCCCCTTTCTAACTTTCATTAACTTCCTTCTGTTCTGTTCGCAGCACGCTGTTGAGGGTCCAAAATGGAGACTGCCAGTTTGGAACAACAGCTAGCGACCCAGAGCGTAATGTTCTTTGGAAGGCGCTCCTTAAGCTATCTACCAGCAAAGCTTTGAAACGTTTTTCACACGTCACCATCACACGTACTCACGCGTCATGGTTCTGGAATCCTGGAATTGGGCTGAAACTGCGGGACATTTGAAACTAGATTTTTACGAGAATTTCTTATTTTGTATGTTTCATATTATTTAATATATTTATCACAAAGAAAGACACATAAAATAAAACTTAATTAAATTTATCATAAAGAAAGCACACGAGGAAATATAGTATTGAGACGTGTGTGATCCGTATTTTTTTTCTTCTCGCTTTGTCTTCATGATCCGTTTGTCCAATACGGATTCTCGAACGATTTAATAATTAGAATACGAAATGGGGGCGAATGGGAATGCCATTAATACAATTTCCAGGCCGTCATTTATTTTTCTTTATAATATGAAAGGAAATTTCATATTTTTTATTGCAGATAAATATATATCAAATATTACAGTCAAATTTTTAACCAAAACATAAATAATAATAATAATAATAATAATAATAATAATAATAATAATAATAATAATAATAATAATAATAATAATAATAATAATAATACTGCCCTCCATATTGGGACAAATTTAAATAAAATAAATTTAGACATTTCATTTCGCGGATCTTCAAATTTATATTATAAAATATTTATTTTTTATGTATTTTGAGAAAAAAAAATAATTCCTCTACAGTATTTGAGTAACTTTGAGTGTGCGTGTGTGCGCATCCGTCACTCACGGTTAGACCACTTCCCGTGCACCAATCGAAACATATGAGATGTCATTCGGCGCATTAATTAATCGTAATATCTCTCCGTAATACTATATTATGATTAACTGATAGTTGTAAAAAGCATGATACATTATGACAAATAGTTCCTGGAAACTGTTGCAATAAAAAAAACTAATACTAAATGCATATTCATAGAGTTATGTAAACACTACAATAGTTAAAAAGGTTTGTTAAAAACTAAAGGGCCAAATAGAACAATTATGAATGAACAAGAACAGGCACGTGATTCGCCTACGAAACGATTTTTTCTCCCGTGATAACTCTATTGACCAGAGATGAGCAGAATTTCCGTCCAGTTGTTTTAATGATTGTTGAAATTTGGAATAGCATCTGAATTTGTCTAGCTGTAATTTTACTATTCGCGATAGTTTGTTTAGTTTGGATCCGATATCGTGTCTACGTGTTTCTTGCCAATATCTTCTCAGGTTTCGCTTGGATTTAATTAAATTTAATAATCGTATTGTGATGGGCTCATTCTTGCAAGAACAATTTCTGCTTTTTAGTTTAGAAGCCTTTTTTTTAATGATTCATTGATAGCTGTATTAAATTTTACGATTTCGAATTGTAGATTTTATATAGATTTAATATGTCTGGGGTATAAGTCGTTTTTTTTTATTAGATATGAAAATTTGGGCCAGTTTACTCTTGCTGGAACATTTGTTTTCGATTTCATTTCTTCTATTGGTTTTCAAAAAAAAAAAAGTTATTAGTACAGGGTTGTGATCTGATTGAAGGTCGTGTAATACACTTTGGAAGATAGGAAAATTTATATTTTTGATTAATACTTTATCTAAAATATCTGTAACTATATTTTAATTGCATGGAAAATGAGTCGTGCCTGTAGGAGCTAATACAAAAATATTATAATTTTGAGCCAAATTAAAAAGTCTTTGACCTTGGGCTGTAGTGGTACGGCATTCTCAAACTGTATACAATTTCTATTTAGGTCTCCTTTCATTATTAGTTGGGGATAAGCTGTAAATATGTCCTTGTAAACGTAACACGGAACGGTTTTGGACTCTTGTGTATTACCGGTTTTGTTGTATGGGTTCCAGACGTAGTCATTAACGCAGAAAGACAATAATATGCTGAGAATATGTCAACTGAAGATGGACAGAAAGATACTCTACATTGCTATAAAATATAGAATACGCAAGTCGGTTATTAGAATAAAAAGTGGCATTCGAGGTACGGCAGAACAAGCAACATGTGTTAAATGGAAACGGGGTGGGGCCTTGAGACTCGAGCACCAAAGGTGGACCCATGCTGCATCAGTATCGGACCCTCGAGTGGGTTGGAGACGAGGCCGGCAGGAAACTAGATGGTCTGAGTACTCCAACAGGGCAGTAGTCTAGAGAGGACTAGAGTGGCGGAGGACCGTGAACAGTGGAAAAGACCAAGACAGTTGAAGCCCCCCCCCCCCCCCCTCCAATGTCCGGTTGCCACGATTAAATCGCGGGTCGCAGTGAGAGAGAATTTAAAACCAGCTTGCAGATGCCTTCATTTCATTAAGAGCATCTCGCGTATCTCTGCCAATTGCAGTAAATTCACAGGAATTCCGCTTTATAAAGACCCCTCCCCCCCGCAGGACATGAAGAACCGTTGCGTTCCCGCATTGGAGAGGTTCCGTTTCATGCTGTGTAAAATGCTATTTAACTTCACGGGCCAGAGAAATTTTCCGGTTAAGATAGGTTTCCGGTTTGTACAGGTTCCAGTTTAAACATACTTTACTGTAGATGCTCTCGGTGCACGGGCGAACAGTGACGAACAATGTGTGTTCCAAACTCCGACGTTCTGCATGTATTGGTGTGAAGGATCGTCACTTGTGTAAATGACTAAGAACACTTACTTACCTAAACAGAGGTTTCATGTGTGCTGGGGAATAGTGAAGAACTGTGTGTGTACAAAGCAATAATTTCCTAAGTGTATTGGTGAACAGGGACCGTGAACAATGGAAAAGATACAGGACACTTAATTAGATTTAATAGTTGTTTTAAGTGTATTGGTAAATATCACTGAAGCACAGACTACTAATCGCAGTCACCTGAAGATTCATTCAGGTGATGTGAAACCACTGTGCACTAAGCAGGAGGCCTTCGCGCTACTAAGGAATGTATAGACTTGTAATAATCATTATATATTTTTCAATCTGTTTGCATTTGTTTGCCAATGCTATCAGTATCGTATTATTTATTAACTTTTAATTACTTTACTTCTTCACATTCTGCTTATTTTTCGCATTAAATGTTCCACAATTTCAAATGAGTTTTACAAAAAATAACTCAGAGAGAAATTGTGGTAAAAATTGTATTAAATAGCGATTATCAATGGTGAGAAAGTATGTGCCGTTTAATTATTTTACTGCACCACTAGTTTCAATTAGTATTTTTCCAGTCAGTTTCTTCACTCTTTCAATATACTTTTTCCCCTTTTGTTGAATTTGTTTCTTCTCAAATGAAATTGATTATATTAAATAAGATAAACAATTTATTGCAAAGTTTTACAGTATTTTATTAAGCTAAAGTGAACTGACATATTCTTTCACAAAACTAACTAATTCACTCATTATGCAATGAAATTCTTTTTCATGCTTAATTCTTAATTACAACATTCAGTAAAATGTGTAATTTTTGAAACACAAGAACAAAATTACTAACTGCAGAGTGTTTTTATGAAAATCGTGCAGAATAAATTGCATACATGTAGCTGTTTAAATATTTGGGTCAACTTCTTTTGAATGAATTCTTTTCTGACCGTGAACAATTTTACTCAATAAAAAAATAAAAGAAAAAAGAAAACGTGCCTTAACATCAGATTTGTTAACACTTAAAATCTAGGCAAATACAACTTTCTTCATATCTGGAATATGGTTACAAAAATAATAAAAATAAACTAACAATTATTTTTACATAAAGAAATAAAACTGACATTTCCTTACATACAATCCAAAGAGTAAAAAAGAATTTTTAAAGAAAATTCTCTACAGCTATTCTGGTACACATGATTTACCATTATTTAGTAAGTATTCTAATGCTGCTGTTCGGTATGTTTTATAAAAACACATTCTAATGCAGTGCAGCAAAATGAATCATTTTTAGAGGAGTATGGGATGGGGAAGCAGGTATACAGGTTTGTGCTTTGCGTACTTATTAGCTGTAAGAACAAAAACTTGATAGAAATGGTCTTTGGGTCGTTCGAGGATAAAAGACAAGGTGGAAACACGTCATGCAGGGGCTCATGTGAAGGCATTGAGCTGCCATGGGTTTTTGTGGATCAGGGCTAGGGTTAAAAATTGAATAAGGCCTAAGTACAATTATGTCATTTGTTGCTAAAAAAAACAGTCTTCTCAAAAAATTTTAAAAAGTTAGGCACAGCATGGTTTTTTTTTGATAGTGTTTACTACCGTCCCATAAAGCATTTTTTAGGTAGAGAGAGGCTATGCCGTTGCAGTATAATGATATTGTGAATTGTGAAATACTGTGAAAACAGTTATTAAATTCAAAGATTAACAAACCCTTTAAATATCAGTCAGTATGTGGGTCGGGGAGGAAGAACCTTGTTTCACTCTTGGTACAAAAACCAAAGTGAAAAACAGGAGCAAACAGTAGTTACCAAAAATTCTTGGTACCATTTTTGGACTGCTGGGAGTGGATGGTAGGTAAGTAATGAAGGAGTAACTTAGTAGAGGTTACACCAAAAGTCGTGGAATATGAGAGACTGAGGTGTATGGGTGTGAGATGTAGGACTTAGCTTCTTATGAGCTGTGTCACCTAACGCACTACCTCACCTTCGTCATAATCATACTTTTACCTATAAGTACAATATTTCTGGCTTATCAATCAGTGCCAAGGTGATGGATTTGCACTCCATACTTATTGACAATGACATAAAAGAGAGAAGAGACTGATACCCAGAATTCATAGTAACAATCATTGGCCGAAATGGGGTGGAGGGTGATGGCATGACTTTTATGTGAGGTTGTGTGTTTGTGTGTGTGTATGAGAGAGAGTGAGTTAGTGAAAGGAACAGTGCCATGGGTAGCACAGGGCAGTGAGATTGCGGTCTAAGGGGTGCGACACTATGAAACACAAGCACTACCATACATAGGTAATTAATCATAACAAATTGTACAAGTAGAATATTCATTGCTTATCAATCATTGTGAGGGGGGAGAAATTTAAGTTCACATTGAAAAGCCAAATGTGGAGCAAACAACCGACTTCTTGATATCGCTCGAAAGGGATGAACACTTGCTTTTCATTTGTAAGTTAGGAACAGTATCATCTTGTAGTTTACTCATAGCAAACTCATCGAGGTACAAAACTCTGCCCGTGTGTAACGATGTGGTAAACACGCGGTCTGCGAAGGAGCTCGTAGCCGTTAGCCCGTGGCGGCGGGGGCGTGGGCGGGGGCGGGTCCGGCGAGGAGCGAGACGACGCGCGCCGCCTCGCGGAGGCCGCTGAGCAGCGCGCCGTGCACCGTCGCCGGGTGGCGCGCGCTCGTGTGCTCGCCCGCGAAGAACAGGCGCGGGGCCGGGGCCGGGACTGCTGGGTCTGGGCCTGGGCCGGGGGCGGCCACTGGCGCGGCGAGGGCTTCGCGGGCCGCCTCCGCCGCCTCCTCGCCCACCCCGGCCGCCGCGAACGAGGACGCGCCCCGCGCCCACGGGTCGGCGCGCCACCGCGTCACCACCGCCTGCAACAACAGCGACAGCGGCTCTCCGTTGCGATTATTGCGCAAAAATTCCGATACACAAAGTTTCCGATTATGGAATATGGTCTGGTAGGCTGGATAATACAAAAATATTATTTAAGGGTGAACATGTAATTCCAACTTCGGGGATTTAAATACAAACAGATAACACCGTTAACGCTGATTAGAACATAAACACACAATAAAATACATATATTACTTAACAGCAGTAACAGATCCAGGGACCTAGAAGGAAATAAAAAAGATGCAGGAAAAAAATATATATATAATATATAATATATATTTGTGTAGTAACAACACGTTCGAAACTCAATTGTTTGTGTGTGAATGCTTTTGATACAACATTATCTTGAATCGCTTGTTTACGTAGCATAAAAATAAAAATCTATGACCCCCCCCCCAATGATCGGTTGGATCCGTCACTGCTCGGCTGCTATAATTACAAGCTTGTAAATTCACTTGGTACTTTTATTCATAATTCAACTATGCATACAGTAAAAAAGTGGGGGGGGGGGGGGCAGGGATTTTGAAGTTCAAGGAAACGTACGTAGATTATATTTCTTCCTCCAACGTCAATAGAGGTTTTACAGTTTTTTATGAAAATTGAACGAATCGAAATCCATCACGTTTTTTCTAAGCCTTAACGTACAGTAAGTACAGTACTCATACGTAGTACTGTAGTACTCTTAGTTCTCAACCACACCAAAACCCACGATCTGAAACATTTTATACATCTTTATTAATCAACTCAATCAATCCGTTCCATCCGTTCCATCCGCTCCATCCTTTCGCTCCGCTCCATCCTTTCGCTCCGCTCCATCCTTTCGCTCCGCTCCATCCTTTCGCTCCGCTCCATCCTTTCCCTCCGCTCCATCCTTTCCCTCCGCTCAATCCTTTCCCTCCGCTCCATCCTTTCCCTCCGCTCCATCCTTTCCCTCCGCTCCATCCTTTCCCTCCGCTCAATCCTTTCCCTCCGCTCAATCCTTTCCCTCCGCTCAATCCTTTCCCTCCGCTCAATCCTTTCCCTCCGCTCAATCCTTTCCCTCCGCTCAATCCTTTCCCTCCGCTCAATCCTTTCACTGCGCTCAATCCTTTCACTGCGCTCAATCCTTTCACTGCGCTCAATCCTTTCACTGCGCTCAATCCTTTCACTGCGCTCAATCCTTTCACTCCGCTCAATCCTTTCACTCCGCTCAATCCTTTCACTCCGCTCAATCCTTTCACTCCGCTCAATCCTTTCACTCCGCTCAATCCTTTCACTCCGCTCAATCCTTTCACTCCGCTCAATCCTTTCACTCCGCTCAATCCTTTCACTCCGCTCAATCCTTTCACTCCGCTCAATCCTTTCACTCCGCTCAATCCTTTCACTCCGCTCAATCCTTTCACTCCGCTCAATCCTTTCACTCCGCTCAATCCTTTCACTCCGCTCAATCCTTTCACTCCGCTCAATCCTTTCACTCCGCTCAATCCTTTCAATCACCTCAATCCTTTCAATCTCCTCAATCCTTTCAATCTCCTCAATCCTTTCAATCTCCTCAATCCTTTCAATCACCTCAATCCTTTCAATCACCTCAATCCTTTCAATCACCTCAATCCTTTCAATCACCTCAATCCTTTCAATCACCTCAATCACCTCAATCCATTCAATCCGCTCAATCCATTCAATCCGCTCAATCCATTCAATCCGCTCAATCCATTCAATCCGCTCAATCCATTCAATCCGCTCAATCCATTCAATCCGCTCAATCCATCAATCCGCTCAATCCATTCAATCCGCTCAATCCATTCAATTCGCTCAATCCATTCAATCCGCTCAATCCATTCAATCCGCTCAATCCATTCAATCCGCTCAATTCATTCAATCCCCTCAATTCATTCAATCCACTCAATTCATTCAATCAACTCAATTCATTCAATCAACTCAATTCAATTCATTCAATCCAATTCAATTCAACTCAATCCATTCAATCCAATTCAATCCATTCCAATCCAAATCAATTCAATTTAAATTAATTTAATTATTTATTTACTTATTTATTTTTTATTTATTTATTTCTGTTGCTACCTCCTTGGGCGGCGGCACGGCGGAGGGTCCGAAGATGGTTTTGAGCACGGCGACGCAGCGCCCCACCACCACGTCGTCGCTGACGCGCTCGGCCACGCCCGCCGCCTCGCCCGCCAGCAGCGCCACCAGCGCGGGCGCCCCCGCCCGCGCCGCGCGCCAGAACAAGAACAGCTCGCCACGCGACGCCGTTGTGCCGCCCACGTGGCCGAACACGTCGGTCGCGGGCTCCCAGAACACGCGCTCGAAACACAGCACCACCTGCGGGCACACGCACAACAGTTTTGGGCTACATGTTAAATGGAAAATTGACAACTTTGTGTTTCCGGGCACGTCAAATTCTGTGGTCGTAAGACCTGTAAGTTTAGTGCATGTTATGACGCGTAATGTGCCAGTGATCCCTTCTAGAAATGGAAATCCAGCGCCGACCTACAAGTCGGCATGAGGGCGTTTATCCTCCTTCGATATACCGCCAGCGGGGCCCCGACCCAGCCGGGACAAGCTGTAAGCTCCCGACATGTGTGGTAGTGTTGTGCTTGTAAATGTATGTGTGTGTGTGTAAATATGAGGTAAGGATAGGGCAAGGATGAGGCAGGAAGGATAGCGCGTGGCCCGTGTGTTAGGGTACTACCACAGCATTCGCCTGGAATCGATCGAAGAAACTACGAAAAATAACTGATCAGAGCAGCCGACAGCTAGAGTCGAAAATCCGCCACCACCGAGCCTCCAGGTCTCAGTCGTTGCAATGGCAATAATTGTTGCCCAGAGCCCACTCAAACTGCCTAAACTCTTCGAGAGAGGAGTTGGCACATGACTCCTCAAGAGGCATATAAATTGCTCCGTACCAATTATATCGTACTGAGGAAGTATTAGCATTGCAACATTAATAAATTAAGCAATAATTGAGCGTTACTATTAATAGCAAGATTTAGAAAAACATTCAAAATTTAAACCAAGAATGAAATTCCAAGATGCGTCGATTACAACAAAATCAAAATTCTGTCCATCTGCTTATTTTTATTAATTATAGGCACCTTGATTCATAGGGGATGTTAACTGATCTGCGTTTTCATTTCGGGCCACAAACTGCCATTGAACCTTGAGAAATGGTTCACGTCGCTTATTCTAACAGTTTTACACGAATGAGTTTCGGACCGGAAGTAAGGCTTTAAATTTGGAATTTTGGTTTCATTTCGGTCCGGACGTTTCGCTTCCTCAGGGGAATACTACGGCAACAAAATAACTTTCATATGAAATTGTCATACCGTCTAAGAACCGTTCTCTCTACCTACCTCTCTCCATCTCTCTACCTACCTCTCTCCATCTCTCTACCTACCTCTCTCCATCTCTCTACCTACCTCTCTCCATCTCTCTACCTACCTCTCTCCATCTCCACCTCCATCTCTCTCTCTCTCTATCTATCTATCTGCCCTTCTTTATTGCCATTTCCATTTGAAACTAACAACCTAACCTAAAAACCTGAAACAATGAACTCCAAGTGAAGTATCACTCGCACGAAAGCGCCGCTAAGCCTTTTAGTCAACTTACACCGTTTCTATACGGAACAAATCGAACATGCGCAAATCGTTCGTGCATTCAAGGTGCAGATTAAACTGTATACTTTCTGAGCGTCCAAATTAGACGATGGTGTAAAACGGAGTTTGGGTGCTCGAACATGCATATCTAAGCCTTGTCCGTAATTCTTCGGTGGCGTACGGTTCCCACAAAAGAACAGGAGCAGCGGGGAGGGGGCAGATTTACAAATGTGTTAGGCGGGATTGTGAGCGGGGCATGGAGACGTGTTTGGGTCAACATACAAACTGCAAAAGACCGCATTACTAGGATAAGCACAGCTCACTTCTTGATTCCTATGCGGTTCCCAAGTCATGTAGGTTCCGGATGAGGGAACACGGGCCAGAAGCAGGAAATAATCGATTTTAAGTTGCCTAGAGATTAGTACCATGGTGAAAGAGATGGCCGAGCTAGTCAGGCGCGCCGATTTTACGCCACACCAGTTTGCGTCACGAACCACGTGACCACAACACGGGCACTTCCCTTGAAAAGCCAGACCAGACGCTCACCGTCATGTTGCATGGAGAGCGGGAAGTACTGAGAAAGGTTTTGAAAGAGTCATAAAGGGACAATTTTCAACGGTGACCAACCAAAAATATCACGATGAAGGAAGATTTGAAATAAAAGATGCATTCTTTTTTATTTCAATTACTCATATCAAGGCGATCATGGATGATGGTCTGGATTCAAAGTAAAGCGCTAATACCGTGTCGCAAAGCGGTGCCCGCAGCGCATTGGCTGCAGTCTAATACGACGCGCGGTACAGCTCGCCCATGTCTTTCCGTCGAGACCAATACCTTGTTGAGGTTCCCGAAGCCGACGCGCTGGATGGCAGCCTGCTTCCAAGGCGGCAGCGGCGGCTCGAAGCACACGCCCCCCGACGACGGCGCCTGCTTCAGCACGCCCAGCGGCAGCGTGCACACGCACGCGTCCGCCGTCAGCGTCACGGGCCGGTCGTGCGTGCGCGGGCCCGACGCCTCCACCTGCACGCACGCGGCCAAAAGCTATTATTGTCACATTTCACACTATTCGCTGCCCGAGAGGAATACGACCCACAGACTATGAAGCACCGTGTGAAGAGAACACATCCCTACGTGTATGTCAAGTTCTTGAGGCAATGTGTGTAAGAGAGGTTAAGTTCTTGAGGCAATGTGTGTAAGAGAGGTTAAGTTCTTGAGGCAATGTGTGTAAGAGAGGTTAAGTTCTTGAGGCAATGTGTGTAAGAGAGGTTAAGTTCTTGAGGCAATGTGTGTAAGAGAGGTTAAGTTCTTGAGGCAATGTGTGTAAGAGAGGTTAAGTTCTTGAGGCAATGTGTGTAAGAGAGGTTAAGTTCTTGAGGCAATGTGTGTAAGAGAGGTTAAGTTCTTGAGGCAATGTGTGTAAGAGAGGTTAAGTTCTTGAGGCAATGTGTGTAAGAGAGGTTAAGTTCTTGAGGCAATGTGTGTAAGAGAGGTTAAGTTCTTGAGGCAATGTGTGTAAGAGAGGTTAAGTTCTTGAGGCAATGTGTGTAAGAGAGGTTAAGTTCTTGAGGCAATGTGTGTAAGAGAGGTTAAGTTCTTGAGGCAATGTGTGTAAGAGAGGTTAAGTTCTTGAGGCAATGTGTGTAGGCTTCCGCGGCCGGAGTCAGTAAATACTGAGACACACCGCGTCCTAGGCACAGGTGCCAACGTTTCGGCCGCAGTTCTGCGACCTTCCTCAGGGCGAAATGTCCCGAGGAAGGTCGCGACGACCCCCGGACAGTGAAGTATTTAATGTGTACATGCCGATTCGCAATGCAAACATAAACAAAAGCATGGCGTTAACACAAAAGTTAGCACTACGTCCACCAGCGGATTCATTCACAATGTACCTCCAGCTGTACTGTACCTCCAGCTACTCGACGTGATCCTGCTGAACGAATAAAAAAAGTTCAATTAGCCCATGACAAAACTAATGAGTTATGGTTCAGTTCAGATAAATAGATAAGAATCCTTTTAAGATTTTTCTGTCGAGTTCCCAAAAAAGATAAAGACAATGATTGGTAGTAAAGGAGAGAAACTGCGGTAACTTTTTAAAGTATTATACTGCTCAGAAAAAAGAGGGCATCTGCCTAATAATTAAATACCATTTTCACATTGAAAATTTTGAGCTTGACAAGATTTCTGTGTCCGATTTTCCTTTTCTTAAGAAGAAAAATGTATATTGTGTAATTTGTGGTCAAAATTTGAAAATCTTTGGACCCGATTAGAGCAACGGAATGTTCATGAAGTGACAATTTCGGAAAGACTTACCACGGCTTCCAGTATTGCAAGTGGGTATTTAAAGAAAGACAACAGTGAAATGAATTTTAAAAAGAAAATTGATTTTCTTCGAGACTGGTTAAACCTAATGGCTCATTCCAAGTCAGTTTATCCACCAGATTTGTTAATATGGGTTTTCACCTTGCACCTCAAGAACCCTTCAGGTTATTATTTTCTTCGAAATTCTGGTGTTTTGACTTTGCCTCATCCATTTATTTGAAAACCTTTCATTAGCAGTTTGGACCAAATCAGCCTAGTTTAATGAGTTGCCACATAAAATATCTGAAGGAGAAAGCTCAGAATAAAGAGGAACCTGAAAAACTTGTTAATGTTATTGTAAATGAAGTTCGTGTACGGGAGAATTATTCATATAAAGGCGGTCAAATTGTTGGCCCTTCAGACAATCGACCTCAAGGAGAAACTGCTGTTCATGATTTCATCGATCGTTTCAAATAATCGAGATATAATTACTTTGTTTCCAATGGCAAAGGAAACTGGCCAACAGCTAACACAATAATGTTTTGAGAGTTTTAGTAGATTGTGGTTACAAGGTAATTGCATTAATTTCTTATAACCATCAAATTAATATATATATATATATATATATATATATATATATATATATATATATATATATATACATACAACACGTTAGGACAAGATGGATGTAAAATACATTATCCTATTTTTCCCTCTGATGAAGTTTTTATTATGATACTCTTCATTTGTTAAAGGGCAAACAAAATTCATGGCCCAATCAGAGTGACGCTGAAAAGGCTCTTATTCCAGATTTCCAAGATTTGAGTGTTTCTCAGAAAGCTTCACAAAAGGACCCCAGGACTCTGTACTTGTCCGAGAAGGTAGATTGCATCAAGAAAGCTCCTGCCTTATACGAGAACGTTTCATTTCCTACCACTATTGAGAGGTAGATTGTTGCATTTGCTATTCGTCTTTTCGATGAAAAGGCAACAGCCGCCTTACAATTTGTTCCTGAATTAATGGGTACTCAGAAGTTTCTGCAAATCTTGTAATGTTGGAAAATAGTAAATGTTAAAACTTCTGCAAATGGAGTTCACAAGAGGGATGATTACCAGTGTCCAAAGAACATTAAGGTCATTGGCAAACAAAACTGTTCTTCCCTTTTAATAGACGAGGACATATCATTTACGTAGAACAGAAAGAAGATTGAACCTAAGATCGAACCTTGCGGAACCCCATATTCAATTGGTAAAGAATTAGAAAGATTTGTAAATACTGTCCTTTTGTGCCGGTACGGTATTTCCACTCTTTGAGATCGATGTTTAGGTTATTCAATCTACGGCGATACCACGAATTCCATAAGAAGGTAATTTTGATAGCAAGATGTTATATTTACGTATGGTCAATACGTCAACAGCTTTCAAAAAACTAAAAATATTCCTATGGGTGCTTCAATTTGGTCCATTGATGAAGCAACATCTTAATGAAAGAAAAAAATGGCAGTTTCCATAGACTTTGTTTGTGAGACTTCGTTTTTCCTGAGAAGTTTCCATTTTGGTATAGAAAAGCCTCTAATATTTTGGAGAAAACTGACAAAAGAGAAATTGGCCAGTAATTTTGAATTTCACTTTTGTTATATTTTTGAAAAAATTGGCTTAATTTTTGCTGCTTTGAAAATGTCTGGAAATATTTCTATGCATAAATAGCATTGAAAATGTGAGTTAACGGGTGTACAAAGGCAGGTACACCGGTTTTCAATTTATCCGGAAATTCATCTAAACCACATGAATATTTGTTCTTTATTTTACTGGCTATTCTCAGGAAATCGTTTGAAGAAGTTTCGGAAATAAATAATGTGTCGAAATTATTTTGGAAAAGCGAATGGTGTTGAATTTTGTGGTTTTAGTCCCTTCGTGAGTTTAGTCGTATTTCTAGAAAAGTGTTTGTTGAAGAGATATGACACTTTTCCGGATTACTTGCTTCTCTTTCACCGTCCTTTAAAACAACATTCTTTACTAAGTATCGAGATGATGTATTTTTTACGATATTGCACATTGCTTTAGTTTTGTAACTAGCATTCAAATTATCCTGATTATTTTTCATTATTTTTGCCAGAACTATTACTTTACTTAATACTCTGTGTTCTCGGAAGTAGACCGAAACCTAGTGATACGTTAAGATGTTTAGAAATAAAGTAAAGCGTACGTTTGTTTTTACATAATGTTCTAATACCTTGTGTGATCCAAGTATTATTTTTCCGTGAAATGTTTAATTTTATCTCTTTAAGAGGAAAGAATATGATAAAGTGAAATGAAAGCTTTGAGAAAAATAGATTATATTTGTCATTTGTGTCAACAGTGTTATAAATTGTGTTCCATGATTCCTTCAGCAAGTAGTCCTTAAATAATTTTATGTTAACTTTAGTGAATGCTATGCATATGCATGTGTAATTTGTCTCAGTGTTAATGTTATTATTAATTGTAAGTATTTGTTCATTGTGGTCAATGTAAGCTATATCAGTAGTATTTATTTCACATCTAGTTATGGATTTCTTAATTATAATTTGATCTATTGCTTTTTGTGATTTAAATGTATCACATCATTCTGATAGAGATTTTACCCTTGAACAAAATCTGTTCTAAATAATCACCTCTTCAAAAAATGTCATGTATAATTGTTTGAAGGAAAAAATAGTAGTTTTCAGTTATTTATGCTTGAAATTAATGCAATTAAACATTTTTTTTTCAAAAAGCACTATAATTATTTCATTCAAGTTTGTTCACACATAAAACAAGGGAATTTTAAAAGAATGTCACAGGTATAATTTTTGCTGAACACAGAATATTGGAAAATGGCAAATTTTAAAGTAATGCCAGAAAGCATGTGCTGTTGTAACACTACTAGCTTAATCAAAGAAATGGAATTAAAAGCAATAGTGAGTATGTTAGTCAACTGACATTCGGCAACATTTTGAATTATGTGACTTGCAAGGAAGAAGGTAAAACTAACATAAAATTGATAGCCTGAGAGGATTTACTACTAACAAATTCCCCTACTCGATCTGAAAGTAGGGAACAATCAAGTTCTTCTGTATTGGAAAGGAGCATGCTGCCCTTGAAATATTCTGTAAGAAAACGAAAATAAATTGCCAGAATGAATCTAATCATAAGACTTAATACCAATTACAAACCTTAAGCAGGAGTATTCAGTTTCACATCCTTATATATTTTTTCAAATCAGGATTCTCCTTCCCAATATACAAGCTGCTTATATAATTGAAGAACAAATTCCCAGGCAAGAATAAATTGAAAACTTTATTGTCTACAGTTATAATTCTGTGTACCAACAAAATTTTAGAAAGATCTATGGACCCAAAAACTCAAGTGCAAATTAATAATTGCAAGTTTATTTGGGTTCTTTGCTTACAGGAAATCTGTAATAAAGAATGTTTGTTCATTACATTCAAACAACATACGAGTTCAACGTGAGCTCCCTCCCTCATACATACACATTAATAATTGTGCAAATTCTAGTTAAGGCAAGCCAATAAGAGCAGCTCCAGAAGAGTAAAGTGCAATGTGTGATCAAGCTTGGTGAAAACATGGCTGGGTGAAGATAAAAGTAGGTGGGAAAAATAAGAGAAAGTGTAAGCCGGTCTATTTCTGGAGCGAGCAAGCTGGAATGGTTGGTGAAATTATACAGTAGAGGTTTCAATGCAATCAAGAAGAGGCTTTCGAACCATCTATCAGAAAACCAGTTTTCACAGCAAATTTTTACTATTTAAAAACTAACTTATTTTTGAAATATCATTGTGAAACTATTGCATACTATATAGCTTGCCATATAGTATGAAAGAAACAACGTATTCAAATTTAGCTCTCTTCAAAAGCCAATTTTTTTAACCTTCTTCCAAAATCCATGCTTTTTTATAATAGAAGTTAATTTCTTTTAGAAATCCAATGAAAATATATAATATGAACATTTTTCACTGGTCTAAGGACATTCAGATGGAAGAATTTGAATTTTTCGTCATTTGGAATGTTTTATAACATATTTAATAATAATACAAAATATTTTTTATGAACTATTTTGCTTATTTTAATTTTGTAACTGTACTATTTGGTATGAAGCAAAATCAGTTCATGAAAATATTACATTTATAAATATATGGTACACAATTATGTTTACTACAACAATATTCTTATAACATCAATGCAAGTGATTAATTGGGTCAAAATGACTGTAAATGATGACTATCTAAGACGCTCAGGCGGCTCAAAAAAACGTTGAAAATATTACTATATTATTGCGTTATATTGCCTTATCAAACGGAACAGAATCGGATTTAATGTTTGATTGTTTTAGTGATAGCAACATCAGTTTGGCACGTCGACTAACACGGTCAATAGTAGGGTAAGTGCGCATGTTTTCGCTCGGCAGTTGGCGGTGATCTTTCTTCAGCGGATGGCGAGATCCGGCGCCGACCTGTCCGTCGGCTAGCGGAATTTTCCTCACCTGGTATCTCCCACCAGCGGGGCACTGCATCAGCCGGGGCAAGCTCTGAGCTCCCGACCGTTCTCCCGGCATGTGTGCTTGTGTAATGCGTGTTAGTGTAAGTGTGTGTGTAAGGGGAAATGATAGGACACAGAAGAGATAGGAAAGATCGCGCGCAGTCCGTGGTCCGTGTGGTAAGGTACTGCTCCAGCATTCGCCTGGTGTTGATCGGAGAAACAGCAGAAAACTACTGATCAGAGCAATCGGCAGCAAGAATTCTCCTCCAAACAGCAACTGAATTCGATAAAACTGCCTAAAATCCTGCCACTGTCGGGACTCGAACCTAGGACCTCCCGGTCAGAGGGACTGCAATGACATCAGTTGATGCCCTGAACCATCTCTCCCGGTCGAATTTAACATTAGCAGGGAGCTACATGAAAAAAATGGTTTCAATTTTGTTGCTTCGAACGAAAACTATTAAATGCTAATATAAAATATTTATTCCCAAGAATAAAAATAAAGATTTGATGTAATAGCGGATTCAATAATTTGATGACAGGCGCGGATTCATGGGGAGGGAAATGAGGGAAATTTGCCCCCTAATTTTTTCTCTTACTATTAATTTTAATTAGCCACGAAACTTTCAAGCAAAAATATTTGCGGATAATCATTAAAACGAATAAAATTGTATTGCCGCATAAGCTGAGTGTAGCCTGCGACATTTTACAAAAACTGTAATGTCACATTCAAAGAAAACATTTAATTTCTCCTCCCAAAATTTGTCTCTGAATCCGCCCCTGTCTGTCGTCAAATAACCCACCCCACTCCTCTCGCATTTAGCAAAATGAGGGATCAAAAAAACGTGTGTGGATAAAACTATTCACCATTTGATAATGCTACATTTGACTTACTCCATATTCTATCAATAAAAAAAGAGAATGGTACAATGCACATTGTGCGCTTTTACGCATTATAATAGTTAATTCTTATTACACGAGATTGGCCACAGTTTTTTCGACATCCACTAGTTATTAAAAGTTTGTGTTACGAGTTGTTACAAAGGAGAGGATGGTAGAATATCTCATTTTTGCGAACTTATTTTTCGTCCTTAAGATCTTAATCCGGCCTTATCTATAACTCGCGGCGCTCATGAGGCAATCTTACCTGGACGCCCTGAGGGCTGTAAGTCACACGTCGCACCGCCGTGTTGAGTCGGACATCCACGCCCTCAGAGAGCGCCACGGGCACTCTCGAGAAGCCATCGTGTACCATGTAATGGCCGCCGCTTATTTCTGCCCTATCCGCGTCCTCCTCGTTCCACTGCTTCAGCGACAGGTTGTTCAGCGGTGTAGCGTTGGCGTATTCCAGGTTAGCCAAGTGCCAGTCCAAGATACGGCGGTCGCGAGATGATAAGTACACATCGCTGGGCGGAGACGCCTCCAGTTCTTGCAGCTTTTCCTCCGTCACTTTCTGCCGCTCCGACAATGCATCCCAATTCCGGCAAGCATTGTTGAGCTCTCGAAGCGTGCAGCGAACAAGAAATTCTCGTGTGACGTCACGGGGCCCTTTCGTCCCAATAAACCGTTTATACTGTTTGCCCATATCATCGATCTTTTCTCTAAGAGCGAGTAAGCGAAGTTGGTCGGCTTTCAGTTGTTCCTGAAGTTTAACAACAGCCTTCCAGTGTTGCACTTGCTTATCCTTAACATGTTTCTCTTGTAAATTAATGATCCATTCAAGGGCCTGGCCGAGAGAAACAGGTTTACCACATGTATTATTAAAATCCAACTGATATGACAAGTAACTAGCTGTTTCCAATAGGCGATTGAATTCTCTTTCAACCAACTCATCTTTGTCTTTGGGCACTGTTTTGCCGTCAGATTCATACAAAGGGCATCGCTGTTTTATCTTATGCAGTTGTAAATTTATCTGTTTTGATAAGACGTTAAGAGGATTACCTCCCAAACCAGTAATAATCATTGCGCCTAAATCAGCAATGTAATTTGATTTGCGGAAGGTTGCTATCCGTCCACCCACACGATCTCTGGCTTCCAAAACCACGACCTCCATTCCGAGATGCTGCAGTTGACGAGCTACGACAAGACCTGCGATTCCTGCCCCAAGCACCACGACCTTGCGCTGTTTCTGTACGGGAAGTGGCTTCAATCTCTTAAAAACGCCGAAATTTACGTACCCATGTTGTTCAAGGAAAACATATATTCGCATCACTAAAGATTCGTCGCCTTGGTATGGAGCCTCGATTTCTGAAACAGCTTTCTCAAAGAGTAATTGTTGTTTAGGATTCTCTAACCATATCTGAAGCAAACGGTTACGAATGTGTAAAAAAACACCTTGTAACTCCTGCGTTCCTTGAGCAACATCTGAGAAATAAACAGCTTCTGTTGCTGTCATTTTATCAAAGGGTAAACGGCTCTGAAAAGCAGCTCCTTCCAAATTGGTAGTGTCATCCTGATCAGAAACTAGCTCTTCCTCCTCCTCAATTTTGGAGGAAGTAGTACCCGAACCTCGTTCAAAATTCGTTAAATTGTTCTTCACAATTTCATTTGGAAAACGTTTTTCAGCTGTCGTGCATGGCCCACCATCTTTTGTCTTTTCAGACATATCAATTACATCTTTCCCTAATAAATGGGTAGACGTCTCTTCTTGATCTCGGTACTCCACTTTCGCCTTTTTTCTTCGGTTCATTATTCTGCCGTTGTATGGACACTTACCGCAAGCTGCCGAGATCGGATACTAAACAAACTGTATCACACAATAAGTAAACACAGAAGTTCAAATGATTCACACAATACTTCGGAGAACATTCGTAATAACAGATATCACAGAGCAACACATTTAGAGACAGCGGGAGCCCTACTTGCGCCCTGCCTCCGTCCAACTGGCCTGGCCATTGGCGGGAAGAGCCGGGAATGGACTGAATAATCTGCCACCAGATAGCGACAAATTCACTGCAAGCACAAATTGTCACAGTCTGAACCAAATTAATATCACCCCAAAGATTATCACCCGTAATATCAAATAATAAACATCGCAAGCACGTGACGGTTGCCCGCGTCATTCGGTGGTAAAATCGGAAAAGTACATAAATTGCCCAAGTGCATGCTTTCAATTTATCCCAGATTTTATGTGCAATGGATTTTGTATAATAAGCTATAAGTGTGAACTTATTTTATACTAAACTGTGAGGTATATGGAACGTTTTAGTTTTCAACCCCATAATATGTGATACATGGTCAGTTTTATTGGATTTATAAACTATTAATTTATTTTAATATCTTGACTGAAAATACAAATTTGAGAGTATTATACGTTTTTTTCTGTGTAACTCAATGTTTTAAAAGTTTTTCATTATTCCCTCTATTATTTAATTTTCAAATGAGCTTGTAAAATTGTATAATATTGTTGATTTTAGAGTGTCAATAAGTTTGTTCAGTTTTATAATACTGTAACAGTATTATAAATTAAGTAATATAATATAAGGAAGTAAATGGATATTTTTCAACTTCAAGACTCAATAAAAGTTTTATAAACTTTGTTATGTATGTGATAATGATCTCAAAAGTTTGCTCTTGTCTTGTAGAATTAATGAGTATAATAAATATAAATGATATTATAACCCTACAGTTAAATAAATTAAAAACCCTCTGCCCAGAGAACGGTTACTTTGGGCACTGCCTTGTTTTTCATGAAATCACAAGAAATGTATGATCAGGGTGCCATTGAACACAAACACAAATTGTTTTGAATTATTTTTAACATAAAATACAACAATAATATGACAATACCATATCTAGCTTAAGAAAAACAAATAAACACGAACCCTCATATTAAGAAACAACTGAAATGGAAAGAATTATAACCTACGTTTCACAAATGAAGTTTGAATAATTTGTTTGATTTGTTCTGCCCGGTCAGTTACTTCATCCTCCTTATTACAGAGAGCATAAATGCTTTAGACATTTACTGATTATCTCATAAATATACACTGAACACAGTTCACTGTTTATTTTCTTTACAATTTTATGCTTTTTTCTTTCCTTTTCCCTCCTTGTTTCTGAATTTTGAATATTCAAGCTCAATAAACACAAAATCATTTTCATTTAGACCTTCAGCACAAGTTTTCAAATTCTCATGTTTCTTCTACTGACATTTGACAAATTACAATACAATTAGTATATAATGGCAAATAATAAAAAGAACGCTGATTTGGATGCAATAAATTGTGGAGTAATACAAGGACGCCCTTTGTTGCCAACAATTTGGGAAATATATTTTTCTCTTTGTTGTTGACCAATCATTAATCTAATTCTGAAGATAAGCTTCAATTTACCATTCCCTCATTGATCCCTATTTGTTGAGAGTATAATTTACAAATATCTACTGATAAAACTAAGATAATGGCATTCAAAGGAATGGACCCTTTAAGAGTAAAAATAATACTCGATAATGATATCTTAGTATGAGTCAGCAATTTCAACAACCTAGGTTTTAATATTTTGTACTGGAATAACAGTGATCCAATAAATAAATTAAATAATTTTCTCTAAAGAAAATCAAGTCAGCTGAACTGTTGCTTCTGAAATGAAATTTTTCAGTCATGTGGGAGGATATATCCTACAAGATCGAAAAAGAAATGACAAAATGTCAAGAACTAAATATCACTAGTATCCGAGACAAAATTAAAAGATGTCAAGTAAATATACATCTTGATAGATACAACCTCGATCCAATCGTGATAGTTTGGAGGATTAGTGCACTCCAAAACAAGTCTCAACTACAAACCTCGAGGAAGGATAACATGCTATAACAAATTTGTGAATAAACATATAAATTGAATTGAAATACAAAAATCTTTCAGGTGTTTTTATTACAGAAAAATACAAATCCACAGAATAAAAATGGCTGAAATGGAGCTAAATGTCCATAGTACAAATGGGAAGAAATGTCACCCTCCCAGCACTCTTTATTAGCTGTAACAAGTTTGGGGATAAAGACAGCACAATGAACTAATTACAGACAGTCTAAATAAGTATGTAAACAACAAATAATAATATTATTTTAATTGTGTTTGTATTGTTTATTAATTTAAAATACATTTCACAGCATTTGTTTCACACCATTTTGTTTTCACTGTTAGTGAATATGTGTGAATGTAAGTGTATGTGTGTAAGTGTGTATTTTCTGTCATTCAAATTTAAGAATTTCAGAGGGATCAACTTAATAATATTATTCAAATATTATAATTTTGAATTATGGAGTGTATTTTTGGCATATAATTTTTGATTGGTTGTTAGATACTTTAAGAGATTGTAATTTGCCTTAGAGGAAAAGAAAGAAACCTGAAGGATTTCTTAAACAAATTTTGAAATACAGGCCAAGAGAAAGACCAGAAAAGAACTAGGCAGGCCAAGGAAAATGTGGGAAGACTAAAATCACCAAAGTTGTGACACAAGGAATATTGGTAACAAAGGAACAAGCCACTAATAGAACCCTTATATGTTAAAATGTCACTAGAATCAGCAATGAAAATATTCCAGTCAGTCCATAGCCCAATCATAAAATACGGAATACAATTAATATGGAAAAAACTATAAATAGCTGATCTAAGGGCCATAGAGAAAACTAAGACAAGATACTTGAAGAGAGTCCTGTGTCTTCCAAAGAACACACAATCAAGATTAGTATATGAACTGACCAGAGAACCATTCTACATTGAGTACTTAAGATACCAATTACTACTACCATCCACCAGGGAGTAGGCAAGTGCTAGAAGAAAGAAAAAAGAAGAGAAGAGAAGTATGGCTATAATTTTACTCAACAGATGCAATGATGGAAAGAAAATGGATGGAAATAAATCAGGAATTATGGTACATGATCACAAGACTGGCAACACGTGGGTTTTATCACAAAATCTGCAAAACCTCACATCACCACGAAGTGTTAGAATACCCTGATACGATCAAATGTTGGTTATATCAATCCTTTATTGAAAAAAAACAGCTTCATACATTATTTTTTATAGTTTAAAAAGTTCAATTTCTTTAATGATATATTGTGTCTTCTTACTCAAAGATTCTTCATTTCTTTAAGTTGAAAATTTAAAGCATTTAAGTTGTCAAATTGGGAATTCAAGAAAGATATAATGAGGAAAGAATTTTTGCCATAATCAATGTATTTGGACTCAACCTACATATTATTAATTTCATTACAAGCTTATACACTGCAAGAAGAAAGAGAAAAAACCTTAGTGAGACCCAAATTAAAGGTACATCTATTAGATATTTATATGGAAAAAGACTTAAAGATAAACTGCAAAACTTAAATAAACAAAAAGTAGAAATATTCTGGACAATTCTAAAACAAGCATTAATGGAAGCAGATAATGAAAGCTTAGAAGTTACAAGACCAATAATGGAGAAGTAAGATCCTGGAATGAAGAAATACATGAAATCATTGTAAACAAGAAGAAAGCCTATGAGAAATTCCTAGACACAGAAACAAGAGGACTACATAACATATAAAAAGTGGCGAGCAAAAACAAGAAGAAGAAAAAGAGAGGACTATAAAATCAATAGAGAAAGACATCACTGGACCACAAAGAGTTGGCTTTCAAATACTATGAATGCTTGGGACTGAAACAAGATACAAAGGGACCTGATACCAGAGACAGAGTGGATAAAACACTATACAAAATTGTGGAACACAGACAACCACATTTCAAATATAAATATGACAGCAGATTTGGAAAATCAACCTGTACAAGAAATAACAATAGAAGAACTTGAACAAGTACTTAAAAAAGCTAAAAACAGAAAAAGCCCTGGAATAGATGAAATTGACATAGAACTTATCAAATATGGAGGTAAAGAACTAAAAATGATTTTGAATGAACTATTTAACAAAATTTAGACAGAGAATCTTACCCCAACAGAATGGCAAACAGGTTTGGTAACAAATATGCATAAGAAAGGAACAAAACTAGACTGCAATAACTACAGAGGGATAACTCTACTGCCAACCACCTCAAAATTATTTGTTAAGATATTAAGGAATAGAATGAATGAGTACAGGGCAAACTTCATGGCGAAGAAAAATGTGGATTCAGAAAAGGCAGAAGCCCAAAGGATGCTATATTCACAGTTCAAACTATATTAGACATAAGAAATGAAGGAAACTTACAAACATATACGATATTCATAAACTTTGAAAAGGCATATGCTGTGGTGAACAGGGTTAAACTATAAAAAATGTTAGAAGAAGAAGGAATACCAGAAGAAATCATCACTGGAATAAAAACACTCTACATGGACTCAAAAATCGCCATAAAAATGAATAATGGGACCTTCACAAAATCACTTCACACAAACAGAGGACTGAGTCAGGGATGCAGAATATCACCCAACCTTTACAATATTTATGCCAACAGTCTCATCAAAGAATGGAAGAAGTCAGTAAATCAAGGTATACACCTTAACAAAAAACTAAGTATACAAACAGTCCTGTTTGGAGATGACCAAATATTTTTGGCTGAATCAGAACAAATACTCCAAATAGCAACACATGAACTGAATAAAATAGCAAAGACCTATGACATGAAAATCTCAACAGAAAAAAAAAAACATAACAATGTCATTCCAAGGAAAGATACTAAGATGAGTGAAGATAGTCATTGAAGGGGAAATAACAGAACAAGTATCAACATTCAAGTATTTAGGCAATGACATTGGACTAAACTCCCAGAACCTCCAACATAAAATTTTGCAATATAATAGAATAAATAGAATAATTAAAAAACACTTTGGGAAAAACATGACACAAGAAATCAAATTAAGAATACACAACATGACAGACAAACCCATGCTATTATATAGATCAGAAACCTGGATCCTAAATCTAAGAGACAATCAAAGACAGGAAGCAGCTCAAATGAGGTTCTGAAGACACCTCCTTAGCTATACTAGACTGGATCGATAAAGGAATAAAGGCATAAGGAGAAGATTGAAGACAACAAACATAACAGAGGAAGTTGAAAAGAAACAGTAAAAAGTGTCTGAAACATATTACTAGAATGAAAGAAGGAAGATTCACAAAGGCTGCCCTAAAATATAAGCCACTTGGACAGAGAGAGGTGGATCTTGCAGGAACACCTGGAAGACTGAAGTATTTCAGGTCTACTGTTTAACCAGGAATAGGCCTCCTTTGGCCTTGCATCCAGTAGTTCATAATGATGATTATTATAAGCTTATTTATTGAAGTATGATTGATTATAAAAGAAATGTGGAAAATTATCAATATCTACTCTAGAATGTCCTGGGTTTTAGTAAAGTAATTAAAATAATGCTAGCAATATGACTACTTCAGTTAATTTCACTTATGTTGAGTGACCAATGATAAGAAAGAATTCATTCAAACTTCAGCTATTCATCAGCTGTCTACCAAAAAAATTTATTAAATTTTCTCGTCAGTGTAATTTCACTGCATGATTTTCTTTCATTGGTCAATTTCATTATTACTCTGTGAATGTGAACATTGCATTGTTCTATGAAAACAGACAAACACTAAGTATTTAATCAATATGATGTTCATTAAATTCATTCCTTCACCTAAATATGTGCTAATGGTAATTGGGTTATTAAAAATTGATAATTTAATTAGTTAATGTTTAATTTCTTTCTTGTATGCTCCTTATAATAGGTTTTTGTTATTTTAATATCTGTTTCTTGTAATTTCTCAATAGATATTTTAGAATATAAACGAAACATTCTGAATTCATGTTTTTAATATAACCGCCATATCCAGTGGTATAGCTAGGGTGACAGCTGCCCTGAGTGGAGGAAAAGTTTGCCACCTCCATATTTCGGTACTTCAATTTGAAATAATAAAATATACCGTAATTCTAAAGAACTTTTTGGCAAGAACAATCATCATTATTGTGTACTGTACAGTTTACAAACAAAGGCATATACATGTTTTACAATATAAGTCACATTTATTACAAAAATTCTCAAACGTATGCCACTTACCTTGATATAACAGGTATAGAAAACATATGATTATACCTTGCTGATCAACAAGATTAAGTTATTAGTGAAAGGAATATAAAACACAAATCGACTTCCAATTAGAACTAGAATGATACCGTTATTATTTAAATTTTTATTGAAAAATAATATAATTGTTAGAATTAAAACAAAACTTCTGTCTTTAACTAAAACTTTATTTCGTACTTTTTTTTATAGCAAAGTTTTTTATTGCGCTAACAATGTCTATAGCATCATATACCTCTTGCTCAATATACAATAATTGAATAATTTTGATCAATTTCAATTTTGAAAATATCCTCTCACAGCTGTTATTGTTTGTAGAAATTGTGGAGAGTATTCAGAGCATTTTATAGTATTGGACAGAATATCTTCCAGCTTGGATAATACATTTTAATAATTCAAGTAGGTCATCATTATTTAATTAATTTTTGTTGCCTGTCGCAACAACGCCTCCGCAGACAAAGGCATTCCAGCTGGAAATCCTTCACGTTATATTTCAGCAGATGCATAGTCTACAGTCCCTGGCCAAATTATTAGACGCACTCCAAATTTTTAACAAAATGTTAAGTTTTGAAGTCTCTCACTGCAGTGCATTACATCTGTCATTGTTGTGAATCAATCAATAAAAACAAAGTTTCTTTTTCTAATAATTAACACATTATTTGTCATTATGTACCATTGTTGTGACACCTCATTGTTGCTTAGACGCACAAATTACAAGAGTTGAGTAGAACAAGAGGTGACATGAGTAGTGTGTTGTTGCATGAAGATGGTTTATTTTCTATTTATTAGTTTGTGAAATAGGTATAGCCGTGTTTATTTAAAAATTGTGAATTGTTGTATACGAAAAACTGATAGTTTTGAATAAAAATAATGGGAAAGGCAAGTGATTTGTCTCATCGGAAGATCGCAGCAGTGAAAGCTTTTGTCGACTCAGAAAATTATTCAAATCGTGAGTTATCTCGAAGGTTGAACGTATCCGAGACATCTATTCGGCGAATTAAGAAAAAAAATTGTCCTTGGTGAAGAATTATCGCCACGAAGGAAGAACACATGTGGACGGAAGAGAATATTTTCACCAAGATCTGAGAGATGTTTGAGAAAGATTTGCCATGAAAACCGATTTGCTACTACTAAACAAATTAAATTTAAATTGGAAAAATTGGAATCTGTGTATGTGAAAGGACAGTAAGGTGTACACTACTACAAATGAATTTTAAAACTTGTAGACCAGCCCACAAACCCAAATTAACAGCTGGTATGAAAGAAAAACGTCTTGCATGGGCTAAGAACCTTTAGAATAAAGATTTGGACTTCTGGAAATCGGTGAAAATTTAGTCTAGTGCTTTTTTATAAGTATAAATGGTTACTAAAATTAATTCTAATGTCATTTACTTGTATTTAAGGTTTGTTTTAGTGACGAATGCACTTTCGAAATTCTAGCAGACAAGCATCAATTTGTGAGTAGGCGCCCTGGTGAAAAGTATCATTCAGATTGTGTCATCCAGATTGTGAAACATCCAGTCAAGGCAATGATTTGCTCAGCGATCAGTGGCAAAGGCACAGGATGTCTGTACTTGGTTAAGGGCATCATGAAACAAGACCAGTACAAGCAAGTATTGGAGAAACAACTGCTGCCTCAACTACAGGAATCGTTCACAAATGAAGAATCATTTGTTTTTATGCAAGATGTGGCTCCATGTCATACTGCTCGAACAGTTCGATCATTTTTGTTGGAGAAAAATGTTCCTGTGTTACCATGGTCAGGAAATTCACCAGATATGAACCCAATAGAAAATGTTTGGGAGCTCATAAAGAGGGAAATCGCAAATTAAGAAATAACAACAAAAATTCGCCTCCTTGAAAATAATTCAAGTCTGGTACCATCATCCAGAGTTGCAAGAAACTGTCCAGGCATGCATAAATATCATACCAAAAAGAATTTAAGCTCTAATAGCCGCCAAAGGTGGCCTGACAAAGTATTAAAGATATACATGTGCATGGAGATTTTTTATGAAAATTGGTTTATATATTATACTGACTGTCATAAATTTGCATATGATATCTTGTTTCTATCGTAAGTATTCAATTATTACTTATGTATTTCGTTAGAAATAAAAAAAATACATTTTTCATCACAAAAACGTGAATTTTATTGAAAATTTAGGGTGCGTCTAATAATATGGCCAGGGACTGTAGATTACTATGGTGACCTTTTTTTTCTATTTAAAAGGAGTTAGAAACACATTAAGAGAAAGTACAATGTAAATAAATGAAGTGTTTTATTCATTCCAACAAAAATGTCTAATTATTTTTTTAAACTAGAATTTTTCCATTGAATGAATATTTTTTCTCAATATATCATTTTCTAAGAATATAATGAAAATTTCAGGACAGGATCATGCATGTTCACAATATTTCCTGTAAAAACACCAAGTTTGCGAAAACACCCAGAATAAAAAAAATACAATTCACAAAATCAACAACAATGGCACTGCAAAAATACGTAAGCACAAGTTAGAAGTTATTCAAAATAAATTTCTACATCAAATATCAAAAGCTCTTTCCTTTATTTGTAATGAACAAATTTTAAACTGAACTTGCTATTGAAGCAATAAATACAAGGATTTCAAAACTATCAAAGAGTTTTTATACTTCTTTTTCATCTTGTTCTGCAACTAATACATTTAAATTGAGCAAATTGTGTAATAATTTTTCCTGCAATAAGATTTGTTTTTCAAAAGATCTCTTTCAACCTTCTTATGAACAATCAACTTTAGCAGTATGAAATTAAAACTAAAAGAAAATATTTTATTAATTTGTAAACAAGTTATTATGTAGGACCCTTCCAAGGCAACCTTAGAAATAATACAATGATTGTTCTAGTTTATTGAATTATGAATATAATGTAAATGTACACATCGTATGTCAAATAAGTAGAAAAAATAATATTTAAAAACAACAATGTTTATTGTGAAGAAGTATTTTGGGAGTATATTGTACAAGCAATAGATATACATTGCCAATACAAACATTTCAGAGCAATCAATGCTATTTATAATTTTCGGAAATATTTCTGTAAAAACTTTAATTCTTTAAAACAGAATATTTTATAACAAAATGAATAATTAAAATTCCGCTTATTTTCTTCTATCTCAATTATTTTCCACTCTATAACTTGATATAAACTCCATATCACTCAATTCTTTTGTTTGCCAAAAATTAAAAAAAATTAATTTTTTGACTTGTCTCTCACGTCGTTATTATTTACATTAGCGGTAATTTGTTTACATTAATATATTTATGAGTACTTGTGCTTTAAATAATGTCCGATAACGTTTTTCAAGAACTCAACAGTTTTCTGTGAAAATGATCCTAAATTTCTGCATTTTCGGAAACGCCCAAACACTATTTTCTCAAAAACTGCTCCAAATTTTGTCTTCAACCTTTTTTTGTAGGTAGTGATAATTGTACTGTTTAAGATGACATAGAATTAATATTGCTGTATTCATTTGTTTTTTTTTAAATTACACAAATGTAATTTTTATTTCTTACGCCTTCCAAATGCACATTTTAAACAATTTGTAAACACTATTTCGTGTGCGACTAGAAGAGCTTGAAATGACTTAATATAAAGTTTCTCGAAAACTCAATAGTTTCTGGGAAAAAGAGATTCGAATTTACAGTAGCGCTTAAACATCATTTTCTTAAAATTTTTCAAAGAAAGTTGTTAGCGAGGTTTTACTGTTCGGTTGTCGGACTCCAAGCTGGTCTACCGACTAAAACCTAACCTCCTCTTGCTTGAGCCGAATCGACATCATGGGAAGCGTCGTCACGCATTACTTCCTGGAGGGAACAGGAGGGTAGCTAGTACTCTTACTTCATTTCTATTACTCTTTTCTTTCTTTTTAGTGAAACTTGTGACCATTACTTCTATTGCATTTTAATTATTTTTGGAGGAAAGCAACATCACCTTTGAATTAGGTGGTATTTTTTCCTTCTGGCTTGTTTCTTAAAGCCGCCCATCCTGATGCCGTATTGTACCGCGCTAGAAATCAGTCGTCCCTATGGTTCTTTCGGTACGCCTATATTGGGCATAAGTCTGGAGAGGTCGGATCCAGTCGTTGCTGCTTTGTCTGCTGTCCTTTAGATGTGTGGCCCGAAACTCAATCTGTGGTCAATTTCGACCCCAGATGTGTAGTTTGGGACAACTAGCTCAAAATTCCGCATTTTTTAAAACTTAAACGTCCTTTTCTCACAAACGGCTTCAATTTTTTTCTTGAAACTTTTCGAAGGGATAGAGCTAATTGCACTCTTTAATATCACGTAAAGTCCATTTCGGGTTGTTTTTTTCCTTCAAAAATTACACTTTTATATATTTTTCTCTCGTGGCTTTAATATGCACATTTCCATAGATTTGTAAACATTGTTGCATTTGGGACTTGAAGTGTTTGAAATGACTTCACACCAAGTTTTTCGGAAACTAAATAGTTTTCTGTGAAAATAGGTTGACATTTCGAATTCACAGTAGCGCTTAAACGCCAGTTTTTTAAAAACGGCTCCAATTTTTTCAAAGAAAATTGCCATTTGGAACGCGGTTTTACTGTTCTTTAATAATCTGAAAATAATATTTCCGCTCTACAATAACACCACGTGTTAAGAGGATTTTTTTCTTTATTTAACAACTGAATTTATCCACTTTTTCGTTATCAGGGCCAAGCAAAAAGTTCTTCGGTCGAAAATACGTTTTCCGGCACACGATTACACTTTTTCTTACGTTAGTACCTAAGGGCGAAAAAGTAAAAAAATATGCATGTTGTATGTACCACAAAAGTTTAAAGATACAATTAAAACTATTTTTTTAAAATTACAATTATTTTGTTACGAAGCGCATTTCATCCGGCTTAGCAAATTTTTGAAAACCTGGTAATAACGGATGTCTCACTGTCCTGTGAGCCACATGTGATTCACAAAACGTAACACTGGTTTTCGTACCTCCGTGAACCACGTTTCTATGGCAAATATTTCCGTGGAACTGCACGAATTTGGGGACTTGCTAGACGGGACATAGGATTTTAAAATACACCGGGACGCACGAAAAAAAAAAAATATTTTTGAGAATATTACAATAAAATTATGGTTGTGAAGCTGTTTGGACGTGCGGATATATTTTAATGTTTTCATAGGGACGGGAAACGTATTACGGAAATTTCGATCAGCCCCGTGCTCTTCCATTATGAACAGACTGTATAATGATAGAACTAATGTATTGAAGAAGCAGGTAAATTGTACTAAAATATTAATACATTGAATATCACATACACTCTTATGTTTACGGGTTTATAGCCTGAATTTACGAAATTTCAGAGTAATGTGACTCCTGGCAACAGCTTGGGTCAAGCATGCAGACTTTTACCCCGCAACTTCTCAAGGATTCACCTGCCATGAGCAGTGTGTCTGACAAAACCTATTCAGGGATTTGCCGAAAAAATTATAACACGTTATTAAAATTTACATTTAATGTTAATAAAACAATGTTAAAAATGCACCAAAAAATACTGGACTGTATTTGAACTGAAGTGTATACATTTAATAGGAAACAAAATTTTCTCAGTTATCTGTCAAATTCCCTCTTTTTCAGGTGTGCATCAACCCTGACAGCAGGGAAGTTTAAAGGCTTTAAGAAATTCACTTAGTGGATTTAATGTTTTTGAGATACTATTTGAAAAACTGAAGCAAGAAAGGACACTGTTTGGACAATAAAAAAAGAGAGGCCTGTTGTACAGTTTGCAATTTATCCCATGCTTATTTCAGTATAACGAAAGAACCAACATAATGAAAAAATTAAGACCAACATTGATCAAGTTCAGTTAACATTTCTGAAAAGGAATAATTTATGTAAGTTGTACAAAACATGTTTATGTGACTGTGTCAATGATAAACACCAAGTGAAGATATCATGGTTAAAACTCACTCTGTGTAATTACATTGGAATAAAACATTCCTTGTCAAGGATGCTGTGTTTGTTATCCTTTGTGTTGGTAAATACATTACTCTTAGGTTCAAGGGAAATTGAGGATTTGTGATTACAAGGTCAAATTTGTCTTGATTGTTTGGGGTCTTTCTATTTAAGATGAAATCCTTTCTGAAGTTGGGTTCTGTAATGAGAGCCAAACCTGAGCAATTCTTTCTTAATCCATCTTATGTCCTGAAGAATTAGTCATAATGGTGCACTAGTGGTGGTAGCTTTTTATTTAAAATTTCTACTCCTTACGAAGGTTTGTGAAAAATCCATTACCTTCACTACCCTAGAACATTCACTTTTAGTAACACTTTGTATAACATGTTATACACAACCGATAGATTACAGTATTAAATTTGATTTTCTCATTTCATATTTTGAAGAACGACAAATTAGAAGCTGTAAAGTTATTTTTATTTCTTGTTTTTGAAAATAAATTTTTAAAGTGCAATCTGAATATATAAATAAATATGTATTGGCAGTAACTAGGAAGTACCTCCTCAATCCACTTTAAATATAGGCTATTATTGTTGTCATAAATTTTATTTAAACTTAAAATACCATATTATTTTAATTCTATTTATTTTGTATTTATGTATCATAAGTTTCTGCAATCAATAGTTTTAATAAAATTATTAAGCCATGTCAACAATTTAAACAAATATGTACATATATTTAATTTTTTTTTTTGTTGCAACAATTCAATCCAGATTATCAACAGTCCAGATTTTGACATCCAAATTATTGATTCTCTACTGAACACAAGTTTGAAGCTTGCCATAACAATATTTACTTAACTGAACATTAAAAAAAAAAAAAAATTAACCAAGAACCTTACAAGTGTTTTAAGGAGATACATTTTAAATTATCTTGACAAATCCTGTAACACATCGAACAAGGAGCAGGGCAATGTACACAAAAATAAAAAAACAATTTAACTAGAATAATTTAATTTTTTCATGGTAGAAAAAGGAGAATGCAGGCTTGCATGGACCACATGTTTGTATACAATATATATATAATTCATATTTTTAACTGATTACAAAATACAATCAAGTTGCCAATGTGCAGCATCTTAACGTCAGCCTCCAACCACCCCTATGTATAGTGAAACACTGTAGTTCTAGGCGCCTCCTGTGGTCAAGGCTAATTCGGACTGGACTGCATGTGTTGGATTTTTAATAGTTCGAAAATTTAAAAATAAGTATCCTTGGCATTGTTGTAATGCCAAAATTAATTTTCACATAATGAAGCTTGCTTTCTTTCTTAAAAAACCCTTTTTTTATACAGTTTCTTCGGAAAGAAACTAATGACTACCATGTGAGGATAATTATTGTAGTACATTTAAAGTGTAAAATAGATATTTCAAGGATTATTGGTGGATTTCTGTAAATAGAAACGTTATGTGAGGAATTCCTTTAAAGCAACAGGACATGGATAGAGTCATGGGTAGCATAAGATAGCTTTAAAATCCATTTCAGGTTGTCTGTAAACACCGATTATAGGATAAATGCAGATCAACTTGTTACTCAATGAAATATAAAAAGAAAGAAAAGACAAGGAAATGCAGCTATATTGCTTTGAACCCGCATATATCTTTAAGCCTCACCCACATCCAGTTTTCTATGTCACTGCCCAATCACCTAGTTCAACTAACATATTGCTACTGTTACCCCAACATTTCATTTGCTCTAGGATACAAAAAACTAAAATAGTTGCTGACAGAGATTACAGTGGAATTTTGATTTTCACTATTACAGAATTATTCCAACTGAAAAAATAATAATAATAAAATGAAATAAAAATTAAAAACATTAACAAATTAATCTCTATCACAATATAACCTCAATTTCTACAGAGCAGTAATCATAGCCAAGCATATCCCCAACACTCCGTGAAAAGTTCATTATGGACTCATCTTCAATAAAATTCATTTATGTTCTGGAATTCCAACATTTCAGAAATGTTAATACCACTCGTCTCTGTGAAGCAACATAAAATAGTTTTTTTCCCCTGTGAGGTAGATGTTTGTCATAAAATTTTCCAGCATGTGTCTACATTCAATTGTATGACAGATTCATTTGTGTACAGAGGTTGAGGTAGCAAGGGCATCACATGATATAGGAAAGAGAAAAGCTCATAACAAGAAGTAGCAAACACAACAGTAAAATCAAAGGGGAATAAAAGATAATAGGACATGATATAACAAATCTGAAATATGACAATTCACTACAAAGCGTTGAAACATTAATTAAACCAGCAACAATATAGATCTGTTTCTTTACAAAATTGATAATGCAGATTAATACATCTGCACCACTGTTACTGCAAAAAGGCCAAATTCAACACCAACCAAAGTATTAAGCATTTTGCCATAGGCTGACACTACACTCAGGAGGGAAAAAAACAATAACCAAACAGGCCTCTTGCACCAGAAATATTGTCACATAAGCACTACTATTGTTTCAAAACTGCAATGTTACGGGAATCCTATGAATACTCCAAAATAAATTTTGAATTTGCACTTTTTAATTGTTGCACTTTTTTTTATTACCATATAATAATAGACAACAATATTTTCCAGTAATAAATAGAGTGTGCAACAAAAATGATCTCTAAAACTAAATAATTATAATATGTTTTATTAATGCTCTAAATAAAAATTTAATAATATACAATTTATGAAATCCAATAAGATTTGAATTAGTGTATTGCCAGCCACAGTACAAAATTATATATCAGTAATTAAACAAAATAATCATAAAACACTGTATATCGAGTAATTTTTTTTCAATTGTCACCTACACCTATAATACATCTTTGGTAGTCGGCAACAAATCTTGTGCTTAAGAAAAGGTTGCTTTATACCAACTGGCCATAATAGTCTAACAAGTAGACACAAAGCTTTTCTCAATTCTGAACAATTCATGATTCAGACCACCAATACAAGCAGAAGAAAATTCCTCACATTCTGACACAAAAGTAATGGAAGAAATACACAATTCTCTGAAAATTTATACGATAATTGCATCTTTCTTTCCAGCAAAGCACCCTATGTAAAAATCATATGCAATCACTGGATTCCATTTAATTAACTACGTGAATGCCTAACCTGCCAACATTTTGTATCTGACAAATTTTGAAAACTAAAATCTCTCATTCTTCTACACAAAACTCATAATGCCCTACTTATAAGCCCATTGTGAACAGAAAAGGCAATAAACAGCTTCTATATATGAACATCTATCTATAAATATATATATATAAAACTCAATGTGGCAAATTAGGCAATAAATGGAGGACAGGAAGAAAAAGCCTGAGTTTATGAACCCACTGAAACAAAAATAAAATGTGTATGATTATGCTCTCTGGCAATATTACTATGTACCAGAATATTCATATAAAATATGAAAAGAAACAATACACAGATATGAATAAGTTTATGTCAAGACATTTTTGTTGTTTGTAAATTTCCTACATGCATAGTACCAAAGCTCATATACATGAATACCTCCATAGTTTTATATATTATGCTCTACTTTTACTGATTTCCAGAAATTAAACAAAACCCAGCTACTTTGAAATTTGTTGATTACTACACACCTGAGCACCTTTGGCGAAAAATTACATTAAAAAAATCACAAAAAAGAAATTTATTCGGTAACCATACTATAAAAGTTATTTAGGAGCTAGGATGCACAAAATTTGAGTGCTAGTTTTAAAAGGGTTACTTCAAAGATATAATTAAAAGGGGAACTCTTTGATAAATTAACCTGATCATACCTGAGAATTATTTGTACGATAAATGATCTCATGCATCACTCGTACTTTTTAAATATGGCACTATCAAATACCATGCTCAATGAGGTTGCTGAGTAGCAAACATTTTTAATAATAAAATTTAAAATTAAATAAATGCTTAATTTTCATAAAACCAAGAAAAACAAAATACTACTGCAAATAACTGTTGGCAGAAAGAACATAAATAACATTACTTTTTCATGTCAGATAATTTAAATAAAATTGAAAAATTTGGCCATGCATAAACAAATATTGGGAACTTAAAACATATCTTACAGACCAAGTAGTTACATATCACATCAAAAGCAAGGGTCACACGAAACTTTAATGAAAACATCAAAATTGAGTAACACTGTTTTCCAGTATCAGCATTTTAAGGCTCTGAATTATGCAGCAGAAAACGCTAACTGCCACACCCAGGTTGATTGTCAAGCTCAACCTTATATATATGAAAGAGGAAAGAGTGGTATGAGGAATATAGAATTATTTGTCACGCATAAAATTTCTCTGAGCATGAACAATCTATTTGCTTCTAACAACACTACTATTTTGTGTCTTCACATTACACAAATGAAAGTTCACAAAAATAAGGAAGTGAGAAAAGAAAGGAAGTAAAGAATTAGAAGAGATTTTGCTGCAGTAGTATTTGAAACTATATACACTGAATCACAGAAATGTGTTCTTGTGCTAAAACCCATATTATTTATAGCATCATTTTTCGATACATCCAAGCTACAAAAGGAAAACAAGTAATATATGCCCAAATTGAAAACAAACAACAAAAAGATTAAAAAATATATATATGAAAGGAAACCGATTACTGTTGACCATTGCCTAATGCACCATTTGCACCTTTCAATGAAACAAATACCCTAGTGAAGTTACAACTGATATAAATTGGAATAGAAATACAAGTGTATGTGCATTATGGAACTCAAAAGTTAATTGTGAAACAAAAACAAACCCGACCAGGAAAAACTTTTTAAGAAAATTCTAACGAACAAGATCTGTTCATGCATCACAAGAAAGTGTTGATAGAATATGTTAAAAAAACACCTTGAAGAATGCTATTGTATGGCTTCCCCCCTTTTTAAAAATCTGTAAGAAAATACTAAAAGATAAAGAAGAAGGAATTCCATCTACAGATATATTCCATTCAGGTGTCTTTTCAATTGATCGGGTGATTCAGTGGTATTGGGGTAAATATTGTAGAAATACCAATGACTAATGCACTTTTTTTTTTGTTGTTATCGCCTGATGAAGTTAGCTGGAATATAATATAGACAGTGTAGTCGGTGGCAGGCCAAACCTCATGACCAAGGGGCTGATATATAGACTGAACACAATAGCCATCTGGGAACAAGTACATCACATATGCCTAAAACTTCTAACACACTTCGCAGAAGTGAATACATCACACAGGCTCAAATGCAGTAAACATTAAATGGATGTTAATGCTCAATACACAGTTCTAGGCAACAATCCACCTGAAAAATTCCAGTGGTTACAAATATATGACAGCCCCTTCTTGGCGTCTGTCCCTTTCATGAACTAACTTTTCAAGCTTTAACATGCTTTTCCATTTTTAACGGGTAACACATGTGACTTCTAACCAGTTCATTGATATTCAACTATGCACATGATTTCCTAATGTTGATCTGTGTTTTTCCATTTTTATATCTTTCTCATTTTGTATTTCAAAACATGTACCTTTCAAAAAATGTTTTATCTGCATGAGGTAGTAGATGAATTGAGAGAGTGATTTTGGCATTGACAGTACCAAAACTCTTGCTCAAAATGCATCTTTAAACAGAAAAGAATTTTTCTTTTTTTTTTTTTAAACTCCTTTTTGCCAAAACCACACCCCCAGTACAACACAAGTTGAATGGTGGTCAGTGCTTAACCACACACTTTAAATAATAATAATAATAAAAGAACGGACTATGGTCTAATGCTTAATAAACGTGCAGTAGCAGGTATAATTTTATGTCAACACCACTGCTAGGAAATATATCTTGAATCTTCCTTACATAACTATTGTAATTCCAGTGAATAATAAAAAAAAAAAAACATTTCATAACTATCTAAAAGCACCCTACCCTCTTCCAAGTTTACATTGTCTGCAACACAGGAATACCATCATATCCCTGTCACTTGAGAAATACAATCAGGTTATCTTTCAAGTAGTGGGTACTTTCAAGAAGTTACCGACTTCAAACATTCAACACTTACACTCTACAAGTACAATCATCTAATGAAAGTTCAATTTATGAAGAGGTGGGAAGTAGCATACCTAAGGTCCTTAGCAAAAATTGAGGTAATTGTTGTCATCACCAGTGGTATTAAAAGCAAAAACCTGAGTCCAGCAAATCAACAGAAAAAATATTGTCTGTATATAACAACAACAACACTGTAATATTATACAATATATATATATCAATAATATTTATCCATCTGCAAATCTTTAAAGGTTCATAAATTGATCTTTAAACAACCTGATAGGAACATCTCAAACAGGCATCTTTAACACAAGAGGGCAAGGTGCTTTGTTTTGATCACTATTGATAATTCTTATTATAACAAGCCATCTTGGTTGTCAAGAAATAAGTCTGTTCCATACTGTAACCTCGTGGAATTTCCAAGACTTGTGAAAATAAAACTGTCAAAATGTATTGAAGGTCCAGTAGGGGAAGTGATCACTTTCCACTACCAAAAAATAATAATAAACCAATATATCCAGACAGCTTGTACAGCATCTGCTTATTATAAGATATACAAATTTCCCAATTCAAGACTGAGGAATTCTGAAGAAAGTATAACTACTAGTTTCTTACACAGTTACATATGAAACTATCTATTATATTCTCTTCGTAATTCAACCGCAGCAATTAACAGAGGCTCATAACATGATTTGAGCATCATAATAATAATAATAATAATAATGATTAATAAAACTGCATTGGGTAAAAGAAAAAGCCAACTTCCTTATATCATCATTCTTTCACAGCACAGAAACTTAATTCCCAGTCTTCAAGTTACAATCACTTCTGTTTTACTTTATATATATAATATGTATATATAATATATCTTCTTTTTTTGTTATTTTTATCTTTTTTTGCAAGAGTGCATGGGTATCTCAGTTTTGTTGTATTTATATCCCAGTAACAGGTATATTATACAAACATTTTAACAAATCCAGTCATGTGTTGACTTTTATCCATGTTATGAAACTTACTATTTATCAATTTAATTAAAATGCTTCCCCTGCTTTGTATGTTTACTGTAGTAATTATGTTAACATCCACCTAATTTTACATGATCAGTCGGTAAGGTAGACCCTATAGTTTTAGTATTAGCTTGATAAATTGCAAGTTGATTTCGTTCAGTTACTCTCGTACTTTAATCTTTGAGTTTCAAACTAGTTTGGAGGGTTTTAAATGCCTATGACCATTATACCACAAATCGGTGCTATGCCATACATTTAAGAAGAATCAAGTTCATTCTATTTCCAGGGTCGGTACATGTGTGCTATATAGCAAACAATTTCAAGCAATTTCTTTCCAATTATTATAAAGAGATTGGAATTTCAAGCAAACTAAACCAGAAATTATTACTTTCTGTACACACTAAATGGAATCCAATGGGTTTGATGCTAATTGATACTACTTAAATGCACAGTCATAGCCAAACTAATTTCCTTTAGTTTCAGGATTTACATTTTTGCATATGTGTATGTATCCTAAATGATAGTTCACAATTTTGATCGTCCTTCAAATAAATTATAAATTCACAACATCATTTTCTGAATGGAAAAACGTTGAGGCTTAGCGGGTATTTAAGGCATGCACATAGGTTTTCTTCATGATGGTATTTTAAAACTTACGTTGGGAAAAGATATTTGTTCCAGTGCTTCAGATTCTTACGTAAGAAAGTAAAAACGTACAGCTATTGTGTGTTGTATCTTCACTGTAACTTTCCCACACTCACTCGGCTAACGTTTTTTTCTCCATTTTTCTATACACAGAGCTCAAAAAGCTATGTGCCATTTTGTTTAAATTTTTTATATTAAAAATCTAACAAAAAATTTCTCCCAACAATGTATCAAAAATAAACTTTTTGTAATAACTCTGCTTACAAAGGAAAAAAAGACCACAATATACCTGCAACAGTGGTCTTTCTTTTCAATTATTTTTAAGTTTATTCACTTTGTACTAACTAAACAACAGGGCTCCCGCTATAAGATGGAAGTAAGCCTGGCCCTGTTCTTCAATATCTTTCACCTCCATTAAAAAACCTCTTGAACGAGGTTCTAAGAAACATATCTCAATAATAAAAAAAAAATAAAAAAACATCAACGTTTAATACCCCCCATTTCCCCGAAGTCTTCATATACACTTTGACTGAACGAAAGTTCGGTGGACCTTACCTTTTACATACAGTAAGACGACAAATAACGAAAATATTTCTCCAGGAATATTTTCGCGACCCAGAAAAACTATAAACGTTCCTCCCATTATTTAAAAAACACCCTCAAAATGGGCATTTTTCTTTCATCAGGAGAATGTTAATGCCATCGTGGAATATACAGGGAACAAGTACAGAAGGCAAAAGATGTCACCATGTCCACAGACTAGTGACCACGCAATATACAATCTCAAAAATCAAACCCACTCTTTTTAAACAGCAGTCTGTTTAAAAATTGCATCCTTAATTATATCTGCGTGAACAATGCCCTTCTAACTTAATCTACATTACTGTATTATTTCTCTTAATTATAAAAAAATTTATATCCGTGGTATAAATCCCTGAATCGATGTGTTTGAATTAGGAGCTTCCAAAAATTCGCAACAGCATACTATCAGCTCAGTCCCCACAACATTTAATAATTGCAAGTTCTTCTTTCCTTGAGAGATAATGAAAATTAAAACGTCACTTGACAAAATCCTTTGTCATATATAGCAAGTCTGCCATTGCATAAAAAAAATCACCTCTATTAATGCCCGTTAAAACACATCTACTCCAAGTCTGTAATCAGATGAGAATTTAACGGACAAATCAAAAATATTCACAAAATTATTTTTTTAAAAATTATTATAACATTAATAATTATCAGGAACTCAGATGTTACGTTTTCCTCTAATTTCCGATGAAATTCTTCTTTCTTCGATCTTCATCACATCTTTGGTATAATGTGGGCTGTATTTTCTTAATATTCTGAGGTATATACGTTGTAAACTTCAAACTACATTATCTCTTCCATAAGAATGTTGGTCACTGGTAGGGTAGCTACCTACTCCCACACATCTATTGTTGGGGTGGTTCTCTGCGTGTTCCCCCTCTTGTTGCTCGGCCCCCAGAAGGCAGGGGCTGGGCTTGAAGAACCATAGCACGGATACGACGCTGGGCTGACTGAAAATTCACAGAAGTTTTCCAGAGTGAGTCAGAACAGTGACACATGATAAATAATAACAAAGTAATAATAATAATAATAATAATAATAATAATAATAATAATAATAATAATAATAGTAATAATAACAACAACAATATTTTTTCTCCTTTTTTTCTTTTCTTTTTTTTTCCTACATAAAAAATAATCTGCAAAATACCTGTACTGAAAAGAAGGGACCAATAATGTGAACAGTTGTTTCTTCCTCTTGAGGAGGAGCAGCACCTTGTTCAGGAAGCTTAATAATTGAACCAGTCACTCTCTGCAGCTCCCGAACATTTTGTCCTCCTTTTCCAATAATACGGCCAACTTGGGAAGATGGAACTAGGATCTCTACAGTTAGACGTACATCATCTGTTCCAGCAACAAATCCTTCTTCTCTCATCTTCTCAAAAATCAGATATTGAGCCTTAAAAAGGAAAGAAAGAAATACAATGAAATCAAATGAACAGTTCATTACCATCAAAATATCAATACTTAAGAGGGGAAAGAAAGAAAGAAAGCAAAAAAATTGTGTAAAATTTGATATTTTTCTGAGAATATTCTGCCAATAAGGAGAATTTATTTCGAGACAGTTTCCAAAGCATGCTCAGTTTTGATAAAGAAATTATGAACGAGAAATACACATATTTTAAGCAGGATCCCTAAAATGACTTTTCATATAATTGAAAACAGGGAACTTTCTCTAACTCATTTACTCACTTTAATAGCAAGCAAACGTTTTAAGAGTGGAAATGTAGAAAGGGAATTTGCTAGTGTGAATATTTCATTTGAGGCTCACATGACAAACAGTAATAAGAATTACTCAATTCTGCAACTGTATTATACAAAAGCTTGTTTCATATTATTAATATTATATCAAATATATCAATATTACAATTTTATAAAACATTTTTCTAGATTTTGAGGATGTAATTTGACTGTAAATTACAAAAGCTACATTTCTTTTAAAGTTGCTGATAATTTGAATTGAAGATGTTGGATTATACAAGCCTTCTATTTATACTTCAATTTATTGTAGGCATGAGAGTTTAAGTAAAACAAATGAACAGAAAAGCAATATCATATGATATCAATGCAATTGTTATGGAATTTTTCAATGTATTAAGAGGGTCGAACCACATTTTTCTCAAATTCAAATTTCAACAGATTTTTCAATCTTCTGAATCCTCTAGGTAATGCATCACATGATCTTCAAAGATAATTTGTCTTGTGCAAGATTGTTAGAAATGTCTTACCTTACATTCAGTACCACTTCCTAATCACATTTTAGAATAAAAAGAGAAACTTAATGAACAGATGTGCTATAAAAAAAGAGTCATCAAAATGATGCCACGATCAAATTTCAATAATGACAACCATGTTATTACCATCAATGCCTTCTTTCGGCAGCATAGCCTTTGTTCTCACTAGCAATTAAAAAGGGGATTTTCAGGGTCTGGGAATGACTGCTCAATCTCACTCAAATCAGTTTGAATCCAGTTTTTTAAAAATTATTATGCCACAAACCCCATAAACACCCCATTTTCTGGGAATTTCAATGTAACAAATAAGTATTATTTAACTTTATTTTTATCAATTGATTTTTTGTCAGAGGTTGTGAGAGATTGCCAGCATTGCTCAATATGGTCACGATCATGTGACACCTAGCAACATAAATAGACGCAAAATGCTATGAGATATTCCATCATGAAGACAGGCCCTCACGTGCCAAGAAATAAAAACCCAAGTATAGTAACCATTGAAGTTCACAGTGTATGTTTGATAATTTGAATGATGCATCTATTATTTTAAAAAATCTTTATTGACAAAAAATTTGATTTTATTTATTTTTCACCATTAGTCATTTTTGTCTAAAAAAATTTCAATTTATGGTTATCTGAAATTTATTATAGAATTCTCTTTTGATGGACCTTTTTCATTAAAAAAACATTGCCCATGTAAAAATGTATAACACAAAACATCGACTAACATTGGCTTAAAAATTGACGTTTTTATAAAAACATTGATGTTTTGAAAACCTAGACATTGATATCGCATCCCTAACTTTAACAGCTCAGACTTGTATTCACTTGCGAGGTATGATTCGCTGTAAGAAAAAGAAAAAAGAAGTTTGAAAAATTGGCAGATGACTTCCACAAAGACATACGAGTTTCCAAACTGAAGATCTTGACGACATTAAGAGAAATGTCATCTCTTTCAGTAAGGAAGTGGAATCTATGTTTGAAAGTAGTAAAATGACGATCTTGATCACATTTGTCGAAGAAGAAAAAAGTCACAGCAATTGCAAAAAAGAAACAATGACAGAAACCAACAGAATTTCACAAGAAATGACACAAATTTGCAAATTATCAGCACAGTGGGGGGAATTAAGGATCACCATTGTGGCGCAAAATCATATTTGTTTGGAGCCAACAAAACTTTACCCCAAGGCAGGATGATTGAAATATTTATATCTGGTGATGATACTGATATTCCTGTAGTGAGAAAATACAAGCCTTCTGATTGGGCAAGTTGGATCCTACTCCCTCTCACTCCTGACCCCTTAAAATTACATTTAATTCCAAGAAATGGTTAATCTTTTAAGCAATAAGAATAAATTATGGGCATTGCCGTCAGAAACAAAACACCATTACAGTGCAAGAACCTGAGAAGGGAATTAATTGTTACAAAATCAACTCATTGCAACAACTTAGTACTTCTAGAAGCCCCACAGATCATACGATATTATATAGCTAAATAATAATAATAATAATAATAATAATAATAATAAAATAAAGGCAACAATAAATAAATATCCTGTTCGAGAATTCTTTTCATTATTATAGAAATTTGATCTACATAAAGAAAATTAAGAGAATTTTGAAACCGTAAAATAATCAAACATTGTAAGTCTGCATAGGTCAGGCATTTCACAACCAAGGAAATTTCTCACAGGCATGCCTCTGGCCTTTAATAGGACCAGTACTTTTCAAAAAAAGAGATGATGAGGATATGGTCATCATCTCAGCCATTACCTCAAAACACAAGTGTATGTGTGAGCCTTCATACATTAATAAGAGAGAGCGAGAGATTGCCTTTCCTGAAAAAGCATATAGGCAAGCAACAAAAGTATCCCAGGAATTCACTATAGAAACCACGATTTGCACAAAAATTACTTTCGCTTGATAATAGACAAAAAGCATCCATCACATTGAAGTATTCATGGATTTGACATACATGAGTAGAGCCTGGAAATTCAGGCATTTATTTTTACCAAAATTGGCTTAGAAAAAAATATTATAATAATAATAATAAATTATTATTATTATTATCATTATTATAATGAATCAAATTTTTATTCTAACTCTAAAATTTACATTAGCACTCGCATGGAGGGAAACTATTTTCTCTGCAATCTTGATTGCATATGACCCTCCAGTATAATGACTATGAATTTATTTCTCATGTAATGCAGCCTCTACAAAATGCTATTGTGGACTCCCTTTTGAATCTTCAAAAGGTATCAATGAAAACTGAACTGTAGATTTTGTTCTTCGTCCTTGTGTAATCGGCAGAAGGGAAGAGGAAAGAAAAAGAAACTGAGAAGGGTATATTATCTACAGACAGCTCTGTCATCAAGTGAGATCCAAGGTTCTACATAATCATTGAATCAGATTACTCAAGCAAACAAATCTGTAAGCAACAATAAAAAATATAAAAAAACATCTTCACCATTATCATCTTCCCCTTTAGATTTTTAACACAACCTGACACTGGAGCCTCAGCATGCTCAGAAAAACATCACGATTACCTTCCTATTGTTCAGGCTTGCAAGGATGTCTCCAGCTTTATAACGATTGTTGACACGAGGGGGGGGGAGGAGGAGGCAGAAACGGCAACAGATAAGGTAGGAAAAGGCAGAAAAAGACAAAATGCCAAAAAATAGACAAAATGAAAATCTACTACAATTTCAGAAATACAATTAAGTGATTCTTATTATTGTAGGTCATAAAATCATCACAATAATAAAAAGGAATTTTTCCAAACTTCCAGACAGTATTCATTACTTTCCTCATTTCTCCTCAAATCAGAAGAGGATCACTGCCATGGACAAATGCGCAAGATCACAAAAATAAAAATCAAATATACTTCCTTACACACAGGACTGTTCACACATTTTGTAGCTTAAATTTAGAATGGTATAATTTTGTACAATATTCTTACCAAACAAATGAATAAATAAATAAATAAACAAATAAATAAAATCTCCCATCTAAAACTGCAACTGCAGGAAATTGTATTTGCGTGCATTACTAGAGCTCACCTTGGTCTTTTATTGTAAAATGATAATGATCTCAAACTAGGTCAGATGTTTTTCAAACTTATTTTTTTAAATTTATAATAGTAATCTAGATTATCTTTATGAGAATATCCCATCATGAAAGACTTGAATTAGTGATCAATAAAATTATTAAGAAATATAAAATTTCATCTATTAAATTCTTTTATAAAATACAAGGATTGTTTACTGGGTGCACGTTCCAATGTAATGGGTTATATGATCAACATATAACCCATTACATTATACACAAACACAACAAACGATATGAAAAGAAACAACAAAACTGAGTATGTTATTTATGTACTTTATGACCTTCAAACCCTTCATGAATTCTCTCACTAATCCCTTGCTTCTTGGAAATTGTGATCTTACAATAAAGGATATATGCATATTTGTGAAGCTGAAATAATTGCCACCATGAGCTTGTTAATGTTTCATACAGCCTATTGGCAACTCTAATGAAATATGACAATAATTCCATACAGGACATTGTCTTACCACCCATCCTGCACCCTGCCGAGAGAAACTAAGGAGCATCAGGCATGGATCTGGGAGGAGAGACAGAGGGAGAGGGGGAGAGAGGGGGGAGGGGAGGGGAGAGAGGGGGAGGTGAGATAGGGGGAGGAGGGGGATGGGAGAGAGGGGGGGGCGAGGAGGGGGATGGGAGAGAGGGGGAGGGGGAGGGGAGAGAGGGAGGAGGGGGATAGGGAGAGAGGGAGGAGGGGGATGAGGAGAGGGGGAGAGGGGGAGGGGGAGAGAGGGGGAGGGGGAGAGAGGGGGAGGGGGAGAGAGGGGGGAGAGGGGGAGGGGGAGAGAGGGGGAGGGGGAGAGAGGGGGGAGGGGGAGAGAGGGGGAGGGGGAGAGAGGGGGAATCCACCATTCCCCAAATTTTCAGTAACTATTAATTTTCACTCATGAAACTGCCAAGTAACTAGTAGTGGCTAAAATAGTACATACTTTCTCGCCCGTATTTTCATGTGAAACTATGCGAAAAGTGCTCAAATTTTCGAAAAATTCTACATGACCTTACTTCAAAATCTATCTTTGAGAAATAGATTTCATTAAAAGAAAAAATCTCTATCTTTGATATTTTAGTGCAGGAAGACGCCGAAAAAATTTCGAAGAACTTTCGTAATTTTCCAAAAATCAGTTTTTAACGAACATGAGTCCTGCACCATTCTCTGAATCGTCAAATTTCAGAGACCGCGACATCAGCCAAATCGACTAGGGAGTATCGATTTTGAAGAAAATCGGCTAAACTATTTAACCGCTCAGGTTGTTCACAGGAGAGAGAGAGACGTTTTGCTATCATTCGAGTTTGTAGCATCACGGACCCATGAAACACGGAATCTGGCTATACCATGTTATAGAGTACGTTTTTTCCCCTATATTTAACAACAGGGTTTATCCAAGTTTTCGTAGCCATGGCCCTTGTAATAAGAGTTTTTTCTGCCGAAAATTCACAGTTTTTTCGCGCCGCATTACAAACCTCTATCTTCACTTTGTAAAAGTATTTTAGGATAATCATTAAAACGAATAAAATCGTACTGAAGAAACTTTATATGGCATTATTTAAAGCACATGTACTCATAAATAAATTAATGTGAACAAATTGCCGTTAATGTAAATACTAATGACTAAAATTACATTTCTGTAATTTTTGAAAAACAGAAAGAACAGAGCAACCTGACGTTTATGTCATCTCTTAGAGTACATTTATCACAATCCCTAGCAAAAGTTCAAAGAAAAAAATTGGATCTGTTTATGAGAAAACCTAGTTTTGTAATATTTTTAAAATTGCAGAAATTGCACGCAATATTGCGCGAAAACTACTATAATTTCCAAACAATGTGCATGACCGTAACGAAAGAAAAAAATTACGGACAACTTAATTTAGTGCCATTTTTTCAAAAAAATTGAAAATGTCCCAGAGGCTTCATGTAAAGTCCCCCCCAAAAACTAATGAATGATTTTCAATATCTCAGTTTCGACACAGGCCAAATGGACGGAGGTTTCTTCAATTTGGGAAAAATCCTAGCATGGTTTAAGTGCTAGACGCAAGGACATGGCTAGACGGTAGGACGTTTTCTCAAAACTTTTTTGGTATCAGGGGACAGCAAAACGTATTTCCGTTGAAATCTCAAAATATTTTTTTCGCAGCATTACATAACTTTCTATATACTACGTATATTACTGCGTACACACATATGTACACGGGAAAGTAAAAATGAGAGAAACGAAAAAAATGTTATTACGTGTAAAATGTATCGAAGTAACCGCGTGTTCTGCCATTGGCCTTTTAGTTACGAATGGGGATCCGGATTCTCGCTGTATTTTAGCCCAGTGGTATGTATGGAAAATGTCTTCGGCTGTTCTACAAAGGCGTGTAACAACTAATTTCTTAATCCACATGACAAGCAGTGCTAGGGCGACTTCCACACACTGGAGTGTGGCCGATGCAACCGGAAACTGTTGACGAAGTAAGGCCTCTCTCTCTAGGTGCCAAGCAGGATTTTCGACACTAGCTTGTCAGCTAGATCAAATACCGTGGCTGTCTGGAGACTTCTAGCGACCAGCGGCTATGATAGGTAGGTACCCGTGGTTTCTCCGATCAACACCAGGCGAATGCTGGAGCAGTAGCCTAATAAACGAGCGACGTACATCGCGCGATCTTTCCTACCTATTCCTTGTCCTATCATCACCCCTTACATACTCTTACTCTAACATGCACTACACTACCACACATGCCGGGAAACCGCTAGGGAGCTTAGAGCTTGTCCTGGCTGAGGCGCTGCTCCGCCAGTACGAGATGGTAGGAACTGGTTAGGGAAAACCCCGCTAGCCGAAGGTAGTGGGCGCCGCGTCACCATATAGCGGGGGAAGATCACAGCGACCTTACCAACAAAAACCTCAACTACACTTATGGGACCGACTAGTCTGTCAATCAATCTTGGTGCCAAGCGAGTGACCTGTGGGCCGCCGTGAATTACAGTGAGCCAGAAAGAAAAGAATAAAACATCGATTGCTTACATGCGTCTGGAGACGGCGCAGTTAATAACTACGAACTACTATTTTTTATAGTAAAAAGAAAAAGTAGAAGAGGCTTGAAACATATTCTGTGAAATCCTGTCGACTTTCTTCAGTTGTAGACAGTAATGTTTGCATGTAAGCGAATGTTTAATTTGTAAATCGATATCACGGATTTTTATTTAAGTCCTATCTGTTGACATCGCAGAATGAAAAATATAGTAGCCTAATCCTTCGTTGTTTTGTATCTCTGAATTCCACGATTTTAATAACAAATTATTACTATTTTTAATTTAAAACCATAAAGTATTCATTAAATATGAAACTTAATATTTTTTTATATTTATTAATAATTTTTGTTCAAAGCATCTTATGATAAATAGTTTTCCCTGATTATAATTTATATTATCTTTATGCTTTATATATAAAGACAACAATCTCCCTTCCAATTCTCTGGATCCTCCCTGATGCCATGGAACTTCAGATTCCATCATGGAATACTGCTAAAAAGGGATTATTGGAAATACTAGATTGGAATGTGATTCAATCAGTGAGCCTATGTGACACTCGATTTCAATAAATTGAGTTCAACTGCAAACAAATGGGAGTGAGAGTATATTCATTGTTTAAAGGCATGTCAACTACTCAGATCACTTGTCTTGTGTATCGCAAATTATATTCCCCAAGATGGCAGTATACCTTTCCATTGGGATGCGAGATCCGGCACTAACCTACATGTCAGCTCGTGGATTTACTCTCCTTCAGGTATCTCTCCCAATGGGGAACCATCTCAGTTGGGGCAAGCTCTAAACCTCTAAAAGGTCATTTAAATATGTAGGGTTTATATGTATGCATGGGGATAGGAGAGAACATGGATGAGGCAGGAATGTTTATTGCCCATTTGGTTGGTTACTGCTGTCATTCAACTGACATTGAAAGGAGTATTCCCAGGAAACTGCCAATCACAGCAGCTAGTCGTAAGAATTTTCCTCCAAACTGGCTTAATGTGTCTCCACAATCTAGCTAGTGTTAAAAGGAGCCATGTGTTTTAGCTCCCAAACTTTAAGTCTGCCTGGTCAACAATACTAGAGGCAATGCAGGGCAATGATTAAGAGCGGATTTCTATGATCTTGCATATTTTTGTCTGCTGCTTCAGTGCGTAAATCAGAGAAATTGCTTGACATTTGGTTAGAATATGATGCTATATAGATTAATATGATAATTTATTGTTTGAGCATATTTGGCTGATTATTTCTGTTGTGCACATTTACATAATTGAAGGAGCATATTTTACATATTTTGTTAAAATAGACACTTTTAAAAAGCGTTTCATTTTCTCACAGAATCTATTTATTTACCAGCGTTCATTCATTTGAAAGAGCTTGTCACAGTTTGCGCTATTTTTATTTTCAATCGATAAAATATTTGTGAAAATGTAGAATATTTCTTGATAACATATTTTTAAACCCGTCAGAAGAAACACAACAAAATATACAATGTATTTAACTGTGACTTTCGATGGTGATTGTCTAAGTTTCTTGCTGTTTGTATTATGGAAAGGGGCCTTGAAGTCTCCCCTGCCGCAGCCCCCCCCCTCAAAGTTCGAGTGCAAACAAAAGTAAGAGAAGATTCTGATGAAACACACATTAGAATAGATTGTTCTCAAAGAAAATGCAGTCTGTGTCACCAATGCACAAGAATTATGTGCCAAAAGTGCAAAGTAGTACATCATTTTCAGTGTTGGTACAAATTTCATAATACAAATTATTGTAAAAAAAAAAATTTAATTTTCTTCTTTAACTTCAATTTCATGCATTGTTTCTTATTTTCTTGTGTAAAAAGAGCCACTAAATTAAAGTTAAGCTGCAAATGCTTGTAAATCATTTTGTTGCATTTTATTTTCGCTAGACCCACAACGCCCAGTGCCACCTCCAGGTGACAGCCCCATAAAACAAAAAACGTAGTATAGATTTAGATAATAACCTATAGTATGATTTATCTAGTCCTGCACTTGATGGAAATCAGCTGTCGCCAATTCATACAACCGGGAGCTTATTTGTCATTACAGTGACGTCACTCTGGGGATGTTCAAGCTCCCGATGATTGGAACCATGAACAACTGATTTATGTCAAGTGCATGGTTAAATAAATCCTACTATACTCAAAGGTTAAGGGATGGCTAAATAAGTAATACTGAGAATGGGAAACCAAAATCTCTCATATAATAACAATGGGAATTACCACGTTAAGCTGAATTTTACATCCATTATGAGATAAAGCATTAGAGAATAAAACAAGTGATGCTTAACTAGCCCACATTTTTTTGCACTTCTTGTAACAGTTATGGTATATTTCTTGAACATTTGTAAAATTTTTGGAAAATTGAATGATTACATGAAGACAATGTTTATCTAATGATGTTATTTAGTGGATTTAGCTCCAGCATAAAATGGAAGCTCTTAGCAAGTTAGCTTTTGTAATCTCTGATTACATTAAGAAAAAATATCCAGTTTTACTAAACAAGATATGCCTCTGTGAACACCACTAGTGGCTAAACAATAGACAGGATCTGGCTGTACCCTCACGCCCTTGAATTTGAAATGGATAATTTGATTTAGAGGGGAACTGACATGAAACTTCAACAATACTTTTTCTTTGATTTTTGTTCTCTTTAGTGCAAAGTATGCATGTAAAAATGACACATTATCCAATTTTTGTTCAACTTTCTGAATTTTTGAAAAGGGTATATAAAATACGAGTAAGTATACGCCATTGTAGCACCACCATTCTATTTAACAATTAAATATAATAAGAACAGACTGATGTTTTGTCATCAACCAATTTTTTGGTAACATCCATAAAAATGTTGGCGGGTACTACACACTGTGTTGGAGGGTGTTGAAAAACAAACAAACTATGAAGGTAGTAAAGGTAAAGTCTACACAAGAAAATTTAGAAAAAGAATTGTGCAGAGCAGCAAAGCAATTTTGTTTTCACTTCTTTCCCACTCCCTCTTTGGTTTTGCTATGATAACAAGTAGTTTTTTCTGCAAAAATATTTTGAAACGCTATGATATTTTCTATACTAAATGATGAAAAGTATAAACGTACCTTGTGTCAGAAAATGATTACGATTGCATGTATATGTGCATGCACCTATATGCACATTCACACACGGTTTTTTACTATTTTTCTTTTTTAATTTTTTATTTCCAGGTTTAAACCCTTTAAGTAATAATAATAATAATAACAATAATAATAATAATAATAATAATAATAATAATAATAGGCATTGCACATAATAAATCAGAAAATGAGCCATAACTTCTCTCCACATTTTTGATATCACACTTTCAATGTCTTCAGCATATTGGATAGAACTGAGAAATCCGATGTTTTGTCTTGTCCACTCGTGATCCACCTTTCCCCAAAAAGATTTTGACCTACCAACCTCATACTTGAGCATCAGATGGATTAAATAGGAAAAATAGAAACAAGGAAATTGCTTGAGCTTGTGATCTGACTTCCATCTCCTCGCCTTGGCCTCAAGTGCTAACATAGCTTTGTCTTGACTGGTCGCAGATACATGGTTGCAAATCACAAGGCCAGGTGAGAGTTTAAAATAAGGACTCTTGATATAGAGTTCTCTCAAAATAAATCTTACTAACCAGAAACGCATGTAGTGGGGTAAAAAATCATCATGTTTTGGCAATGAAAACATAGTAAGAAATCTTCACTAATATATATATATATATATATATATATATATATATATATATATATATATATATATATATATATATATATATATATATATATATATATATATATATATATATATATATATTATCTTGAACTATAACTCTTGAATCTATAACTCTTGATATAGAGTTCTCTCAAAATAAATCTTACTAACCAGAAACGCATGTAGTGGGGTAAAAAATCATCATGTTTTGGCAATGAAAACATAGTAAGAAATCTTCACTAATATATATATATATATATATATATATATATATATATATATATATATATATATATATATATATATATACACACATAAATATAAAGAAACTAGCACTGACTTACAAAACGATAATCTCTGCAAGTACTGAACCAACATCAAAGAAGTTCTGTATTAGCTTTGTTTGAAGATCAAACAGGTTTTAGTCTATGACGTACAGCCATACAGTTTCAAATGTTTACAAAATAATTATTTTTCTTAACTTGCTTAACATCACATCTGGATGCTATGCAAAATTCAGGAATCCATAAATGCAATACTTTAGTTCCACTAGACTGCCATCAACTGATCCATGATAATGTTCATCACGGCATAGAATTATGTTTCTGTAAGTTAGGAGTGAACTGTTTATTTTACACTGAGTTGATTTATCTCAGAAGTTCATATTTAAGAATGTCAGTTTTCCTCCACTTACAGAAGTGTCATGGATAATGACTAACTGCACCTAGGCATGAATGTATTAAGTGCACAAGACAGATGAAATAATTGAAAGAAAATGTCATATTGCCAATGAATGGGCTTGCTTCGCCGTAAAATGGAATAAATGCACACTAGGCGGTGCCTGATGATGTAACCAATTAGTTATGAAACTTTTGTGCTAATAATAAACAATACTATACAGGGATAACCGATTTTTGAGTTTCACAAACCAATGTTTTTATTCCATACTTGACTGACATTTACTTCATGTGCACTGGGCAGTTACCTCGAAGAGACGCCAAGTCTTCCATCTATTAGATTTTTGCCAGGACTCATTTTCAAAACATGGTTTCACAAATTACTTATTTATTTATTCCTTATTACTCAGACAGTGTATGTCCAAATGAAAATACAATTTTATAAAAATAGTAGGCCGAACAACAATGCTCTGAAGCTCTAGCGATTTTAGTTGCGATTAGTCTCGAAAAGAACTACACTCCTACTTTATAAATTAGGATCACATAACAGATTTGCATTTCAAAATCGAAGATTCCGTTGTTTTATTGAAAGTCGCTACAATAATGCTGCATAATTCAATTCCATATACGTTTACCAAGTTGCACATTCTTGTTATGGGAGTATTCGGGGTGTTCTCGGTACCATACATTTGAGTGTAAAATGGTGGAGGAACCTGTCTTCCCACTCTATTTGGCACATTAATCTCAATTCTTACAATAATTAAGGTCTAGTAATATTAACACTGACCAATTTATAAATAAATTTAACATGATTCAATTCTTCCAACAATTTCAATGATGGGATCCTAAACACTGATGAAATTGTTTCATAATTATGATCCAAAAAGGGATCAGGTAATCCAAGATAATGCGCAGTGATTCTGAAAAACCATAAAACGTATCGAAATACATAATGGACATAAACAGACCATAAACCATAACATGAAACCAAAGAAAGGATTCTGAACAGGTGAGCTGAAAAGGAGTATGGTCTAATGAACAATATGTATAAGGTTTTCAGTTCTTATTGAATTTGATTCGTGACAAGTCCTTTTGACAAATCCTGATATTTGAGTAGATTTATAGATTATTTTATCTGTATGGTCATTAAATTCCATTTATTTGTCAAATATTACCCGTAAGTGTTACGTAGATAATATTGTTATATATGCACCAAGAGTATGGCTTATTAATGACAAATTCGCAAGACAATAATGTCTTTATGAGAGAGAAATATATCAATAATGCTTTAATCATTGACAAACAACAAAAATTCTACATCGATTGTGAGGAATAAGTCATTAATAAACAAACCAGGGAGGGCCCAAATGCGAACCTTGAGAGACAAGTGCACTTCTATTCCAGATGCTTAACTAACTTAATTAACATTAAATACTTTATTAGAAAGGCTTTTTCACCTTGTAACGGCCTGCAATGAAGAACAACTACAATGCATATATTACGACTAGGTTGGAACAATACTTGTTACAGGCACTTTTTTAAAAATTGTATAGTACAATCATTGTTAAAATCATTTTTACTTTTGGTTTTGTTGTTCCAAGTAGTTATGCAACAAAAGATTTTACTTAGCACTTTAAATTAAAATCCATACTCAAGTCAATGTCATCCTGCAATGTGTAGTTAAATAATGTAATGTTGATACTGGACACTTTCATGTAATTACTATATTGAGTGTTGTATTTACGAATATTTGAATTCTCTGAAAATCAGCAATTTTTGACAAAACTTTTCACATAGTCTCTTTCATAAATTAAAAAGCAATGGTAGAATACCTAGATTAACAAGAGAGGCTCACATGAATCACTAGCATCAGACTTTAGTATTTCTACAAATATTTTCTATAATCTAAAAACCAAGAAGTTACCGGAAGTGCTTCCCCAGAACAATTGGTCACTTCTTAGGTATGTGTAAAATGCTTTGTAAAATATACCCAATGAGTATTATGAAGGCTGACTGAATTTGAAAGAATTCTGAACGTACAGCATAATGAACTTAATTTTGCATTTAATTCATTTAAATTGATGTTCCATTTAAAGTTTCACTAAATTGAAAGACCCAAAAATTTTGTTTCCATAACGTCAGCCAATTAATTCCATGCTGTTTATTTTCCATAGAGAATACAATTAGACTGCATTAAGCAGATAGGAACCAAGCCACAAGGAAACCGAACTGAGAAAAAAGGACATAGTTGCTAACAAAAAATTCACAAATAAAAGACGTGTATCTGCTGATTACTTGAACAAAAGCATATTAAAGGGCATGTATTTTATGCAAAAATGACCCCTCTAACATTTCCTAATATTGAGATATTACACATTTTTGTGGTTTGGTTCCTTATTTCACAATGGTAGACGGATCAAAATCAATTCTACTTTACTGTATCAAATAACATGCTTTACATTTCAACAACAATAGCATATTCATATGTGTCAAAAATTGTTAATTGTATACATAGACTACTGTTACCTTGTCAATATATGTCAATTATTACTTTCTCATATATGTAGTACAGAGAAAGTTATGTAATGCTGCAGAAAATTAATTGATATTTCAAAAGGAAATGCACATTTTGGGGTCCCCCGATACGAAAAAGGGTATTTTTTCCTCAAAATTTCCATCTGTTGTGTGTGAACAACACTCGGACCTACACCATTCATAGGATTTTCCCAAAACTAAATAAACATCTGTTGTTCCGGCCTCACTCAAAGCTCTGCGATTTTAAAAATATTCATTAATTTTTGAGTGTACTTTACATGAAACATCTGTGACATTTCTTCATTTTTTTCCCTTCTTCTTCTTCTTCTTCTTCTTCTTCTTCTTCAAAAACGAAAATTTTCTCAAATATGGTTCAAAATTTTTTTTCTTTCAATTTCTTGGATGAACATTTAAGTTATGTAACGCCATTTTCTCTTCAAATTTTGCATATGGATAGTCCTAATTGCACTGTTTAAGATGAAAAATTCAGTTTCCTGTACCCCCCCCCCCCAAATTACACAAATGTAATTTTTTTTAAAATATCTCTCACACCTTTAATATGCACACTGCCAGCAAAGTGCTATATGATGTGGACAATACAACTATAAAATAATGATACATTACTCAACTGCAACAAATTATAAGCAACTCAATAACCACAAAATAACCCGAATCGCAAGACAACTCCTACGTAAGGTTTCTTCCTTAAGGTTAAATGGATATATTTAGAAATATTCCATACATAATACATTACAATATTCCCTTTTTCTGTGAAACTTACCTTCCACTGTGATTCAGGTGTACCAACAATTGTTACTTTCCTTTCCGTTTGTTGATCCTGAGGCTTCTCTTGCTCCAATGGGGCAATTTTCACAGACGCTCCTGAGAATCTTATGATGTTGCGAATGTGAGTGCCTTTGGTCCCTATAATGGCTCCTACTGCATTATTTGGGATGTACAAGAACGTTGTTTCCTGGTTAACAAAAACAATAATGTGGAAAATACATACAATGGTAACTCAATAAAAAGACAATGACAGAGAGTTTTTAAAAATAAATTTAATTCACTAGGTCAATCTCACTACTAATTGCCAATTTTTGGGATATATTTGCAAAATAACAGTCATAAGAAGTTATGGCATTATGTTTATCAGTATTGACTGATCAGCGCCTCCTCTCTTGGTGACAATACAAGAAGTTGATGGATGCAGCTCCTGGTAGGGAAGGAGGGTGAAAGAGGCTATGTTGGATATGAAACAAACACCACAAAATATTTCACATGCATTCTACCTGGGTATCTGTTCCCTGCTGACCTCCAGGTTGAGAAGGCATTGGACTCGGATACATTGGAGGGTATGGTGCTGGTCCTGATCCATACATGCCTCCAGGGAAACCAGCAGCACGTGATGTATAGCCAAGATTTGATGTGGACATCATTGCCATTGGATGTAGTCCAGGAAACATCATACTCTGGGGCTGCAAAAGAAATTTTCTTACACTAACATGAAGATGAATTACACCATATATTCTACATTGTCATAAGACACTGAGCACATAGGACTTGTTCACATCATATGAACATTTCATAATGAAAGTAGGAATGATATTATTTGATCTACATCTACTGAATATTCTGTGTTCAATTACAAAATACTAAAGCAGAAACAGAATGAAAGTCACAGATCAATAGAATACATAGAGCGACAATGAAATTTGTCGCAGAATAAAGATATGCGATTGTAATGTAGTTCACCTAATCACCTAATTCACCACAACATGCCACCACCTAAACTTTCTTCAGGAAATGTAATATAGAGTTCTCACACGGGTATGAGGAAGTAGAAGGGGAAAACTTGTGCTACGGCACAGCACAAAGAACAAACTTTTTAAATTAACTAAAGTAAAATAGCTGGAATAAATGAACAAATATCAAAACACGCTAACCTACATACTGTATGAATTAATGTAAAAAAGCAAGCAAATCCATATGCATGATTTAAATTCCATGATAACTGAAAGTCTTTACATCAATGCCCAGCTGTAAGCTACTATAAATAATACACAGTTTGATATTACACTTAAGGTGTCGGTTCGCTAAGATATTCAATACGTAAACATTGTTTTAGCAACATTTCCATGTACCACAGTGAAGTGTAAGCCTACTGAATTGTTTCCAATGGTGACCAAAGGTATTTCTTTACTCAAAGGTGAAAATATTAGTTTATTATTATTATTTTTTGGCTTGCAATTGCTGTTCTTAAGGTATGTAAGTACGAAGAAAATTATCTAATACTTTTTAGTATACAAATAATTTTTCAATTTTCGCACTCCAGCAAACTAGCAAGCTGGCACCCTGCACCCTTCAAAACCCTCTCTGTTCCTCATAACAAATCCAGATAAGTTAAATAATATATCAACGACTAGTGTTGTACTTTTTGCATGGAAAACTTTACTTGGCTTCCTCCTGAGTAAAAAACTTTTCTAATATTTTTGTGACCATCAAGGAAAGTGAGAAGCTACCAGTCAAGGTAGATCGATAATTATTTCAAATATTGTTTTTAAGGAAGTGTGAATTGTTCAAAGAGCATATCACTACAATACTGAATAAACAATATTATTATTGAAAATTTGTTTCGAACTTTAATTGCCTTGTTTTTATTTTTGTTTGATATTCTGCAAGTACGGTTACATTCGTACATTTTAACAAATAAACACGTTTTAATAAATTTTCCTTCTTAATGGAAAAGGTAGGGAAATGGATAGGGAGAGGGTGGGGATTAATTTGCGGGAGTTCACGTGCTGTTACACTAGTTAACATCAATAGTGAACATTTCACTAGAGGTAAACATCTTAACAAACCCATGATAATTTTAAACACGTAGATAATGCAGTTTGGGAAATATTCTTTTTGATGAGATGTAGTAGTAGTAGTAGTAGTAGTAGTAGTAGTAGTAGTAGTAGTAGTAGTAGTAGTAGTAGTAGTATTCAGATATAGTTGGCTCTCAGTAAAATTTTATAGTAAACAATTTGTTTTACCTTTATCTCTGCCCATCTTAAGTTATCTACTGCAGATATGCTGTACTAGTTCATTCAATTTCGTTATTCACCTTTCGCATGAAACAGTAGATATTTTGTTGAAATTTCAATAAAAGAGACACATCCTGGACACCCCCCCCCCCCCATAAACGTTAAGGAATCTGCCCCGCCCTATCAATATACCTATAAAAGGGAATCAACATCCAAATTAAATCCCCTAACCTGGTAACACTTGAGATACATTGCAAATAGCAAAGGGTTTCATGGTGTCTGGGCATAAACAAGATTGATAGATGTCGGTGGCTGTTGGTTTCGAGCAATTCACAAAGATTACTTATTGGAAATTCAATTTTTCTTCAAGAAAATATCAGTATTTTTTTCCATCCCCAAAGCCATGACTTAAAAGACTATGGGAATTCAGACAGTAAACTGGTATGAGAATAGGCAGATTAACACAATCAAATATTTGCATTTTCCAGACAAAATTGAAACTGAAGGGGGGGGGGGGGGGGGGGGGGCAATATATTGGAATATATAGTAACTCCTTTCAGTTGTAAAAGGCAATAGATGAACAATGTAAAAATTTTTAACTCAAAAAATGCAGGTTAAGAATTAACACCATAGTAATCTCTGAGACATGGTTTTTGAATGGATCTACACAGAACTAAAAATAATTATTTCTTTTCGAATTGACTCGTTTCCTAAAATACCTTGGTTTAACTGAAGAAATTTTGTTAAGACACCAAAATAGTTGGCCACACGGAATACGAATTAACATATGCACAAGTGATTGACAAATGTCTAAAGTCTCCTTCAGTGGAGGATGACTTTCGACTCACAAGAATGGTTTTTCAATAGAGATTTTAATTTTACAATCAATGTATATTGAAGTAGAAACGTGTAGGTTCATTTTGCCACGATCGGTTAAACTGATCGGCTGATCAATTTAGGCCCTAGTCGACCAAAGACAAACAGACATTTTGATGTCAATCAATTTTTCAGCATAAAGGACAACAAAACGAATTCTGACTAAACAACTTGTTTGAGGAAGTAATTTACTATTCACAGGGCTACGATTTATCAATTTTTTTGTTACCAGGGCCCAGCAATAAATTTTGTGTTGAAATTTCACTGTTTCACCAACAGCATTTCAAGACTTTATCTACGTAAGCTGTAGCGAGAAAGTACAAATTATCAACCGACAAATAACAAAATAGCTAGGGATACACATTTGTAGCTTGCACAAATGTGAAATAAATATATGTTTAAACAAAAGGAAGAATTGTTTCATGGTATCTATAGTATGGGTGTTTCAAAAACATTTAATAATCACGAAAAATGTTTATTTGTTCTTGTAAAATATGTTTACAAAAAATAAAAGTTGTCCTTAATGCACGAAAATTATTAGTATCCGTTTTTTATGAAAATAATGAGGTATGATTATTGATGTATATCTGCATTTGAATGTTTGAAATTTTGCTTCAGTGCACACCTTTGCACGTATGCAAAGTAATTTTTTTTTGCATGAAGTCTTGATGACTGCAAAAAATATTTATTTAAATATTTTTCTAATATATAGGGACAATTGTTCAAAATACGAAAACATTTTAGCTTAAAATAAAAATTGGCATAATGAAGGGTTAAGTGGATTGATTCTTAGTTCGGTCTCTTTAGTCACCTCTCTTCTGAAGTATCATTTGATTAATCCATTCATCCTGTTGTATGCAACTTCTTTTTTTACCATTTTTTTGTCTTAATATCTAATTAACTGTTCATCAATACACCATACTGTTTTTGAAGTGTTGTGAAGACTTTTTTGTAAACATTTATTGCAATATTATGTAAGAGTATTTCATTTCTTGTTCTTGAACTGTATGTATCTACTTTTTGTAGAATCATTTTGTGTGGTTTTATTAAACAGAACCATTGCAGCTGCACGCCACTAGTGTACACTAATGTCCAAATTTAGCGGTTAAATTAGCAACAAAAATATCGTAAGAGAAAGTTTATCACCAAGACAAAAACAAAGTTTTAAAATCAGTATCATAAAATAGAAGAATTAAGACTATGGATCTCATCTTTTAAAAAATGGATAAATTTTTTATTGAACTGAAACTCAACATAAAAATTTAAAATGGATATGACCTCTAGAACTACTTATTGTTCATTATTCTTCGAGACTATGTGAAATAAAAACCAGCAAGACCTTAATGACACAAAAACTATCGTTGCTACAGAATGGCACACTTTCTTGTTCTAGAAAGTTTCCTTATATCATAAGTGTGTACTAGCTTTTTGCTTTGGCTCCAGCCTCCTCAGAGCTGCTACCTACTGACACCTAATAGCTATTGATGTATCTAGGGCATTAAGTAGATGTCTTTGCCCCATTGGCGATATCCAAATCCAAGGGCCTCTGGCCCCAGGGGGAATTGGAAGTCACCCGAGAGGCAAAAACATCAAGTAATGCCCATACAAAACTTAATGGTTGCTTAATCTAATGAGAATTTTCAACATTTTGTAACTTTTCTTATGTCTCAAGAGAAAAAAGGCACCTTGTAATCATCAGTTGTCAATAAAACATCAAATAAACAAAACAAAACATGTATCTAATTACCACTGCATACTTGTTGTTGGACCGACTTATTCATTCAAAAAGAAAAATTGTTGTGAAGTTCCTGCGGAAATTCTTGCAGAAGCTAACAAAGTTTTGGACTTCCAATAAAATCTCTACAATATATGAAAATGATTTTTGGTGATTTGAGAGTTATATGGAAAATAAAAGTGTGAATTGTCCTGATGAAATGGAACTTTTAGGTTCTTTCTCTCCATTGCCAAACCCAATTAAGAATATTTCATAACTTCAAAAAATAACATTTCAAGGATGTTAGCCGATGTTCAAGTTACATCTTATTACTATTAGTAGTACTGCTACTCAAGAAGCACATACATCTCTAAAAAAAAAGGCGATATGTAACAGTGAAATATGAGCGATTGATGACAATTCTAAATTCACAGCAACATTCCAAAATTGCAATATTCATATCATTTAAGCAAGTTTTGTTTTACTTATTTGAGCATTATGCCATTTATTTAGGGTATTTGCATGTATCTTAACTTCAATAAATCGAATTCATAAAAATGTTGTTTGAGTTGTGTTGATATTACAGCGGGCCTTGAAGTGTTCAAAAGGGCCTCAGGTATAAAGGATCCATAAGGCTCACAAGGGTATTAACAATACCATTACATATTTTGTTTCAAGTCCATAAATACACAGAAATGACCTAGTAAACCAAAAAATAATTCTACTCATTTTCTTGAGTTTTCAAGAAATATTGTAAGAAATCTTTTGAAGCATTTGAACTTGCAAATGGAATACAAAAAAATTTGGAACTGCTTTTCAGAAAACTGGGCCATATTTCACTTAAAATTACATGAAAATCAATATATAAAATTTAAAAAAAGAAACCACAATATTTGAAGAACTAATTGTGGAGAACAAATTTCTTTTTAAGAAAAAATCTCCATAACAAGGTAAATCTCCAAACATCTCAATAATGTAGTTAGAAAAGGGTTGCCAACCAATTTTAAACTTGTGCAATTTTCAAAATTCAGGGGAAACAGTGAAAACTGAACCTACTGCATCTTACAAGCACTCTACTCCTACAATAAGTTCAATGAAACAATTTGAAGCCATATTTGAGAAAGGGCCTTGAGTCAGTCTTCACTGATCCTAGAATACTGATTTGGTGCAATCTCTACGAATAGTTTATGTGCTTGTATTGTTCACACATGACAGAGGGATAAACATTTTGAGAAAGAACTCTCGGTTTAAGGAATGCCAAAACACGCTTTTCTGTTGAAATCTCAGTGATTTTCTGCAGCATTCCATAACTTTCTCTATATTATGTATATTACTTTTTATATATACGTATGTATACAATAATCTAAAAATTAGCAAAATTCTTCAGCCTTGCTATTCTCTTATGCAGGTTTAAGTTATTTTCTTCCTTGAATGACACTTTATAACCTTCATAAAAAGAAAAGTCAATGACTCGCAAGTGAATCACAGACAGTAAATCTCCAACTTTACAACTGATTTTTGAAACAATTTTAAGTTTTTTGAAATCATTTCCGAAACTACAACTTTAAATAGATAATAACTTTGCAAGCAAAAGAAGAAATGGGTGTAACAAACTAGATTAGATATTGAGCATGCCAAGATTCAGATTAACGTAATGTATATACTGTTGAATCTACAACAAAAATTAATTTTGAAACGGCCAGAGTGTTTTCTATTGGTAAAGCAAATTTCATTTCAGCATTTTGCCTCATTATGCAAACAAAGCTTCACAGTTATAAAAAGGTATTCCTGGAACCGAGATGTCAGAAAGAGCTTTGTTAACTTCATGGTGTGCAATACAATATGACTGAATAAAATCCATGATATTTACACAATATATAAATGTAAACAATGACCCTACAGGGCCTGTTGATTCAATGTAAAATAATTGGATTTGGCTTCCTAACCAATTTTACACATACCAAATGATTGATTGACGTTTCCAAGAACGTCAACTGCTGGTCATTAGCCCTGTTAGTGGAGTAAATGTTTTAACTTTTATCTGAACTATTCCATGCAAATAACTTTATTTGTCCACTACAATTGAATACCATTCAAAACTGTTGGATTGGGCTATCAATTATTGCCAGGTGTGTAAGTTGGCTAAAGTATTTCCTTGGAGGAATATAAATGGAGGGAAAATTCTCGCTGTTTGAGACTACGGAGTAGAGAATCCACCAGCTCTGTATCCATGTCGCAGCATCTATTTAAAGGTACATCTGTATTGTTAAATGCTATTTTGGTAATGCTCATCAGATAGCAGTAGTAAATTACAATTCTTCTATCATGATTTTATCCATGAGAGCAACTCCACTAGTGGAGAGTGTATTACCCAGAGTAATACATTATGTAAGCAACCATTTATGGTGCCATTCTTTGAGAGTCTTGTTTGCTGGTGTACGTTGTAATTAAGTGTGGTATGGCAAATGATGGCATAATGGCAAAATACTGGGCGCCAGGGTGCGCCAATGCGGTTTGGCATGGTAAAGAAAAAATTTTCTTTAAGTTTCCTTCAGAGTTGGGAAGGTGAAGGAAACATTTGGATTTGTAACAAGAATACAAGTAGTTACAGTAAATGAATGGGAAATAAATTACTACCTGTTGCATTTGTTTGTTTTATCAAATTCATACAATAATTGCATTTTCAGTCATAAGGACCAAATGAAAACTAATTAGTTTATTGTTATTGTGAGTAATAGGTTTAGTTTGTAACTTTATTTATTTCCATGTAGTATTGTGTTGTTTCATGTATTATACTGCACGTTTCAGACAACTTAGCTTTATAAATCATTGTTTTATTAAATTAATGCACAATAGTGAAACATCTGTAAAATACAATGTTTGAGAAATATGTATTGTTCATGCATTAGATTTATCGTGTGTGTGTCTATATACACATACACACACATATATACATATACACATACATACACATATACACATACATACACACATATACATATATACATACATACACACACACATATATACATACATACACACACACATATATACATACATACATACACACACATATATACATACACACATACACATAAACATATACACACATACACACATATATACATACACATATACGCATACACACATATACGCATACACACATATACACATACACACATATACACATACACACATACATATATACATTTTTAATTACAGGTACCACACAAGTGGCTCCAGTTCTGTTGTCTGTAGTATAGAATATGGACAGCTGGAGAAGTCAGAGAAGATATCTGTATTGCATGAAAATATCTTGGAGAAATCAGTTTTGAGGAATTCATAAAAGAAAAGGCAAAGCAATGGTAGTATTGCAAGTTCAATAAATAGGTTTTTCTTTAACACAATAAATGTAACTCTCCACAAGAAATGTGTACTCCTCTCACTTTCATTGAATTAAAACCTACACATCTTGTCTATTTATTTATGTCTTATCATTTCTTTTTACTTTCGAACAATGTCTTTTAGTAAATACATTAATTTAACATTATGGCAACACGATATACCCATTTTTTTAATGACTTTTTTGCATTTTGTGTTGATTTTGACCAATAAGTCATTTTTTTGCTGATTTAATTGATTTTAATAAAATTTCAAAGATACTTGCTTCCAATAATTTATGAAACAACAAAGGTTTTCCACAAAATGCCCAACTGCATTGAATTTCTTAACTCCAGTTGCCAAATCATGAGGTGTTACCCAGACAAGGGTTGCAAGTTAAATTTAGTGTGTAGTAGTGTTTACACATGTCTATTACAGGAACAGAACACTGTAATTATAGTCAGTAGCACTGATCCTTTTTTCTTTATTGTATTTGTAGTATAAAGAAAACATTTACCACTGACAGGAGAATATAAGCAAATATCATAATAATAATAATAACAAATAATAAAAAAGAAGAAGAAAGAAAACCTTTTAATCAGATATGTAGTGTACTCTGTTATAACATTTTCCAGGCCCTTGATAGAGAAAAAGAGGTTTTTGGCAAAACATGCGCGCTTGTCCAAGTGTCTACGGACAACACTAGTTGCCAAATCATTCACAGGATTTTCTCAAAAATTTATATAGCCCGATTGATTAGGTTGCACTTCAGTCTATGAATTTGAAACAAATTTTAAATTTTAGAAGTGTTCATAGACCAACATCAGATATCAGGCCTAGACAATCAGATTCCGAACGTTTTCACAAAATTAATGCTCTCAGTGAATAAGAAGCCTTCCCTATTAAGGCGATACTTTGACGCAGGTCCAAAAGCACCATCAGTTTAAATGTGTATGGTACATCGATACTGACAAATTCCATAAAATTTATTCAAATCACAAACATAAAATATACTAAACAATTGTTTGATTAGAATCTTAACGACTTCCAATATACATTTGACTTCTTGTTCAGAAGTATTAATAGCCATTCTCTAAATTTATTTTAAATATTTACTTCATTAATAAATTCCAAGGTTTTCAAATCGACCAAGAGATTACTGAACACTTTACAACCAATGCACGGTTTTGTTCTTCCAATTTCTTCGTTGCATTTTGGTAATGATGATAATTTATGGCAATTTAAGTGGGCATTTTGTACGGGAAATTATTTCCCTCTTGGTATTGTAATTTTTCATGAATAAAGTAAATTCAATTCTTTGTATTCTGTACGTAATTATTCCAACGGATATATCTAATTCCCAAAATATGGACTCTACTTATATTTGCAGATTAAGCCTCGCCATTAGGATTCATGTTTTTAAATTGCCTTTCCATGTGAAAAGAATACTGTGTAAAACCGGTTTTAGCAAAAGCTTCTCAAACTTAGAAACGTGCCACTACCTCCCACATTACAGGAGTAATGGAGGTGTACGAGATCTCAGTTCACAACTAAATCTCAAAAATCTTAAACAATGTGAATTTCAAGTATATTCTATTAAAGATTGAGACAGCTGTGTTTATCAGTGACCACGAACAAGAGCTTGACAGTACCAAATCTGGTGCAAAAGAACATCAGATGAAAGAATAAGAATGTAAACTGAACACACAAAGCTTTCTTGGGGCGTAAAAAGTAAGGTCATAGCAGTATGGGAGGAGATCCCAAAAGGAAGAAACAATGATGCATGACAAGATAAACCCGTGGTGAAAAAATTATGATGATGATTTTAAGGAATAAGGAATAGTGATAACTCAGGCATTAAGTTTTAACACACTCATTAAGAAGACAAATTTCTAGACAATATACAATTTTATTCTCATTAATTTTAAGAGTTACTTAAAATTTTAAAAAATTCTTAAAAGGCCTCTTCAAAATTAGGGGGACACCTTATATTCAGGTAAATGCTGAAATGGAACTATTTTAGAGCAGACTATGGTTCAATTAAGGCACGCTTTTCTGGACATGATTTATTTTACAGCACATGGAAAACAATATTCTGGAAATTGAATATGAGAGATGTATGACACAAAATTTCCTAAAATCACAATCTCATTCAGATAGTCATATGAGAAGTCGAGATAAATCAGGATCAACTTCCAAGTCAAAGAGTCAATCCGGAACTTATGAACGTGCATGACTGAAGTACAAGGCACACTGGTGCACAACTTGGCTTACAGTTCTTCTTTTTATTAATCAGTTAGAACGACCACATAGATGAAGGCATGACAAACAAACTGTTCTAGGTGTTGGAAAGTGGTTCTTACTCTTGTATGTGAAAACAAAACTGCCAGAAATAATTGGATCACCTGAGATCATTCAAGATGGGAGAATGATAACTAATCCACCTGAAATCGCAGAATTCTTTGCTGATTATTTGTAGGTGGTCTCTTAAGCTTGTATATCAACTCCCAATTCAGGAATATAGTGACACTGAAATGCTTGACTATCCAGACTTTTCAGATGATGAACTGCAAGGGTAATGCGTAGGTTGTGTGTTATCTCTCCAGAAGGCCCTGATGGTATCCCAACTTTATACCTTAAACATTGGGCAGTACTGGCTGTACTATTGTGAGTCAGGAAATCCTTGGGACAGGAAAATTACAATTTATATTGAAAAAAAAAAAAAAAAAGGAACTTTAACACAGATTTTCACGAAAGGTGACAAACAAAAAATACAAATTAGACCTGTAAATCTCACTAGCACAGTGGGAAAAGTCACGGAGAGATTGATTGCCCAGAAGCTTGGTGTCTATGAACGAAGAAACCACCATATTTCAAAACAACAATATTATTTTGTTGCTGGAAGATGCAACAAAAAAAGTGATTGGATTACTTGGTGTCTAGACTTAAGCCCTGTATGAAGGTCAACCCATGGACCTACCTAAATTATGAAGAAGCATTTGACAAAGTCTCGCACAACCAACTACAGCATCAAGCTCAAATCTTTCGAAATTCGAGGAAAATTGCTTGAATGTTCAAAAATATCTTTCTGGCAGAACTTTCAAGGCGAGCTATCTTAATGAGATGAGGTACATAATGTTTTAATTTCACCGTTAAAGAATTCATTTTATTTTCTGACATGCTTTAAGGGCATTGTTTGAATCAATTGTTTCAATATCATTTTTCATGAAAATATTGGAACAAAGTAAATCATGCATGAAAACTATCCAGACTTCACTGAACCGATACTACTGAAACCTTATCAGCTGGCACTACAGCTTTTCTGACAAACGGAAGAATACATTTTGCGAAGCGATGTGGATTTTAGCAATGCCCAACCATTTTGGAATATATCTAAAAGATGTCTCAGGCCTGAAACCACTTTACAGAGCACCGGAGAGATTGAAACAAAAAGATTCATGTTATCTGAAGAAAATTTGCACAAAGGGAAACATAACATGACTGGCCGTACAACCTATCCACATTGAAGATGAGGCGACAAGCCGAAAAGAGAGGAATAATAATATACTTACTGCTATTGCTTGCAGGTCATTTTCATAACTTTGGCGAAGTTTAGCACTAATCATTGCTTCTGCTTTTGACATGTTTTCAATGGAACCTTTCACAGTAATTATCCTTTCCAAGTTGAAACTATTGATATCATTGATACTGCAACAGTAAAAAAACCAATAAATACTTTGTCATAAAAGGATGGATTAATACATAAGCAGAACATGCACATGTAAAGGGCTTCCCCAAAGAGTTCACCAAAGTTTTAATCTAATTCCTTTTAAAATAACTTTCTACCCAAACTAGCTTCCTATGGTGGAAGATAACTTTTATTTACTAACACATAAAACAAATTTCTTTGTTAGGTTTAGTGCAAGTACTATGAGGTCAGTTCTTAATTATTCCAAAAAATTTTGCAAGGTTGCATTTTATTTTCATATTCATTTTCTCTTTAATTTCAATTTTTATGCTGCAAACTTTGGTCAAATTTAGGGTCCATTGAGATATTAATGTTGTCCTGGTCTCGCAATGTTATATAACATAAGAAATTTTAGCAACAATAATTATGAAGATAGCATCATCAAAAATAATTTGAATACTATTAACTGAACTTGGTTTTACTAAACTCATTACCCTAAAGCAAATATTAAAAAGTATCCCCTCTAAACCATCCATAGTAAATACAAAATGAAGAAGAAGTTCAGAAATTCCTCACCTGCATCACACTGATACGAAAATTACACTATTCTATAAAAAGATAACAAAGAAAGAAAAATTTGAAGCAGGAAAGACTTGAACTAGGGAACCCTTTCCAACTCTAAAGGTAGCTAAGCAAAACTTTGCCTGCAGAATGTTACGGTGGCTATTTTTTTTCTTCTTTTTTCTTCTTCTCTCTCCCACAAATTCAAAATTGGACTAGAAAATCCACACATTCAAACAGAGTAGATGAAGAGAGCAAGAGACATTATTATTTACCTTGAAACTGTAATTTTGGTGTCTGTATCTTGCATGATACGTTTTATTGTATTGCCTCCTTTCCCAATAATTCGACCAATTAAATTGTTGTGAGCAAGAATTTTCAGTGATATTTCTCTGGAAAAAAAAATCAAAAAGATCACAAATTCCATTAAATTAATTATAATAGCATACATTACTTATATAATATCAAACAAAAAAATAATAATAAAGTAAATATTCTATATCAATCTACAATCTTTTAGAGGTACTTAAAAACACTAAAAACCTCTGACCTCTGTAGTTATGAATTTTAGTTGTTCTTTATTGTAAATGTTTTGTTCTGTTACAGTAGCTCATTTCAGTTTAGTCTCACTATTAAAATTTGCTTATGGTTATATTTGGTGTCTTGCTTATTTCTGGTTTCCTTCCTTCATATTGACATTATCGACTTGATTTTCATCAAATCACATATTACCCATTCTCCCTCTCCTACAAGAAGATCCTACCAATATTGTCTCATTGTCTCGGACACAATTTAAAAATTGTTATTTCTAAAAGTTTTGTCCAAATTGCTAGTTTTTATTTGTTTTTTTGTATTGGGTTCTCTTTTTTCAAAACATTTATTTTGTGGTTTCATTCTTAGAACATTATTGTAACATTCAAATCTCACTGCAATTTCTCTCATTAAATACATTCATCTGGAAACTACAGACACTACTTATTTCCCATCCTTTAGCAGAAAAAACGATCAATTTATGACACTGAATTAGGCTAGATTTTAACATTATAAATTGCAGTGTTTTTATTGACAATGTAGGTAAGCGACACAACTTAAAAAATAAGTTTCGGAGCAGTAAGTTATATTGTAATGCAGGTTTCCACATTATATCCAACTATTTGATATTATTATATAACTAGTATGTAAATTATTAAAAATATATTCATTTCCACACCTTGTGTGATTCATGTAGTGTCTTTCTAATAGAAATTTATCAATATTCATTTCTACAAATGTATGCAAAACATCCTGAGTGGTTTGTTTTATAGAATACGAAAAGGACAAAAACTAACAAACGCACACACACAAAGATAGTGAAACAAGATGTCAATAGTATTTCAATGCTCAAAAACTATAAAATGCTTCAAAATCTGCACTCGGTTTAAGAAATAACTCACCCTTTATTTGTGTTGTTTGCTTCTTGTTGCATTACTTCTAGTATTCTTTTACATGCATTTGTGCAATTGTCAGGGTTTCCATAAATGGTGATTGCTTTCTCCAAAGATCCAACATTGTCTTTCCGATGTACATCCACCCTAAAAAGTATTAAAACATTTTAAGCCAGTATATAAAACATATGTTCATTTAACACTTATCACTGCCAGGCACTCTGGTGGTCATTTAAAACACCTTGTGCCAGATATATTTTATATCTAGGTGGAATTTCACCGGGTCGGATATATATTCACGCATCTAAGGAACTATCCCACACAATTTATTGAAATTTTTTAGCAAATATTTAACAGGTTTTGATAGGGTATGATATCTAGTGTATCCATCACCAGGATGCAGTGGTATATTATATCATCAGAAAGGAAATTTGTAGCACTTCTAAATTTGTGTGTTCCCGAATCAGCTATTTGATGTGTTGCACTTCTTTCTATTGAACCACTCTCACCAACTTCCAAATGATTATTACTTTAGTCACATGGCATCAAGTTCTCATCACCAGAATCATAGCCTGAAAATATTTTGCCCACTACAAAACGAACATTTTCAGGACATAGATCTATCACTATCGACACTCCCACAGGGAGCCTACTTTGGGGGCGAAGTCAACAAAATATTTCAAAGCCAAATTCTTGAAGACAAAAGTTACATATCGATTAAATAATTTTCACAGCTGTACATTAGTTATGCTTATGTTCACATTAATACAGCAGAAACCAAAACTGTATAGGAGGCCATCCCAATTGTTTGTTAGGATGGTTACCCACGTTGTTATCCTGGGACAAATTTCCATGACTTGTCCATGTCTTTCCATGACTAACCTCCCCCACTAAAGACAATATTTCGGAAGCATTTCACATTTTACTTTTGTTTGTTACATAAACTACTTTTATATTTATACTAAAACTAGTCCTTTTCCTGCATTACCCAAGCTTCTCTAGCTCTAATGCACCATGAGAGGGGCAGATACTACAAGTATAAATCAAATCACTACATTAATTTTATATCTCGACTCTAATTTTACAGAGAAAAAATATCACAATAACAATATTTGCTTAACAACAACAACAACAACAACAACAACAACAAAAAAAAAAAAACACACACACACACAACTCTCTTCACAGGGCGGTGGGGGGAGGAGAAGAATTCTGTATGGAACAAATTATTATTAAGTATATTGCCACATTTAATAGTGTGAAATTCTCTACAAAATTGGAGAAAGCATTAAATTAGCAAAAGGTTCTCCAATCAATGTTTACTAAGAAATTTAGTCCCATGGCTGATTTTTCATTTTCATAAATTGTTAATAATATGCCAATAATATGTTAGATTGACTTTGGTACCCACACTTTTCTTTCTTTTTGCAATGAATATTAGTCCACATTGCTTACATGGCAACTGAATTTTCATCACGTTTGTAGTACAAAATTTTAAGTCAATGTTTTTTGGTTCTTGTACCCCAAGAGAAACAGTGCATGATTTGTATACTATAATTCCTAAGCCGAGAGCCAGTACCTCCGATTGTGATGAATTTTGCAGCAATTGTATCAATTACTCCTCAGAATACCTGGTGAGGTTGTTACAATTAATACTGTGCGATCCCTAAGAAAAATTACTACATATTGAATAAAAGAAAAAAGTTATTTCCCCATACAACTTCTCCATTAACTTAAAAAAACACTATGCCCGCGAAAGTTTTTTTCCATAAGAGCCTGTACTAACTAAAACTTCTTTTATTAAAAAATAAGGCCGGTAAGAGCCTATTTTTTCTTAACATCTTGAAGAACAGAGATTTTGCTTTCATTTAAAAAACTCTTTGAGGGCACTTCACCGTGGTTGATCTACTACCTTACAATATAACATCTAATTTTATAATTGGTTGAAAAACTTCTCTGATTTCTAAAGATTCTTCCACAAATTCCCCAATTTTTTCCAGTTTTCAATGAACCAAATGTTCCAGTTTTCCAGAAAGTGGCTACTGCAAGTGTTTAATAGAAAATACAAACATCAATAAATCACTAATTGAAGAACAATAGGTAGGTGTACTAAATAATAAATTTAAGAGCAACAAGACTCAAAACCTTTTTCTTGAAAGTTGTCTTCTAATAAAACAATTTTTGTTGTTGTTGTAAATTTTACCTTTTGAGGAGAAAATGGAAAAAACACTGGCAAACCAATAAAGAAAAGGATATGATCAGATGAATTCATTCCCTAAAATGGCCAAAAATGATTTTCTATAAATTAACTTTATGCATACCGTGCCCTTGTTTGTTGTGTAATCAAGCGGATCGTGCTTCCTTGTCGCCCAATGATAGCTCCAACCATGTCACTCTGAACCAAAATTCGCAATGGGAAATCCGTCTGCCTCCCTGAACCTGGCAGTCCCGAAAAAGAGGCTGCAGGACCTCGGGACGCACGGCCTCTGCTTCTGCGCTCCATTGAAATTTCCACTTTTAAAGACGCTCCTTCAAAATCGCAACCATTTAGTTGGTTCACAGCCCTGCAACAAAATGGGATATCAGGTTTCATTATGTCATATGAACAAAAAAGAAATTAACGACTATGTGCAATTAACAAAGAAAACATTAAATGAAATTAGCTGTAATAAGAGTGTTTTTAGACAAACTGAACTGACAAATCACCAGCACTTACTTAATCATCTCCTAATGATATGAATATTTTAAAACAAATCCTCTATACCATTTAGTTTACTTATTAGACGTAATTATGAAATTACGACATACTACCACTAATTTACTCATTTTCCAGGTAATATTAGTTGTGTATCTTACACATGAATTTTTGTATCTTACAAAATAGAAGTAGTGAAAAATATATTTCATTAACTTACTGTTGAGCTTGTTCTTGTGTCTCATAACTAACTTGAACAGTTTGTGTGGAACCATCTCGAGAAGCAATCTTCTCACAATTTTGGACGGGACCAAACGGTGTCAGAAGAGGCTCCAAATCTTCAAACCGCACATGTGTTGGCAGGTTACTTAATACAATCTTGCCAGGACCACTGCAACATGCAATTATAATACATATTTAGACATAATTAAATAAAACATACGACACAATTTTGGAAAATGGGTGCGAGAAGCTAAAACAAAGCGTGAATATATATACATATACACACACACATTTTATATATAAATACATAAAATAAATAATTAAATTTGTATCGAACTTATTTTCATTGCATGACAAGCATTTTTTCCAAAAATCTAATATTACACGAGAGTCGAATTTCATTTTCGGAATAGAAAAGCAGATACACTTTTTCTACTACTTTTACCCATACTCTGGAAGAAGATTCTAAACTCGTCCACAAAACGCAGCGCGATGATGACCCGAGCCCCTCCCCCATCCTCCCGCTGCGGAACATCCTGTTTGATATGCCTGAATGTAACACTGTAGACCGCCACGCGAGCGTTATGCGATGCGCACGAGTGTCCCGTAGTTTGGCGCGAACGCACCAATTAACAACACCCGCCACACAAGTCACACAGGTAATTAATAGTTCACACGTTCTATTACCGTCTGAAAAACATGATTCGGGTATGATTCACAATTGGGCGAGTTCGCGGAGCACAGTTCATTTTTAGATGGAACACGCATCCGCGTGGAACCAGCAGCCCCCGCGGCGAGTCTTCGTAACGCACCATACCACAATTTTTCTCCTCAGAGCTGTGCACATAAGAGGTTTATCAAGGTTTGATAAGGATTCGAGATACGATTAAGTGTAGCAGTGCAAGTTAACGCTACACTTGTGTAAGAAGAATTTCAGCCTAACGCACAAGAATCTTAATTGTCTCCGTCTTGCAACGTGCACTACTTCACTAAAAAGTGCATACCGGCAATATTCACGAAGTCTGAATGTAGCCTACTCACCTCAAATAATGTGGAGGTGAGGAATTTGGTGTAAAATGTTCGAATTACATCAGAATTTCAAACCAGCGAAGAGAATTATCACTCTCGTCGTAAAATGATCCAACGCGTCAACTTTTGGATTGCACCAACCCATACACGCACGCATTCACACTTCTCTTCGTACAGGAGAGAAAAAGGGAGGCGGTTTTCTCCCGCAGTTCGGCGGAGACAGAGAAAGAAAGAGACATTGCAATACGAATAAAAGGAGACAGAAAAAGAGTGCGTGAGCAGGGTAGGGGAAGACTTACGTCATAAACGCACACGTCACACGTGGGATAAAAGTATGCCATTGGAGCAGCGTGAGCCAATGATCGTTCAGCGCGGGAATACGTTTTTTTCTTGGACGGTGTCGAAGACATGCCATGACTGACTAGTGCCGGGCATTTTAATCGCTTCAAAATAAATAGTTAAAGAACTTGCACCACAGCTTTATAACGTAATTTACAACTCTCCAGTTAGATCTGGTGAAGTTAATGCACCATGAAATGGAAATTTTAATTTTCTTTAGAGGTATTATTTTTAACCAAATAGCAAGTCAATCACTTATTTCGTTACAACATAAATTAGTTTACTTTATTCGTTAACCTTAATTCCCACAGTAATATTTTCAACGGACAGCATCTGCATTACTAAAGTAGCACGTAAAATCTGTATTACTTCTTAAAGTGCATCTATATTATTAAAGTAGCTAGATGTAAATTGGTATAATAACTTCTAATAAGACTATTTTTTTCCCTTTAAGTTTCTTTAATCAGTGCAATTTGCTTTCTGCTAGTAGCGTTAGAAAATCACGTGGGAGTTACCACAGTAAAAGGCAGGGACATCCGTAAGACGTTTAAATGTACCGAAGTGCGGTAAGTGATAATTAACGCTTCAATAAACATTACCACTCAAACTCCTTTCAATAATACAGAACATCACTTGTTTCCAAAATACGATTACTCTTATTTTAACAATAAATATGAGCGGATTCACTAATTTATAATACACGTACTTAACGTATAATGACACGTTTAGTATCAAGTTATGTTGATTCTCGCGCATTCTGAGAAAAACAATGTTTGCAACATTTTTATTCACCTAATGCACATTTAAATTATTGGCATGCAAGAGGATATTCGCATCCCGTATTTGCCTTGTGGCAGCAAAAAATTACTCCATGCAATAAGGAAGGGCATTTAAAAGAGTTTATGGCGGAAGAGGACACCGAGGTCTTCAGGCGACGTGCACGAGACCGTTCCGAAAAATCAAGAGAAACATATATACCATTTTCATAAGGAAGTTCGTCCTGCAATATTCGTGAAGATTCTTTTTGTTAAAATGAGTCATTTATTGCAGTGAAATAAGAGTATTTTATTTGTTGTTCTTGTGCAGTGAGCATGCTACTTTTTGGAGAACAATTTTGTGCCTTTTATATATTTTTTTGGAGGGAATGAGGGAAGCAACCGGAGTAACGAACTTAAACCAGCAGAACCAACAAAACAATTGCAACAAATTCTCATCATCCGGCATGTACGTGAGCCAAGTCGTATTTTCGAAACCTATAAACCACGTTGGGAGAAGCGTTAGTGTACCCGTTTATAGTTCCCTACAAACCAGTTTGCGCCAGATGGAAGGGTTAAATCAGGAGGATAATCTGTGCAACAACAAAGAGATCGAGATAACAATGGAATCTCTCAACAACAACAAAAAAAAAAAAAGGTCTCTGACTCGAGACGCAAGACTCGCCCTTTCCTCCGGCAAACGGCATAACGCAAGATTTTTTTTACTCATTCGCCATTTTTAAGAGGTTTTTGAGAAGATTCAGTAGCCTGAAGCTGGTTCACGCCCTAAATACAGCCCTCTCAATTATTTACACCATCTCTTAAATTTTTTTAGAGCCCTTTCGCATATTAAGTACGTTTGGGGCTTCTGACAATGTTCGACACAAAACCAGCTGCTTAAGCAGGAAATATCATTGAGAACTGGCCCCATCCCACGTTTAAAAGAAAGGTGGCGTTAACAATTGGTGCACGGCACCCTAAAAACAAGTTGCGGCCTAACGGCCGAGACGACCCTCCCTGGGAAGCGCGAAGCGAAACGTTGCCAGCGATTCGAACCTTGTGCACCTTCCCCGGGGAAACAAGGGAGGTTTTCCAGCCGGCAGAACAGCATGGCGTCAAAAACCTGCGAGTGAAGAACATGTATTCGTCTCAACCTCGTAATTTTACGCCATGCCATTCTCTCAGCACGTCGGTAATACGAATTAGACACGGCAAGTGAAAGGAAAAGGGAAAGGGCAATGGATGAGATCATGACTTATTATTATATTAATATTAATAATAATAATAATAATAATAATAATAATAATAATAATGATAATAATAATGCCGATCCGGGTAGCCGAGATCGCTTAGGCTATCCGGCGCAAGTGCCGTGGCGATCACGAATGGAAGGTTTGCGGGTTCGAGTCCCGCCTTGGGCATGGTTGTGTGCTTTTATCTGTATGTGTACGATTGTCCTTCACCCATCATCATCATCATGATCATCATACTTCATCCCCCCGGGCTAACAATTCGGGGGAGTAAAAATTTATTCGATATAAAAGTGCCGATCCCCACCCTCCAAAAAAATGTAACGTGCACGTGCCCCCGGGAGAATATGACGCCACGTTCGTGTGGTCCTACGATGGCCAATAATATTTCTTTTAGTTTCTTCATTCCAGATTAAGAATGGAGTTATTGATTTTCCCTCTATATTCACTGAACAATTCAAATTTAAGGCAACTTCACCCATCTCTTTTCTCTCTCCCCTCAAGTTAATTCGCAAGACAATTGGCACGCGTGGTACACGGTTAAATGTGTAGACATAAAAGTCTTATTAACATTAAATAAGAAAATGGATAATCAATTTCCGTATGGACTAATTCTCAATGGTAGGAGTATTTCATTCTCGCCCTCAATCTACTGCAGTACCGCTAACAAAATAAAGTTCCTTATAGTGTTCAATCATCACACATTCTCCGATCAGGCACGACTGTGTGTGTGTGTGGGGGGGAGGGCAGTTTTAGTTCATAATGTTGGGCGTGTCAATTTCATTATTTCCATTCTTTACTTATTCTTATACTTTTATGTCTACAATAAAATCGATCGCTGTATGTAAAGCACTTGTGAAGTTATAATCGAACTTCAAATGAAAGTAGTTGCTCTCTCGCGAATCAGCGTTCAATTACGTGGGTATTTGCGGAAATCGTTATTTAATATCTCAATTTTTTTATCATTCCGGACTGTCACCACAATGCATTTTTTACTCAGATTAACAGACTCGTGTAACAGCCATTCCGGTGCCCGGAGAATTCCAGGTGGTGAGGGGGCAACGGAGGACATAGAACAAATTACAATGCAAATGAAGGCACATTCTATATACTTAAGAACATAATACATTTAGCAATACATTTTAATTATTCTCTGCAAGTTGTATTGAAATATTCTCAATTTTAAGGTACGGCAAAGTCATATTTTGAATTTTTTCGTAATTCATTTCCGCGGAGATATATGCAATTGCTGCGTCCTTTTTTAAAGAACTTGTTCAACATTCACCACAAAGTATGTACATAGTCAGATATTAAATGAAGTTAGCAAAGCGTTTATAGACAGGTTTGGCTGTACGAGAACGCCCGAGTTTTCAGAAGCGAGGACGCTGGTGATGTTTTCAAATTGTTTCTTAAATATTCGGTAGGTGTTGAAATACGAAACTATCACTTAGGTTAAGGAAATAATAATAATAATAATAATAATAATAATAATAATAATAAGATAATAATAATAATAATAATAATAATAATAATAATAATAATAATAATAATAATAATAATAATAATAGAAAAATACTCGGTGCGAGACTCACTCCCGATGGATACAGATTACAATCTATTGAGACAACTGAAAAGTACTCGAACATAGAAGTCGACATCAGGAAAAGACGACTGAAATTCTTCGGACACATAGACAGGCTACCAAATACTCGACTAACTAAAAGAATACTAAACTATATATCCTCACTTAAAAGTACAACACCATGGATGAAAGAAACAAAAAAAGACATGCGACACGCCGACATAACTGACACTTCAAACAAAAACACCTTCCGTAACAAAGTGAACAAATGGGAAGTCAAACCAGAACCAAAATCAAAACCCTACAGACCGAAATGGTCTGAAGAAAGAAAACTGGCATTCTCCAACAGAATGAAAGAATATTGGAAAATTAAGAAGAACTCCACAAAAACTAATTAGAACTCCACAAAAACGAGTCAATTTTTGCTTAACGTTTTCCATTATTGGGAAAATACGCTAATAATAATAATAATAATAATAATAATAATAATAATAATAATAATAATTAAGCGATGATACAGTAACTCGTTACCCACGATAGCGGAAGCATATTACGCCGATGCCCGTCGTCTCGCTCTCACCCACGCTGTTAAGAGACTGTTCAAAGAGTCTGTTACCAGAGTCTCGTTGCTTGAGTCGGAAATGCTTAGCGAAGCGTCGACTGAGGTATTCAGTGAGGTGAGGTTAGGTTAGGTTAGGTTAGGTTAGGTGGTATGGCGTAAATTGAAATTCACGACCGACACAGCGGTACTCGACACTAAACACCACGTCTCTCACTAGCCACCATCAGTCTGATTTCTGTTTATCACATAATATTTGCTATTCATCGTCGCCAAAACGTTCTTAACATAATCGAACACTTATGTACGTAATAAGTTTAAAAAACAGAGATTCATAATACGAATGAGGAGTTTCTTTGCATTAGAAGTCGCCCGTCGGCTCCTTAACTGTGAGATTTTGTGTCAAAGAACTAAACACACGAATGTTTCATTGCAGTCTTCTTACGCAGAAGATCTACTACGGCTGCTTTTGGCGTTTGTGAACTAGAAATGGAAGTTCATTTAAAGGTAATTTAAGTCGGCTAAACTATGTTACTGAACATTCGATACGTTTGTCAAAGTGAATCGGTAATGGTGAAGACAAATTTAATGAAATACGTTACAAGTTTTTTCAGCTAAAGCATTGATTTTATCCGAGCAATTTTTCTCATTACTGAATAAAAATGCAGAACAATTACAGTTCTGAGGGAATCAAGCAACTTTGTGATTACGTAGATTACAGCGAGAGGAAGCGGTAGCTAGCGATTGAAACATTGTTCCGAAGCCCTTTTGCCCCGCAACTCTACAGTGCACACCATCACGGGCCACAACCGTGGGAGCGAGCGAGGTAGCGTCGACGGCATGGGCCTCGGAGATGGAAAAGAGAGCGAAAGGAGGGGCAGGCGGACGAGAGAGGGAGAGAACGTACGAAAGAAAGGCGTAGCGATAGACGAAAGAAAGAGACAGGGCCGACGGGTTGAGAACTTCTGGGCCAAGAAGCGCCTAACGCTGCCGGGAGGAAGCAGATAAGTTTCTCGCATAGTTTGGGTCACGCATTGAACCCCACGGGTCAAGGCCGTTCGGCATTCTTGGAACTCCTCTGGGAATGCACCCGCGCCGCCGCCCGCCAGCCTGCTTGCTTGCTAGCCCGGGCTGGGTGGCAATGTGCTCGACGCCTGCTCTCCTCCGACTAGTCGTCGGTGCAAGGACTTTCTCTCAGCAAAGGATCCTTCAACCCAAGGCACACTCGCTAGCATCCGACGGCTGCTGTTACTTTAGAGTATCTGGGAAGGAGGGGCGTGGAAGGGAGGAGGGGGGGGGGCGATTAGCTTCATTCACGCCGTTGGAACAGGTTACAGCATCACGGCATAAGGTGCAGCGCAGAGGCGGCCTTTTAATACAGCGGAATGCGGAATACTGGCACGTCATTTCCATGAAGGACAAGTAGTGAATACAAGACGTATGAAACCCACGCCGCTTTCCTGATAAATAGAGCCGTGTAAAATCGCTAAAATGAGATAGCTAAGTTCCTAGAACTGTATATCGAAATATATAATTCTTGAATCATAACTGAATTTATAAATATGTGATTTAGGCAACTATTTTGTATATGCGGACTTCAACACGATAAAAATGTCTTTTGTACATCAGGTTCCACTCCACTTTCACAACATTAGAAGTTTTTGCGAAACAATTGAAGCAAAATTCTACACTAGACTGATTTATTTCTCCCAGAAGGGGTATTCATTTTAGAAAAGATCAATAATGGAAAGTTCTTCCTTAACAGATACAAATGATTAGGCTTCCAAGAACAGGAGCAGCTACTGACCGCTGCAGGCGAATAATTTCATTCGAGCTCTACGAAGCATTTGTAATTTGACACACTCAGAACACATTCCGCTATAAAAGTCCAAGAACTCAAGTAGAAAAGTGTTAATATGCCAATTACCCCATTATATGCTACTACTACTTAGTGAAAGTTATATAATACGAATTATGTAATAATAGGAAAATTGCTTATTTACAGAAAACCAATTTTTTGGGGTATCGGATATCGATAATGTGGATTTCCATCCTCCAATAAGTTGAAAATCACCTTCTCTTATGCGTAATCTAGTTAGTATCTGTTCCTCCGGTCACCCCGCACACAAATACGTAAAGAGACTTTCGGTATCGGACCTCTCAAACTATTCGAGAGTCACAAGCAGCATTAAATAACTTTCTCTAGACACATACGAGAAAGTAAAATAATAATAATAATAATAATAATAATAATAATAATAATAATAATAATAATAATAATAATAAAGGTATGTGACGTATGAAGGACGTACGTACACAAGATAAAAATTTACTTGCACTGGATTTGCTCTCTTGCAAGAAAACGGGAGTAAAACATGGTAGCAACGAATTGTTGAAACCGATCGAAAAAAGAAGCTCAAGCTATACTTGTGAAAGAGCTGCTACTGTAACTACTTCACTATTGCAACAATACCTTTCACACAAAATCCTAGAAATATTTCTTTCTATTTTTTATTTCTCAAAATACTATACTGTGCAAAAACTAATGCAATGAGAATTAGATGAATGATGGCAATGAATGAAATGATGACAAGATGAAACAAACACAGTTGGTGGAAATTCCTCTCCAAGTCTCTAATCTAAAATTTTTTAACATTTTTAGGGACAATGATATCATCGATTACAGCTTTCTTCATTGCCGGATTCACTGGTTTCCACATCCCTAAATAAATGTTTTACTTAAAATTTGCCAACATTACACAAAATGTTATAAAGCAATATTTAGATATTTCAATGAACACTTGCTCAATATTGCGGGTTGAAATTCGAAGCCCGGTGCCCGGTGCCGAGGGTGGGTATCGCGCCCACTAACGACAAACAACTAAACAAGCAATTAAGAGCAATCATATACTGTCCTATAATAAATTCACATTGCTCTGTAATACCCCACATTTCTACCGGAAATGTCGCGAAAACTACTGATTTTTTTCAAAACCGTACATGAAATGATTCGAAGATCTAATAGTAAAGATATCAGTATCTTTCACTTTGCAGTCGTAAGACGCCGAACATTTTTTAAACTTCTGAAGTTCTCAAAAATTTAGCACGGCCAATATTCATATTCGGGAAAGTTCAAACCATGAGGGCAAAATAAAACTACCTGCACGTATAATTCACATTATAAGGACAGTAAGTGTGAAGAAACAATAGAACAATTAGAACGTAAACATTTTACTCAGACGCATGGCGAAAATATTCTGATGATGAGAGTTAACATTTATTTATTGCGCCGATAGTGGGACTTGCTTAGCATACGTCAGTTTGTATCCTTTTAAGGATCTCAGGATCCTTGCCCCCCACTCCATTCCTCATCACCAGATTCAAAACTGAGTTACACCTGTTGCCTCCTCAATGATCACAGTGCAAATCCAATTATTAAAATTGAAGTGTCGAAATGATTAAGAAAGCTGAAAATAATCTCAACTCTAAATTATAAATTGCGAAAAATGAAAATGGTTTTCATACATCCTTAGCCTAACGAGTGGTACACACCTGTTTAATAAAATAAAACATTGCTCCCAGAAGAGCAAGCGCATTGCGATCAACGTTGCCAGGCAGATGTATTAGATTTATGTAATCATTACTTTCATACTTGTAGGACCAACGTAAGTATTGCGCCTCTTGGCAACGAGTTACGTTGTCTGCCCGCCATGTTGGCGAATACACGAGTTCAAACGTCGACGCATGGTGTTCTACAGGTCTCGAACGGAGTCCGGCGATAGTTCATCCCGTCCACTTCGGGCGCGCCGTTCTTGCTCATTGCGGAGTCCTGATCGCACGCTCCGCAACACTCCACCCATTCTCGCTCGGGGAGTGGTGTTGCGATGCGTGTGGGCGTGACGAACTACCCACAGCCGCATCGCCAGCTCCGATGGCGGCAGCGATGTGACGGGGGTCGTCTGAAGCAGGGCATGGGCACGAGGGTACAACCACCGGGTGCAGGACCTCCTGAACGTATCGTGCGACTGTCACTATGCTCCTGAAACGCGCAGCACTGCGTATCGCCCCCCTCCCCCCAAACCAGGCTGGCGGGACATGTGATGGGACACCACAAATCCGCTTTTCGTGTCGCACCACACTCGCGCCTCAGGCACGGAATCGCTGGTCGCCGCCGCCACGGTAAAGCGGGACTCTTCAATCAAAATGTCCCACTGCAAGCCTCCTACTTCGTTGTTCCGATACCTAGCGACCCAGCTGAGGGGTGAGAGCGGCGTGCGTCCCAATGGCCGGCATGTGGCCAACCCTGCAGCTTGCACACTACCAATGGCACGCTACAAGACGTCCCTCTGTATTGTAGCTTTCATCGCTACCGTTGGATCTGTTCGCGCGTGGCGTACGTCGAGCTCCTGCGTGGCTTCCTCTATCAACTGCCGCAAACAGAAGCCAATGGTGGCATTGGAATACGACTGATGGGGCGCGCAATTCCACACGACCATCCCACCCAGCCTCCTGCAGACTAACAATAGCCCTTTCGTACAGGCTGAACGGGCTCCCCGCGAGTCGCATCGGCGTAGTGCACTTCCAGGAGACGCTACCGATGACGAAAGAGCCGGCACGGACGTACAAGGTTCTCTTATCTAGAGGTGGGTGCGACGATACTCCCCGCCCCTGGATTTCACGATCGATAGCGGCAAAAGTCATTCGCTTCAATGGTGTGCAACGTACCCGGCAAATTTGCAGCGGATCGGATGGGATTCTAGGGCAGCGATGCTCTTACAATATGTAAAGAAGTAAGCATTTTGAAGGTGTGATGTGATATTACATAATATGTACCCAGGTGTTGTTTAGTTGTAGTAAAAATGGATATTCACTATCACAAGAACCGATATAATAAAAGTTGGCAAAGCTTTCGAACTTTGTTGCTCTGATAGCTAATTTTGCATATCATTCGCTCCTTTGATTAAGGTCGACGTGCAGCCTCCCTCCCAGCGCTCATATCCTTATATCGATCCTGGGCTGCAATATGGCACAAAAATCAGGTGTTGATATGAGCTTGAAGTTTCATCTCGTAATGAAATGCTTCATTCACTCTTCTGCCATTTGTTGGGTTCACGCTTATGCCAAGTACTGAGATATACTGCTGGAAGGTAGAATAATCTGCAATTCTGCAGTGTGCATGAACTCAAAATCCGTATTTTAGAGTTAAGCCATTATTGCTGCCCATGAGCAATATAGAAATCTAGTTATTGTGTGCAAGTGTCTTTCAATCACGGTTCCATCACTCTCGGTCCATTAGTAGAGACAAATGCTGTATCATTCAACGCGTCCCTTTCTCCTGAAGTGGTATTGGTAATCTTTCAGGATCTATATAGAAAATTCTCATAAATTTAAAAAAACCCTTATTTTGTCTGTAACCAACGTGTTGGGATTACAGAACACCTACAGATGTGACTGACAAATCGAATCAATGTTCCTCTCGACAAGACAAATCGATTGTGACTATTCGTAGTCGGTTCCTTCAAGGATATTCTGGAAGATTTCTAGAAGAAGAGAAAGACATTTATTTTTTATGGTTTCAACTTCGTGAATTACTATACTTCCTTTCTCGAATTTACACGAATTGATACAACTTAATTCACCAGGTAATTTAATACTGAAACAAAAAATTAGCAAGTATATTAATCGATAATGAACGAGCTGGGCAATTGTAATCTGTTAAAATTTATATTTATAGTCTCCCCCCCCTCAATTTATCCAAAACAAATGCATATTGACTGCAACACATCCAAAGAAATATTATGAACACGCAATTTTTAATTTCAATTTTACCCATTTTTATTTAAAAAATTATACAAACCATACCGCGATGGGCAGGGCAGGGCAGGGCAGGGCAGGGCAGGGCAGGGCAGGGCAGGGCAGGGCAGGGCAGGGCAGGGCAGGGCAGGGCAGGGCAGGGCAGGGCAGGGCAGGGCAGGGCAGGGCAGGGCAGGGCAGGGCAGGGCAGGGCAGGGCAGGGCAGGGCAGGGCAGGGCAGGGCAGGGCAGGGCAGGGCAGGGCAGGGCAGGGCAGGGCAGGGCAGGGCAGGGCAGGGCAGGGCAGGGCAGGGCAGGGCAGGGCAGGGCAGGGCAGGGCAGGGCAGGGCAGGGCAGGGCAGGGCAGGGCAGGGCAGGGCAGGGCAGGGCAGGGCAGGGCAGGGCAGGGCAGGGCAGGGCAGGGCAGGGCAGGGCAGGGCAGGGCAGGGCAGGGCAGGGCAGGGCAGGGCAGGGCAGGGCAGGGCAGGGCAGGGCAGGGCAGGGCAGGGCAGGGCAGGGCAGGGCAGGGCAGGGCAGGGCAGGGCAGGGCAGGGCAGGGCAGGGCAGGGCAGGGCGCTCGGTGCGGCCACCATACGCTTCATAACTGAAGGTCCCACGGATCCCGGACCCTGTAGCCGCTGCAGCCGCCACGCTCAATAGCTTTTGAACTGCAGGACACCGACGTGGAACTCCGGAAGAGGAATGACTGACCTCCACTAATACAACGCATACAGCTAAAAATTCGCCACGCTATTTTCCAAAGCGTACATATTCAGTGCATTGCCAAGTACTGACATTACTTGCCGTAAGTCGCATCTATTCCAGGATTTTTTGAAGAAAACTTATTTAGCTACTGATACCTAATTTGAGAGTTCTTGCAGCACTCGCGCGTAAATAGATTCCGCCTGTTTGAGGCCTTCCATTCATGGTTACTAAAACATTCCTGACAACTTCCAGAAATACGTTACTTTATTCAAATCCATGGGGGTTGATACTATCAAAGAATACTGAGAATCTAAAGCAAGCACACAAACTTAGAGAAATGTTTACCCCTCTTTACGCCACACGCTTCTACAAATCGCTCAAAGTCCGAGAATCAAGAATCGTAATCCGTAATCAAGAATTAAATACAATTTTAAACTACTGCTACTTTGCATAGATAAGTACCATACTTCCAGATACACAATTTCACAATAATATTGTAACATTTATTCATGACTTTGTTAAAAACTTTGTAAAAGCAAATGGTCGGTTATTTTTAAAATGTTTTAATTTGATTTTCGGAAAGTCATTGTAATCGAAAATTAAAATGAGGTATTGACATTAAGACCTAAGAAAAGGGTATTTAATATGGTGCTTGAATTGTTCAGAATTCGGTGAATCGTTATACTTTTCAATGAAGTAAAATGAAATGCAGGAGAAACTTATGGAGGCGGACATAAACCACTTTGGTGTACCATATTTCCTGGTTTAATTCACGAAATGAAACTAATGATAATAAAATGCTAGCAATACAAAGAGCTTAGGAAGCGCGTCTGCACGAACGGCATCAGTTCCCACGAAAAGGAGTACGCGGAAACCACGGTCGAATCCCTGCATATGCAGTCGACTGCGCCCCGCTCGCGCATGCAACGGCTTCCGGGTACGGTGCATGCCAGAGCGGGAACGTTTCTCAAAATCGCCATGGCCCTCGCGCATCCACGCCATGTAAAAGTCACAACTGGGTAACAAAGGCGTTATTCACGTGCAATCAGATACGTAGGTATATTGTCAAATTTCCTTTTAGGGCGAAACGTATTACTGATTTCCGTCGAGTCTATTGCTTCAGGTAGAGAGAACTCGCCTCAGCTATTCCTTGAACTGCAGGCCCTGCCTACAGAATGGAAAGATCGCAAGAAGCGCTAGCAGCCTGTCATTACAATAAACTGACAAGTTTACCATTTCCGAGAAAACTCTTAGAACATTCTCAGCCCGGTTTTCGTTTCTATTTTGTATGTGTTGATAGCTACCATTGAACCATTCAAAACATTACTTAATTCTAGCATACTTACATATTATACGCACAGTTGCAGAGAAAAGTACGTAGAGCTTACGTTATTACTGTGAATGAAGTGAACGTTCATATAATTAAGCAGAAAATCTTTAGGTTTACCAACATTAATTATCAGTAACTAATTTCGCGCCTTCGCCTCAGTTTCCCCAAGTGACACTTCAGAGGCTTATTTTATCACGCTGTACAACCAGCAAATCAGGGCACCAAATATTGTAAAATATCTTCCTCCTTCAGTTTTAGTCGCCTAAAATACTAAAATTTTTACAATAAAAATTAGTGATACTACAGTACAGCACACACTCACTCTTACTAGTCAAGTTTCCGTATATACTTAGTGTTACCTTATCGGTGTTGCCCTACCTCCAGCTGTCATGTATTGGCGACTAAAATGGATTTCTTCACAATTTCTCAAGTTTTTTCGAACCCTAATAGTGGAATCACTTTAAAGAATATTATACGAATACTTTAAGAATATAATACGAAGAGTGAAATCTGATTCTGTAAGCGAATTTTCACAGATAAAGTTTTAAATTTTCGAAAAGTTCATTTCAAGCCCTTGTAATTAAGAATGCATTCTAATAAAAAAAACGACTGAATTGTGAATTCCACAGGAGGAAGGAAAAGACTGACGGTTTAGAAAGAAAAAGGGGGAAAAACTGTTTTTCGATATCCGGGGACCCCCAAGCGTATTTCCGTTTAAATTTCGAAATCTATTTCCCGTAGTATTCTATAATTTTCTGTATACGAGTACTTATCCGTATATACGTACATACAGAAGAAAGTAAAAATCGCCACCGTAATGTTAGGTTATTAGTTAGAACATTGGTATGAGCCCCAGAAACAGGAGAGGCGATCGCGGTAGTGTTCTTGAGGTATTACACCGGAATACATGACGCAAAATAAATTTTGAGGCACATTTCCTTTGAGGGGTAACTCGTTTATATATTTGCGATTTTGTTCTCGCAGACCCTGGTTTCGACTAGGTTTTCCAAATGCTCTAATGAATGACGTCCTGTCCCTTCCCTACTGCATCAATTCCTCATTTCTATGAACAAACCGTCATGAAATCAAAAAACTTTCATATAGTGCATAGCGATAGCAAGTTTCATATAGTGCATAGGCATAGCGATAACTCGCAATTGATTCAGACAGAAAACTATTTCGGTGTCCATCTATTAAGAACGCGAGGGCCGCGTCGTTCAATGATGCTTAGGCGATTTAAATTCGGAATTATTACTATGAGAGCGGTAGGTTTCGTACATCTTAATATGAACAGTGTTCTGAACATAATTCTACTCGTACAAGTTTGTAAACAATTACACTAAAAGGCTACATTTTTCGATTTTTTATTATTTTTTTGTTTTTACATTTTAAAACCTGTTTGTAGAACAGTGCCTGTTGTGACATTTTGTCGGCGTGTACTGAAATATATACATCTACCGGCATAACATTTTGAGCTTTAGCCCTCATGAGCTACCCGATTAAATACATTTATATTTGTTTTTAATTGGTCGGACTGATCTATTCATCAACGATAATCATCAAATCAAAATAAGCGTAAGAAAAATACTTGAATACTTTCTTAATCCACTAAATAATAAAAGTGGATTTTTTTTTCGTTTTAAAAAACCGTACAAATGTGTTTCAGCACTTCACACTATTACTTTATACAATAAACAACAAACACGTGTTTTAGTTTCAAATAGTTTTGTGACTTTTGGTTAAATGACATATGATAACTGTCATCATTGTCCATGAAAATCCTTAATGTATTAAACATGACGTGCAGTAATATCATACAATAGGAAAATCAATACTCTTCGCAAGCTTCGACAAAAATCAATTATTCGTATGTAGACAATGTAAGTGCATTCTTAAACTGGATTATACAAATTAAATTTTTAACTCAAATTTACACAATAATGCCAATACACTAAACTATCTGCACATGCATTGTTACCAGACACCACTACAATGATAGTACAAACAAATCTTCGAAATTAAAGCAAATACGTGCAATTTTCAAGATAACAAGCACCTAAAACAGTCAAAATGCGTTACTTTGCAGACAACTCGTCTAACATACTTAATTGTTCTCAGAAATCTCTTTCGCGTACGGGCGTTAAAGTATTCGCAGAAGTTGGATAAAACATTTCTTCCCTTCTCACCGCACAACCCCGTCAAAGTAATACGGCACGCAAGTCCACACACGACGACGGCAGCCATGTTTCTGTCGTGGCTGGCATTTTTGCATCGAGCACGAATAGCTGAAACTCGAACTGCCCATTGCCAATCTCTCCGGGCGAAACCCCAGACGAGCGCGCCCGGTCGGTCTATTACTAGAGTACGCACCCACCACTCGAAGGGCCTGCGGGCCGGGTCCAGTGCCGCCGTCCGCCGCCGCCGTGTCAAGCCATGGCGCGGAGAAAAACCGCCAACGAGCAGGGAAGGGCCGCGCCGCCAGACACAAGGCTCTTCCCGCACTCACTCGCCCTCGCACCCATGCACGCACTCTGGGAGAGGGGCACCCGGGCAGGGCACGCACACGTGCGCGTTGCCTCCTCCATCTCCGCGCCCTCCCGCCCTAACCGCCGCCGCCCAGCCCGCTCCACTCCGCTCCCCTCCACGCCCAAGTATTGATTTTCAGAGGGACGTGGCGCTGGTCAACAAATTTTTTGCACGTAACATTGCCGTTCTTTGCCACTATTATGAAACTCTCACCGTGAATCACTTAATGGACACTACTCGTACTATCTCAAACACAAGCACAGCTTTTCTTAAAACTAAGATGTCAGTACAAAAATACTCCAAATAAGGCATTGCCAGGTGCGGTCATTGACTCGTAAGGCAGTGGCACATGACACTATCGCCCGGACAACAATCCACGCGGCATACAATTCAATAGAAAGGGATGCGCAATTTCGCATTTGGCAATACTGCGGATATGAACATGCAGAACACGCCGAAGCCGGTCCTTAGTGACAACAGAAATCAACTATTCGGGAGAATGCAATTTTGAACTATTGCAAGAAAAACGTTCATAAAACTAAGTAGTTGTAAATAGGATGAAATAGAAAACAATTCAACTTGAAATAGATAAACCTTAATATTCACGGATTCTTTGAAATGCTGTTATGTTCACTTTCTACAATTTTTATAACAAGTACTGTCTTCTGCTAAACGAATTATCTTTTACGAATCCTCACTGCATGGCTTTGTACACACTGCTTCAATCTGTCGAGTTCGGTTTCCACGAAGAGTTCGATTTTTTAACTCTGCTGCGACACTAAAACTGTAGACAGTGCCTCAAACAATTCCTCAAACCAAATTGAACAGCTCCTTAAAAACTACGCAAATGTATTGGCAATTAAAACTAATATTTCTACGAATTACGCTTCCCTACAGAAAACAATGAAATAAATTGAATTGACAGGGGTGCACGCATTCTCCCTCTTCGAATTATTACATGCATATTTTCAACACAATACTGTAATTTGGACTTTGACCTGTTGTGGGTAAATAAAGACTAAAATTGATGAAAAAACAATACAAAATACTTTCAAAAAGTGATATTTAAGACCATTTTTTAAGAACTACAATAATTTTTATCATCAATCAGCGTTGATTGCAAAAAAAGTTTATTTATCCCATTCTACGCTTGAAACCGAATATGAGTTCGCAAGTAACAGGAGAAATAACTTTCCCCTACATTAATTTCTCGGATCAGGGAGAAAAAAATATACAAAAGAACTCATTTAACTGAACAGCGAAAGATGAAACAATGAGAGAATGTAATATTTCGTGGTAACTACACTCGTAAGATCGCCATTAAGCTATCAATTTCGAATATTATGCCTTTGGCAACAAACTGAGGTTTCAGTTGCGATAAATCCAATTCCTCACCTCTATCTAAAATTACTGTTATTACAAATGCAAACCGCACAAAACCAGGAACATTCGCGATTATTCGCTCGAAGAAAAGCCCTGAAACACTAATCTCTATTTAACGCCAAAGAAGTTAAAAACCTTGACACAGAGGAGAAGTGCAATTTGAATAAGTTTTCTTGGGCTCTGAAATTCCTACCCTAACTTATATACTACATATATTTATTATGAAAACAAGTACAAACGAGTGCTCTTGGCAAAATTTGATAAGAAAACATTCTCTCCCGTGCAATAAATCTATTTGCAACGGCAAATGAGCTGCTGAGTTTTGGCTGTTACCCTCTGTAATGATCTACGTGAAGAAATCTCTTTACTGTCGCGAGAACGTAGAGAAAGATTAATTGAATATTCCCTTGAGCTGAAAAAAATCTGCACAAATAGTAAAGCTATATTTATGCCCAAAAGCAAAACAATGGCCCATATCCATATTCCCTCGAAAGATCAAAGGGAACTGGAAGAGGATGGAAACCCGATCGAGATATTGTGCTCGTCTCAGACAACAGAAAAATTGTATTTAAACGCTGCTGTAGTTAATAGCCTCACTAGAGCACGCTTGAACGTGATATAAATTACAATAAATACCGTAACTGCTAAACAGATTTAAAGGAAATAACTAGTGTTAAAACAGCACGTACTTTCTCGCCTTTACTAATAGTTATGTAATGCTATTTATACCACAATGTCCGAATTAACGCATCCCGGTCATCATTTTTTGTAAAACTCACTACCAATCTTACAATCTTTCGTGAAAAAACTAAATATGTTCAAGAAAATATCAACACAAATTTGACAATTATAGATTCTCATACAGCTACGTCACTAGTTTTTGATGAACACTTTTCATTAAGAAAAGTCAACATTAAAATATAGTAGTATCTGAAACAAACTGTTAAAAATTTACAGAAACCATAATTTGTCAAGGAATGCCCAAATCCAACAAGTGAAACTAAAACACCACGAACTTTCTCGCAAAATTACTCGAAAAGTACCCTAATTTTCGAAAAATTGTACATGACATTTCAAAATTTTATCTTTAAGGAACAGATTTCTTTAAGAGAAAAATCTCTATCTTCATAATTGTAGTTTTAGGAAGACGCCGCAAAATTGGATGTTTTAATTTTTGAAAAATTAGAGCTTTTAACATGAGATCTGCACCCGTCACTTAAACGTCCTTCATACTATCCAATACCAAAATTAAAAAAAAAAAGAAAAAAAACAGAGCTCCCTTTTTTTTGAAGGACCCCAGAGGGTCATGTAAAGTACCCCCAAAATTAAAATATTGGTTTCAAATTTAAGAAGCCGCGACATCAGCCAGATCGACTGGAGAATATCAATTTCGGCGAAAATCGACTGAACGGTTTAGCCGCTATCGTTGTTCACAGACAAAACACGGACTCTGGTTACACCACGTGTTAGAGGATTTTTTTTTCTAAATTTAGCAACAGGATTTATCCACATTTTCGTTACCTGGGCCCTGTAAGAAGACTTTTTCTGTCGAAAATTCCCCGTTTTTTCGCGCAGCATTAGATAACTTCTCTCTACTGCGTAAACTGTAGCGAGAAAGTAAAAATAATGCATGCCCGCATCTACACGCACACATCTTATACTTTAGTAAGGATTAGTGAAAATATATTTAAACGGCGTATTAAAACCAATATTATGGCTGGCCTTGTTTAAAAAATTGATCACGTCTTTAATTTCTACACATTCGAAATATACAGGCAGAATGTGTAGGCAGGTATTGTGAACTGAATGTAAATATTTTTTAAAATTAAATTGACACATTCTCTATTACAATGAACCGGCTTACCAGACTTAGGAATTAGTAGGCAACCACCCGTAACACACTATTCGAGTAGTACGTTTTCATGACAAGCACACATTCCCAATAACAATGACCAGTTTGGACCGAAATATAGAAATTAGAGGGGGAAAGTGACAGAAAGAGAAAGAAAGAAAGAAAGAAAGAAAGAAAGGAAGAAAGAAAGAAAGAAACACGGGTTGCTCCTAGTTAAGAGGGACGACGACCCATTTTGAAATATGACAAAAGTAGCAACAGTTCTATAAATACATTTTTCAGAATTTAATTGAAGGTTGTTATTTCCAGAGGAAGACCAACTGGAATAAGTTAAGAAAGCCAGATAGTGTTCATTTTCTACCAAAGCTGCGCACTGGAGGTCCTCGAACATAAAAAAAAAAGATGAGACCGCTTGTATTGATTGCTCGCACTACGCAACATATTGCGGGTCTTCAAATTCTCAAGTACAACTAGAAAAATATGCAAATACCGCACGACTAACTACAACAGTAATATACACAATTTCACAATTGTGCACAGGAGAAAAATGAACCAAAAGAAATATCATCCGTAACTAAACTATTAGGAAGCGATTCAATAGAAATGCGCAGTAGCAGCACCGAACAGTATACGCATTTTTCACTTTCTCTTCAAGTCTACAGACGTTGACAAATTATTAGCAACATCATTCCTAATACTTTAAATTATGATTTTAAGGGTAAGAAAGTACTAGTTGGAATGGGAAGAACCGCTATATTTCCGTAACGTATAATGTGCACATTCGGAAATGCAGCCCTCTACTGAAATTTAATTTACGCGAATGTTGTTTTATAACCCATATCTACTGCAATGACAACCATGACATTTCAACAATATTTTTGTTTTCTTGGAGGTAAAACAACGTACAAGGCATCAACTCCTGGAGTAAAAATAACCATTTTGAATGAATATAACGAAATTAATGAATTATACTTACAATTCTTTCAAGGTATGCCCAGACGATTTAATTCTTTAATTCCTCCTGAAGGTGGTCAATTTAAGTGTTTAAGTTTGTAGATCCTTCACTTCTGTAGTTTAGTTCCAATATTTTGGGAGAAACATTTTTCTATTAAATAACATTTTGCTAATAATTCCTCCACGTCTGAAGATTGTTGTGATTGCGAGGGTTCACATATCTACCTATTTTTCGTAACTAATTTCCTACCCACTGCATTCAATGTTCAGATAAAAAACATAGCGATAAGACTGCAGTACAAAAATCTGTTTAGTGACCTGGTTAAATAAAAGGAAAAACAAGAATGGTCAGTCCAGAAGGCTTATACGAGAAGTCGCAGACTGAATGACTATTTTCGGGTCAGAGAAAGAGAGAGAAAGAGAGAGAGAGAGAGAGAGAGAGAGAGAGGGGGGGGAGGGAGGAAGGAAGGAAGGGCGAGCGGGAGGGAGGGAGGGAGGAAGGACGAACGCGAGGGAGGGAGGGAGGGAGGGAGGGAGGAAGGACGAACGCGAGGGAGAGAGGGAGGGAGGGAGATAGTTTCAAAAATGAAAATATCGTAATTTTAACAATGATATTCAATGCTTGGTTACCACTTCGACAGTGTAATTCTAAAATACTAAATATACCTGTAAAACAATATTGTACCTCAGCTTTTGACTCCGTTAGCCCACTTGGATTAGGTTTTTCACCCGGTTTCCCTGATCTTTTGAACAAATGCCGAGATGGACCTTTGTTTTGCTTCTGAACAGGCATGCAGCTTCATTATTTCAGCACGTTTTCTTAAGATCTGTCTTCAAGATGATACACGCACGCAGATCAGGGGCAGGTTTCTCCAAGTTGGGTTACGTTGAGAAGTAATTTTCACTTTTAAAACAATTATGTGCGAAGAGCGCTTTCGTGCGAGCCCAGTTTGTTACGTAAAATAATAATAATAATAATAATAATAATAATAATAATAATAATAATAATAATAATAATAATAATAAATTTAAATAAGTTTATTATTATTATTATTAAGACTGCACAGTCCGCAAGTCAATTTGCGAAGAGGTGCGGCAGAAGCGCCGAAGTACGCGTACACAAACTGTAGGTTCGAACCCCGTTAACACACACGTGTTTGTGGCATGGGGACGCATTCGCATTCCCTCGAGAATCACCTCGAGATCCTTAAAAATCCCTTGTTATGACCGGTAACTGTGTGTAGCCTGCTTGCGTGTTCGGTTTTCATGCCTCAGGCCATCAATTGATTTCACTGCAAGGGCGCTGTTTGGGACGTACTAGGGTTCGAGTCCGGGCGGCGCGGTGGCAGGATTTTGGATACTGCCTACATAGCTGGATCGATTCACCCGCCTTCTACAGAATAATTCTAGCGCCCGCCTACACTGATATGTAGGTTTCCGTTGTTTCTCCGAACAACAGGCGAATGCAGGAGTACCGTAAGATACGGGCCATGGGCCGTGCACGATCATTCCTTGCTCTATTCTCACCCCCTTACTTTAACTTGCATATACCACGCTATCACGAATGACGGGAGGCCAGTCGGGACCTTAGAGCTAATCCCGGTTGGGACAGGGCCGCAAGTCAGCCGCTGTCCTCTTCACACCAGAGGACGCGCGCCAAGGACAGACAATTTGCCCTTAGCGACAGTGCGTTGTCGAGTCAATGTCCACGACAGAAAAGAAAATGGCGTCTGGCGAAGACCGGACGCCTACATCTGCAAATGGACATGCATTTACATTGCAACTGCGTTTGCAACTGTTGATAAAGAATTAAAATGCAGAACTGCAGAGGAAGGGACGAGAAGTCTAGGCCAGAGGATCGATCTCAAGATGCTCAGTACTCTGAGCATATTGTTATCCTACTGACCGAGTTGTGCTTTGAGAACCGAAGAGTCTAACGAATCAAGATGGACAAAATATGCTTCTTATAACCACATTGAAAACAAAATACGGAAACAACACAGTATAATAAAAGAAGCAATCCTTCCACAAACTAAACTTGAAATAACTGAGTCAATGTGTTTATTATATTGTTAACATAGCAGAGATGTGTTAAATTTGCATTTTATTTTCCTATCACTTAGCGAAAGGATAGTTTCAAGATTTTGCATTATTCATGCTAGATTGCACAAATTTCGAAATTAATTACAACAGTTCGCAAAGTTTTTTGGAGGGACTAAAGAATTACACAAGTGTAAAAGACAACTACAAATTGAAATTGAGAAAAACTTTTATTTGAATGATTGACATTGAATACGCACATTCTATTCTTCAAACAATACAATATGCCCGAATTTCGATTCATCAATTCATTCACTGTAAAAGTAAATACATTTTCTATTGTACTTCTCAATCTATCACAGGAAACATTGTCACAATTAAAATTTGACACAAACACACACACTAATAGGTTTTCACATAAAAATGTTGCTAAGTGTCAAAACAACATTCTGTGAGTATTTCTTTCCATTCCACTAAAACTCAAATGAAATTACAGAAACATTTTGTGGCGAATAAAAATCCTCACGAACATGTAATTTTTAATTCATATCCTTTATGTTGTCCAAGAACGCACTGTAGCGTCGTGGTACCAAAATCCCACAATCAGAGACGAGGTGACTTATATACAAGACATTACAATTATTTACATGCTCTGTGGTTAACAGACAATCCCAGTCTTCCCGTAATCTTAAGTCAACGACCGGCGTACCTCGTGGTATTTACAGTCGCTCCCACACGGCACCTCGTCACGCAGAAACTCGTGACAGGTCACTCATGAAATGATCCACTCCCGAGTACATCGCTTGTCCTGCAGCGCAAGTTTTCGCCTTTCTGGACGAGCAGTTTTGCGTGTTATCGCGGGAGTACCATAAAGAGTAGCTCGCCTTGCCGGCAGCTGGGCTCCTGTATTGGTGGTCACGTGATTACATCAGGTCCCTTTGCGATCGGTCAAGAGATCGCTCAGGCCGTGTTCTCTGGCTCACCTATTCTCCCTCAGCTGGCTATTTTGGCGGCGCCTCTCTAGACCCTTGTGTGATACATTCCGAAGAGTATGCCGACGCATCTTCGGAATTCTTGTCAACATGTTACATTACTAGTAGTCAAATCTTTCTTTCCATATAAATTTGCTGTTGGGGGTAACTGCTTCACGCATGCTACAATATGCTACCCAAAAATTCTATACATCTTGTTCTGAATTTAAATCTGGTAGGACTGCGGGTACAGTCTGTTTTCATGTGTCACACAGTTACACATTCTCTCCGTTTTCACTTTGTACAAATACAGATGCTCGTGCATGCCCTGCTGATTTTTGATATACTTTGATACTTGAGACACTTAACAAAATGGTTTTTCATCTGATTGAATTGGCAGCAAATAGTTGAATGGTTAATAGGCAGATCTTGATTCCTCGATTCGCTGTCTCAACCCTCAACTGTTAAATAAAAACTTCGTTAAAGTTTGAAGTTCATCACACTGAAAATGATAAGAAAGCTTCAACTAATTTTGCTTTAATCTGTTGCAGATGCCAAGAATTGGAAGTGAATGTAGAAAGATCTAGACAGTTTTTAAAGCAATGGTATTTCCCAAACTGCCTTTGAGCAATTGACTACAAACACTTTGCCATTAATAGGCCACCTATATCCTCTTCCCATTTTTTTCATTATAAAGCAATTTGTAACATTATTCCATTTGTAATATTATTTTCAAATTATTTCTATAGATATTTTGATATGGACTGCAACGGGAAAATGAATACTTTAGAAATTATTTTCTTCACAACCACAAACTACTTCAACAATTTAATGTAACAAAGGGTGGGGTACTTGTGGCAGATTATGCATTTCTTTCCTGCGAACACGTTTCGAAGGCGTTTGCTCGTATTAACAATTTTGTCATTCGAGGAAACGAGAAGCTCTTATCAGGGCAAGAAGGGTGATCGAAAAATTCTTTTGAAATAAGTTTCTCAGATCCAGAGTGTTTGAAACACACAACTCAATAAAACAACTTTTAGAACTCATAAATAGTGAACCATACAGCTTGTTAATGATTACATCAGCAGGGTTTATAACAAGCGCTTGCATTGACTAAGACTGCTTTGAAGTTGGCACTGTTCGTGAGGAAACTGATAAACAAATGAGCCTACACTGACTACAGCTACTTCAACATGGGAACAATTGAAGTTGGCAGATAACGTTAATTCGTTGTCAATATATGAATTACATTGTAGGCGTCGGAGCTGTTCCATGGCATGAAACCATGGCTTGAGAAAATCAATTTGTTGTAGTAAAGAAATCTGCAATGTTTGTTGCGTTGCGTTAAATTTTATTGTTCATTCTTATGATAGCTAACACCGTATATAAAATTATCAACTTACACATTTGTTGATCTTTATCTTGAGCAATTCGCCTTCTGGGAGAAACGAATCTGCTTTGGAAAACCAAACAAGGTGAGGCTGATAAATATCCGAAGACGCGGCTCCACTTCTCTTAGACTTTTGAATTTTGTTGAATTCTTGGAAGTATGTTGATCTATTAAATAAAAATATGCATTCAATATTCATTTAAATGTGTGTGATTTACTGAACCTAAAATAAATCTTTTAAATATATAATTAGGTAAGTGCCAAAAATCACTACAGATTTACTTGCTTACTGTTGAGAGCAAGCATATACATAGTTGACATAACCTCACCTTACTGACTTAACTTTTTAAACTTTGCAATCCACATTGGGGATTTTAAAAAATTCTACAGTGTGCAATATTGCACTTTCTCTCATTGCTGCGTTCTTGTAATGCGGATGGCCTCCATTTCACAAAACTTCCTTTTCTTCGTATCAATCGGCTAGACAAAACTTTACTCTCATTCCACTTTGCCATTTTCCACATTCCGCCAACATTTACAGCCACTTAATAAAGACGAGCAAGATTCGTAAGACTGCCAACTCAAAATGTTTAAGCGCAATCGGCAAGTGAGTAAGGTCAGCCCGCTTTTCTACGAACTGTCTTTCGCGCTATTCGCAGGGGTTACAAGTAGAAAATGTTAGATGATGTCTGAAACCTCTAGAGCAACGTTATCCAATCGTAAACTTCAATTTTTCATGACGTAACGTAATGTAGTGTAGTTGCTGGAATAAACATACATAAAAGTAATGTTTGACGAGATAACGAATACTTACTTTCAATACGTACAACCGCTTTCTGGCTAGAAAGATATTTTGTAAGTGTTGGTGGCAATTTTCTTGTGTCCAGAAATATTGGTCTGCCATATACCTATCGATCAGCAGAAGGGCAAATCTTTGAGTACAACTATTAATTGAAGAATGCGAAACTTCCTGAGATGAAGATGCTCCCAATCAAAGACCGTCTTATTTCTCTAATTGTTTGAACTAATCCGTATTAATCTTTGGTCAAGATTCAGCAAAGAAAATATTAATGAAACCCTCATGTCTGGCACTGGGAAGGTACCCTGATTGCTCGGCCAAAGAACCTGGGATTCCCCTGGATCTCTCTCTTGGTCGTCTGTATCGACAGGGTTCTGGCGGTCTGTGTCGGCAGATTGTACCAGTGCATTTTTCATCCTGCTAAACCATGCCATTATTTCTTGCCATGAACCTCCAAACTCATCCACTAGTTAGGGCATCCGAAAGTATGTCAACTAAAATATAGAAAAAAATCCTGTAGAAAACTGCAAACAATGGCAATATACCGATTAATGCTTCAAATGCTTAAACAAATAACTGGTCTCACGGAATTCTATTAGGTGTCCACTGCACTATAGAAGCTAGTTTTTGCCGCTAGAATTGTTCACAGACGAACAGACATTTTGCCGTTAACACAGGTTTCAGAACTAATGGCCTTCAAAATGTGCATTTTGACTTCACAGCAGGTTAGAGGGAGATAAATACCACAAAAAGGAACAAGAATTATCCTTTCTTTCAGTAAAAGGAAGCTACAATACTATTTTTCTGCCGAAAATTGCCGTTTTTCTTCGTAGCATTACATGAATTTCCCTAAACTACATACAGTCCCTAATTTCCCTAAAGTAAAGACATAAGTAGTATGCAAGAAAGTAGAAACTAGTTCTTGGAGGCGAAGTGCTAAGAAAAGGAATTTTAAATTTTAGACAAAATAAAAACTAGTAAAAATCGAATTAAGTACAAAGAGCAGTTCATAAACATTAATGCTAAATTTCAGTCATGTTCTAAAAATGTAAAATGCATTTCTTAAAATTGACCTAAGAATTTCATAAGGAATCTTTCTAAGCAATTTAAACAAGTTTTTTTTTATTTATTTAATTTTTTTAAGAAAGGCTCAATTGGAAAGAAAAAAAACATTTATAACTATAAACTTTTATCCTCAAAAAATATTGGATGAAAATCTTTTCATAACAATGCACTAACTAGCAACAATTAGCAAAGGATAATTCATTTTAGTAATATTTGCTTTCGCAATCGCAGTGCAAACGTCTGCATTATTTTTACATGAAATATTTTTTACTTTATGTGAAAAGATGGAAATTATAACAACATATATTCTGTAATTCAGTAAATCAATTACAGCTAAACGAGAGAAAAATAATAGTTCATGCTTAAAAAGTATGAATATTTTATGCAAAACTTTGAGTGCGTACTCGGTGAGTGGCCTATAATACCGATACTTGATGGGATAACAAAATATGAAAATAGAATATAATCTCCCTGTTTAAAATATGTAATAAAAATTATTCTAACATATTTGAGGAAGTACGCACAGATTTGGTGCGCAAAGAAGTGGCCTTCCATGTGTTTAGTAGCCTTCCCACCCCCTCGTCGCAAGAGGTAAGTTGGTTTTTCTGACTTCCATCCAATATAGTGAAATGTTCCACGGCATTAACTATCATTAAAAAAAAACTTTTTCAGAAACTCGACCAAGAACAGAAATGGGACGTCTTTCTGTTATCTCTTGATTGTCTTTTCTTACAAAACGCTTGTACCTTGCGTCGGGTGCGTTTTAACCTTGTCCTGATCGTTTCGCAGACAGCAGGGCCTGTCGCTCTATAGCTTTATTGCCAGGAAGTAAATATGACCGCACGCCAAGTTACGAGAACACTATGAATCAGTTTCATAGAACCTGAAGGAAAGCTTCGCCTGATGGAAGTCATAAAACTGCAAGGGTTCACTGCACGTTAAATTAGAAGCGAATTCTATGTTCTCTGAATTGCCTTCTGCGGCTTCCGGTCACGTTAATATTTTTTGCAGTCTTTATTAAGATTTCTGGGAATCTCCCTGCTACGTGAAGTTTTATACGGATCATCTAATAAAGCTCCAAAACGTATTCTTGAGAATTTTATTTTCTTTTACATTATACTCACTTTTTGTATATGCATGTATTACGTTCTAGAAATATAAAAGCGAGTATTTCATCGACGTGTAGCGCTAACAATTTTTGGTAATACTTTGTTAATTTAAGATAGGTATATCATTGTCAGGAAACCTACATAAAACCCTTATAAGATTATTCTCGGATGTTTAGTCAGATACCACGATCACAACAAGCTTAATTTCAATGGCAGTTATCAATCTTTACAAAACTTACATTTCACGTGGAGTATTTTCTCTTGCGTGTTGAAGTCACACGGAATATTTCCACGTCGGCTGAAGAATTATTAACTCCCAGAACTTTCAACATTCTTGGGATTTTACCAGCAACCCCAAAATACCCAGTATGCTTGGGTACTTTACCAGCATCGAGTGAAGCTAATGTACAGCATTTTATATTGCAGAACTTTCCATCAGCGATTATTACACTTTTGCTACGTTTTGATTCAGTGATCCATTTGTAGTAAACGAAACCTTTGGACATTTCAAAGACTCGTTGATATCTAAGGCGCCTATTATCTTGGATAATAGGAAATGAAAGAATGTTCGTTCTTTTCGTCTACGTTGGTTGTGAATAGCAACAGAATACGAGCGGCATCTCTGTCGGAAATTGTGAGAGGTGGGGAAGTTGGCGTGGGGTTGGAGGGGGGGGGGCGCTCTGGCAATAGAAACAGTTACAGGTGAGAAAAGACATGACTCGTCTTTCAGGAGGTTTCTAAGAACGCTAAGCACGTTAACGTTCAAGTACCTATTACTATTTAACAGAGTTAACAAGATCGATGAAGCAAGGATTCTTTTCACTAGTAACACTAAATGACAGTGAAGACAAAAGTAGTAAAAATTACTCCTAGGTTGCAACAATAATGATGCAAAACAAAATAACACAGGAAATTAGTCAAATGTTTCTATGCCAAGAATTGCGGCATTTTTCAAAAAACAGATGACAGTTGTGCTGTGTCATTCAAACTATCTTGCCCAAAATACCTTCACCACTACAGTAAGAATGAAAACGGGTTTCATCACCGTCAACAAGAAAACGAGAACAGGAAGGTTAAGATTTTTGTGAAAAACAAAATGTACGGTATCTACAAAATCAACTCGATTCTAAATAATAATAATAATAATAATAATAATAATAATAATAATAATAATAATAATAATAATAATAATAATAATAATAGCTTCAGGTGTGTTCACTTTCTGACCTTCATAAATCCATTGAAAAAATAGCAAAACGGAAATTTTGGAAAAGCTTCCTCCTTTTGAATTTTAGAGCAGACATCCCGTTTCATACGTAGTTTCGTACGATTAAATCCTCCCTGAAAGATCAAAACACACCGCATTTGGCAAACGTGCGAGAATGTAACAACACTGCGAGCGACAGGGGAGATACCACACAGTGCGAAAGGCGGGGTAGTAGCCAGACAGCAGCCCCCTTGCCTGAGCAGCGGCGTCGGCGCGCCGTGCCAACGCTACCTCCAGGGAACAAAAGAATTTCATTCACACAAGCAGCGAACCCTGTCAGCGACGCACACCACTATCACGGCCACGTCCAACGACTGCACCTCGGCGCCGCCAGATGGCACGAAAATGCAAGGTTTTTCTCGGGCGGCGGCTCCACACACGCCAAGGCGAGGGGAGCTTGCCAGCGAGCAAGCAAGCGAATCGAACGAAGGAGACTGGCAGAGCGGAGAGAGAGAGATAGGTACTGTGAGAGAGGTAGAGATTGAGAGAGAGAAAAAGCGTGCTTGTGCGGCGGCAGCGGCGGCGGCGGCAGAGCCGAAGGCGAAGGCAGGCGGCAGACTTGCGCCGGGAAGTGGCCGCACGCCGAGACGCAAGCAAGGGCAGGGGCAGAAGAGAATCCGACGCGGACGGAAGCAACAGAGACGGAAGCCACGCCTACTCCCGAAGCCTCTTCTCGTCGGATTTCAACGTCTACACCTCGCAAAATGCACAATCTGCGATAAACTTCGCAATAGTTCATAGAGAAAACAATGTACGCCGAATATTGTTTTATTTAGAGACTGTCGCAAAAGATGCTTTTATTTAGCTCCAGCTCGTGCAAAATTCAACGGACTACGTCGTAACTTTAGAGTCATATCTAATTATTATTTTGATTATCAAATGTAAGAACCTATAGCTCGATAGTCACAACTTTTATGTATGTTGAAAGAACTTCTTACATTTAAGAGGTATTACGTTTTAAGGTAACACCCCCCTCCAGAACAAAAGGAGTCGCAGTTTCTTGTCAACAATTAGAGCGAATAACTCTGAGTAGGCGAAGTACATCCCCCCAAAAAGTTCTATGGTTCGAGGTTGCATTGTGAGTTCGTTTTCTGGGGTGCGCCCTGACGAGAGTGCTTCCCAACGCGCAGCGCAGCCTCAAAGAGCCCCCCCCCCCCCCCTCAGTTTATACATTTTTAAATAAAAAATATTCAAACCTTATACTTCATTTTGTGAATTATTTTAATGCTTTTCACAATATAACTATTTCGACATTAGCTACGAGTTTGAATTTAAACTAGAGTTTTAATTTTTTTCTTTAGCAATATTAAACGAGTTATTTTTAAAATCTTATGAATTTGTTACTTGTAAAATTCGCAGCGTTGATTTTGAATAAAAGAGATGTAATAACCACATTGTTCTCCGCAGAAGCATATTCAGATTTTCCGGGGGGTAGGGGGAGCTCTTTAGGTCCATCGACTTGACGTTTTCTTTAATTACTTTCTCGCACACTATTTCATTTATGCATTTCCAATGATGATGAAACTGACTCCTGTATCTATCAATAACCTCCTAATAAATAAATAAATATATTGAAAGAAAAATTACCAGTTTTACGCAAAAAGCGTATTTGCCATTCCTAACCCGCACGGCGATTCACCCCCCCCCCCCCCCCCATCATCCGACCGCGCGTGCGCCCGCCACGTATTCGAGGAAGGCGCGACTGCCGGAGAAATCTTCGAATTTCGCGAATCGCACGCACGAAGGACGCGAGCAACATTACAATTCCGCGAACTTTTCACCGCCACACGCGACGGCGGCGCGAGGTGCTCTGACGACTCGTTTTATCACGAAATTTAATCTTAACTTTACTTTAAAAGTACTACAATGCAAATCTGCACACGTCTATAGAATGTGTTTTTAGATAAATATTAATTACACCAAGACTGGCAATTGAAGTGTTAGTGGGTAAGAAAATGTCCACAATCTTCCGATAAAAGTAAATGAACGTTTTGGTTCCGGGTTTGAGTAGGAAACCTGTCAACTAGGAGCAATCTACGAACCCTACATTAATCAGAGTATCACAGTGATAGGATAACGATTGGTAGCAGCTAAACAGCACATACTTTCTCTAATTCCTGACTGTTGTAATTACAACCCAATTTCTGTCCATTTTAACACTTCTCATAAAACTCATTACGAATCGTAGCATATTTGATGCGAAAAATGATAAAGCTCATATATAAATGTAAATTCGACAATTAAAAATTGCGTTCTAATGTCAAAAACCTCACCCAACAATGAGAATTTCAAATCTGGCGTGTCGTGGCGTTGCTACATAATGAGACAATATCGAATGACTTCTCAGAAAAAGCGCGGGAAACGCAAATTTGACGCGATATTCTTACGTTTTAAAAACTTGTACAGGACATTAAAAAGATCTAATTTTGAAGAACATATCAATGAATAAAAAAATTGTATCATATTGTAATTTTACAAGTTTTGAAAATTAAGTGTTCAATAGAAATGTGGCATTAATATGATATAATATAATCAAAAGAATTAAATCTACGATATTTATAATTAATATCACATTTTCATACACATGTGTAATGTAACTACATGTATTCTTATGTGGTCACCAATATCCACATACGTTGAAAGTTATCTGCGCCATTTTTAATTGTATTTTGGAAAACCAATTGAGGGAAACATTAATCCAAAAATTGGGCCAGCATTGAGTAAATTATGAAATGTGTATGACAATCACAATATTTGTTTCAAATTTGAAAGGCCTAGAGTCCGGCCAAACGGATGGAAAAACATGAATTTTGGAGAAAACCATCTGAAAGGTTTACAGTCTAGGGTTGTACACAGGTGCACAGACCGACAGACGTGTTGCCGTCAACAAGGTTTCGATATCAAGGATCCACAGAACGTGAATTCTTAGATCTCTAAGTGTTAGAGAAATGTACTACAGATAGGAACAAGAACAATCCACTTTTTCGTTATTTGAGCCCCAAAATACAAGTTTTTCTGTTGAAAAATCGCAGTGATTTGCCGCACCATTACAATACATTCTCTACACTAAAGTAGTATGCGAGAAAGTATAACAGAAAAAAACACTATTTAGTGATATTTTACGTTGAACACTTTCAATAGTCTCTTGTCACTTAATGCTGAACTCTGAATTTTCGTTTCTTAAACGTTGAAATAGTTGAAGGAAAAAAGAATGATTAGGGTTATAACAATTTACAAGACGTACTCGTAAGAGTGCAAGTACCGTAAACCAGGTAATGTCATTTTTTGTATTATCTGTTACATAAACTAATATATATCTTACAAAAAGTTTGACCCCTACAAAAAATAAGTTTTTGGTTATTTGATTCAAGGGTATTTATTTTGTTTCATATTATAACAGAAAAATGAAAGCAAAGCCTACTATTTAGAGAAACCTTTCAAACGCGAGTTTCCATGTCAGCCCACTGGAAATAATTGGAGACAAAGAAAGTTAAATAAATTTTGTTTTTATGACACATTTACAGGGAATAATTATTTCAAGTCCACAATACAAATCTGAAGTGTTGAAGACGCTTCTTGGTGGGTTTATCCCCCCCTGGATTGATTGAAAAACTGGGAGATTCTCTCCTGAACCGTCTCGTTTGTGCTTTTCTTCTTGGGTGTTCGCGATATTTGTTAACTGCACATGCCTAGTATTTAATATAAATCCCTGTCCTCAAGCCACCCCGCAATTGTTCAACATTTTACTAATCAATCAACAACTAAGTTTTAAATACATGAATTATCTCCCACAATTAATGCATCTATCAAAGCAAAATAACTTCAAAACAAGAAGATTTAAATAGTAAGTACTGTACACAAAGTTCTGCAATGATTTCATGACACTTTGAAACACAGGTTATGGTAAAAGTAGGCGGGGACAAAAGGTCGGGATATTTATGGGACGTTTGAGAATAACTTTTATTCATTGAGGCTCATTGTAGCGGCTGGTTTGGGAATCGCCGCGCTATTTCATTTGCAGCGATTACGACGTAATCTGAAATAAGATATTAGGGTATGTCCTTAAGTCACCAAATCACCCCAGTTTACGATACTCTTTCAGAAGGTATTCTCTTTTGTATTCACGTTTTCCAGTCGTCTGCTCTGTTGAACTAATTTTTTTATAAGTACTAGGCGGCATTTTAACTTTAATATAAAATATAAATTCTTAAATTTTCCAAATAAATATTTCTTGGTTTCATAACATTCTTTTGCTTTACTTTGTATTATTTTAACGACTATTTCTTAACCATGATTTGTACCAGCATAATGAAGATAAAACTTATTTTGAAAAGGTTTTGTCATTGAAAATTTACTTTGAATTTCCAAAAATGTCTCAACAAAAATAAGATTTTAAAAAGTGCTAATGAAAGTGTTTGCAGTCCTACTTCAACGGACAGAAAACCGAGCAAAAAAGACCAATCAAAATCATGAAAAGTAAAATCACGTGTCTTTCCTGACAAGCGGTGAAATGTACTCTTAATTTTACGGTACGTCTTTCTATCTTGACGATCTGTTAACCTTAAGAATGATTATTCTTGCAGTCTACAAACATAAATTGTAGTATAAATCGTTTCGTCACAAAAAAAACAACTAAGAGAAGCTTAGGACTCATTTATTTACTTTACTGCAGGAAAATTAGGTTTGTTAAGTGTGCTCACTAGCAATTACCATCAAGACGTATGTTTATATTATTATTATTATTATTATTTATACATAGAAAAGGAATACCCCCCCCAACATTCATTTATTCGAACAAATATAGTATCACAACATTACCAGTTCATATATGCAAGCATCTTCATTATATTTATTATTTAAATGCATGACGTACGTAACTGCAGAGTACATAATCACGAGTATGTCCCTGATGAGTCTTCGTTCTAAAGCCACAATTCAAAACATAGAAATTCTACGACGCAACAGAGAAAATACGTTTCGTCACAAGTAGGTTGAAAGAGTTATCAGCTTCCAAGATACACAGTTTTATCGATTCCGCGGGAAGCGGGGCACACCTGCGAAAGTGCTACACGTGTCCCAAGAAACTTTAACGAAACGTCACGGACGTCACATATGCACTATTTTCTTTTCTAACTGCGTATTTTTTTTGTTGAATTTTTTGTTCGGTAAAAATACAATATATTCTCATATTCTCCCGTAACTTTACACACGCATACAATTTTAAGGTTAGAAAAGTACAATAATAAACTGGTAGGAGGATGTACGTATGAAAATGCTATTTTCACACCTATATTCTGCGTGTTACTACACTAAAATGGTACCTTGCGACTAATCGAATGAAATTATCAGATCTACTTTTTCTACGAATATAGAGTTCAGATGTATTTAAATGTCACAACCTCAAAAAGTTTAACTATAAAAAAAATAATTTTACAGTAGAGCATTTTAATGTTAAAGAATACAAGAAAGTTTCAACCAAATGTTTAAAAGCACTACTTATTCATCAGGGTAGGCAAGCCTACCTAGACAGCCTCCACTGGTTTCAACTCATGGGTCGTAGACATCTTTTGTTGCAAAAATACCGTAACATTCGTAGATTTCGTTTTCTGTCAATACGATACGTTAGAAGTAAATAAGTAACGTGCGAATCGTAAGTATAGTACACACATTTTCAGAGACGGGTCGCCTCTGCACGACAGTTGTCTGTCCTTCGATTGACAGCCCGTTTCGATCTTTTCACTTTCTTTTTTTATCTTGCTGGTAATAAGTATTTTTAGTTATATTTTACCATTTTTCAGATTTCATATGTTTCGTCTCAATTACTGAATCACATTTGGGTAGTAGGAAATCTCAATTAAGTTCGTTGCAGAAATCTTTCGACTTATGATCTTTTACCTCATCAATGAGCACGCTTTCGAAATGAGTTGGAACACACACACTATACCTGATTATTTGAATTAATCTAAATCATTGCAATAGAGCATTTATCGTCATTATTTAGCAACAATTAAACCATCTTTCATACACGACTGCAACACCTACTCGTTCATATGTTCCACCTAATCACAATGATTCTCCGGTCAAGCTCGCCAACAGCGATGGGTGATGAAGAATGCTCCGTGTACATAACAAATGTAGGCAAACGCCTTCAGCCTCTTATGAGTTAGCTGGCAGAGGTGAAAGTTTAGAGTTGATAGAAACATTTTACATTGCCGATTACTGCTGAACTAATTAAGATATCCGGAGATAGACTACCAGTAATTAGCAACTCTGGCACCATTGTTAAAACACATAATTAAAGAAGTTCCAAACGAAGCGTTCTAGGGTCTCAAAATCTGAAAGTTTGAGACCCAAAGCCTCAAAAAAGGGTTCCTCACACCATAATCTACAGAATGAGATCTTCGACATTCTATTAGACTTTGGCTGGTCCGGCGCTTCTCGATACTATCCCCAGTTCAGAGATCAGCAGAATCTGCAAGTCCATGTGTAATTAAACTAATTGATATTCTATGCGATTGAAATGCACGGGTGTACATCTCCGCTCGGCAATATAATTAAATAATATTGCAAAGAGTGGAGTTGTACATGTCCGATCCTATATTTTCGCATGGACACCTTTCCGTAGCTTTCTCACGAAATTCTAATATTTTCTAGTTTTCTAAGCTTTTCTAATACTTTTGCGACCATCAAGGAAAGGAAAAGCTAGCTGACAAGTAATATAGTACAATTACTTCACAATGTTTTTATGGACATGTGAATCGTTCTAAAAACGTCCATAAACAAATCTTTATTGAAAAAAAAAAGATCTACTAAATTGTTTTATTATTTGATAGTCTGCAAGTATATTGGAAGTTATTTTTATAAATTTTTCATACAAATAAACTCGTTTCCTTAAGGACTTTCCCTCTTGATATGGAAATGGATAGTGAAGAGGGTGGGGGTTTAACATGAGAGTTCTCGCAAGGGTACGCTAGTCTACTATATAGTAATATATCACAATGCACGTGTCACAAAAACGTTAGGACAACCGACTGAAGGCGAGACTGATTGCTCGCAAATCGGGCACGAATACTCTTTAAGCGGTCAGGAATTAAAAATAGCTCAGTTAGGATTTAAAAAATTATACCACAAAAAAAGGGTTTTATTTATTTACTAACATTCAGATAAAAGTATCCCTCAATGTATCCAGATGGAGCAGAGCGGACGGCTCAGAATGGACCGGGAAATAAGGACGAGCTGGGGGCAGATAAAAAGGGCGGAGGAAAGGGGTGGAGAGTGATGTGCGGAAGAAACCGAACCGAAGGCACTCGATGAGCAGGGTGGGTGCGGGCAGGCCGGCCTCAGCAGGCCTCAGAGGGCGAGCGGGAAGAAGGGTGAAGAGTCCTGGGCTGCGTAATGAACGATTGTGTTAAATATCAGGATTAGTAATTTAATAAAATTTAATTTAGGATTAGCTATACTTTCCGCAGCCCAAAAAACATCCGTTTTTTTAAAATACTCACGTAAAAAACTAAGAAATCTATTAAAACAAAAACCACCTAAATGTTTTAATTATTGCCGAATTATTACAGAAGAAAACCTACAACTTTATGTACCGAACAGGGGTTATTCACATACATTGAACAGAGATTCCCAACCTTTTTCTGGCTTCGGCCCCCTTTTAAAACTATGGTTTGTTACATCGACCCTGTCATTTTTTCTCTAATCTACAGCATATAATTTATCATAATACAAATAACTTCACACGTGACAAAGAACAGGAAGTGGGAAAATTGATACATTTTTTTAAATCCTACTTTTACACTGACAAATATAAAGTTTTAAAAAAATCACAGATTATAATTGCAATAAAGTTTTATTTTATTAATATTAATAATGTGAAATTCCAAAAGATGGGCGACTTTTTAATTAAATATTAGATGTCTTTCAAATTTATAGTATTAATAATAATAATAATAATAATAATAATAATATTTATGAATTTTATTATCAACGGGATTTTTATATTGATTACATCGATCAGTCGCAGGTGCATATTTGGACATCGACCCCTTTTAAAATGTCATCGATCCCTTTGGGAATCCCTGTATTAAAAACTCAATTTAATCACAACAAACCCACAAAAACAAAAAAAGTAAACTGAAAATTAAATACGAACTTTATTTGCTAGTATTCAAAATACAAATTTAATAAAAGAAACGGACACGAAAAAAACACTTGCAAAATCAAATGGGCAGGAAAATGTAAACTTTATAACTCGAATGCACGAATGAAAAGGGTAATATAATTAGCACGAGTGATTAGTGTTTCCAGGCGCGTTAAGTGCTCAGATTATTTGTTCCGTGAGTATGGTCCACGCTTTATCGCAGAATGTAGCGGTGATCTTCTCCCGCTGGATGGCGAGATCCGGCGTCGACCTACACGTCAACTTGCGGAGTGATCCCAACCACATATCTCCCACCAGCGGAGTACCGCCGCAGCCGCGACAAGCTCTCGATTGCCGACATGTATGGTATTGTAGTGCGTGTGTGTGTGTGTGTGAAAGGGTAATGTATCAGGATAGGGCAGGGAAAAGGGAAGACGGATCGCGCGCGGTCCGTGGCCCCATTTGTTAGGGAACTATCCGGCAGGCGCCAGGTGGTGTTCGGAGATACCACGGAAAATTATCGATCAAAACAGACTGTCACTAGGATTCTTCTCCAGACAGTGCTTGGATTCGACCGTGCTACCTCGCTCGGTATTGCTCGGATCTTGCCCCGTCGGGACTACAATCCCAGGGCCTCCCGTTCCGAAGCACTGCAGTAACATCTGTTGCCCTGAGCCCTGTAAGCCTCAGTGGTTCGAGTAAATTCATTCGTATCCACCGAGCGCCATGAATACTTGACAATTTGAGACAGGGTAAGGCGGGAAATGCTGACTGTTCCGGAAGTAACTGAGTATTTCACACTTATGACACTAGGTACATACGGTGTTGTATAGTTAGTACCAGAAAAAGTTAAGCAATGCTACGCAAAATAAGTTGAGGTCCCACAATACGGAGAAAGTTTCTTCTCTACTCTCAATTGTATAATCTTCGTATTAGATGGCTGCAATTCTTTGTATTATGATGGTCATTACGATACAGCTTAATTAAAGTATACGTTTAGTTGCAAATTAATTAATTATTGATCACTGTTCTATTGAATGTTTCATTGGATTGTGTATTTTACTGAGCCGAAACAACTCGTGGGCTGGTGACTAAACCGCACATGCCGTCCCACGTTTCTACTACTTAGAAGAAATTCAGGATAATGAAGTCCCCGATGTCCGTATCGGTTATTAATTTCATAAATAAGAACACATGCAGATCGTTGACATTTCTTTAAGATATTGATTTGAAACTCTAGCACTACTTGAAGTATCATTTTGTTCATGCTTAACCAATGCCACCTGGGACACCTCGATTCGTGTATGCTAGGTGAGGTTGGCTCAATATTGCATGCTAGCTGACAAGTAATTGTTCGATGTAAAAGTTCAACTTATACAGTCAGAAAACTTAGCGCATGAAAACGTGTTCGAACGCAGAATTCGCTTGACGCAAGTACCCTTTACGACTTAAGAAATGAATTAAATTATGTGAGCTACAACAGCCCTCGCTTTCTCGCATTATTTCTGAGTTTGCAGTTTTGGAAAATTCAGAGCGTTCAAGAAATGAGACCTGCAACATACGTTTAAGCGTCCCTATTCTCTCCGTCGAAAAACCACACAGTTCCCTCAAATCTCGCCCTCAAGTTCTTCGCGAAGCCCTGTCCTTATTAACGTGGAAATTAAAAAAAAAATTGCGGAATGGAACTTTATAAATGCGGAACTTTATAAATAGTTTATTTAAAAAAGTCAAACTTGTACCCTTTGAGGTTCTCTGGCTTTTTTTGTTACAGAGCGACAGAACCATTAAAATGTAAGGAAAGTCCAAACTGATTTTAAGGCTCTAGGATGCATCGTTTCCTAGTAATGCACGGTGGTGAAGTGTGTTGCTGTGCAATGACTTTTGCCATCATTTCAGTGTTTTCTTGACTTTACAAGAGTCAGTTGGTTTTACAAGGCTGCGACATTATAGTACGTGTACGGTGAATACTGCCGCACACGTATCGTCTAAAAACTTGTCTTTTTCAATAGGGTCAGCTACACGATTACGAACTCACTGCTTCTCCTTTCTTACATTTTTTTGAAGTTCCAAAATCTGAGGTCAAAAAATGTGCGGGCTCAACAGAAAAAAATACAATTCAAACGAAGCGGACTTCATGATTCTTCGGTTTGCACCACATTCATCAGAACTGCGAGTTTTCCAAACACGCTTCATCCCCTTTCAAATAATTGTTCTTAATGGAATAATGAAGTCGCTGACTATTCATTTTCATGAAATTCTAGCATGTGCATGTTAAAAAAATGAAAGAACTGCAAAAACAAGTTTAAGCGATCTCGCTTCATATGTTTCCTAACTGTCGTAACTCGGATGACAATCGTCGGTTGTCATATGCAAGAGCCATTTTTTGTAGGCGTTTCTCATTCCTCTAACGCCAAGACGCGAAGGCGATAAAATAACGAGACCCGTTCTCACTGGATCATTCCACCTTCGATCCAGTAATACTCGTAGGGGGTGGAGAGAGATCATATTCGCTCTCCTTTGCAGAACCAACGCACGCAGTACATATTGAATAACTGTTTTCCAAAACGCTGCGCAAGAAAGCAGGAGACAACGTCGAAACATACTATAGCGCAGGTTCTGCTAAATCATTTCTTGGAGAAGCCACATAGCTTCGCTCTCCCAAGCTAGCCGCTGGCCGGGAGGCCGACCGCAGACCGACCGTCAGAATAGCCCAATTCTACTTATTCCCCGGCCATTGTATCCTCTATTGAAGAAAAAAAGTAGTGCCTATGTTATTTACACCGGGGGAAGACAAAGCTCAGGTGCCAGATGTTCTCCTGATTTAAGGCGCGCGGCGAGTGGCGTGCTCTCAACCGGACGCGCACCAGGCTCGCCAACTGCGTGACGCACAGAACACTCGACGAACCTCTCCGAAGTGGCTGCCCCGTGACAACTAGCATTACAATTCAATGTCGCTAGAAACGTAGTTCCCGAGAGTGCTGCAACTTCCCTTGCAGAAGTTGGTTACTTTATAGGGAGAACATCTAAGTTTTTATATAAATATCGGGAGGACGTCAGTGCAGATAATACTGAATTCTGTAAATTGATATTCTCTGCATTCATTGGTTGGAATCTTCATATAATAAAAACATTCCACCAACGTAAGTTAAGAATGACATCTACACTATTGCAAATACATTTTTTTCTACAACTGAACAAAGTGTAAGCATTGTATTTTGTTGTAGGATACGCTAAGTACTTTTTCAGTGAGAAATAAATATACCATATTCAAAGAATCTATTTCTATTTACATTTCTCTCAATATACAAATATTTAATTTCTTAATAAATTCCGAACAGCCTAAAATAAAGAGTTAGAAACATTGCAGATTAAGCAATGTTTAAATTTTTTTTTCTTTGCCAACAGTTTATACGTTCGACACCTAGTAGTCGACATTGTCTAGAAACAATGACCTGAATAACCTGATGTACTGACCCCAAATACTAAGTTGCTTTTTTTATTTTCTTTTATAGGACGATTCTATAGGTTTTGAGGAACACGCGAGCAATTTTTTTTTCGCAATACATCTAAGGGCAGAAACTAATATCTACGCGGGAAAAGAAGAACAGGTTGTAAGAAGTCGAGAATCGCTCTCAGTACTGCGAATGGCCCGTAATACCCGGCCTGTTGCAATGGCGGAGGCAGGTGCACGTGGGTCGAGCGGTAGTCTTCAGGGAATTTCAAAGCCGCATGGAGCAAGCTCCCCCCGTCCTCCGCACACATTACTATTTTCAGGGGAGGGGGAGAATGTTTCGTCGACCCAAGATCGTCTCAGTAGTTCTAGAAACCTGTAACCACAATCCGCGCTGCTTCTTAGAAAAATGTCGGGCGATTCGCTTAAATACTGGGCACCGTGTAAATAATTTGCATCTGCAATGAGGAGGTAGGTCGTCCAAAATATCCTATACGAAGACTAGGCTCAGAGAAAGAGCTTTGGGTACGATCCGCAGTTGAACACGGTCAAGAGTATCGACTACCGTAGCTATAGCGACAAGTCGAAATGTTAATAAAACGCAATTGTAAACTTAACGTGACCCAAATGCTTAGTACAGTATTGAATTGGAACCATTCAAAATGGTGAACGAAAATTAAATCTTAAAAAGTTCCTAAACTACCAGCTCTCACGTTTACGCTGTTTCGAGAACAGCGTACGTAAGCATGGTCCAAAGATCTACTTTCCCGTTACAAGTCAACGGTATTTGTAGAACTATAAATTGCAGTTCATCTAGCCATCGCCATTGCTCATGAAAGTTCCAAAGTTACTCTCCACGCCCTTGTCTTAAGAAATCTATAAAAATCGAGTCACTAACTAATTCAGCAGGGTTGCGACCATTTTGCTTACAATCGTTCGATTACCAAAACTTCTGGCCGAGACTCCACTCGTATTACAATGAAAAGTAATTGTCTTCATATTTACGTTCAGGATCATTCTAGATGGAATAGGTATGTTTATTTAAAATTACATGCTTATGTCCTAACCAGTTTTCATTGTGAATTGAGGTTGTGGGTTCAAACAAAGTGATTACACGTTTTGAAGATTGTAGTCCTCTCACATGGCTAACGTTTTTTTAAATACTCCTCCGATGAAAATTCCCAGACTGCAGTGAAGATATTTGACGCTTCCTTAAACCATCCCATGGAAGTTGCTTATGTACCCCCCTGCAAGACTACCTCATACCCCTGGAGGTATTCTGCATTTTGAGGTTACCTGCTAATCGATAATCCGATATTACGTTTGTACGATATTACGTTTGTTGTACGTTTTTCTGATTCATTTCGCTACATGCGCGAAGAGGGGATATAATATTTGGACGACAGAGCAATTGTAGTAAATCTGGCTCATTTTTTCTAGCAATCTTATTATTCGTTCGCCTAGAGAGAGAGAGAGAGAACATTTCTGATAATTAGATTTTTGTCACAACGCTCGTTGCTAAAATTTATTCTTAATTTAACTAACGTTAATAAAGGAGTGGGTGCAGGTGTTCATGCAAACGTACGCGAGTAATATCGAGGTTTCGCGTTGGAGGAAGGAGTAATTATCAAATCAAATTACAAATACGACGATAAAAAACATAACTCCACAAAAAACCTTTCGGTTTCATTACGTAAACAAGTTTCAAATTTACATAAGAAAAATGTTAACAAATACATCTTCAGTACTTTCGTTCACAATCCATCCTCGTCAGGCATTACAAGTGTTTATCCTATCATTATACTAACTCATAAAAATGAGAAAAAAATATTGTCCACGTAAGTCAATTGCAAGTCTCCTGTCCAAGAACTATTAAAAAGTTGCTCTCTCTATCCATTTTATCAATTGTGAACCTACGTTCAACAATTTTACTTCTCGTAGCACTTACAAATTTTCCACTTTTACAAGCCAGGTACTTTTACAATATTGTCAAGTCCGCCCCCACACCAGGACTGAAAATACGGTGCCCTCGACTCAAATGTATCTTACTCGTCCGTAGGTGTGTTTAAGTGAAACAGGACAGAACATTGTACAATTACTGCCCACGCCACATATTCTTCAGTACGCGAGAATCTTTATTGAATACGGTGGAGTTTTAAGCACGTTCCAAACTAAAGTATTTAGGTCATGCCCTTCGTGAAAGAATCTATTTACTACCACAAAAGCATAGAAATGTATTATTTAAATAACTATATTCCCCACCGAGTTCAAGAATACGTGTACAGATAATAAAGCTTCATTTATATTCGGATGTAAAACGAGCGTTATCTCGGCATTTGTTCAAAGAATCAGAGAAACTGGACGAAAACTCTAATCTACATGGTCATTGAACCAGAGGCTGAGGTATAATACTCGTTACAAGCATATTGAGTCTTATGGAATGGTAAATAAAACATTAAATATTGTTAAAATCTATATTAGATTCCTTTTTCCTCAGCCTCAAATTGTGTTGAAACATTGAGCTGTTGATACCGATATCTGAAGAATAGGATTACTACTTCGAGTGATTTAATTTACAGGTATTGGCTGAATATTTGTTACCACCTGTCAAATCACTTCTGACAAAACCTACCGATTCGTAAATAAAATTACAAGGCAACTGTAGAATTATTAGCTTCTTGTTATTAAACAAGAAGTTAACAAGAATCACGAAGGCGGAACTTGTCTATTATTCGCACAATTCTTTTCTATCACCTGAAAGTCAGCGAGATATAGAATGCCATATCCCAGGCGGGAAAGAACATTCGATTCGTAAAATATACATAATCAGCCGTATGAATGTGAAACGCTCTGAACGCGTAGCGTAATGAACTTCAATTTATGATCAATTCATTTAAATGCACGTCCAATTTAAGACTTGACTGAATTGAGAGACCACAAATTGTCACCTTAACAGCAATGGCACATCGTCCAATTTCAATTAAGTGTAAATTGTTTATTTGAAATGAAAAACTGCACTGTACCTTCCTTCGGCATTAATTTATTATTCGGAATCACTTGGAAACTTCTGATATTGTACTATTTACTTTTTCTTCATTGTAAAGAATATTTGTATTATCAAGGTGAATTATGCTTCCGTTTAGAAGTGAAGGCATTTCGTCCTACTTAACTCCTTTTGTAAGTAGTAATTGTGACATTCAATTTTTTTTTTCAGAAAAATGGCTTCAATGTACATTATGTTTTTGCTGAAATAGAAAATTTTTTTTTATCACAATGGTATTGTTCCAATGTTCATTTAAACCTACGAGATTTTGAAAAATGAAAAGTTTCGAATCACATTTTCGAACTTTTCCTACACAGCCCATTAAATCCACAAATTTTATTCGCAATGCAACGAATCTTCAATTTGAGATCTTTAAATGATAAACTTTTTAATGAGTAGTTGGAGTAATAACTTCCTTCACACCATGAACACGCTTGTTCATTTTAAATTATTTACTAAATCGCTCTCTCAGGTCTTCCCTTCCCCCTCCTAGCTCAATCTCACTTTATTTTATCTTAAGATGGCGACCTCCGAACCGTTTTTACTTATCTGTACGTTTTATATTTAGAAGCGTTTTCCACGTTACTTGGGTAGTAAGCATTTTCTTATTCTCTTTTTTAAGTGTAAAAAGTGTTAAAGTTATTAATTTTCTTTAAAATTTGTACACAAAAATGTTTTTATATTTAACTGCAATTACTATTGTATTACTAGTACAGTTGTATTTTTGTGCAATGTTCACTTGCAAATATTTGTCTCTATAAAAAGCACAGGCTAGATCGATTAAAATTTTGATCTCGACTTGAGATTTGAAATTCTGCAAGAGATTCATAAGATACGTTCATGATAAAATAATGTCCAAAAACAAATACTTCCTGCAAATCATCCATATCGAAGGGTAAATAAAAATAATTGACTGCACGCGAGACTGCTTAAATGTCCACTATCATTGAAGCTATGTTCTCAAAGATTCGGAAGTTTCCCGGGTTTGAAATACACGAACTTCATATATCGAGATTTTACTGTACTGAGTGCAAAATGGAATGAAGAGTGTTGAGTTGATTTTTGAAATTTAACTACATGCATTTCCAATAAATTGCCAAGGACTACAGTTGCGCTCACAACCCTCTTCAAATCCAGCATAATCCCTTCAGCTTTCAATGTCTCAAGAGTCCAGCAAAAATTCTAAAAAATGCTAATTAAAAAATAAAAAAAAATAAAATTAAAAAAATAATAAAAAAAAGAAAAGAAAAGCTACAATAGAAATATCACAAGCCTGACAATATCCACGGTTAAACGAAAATAGCCCAATATTACACCCTCCTCCACGGCGTAACTCTCCAGGATAATTAAATGTATTTTAATGTAAATTAAATTACTTGTGAGAAACGTTTCATGTGTAAGGAGGAAATTTCAAACAAAATATACCACCGAATTTCCGAAAATTGAACAGGTTTTGAAAAGAACAAAGACATCAATCAGCTACTGACCTCTCTATGTTCCATCTGACCTTTACCATCCTAATAATCTCATAAAAAATTTGGTAGTCAATGCGATATTTCATCTGTTTTCTATTCTAATGTAGAATTTATCCAGATAAGTATAATTTCAAATCACGACTGAATGATTCAAAATATTTTTTTGTAAAAATACTCTCATCAGAAATAGATGGTCTTCGCTGTTTTACAGAACAAATCAATTTTCTAACACTAATAGGTACTGAGTATTTCTTCTTTACACTCTTAACAAAATGAAGTTGTTCCTAAATCGCAAAACGATTTTATTTTAGTTATCATTTGTTCACCGTTCAAGATAGCAAAAAATTCTACAGCAAAGCAGAAAACTATTGCATTATTTGCATAAAAAACAAGAGAGTGCAGTTATTCGGAATCTTAGTCGTTGCGATCTTTAAAATATTACTTTACAAATGGGAGTTGGTTTCGAAGCGTACGTTATTTCCAATAAAAAATATAGATGTTTACAAAAACAAAATACCAGTCTTATTACCTATGTTTAATGATATTTGATTGTATACTGTAAATAGCGGTTTATGATCAAATTTTGGTTCATAGTAATAAAATCACGTGAAATATTGAATCACATTGTGCTAGAGTTGAAGATGCATTCTATTTGTTACTTATTTCAAGTATTCAATTAGAATCATCGGAAAGTTCGGTGGATCCAGGTTGTGAATGATCTCGAAGCAACCAAGGTTTTTTTTAAAGATCTAGTCAAAATTAAGCCAGATGAATTTGACCATGGCGCGAGTCATGAAAGATGTTTTATAAATCACTATGAACCATGGAGCTAAGACTGCATCCAGACGGGCGTGAGTTTGATCAATATAAAATGAACAGTGGCTCGTGTATGTTCAGGATTTTTTTCGAATATATTATCAGCTTCAGTTCCATTTATGAATGTCTTGAAAAAGCAAATACAAACGGATCCAAATAAATTAAAAAGTATTCCGGAATGAATGATATCTCAAAATCCAATGAGTTCACGACTTCTAAGTTTTCTCCAGAGTTTAGAAAGTGAATACCGAAAATAGCAATTAGAATCCTTTCCTATACATCAGCATATCACGTTTTCGTAAAATATGACCATTAAAAAAGCGACACCATATCTGGCTCCTTAAAAATCCTGCCGAGTAAAAATGCAGCCAACATATAATCGAGTAAATTGATAACACTTTGACGAACAGAAACTAGTCTTTCTGAACTTGTCCATCGTTATTTCACAATCAGAGGGTCGCAAATGAAGAGGGAAATTCTCAACTATGTTTAGTGCTGGCTATTTTTGCAGAGGATTAATGTGTACAAGTAGCTATGTTATCAGACACCTTATGTTTTTAAGCACCTGTGATACCATTTCTACCAACACAAATTCTTCCGATAAATATAACGTGGCGCATTTGGTACTAAACAGTTTGAGAATTCATCTTCAAACTGCAATAGCCTCTGCAATGCCTCATTTCCACATTCTGCGCTGGACCACATTTAAAAATGTCTCAGGAGGACGACGAAGTTTAACTCGAATACATGAATGTGATAGAATAAAGCAGCCGTCGACCCAAAAGGGCAGCTGGGCAACGCCGCCATGTCTGCCTCCCCTCTCCCCGCACGATGGGTGGCGGCAAAGGCGGCGGTGTCGCCGGTCGAGTCCCTGCCCAGGAATCCCTGGACGGGGAGATCTTCTAGTGCCAACTCAATGCTACTCGACCACTGGGCTGGGCTGGGCTGGGCAGGGCAGGGCTGTGCGTTATCGACCGGCAGACTCTCGCTGGGTGCGTTGTGTGTCGTCTCGCGCGCGAGCCGAGGGCGAAGAGGGTGGGGTGGGGTGGGGGTGGGGTGGGGAGGAACGAAGTAGCCATCACTATTGCCCGTCTGCGTTCCTCAACTATTCACCTCTTCAGCCTCTACGGCAACCCGGCTGAGGTGCTAGGCGTTGAACTGTATATTGGAGATGCTCTCAACCCTCGAAAGGGTTACACTTTTTTAGGTTCTTGCCCTCGTTCAGGAAATTGAGTTTAAATTTGGAGTCTGAACTCGTTGGGCGATGCGAAGATATCAAACAATATTATGATTTGGTTAATAAACTGGTATGTCATTTAGAACCGCTCTGAAAATAGTTTCTGAGGCGAATTAATATGAGTGAAATGAATTCGAGAAAATATCTATAAATACCCAATATATGAAACACTTATGGCATTTAAAACAAGAATCAACAGAACGTTTTTACCGTGCTGCATCTTCCTGGCAGTCACTACATTATGAATGCATTTGGTATCAATGTTCTGAGCACTTTACCGACATTCTTCGGAATGACAAGCATTGTATTAATCAATCATAAGATTGATGATCAATCGCTCATATGGGTTGAGCGGAGAATCTGCATACGATGACTTGGATTTGACAAATGATTCAGGAAAATTCATAGAAATCAAGTGGCATGCTCACGCGCCTGAAAGCAAGGTTCGTCCTCCACACACAGCAATATTCACTTGGATCAATTTCACCTCCTGAATCCTTCACGTAAAGTAAACTTTAACTATTCATTTTTCCTTTCCACGCGAGGATTCCATGGTAATCAGCCCAATAGCATTTGGGAAAAATGAAAACTTTTCAATAGTTCTTCGTATTTTCCTGAACAGAAACTCACATTGCGCAATAAGGTCCACCCAAACGAGGCTCGAGTTCAAAGGCTTAACGACACGTTCGTCATGGAATCCAAACAGCGAAAATATATAGGATTTCCAGACACATTTTTTCCATATCTCATTGAAACTATCTGCACGCCTTTATTCAGTAACCCTAGAAATAAAAGTTCAACTTCCATCCGAAATAAACCATCTGCATTTTATACAGCACACGTTGTGCAAAAGTTGGTAATAATATCCTGAACGTCGTAACAAGTTACACACGCCAAAGATTCTTGAAAAATCTTCGTACTTTATTCGTTTTATTTGTCGTGCACTAAATGATGAGATGAATATCACCAGGCAACCTTCAGATGGAGTGGGGGTGGGGGTGGGAACAGGTCCTACGTCCGGTAGGAATAAATGGAACCGTTTCCGGAAGAAGGATATTCCAGAAACATAATTAAATTGAAATACAAATTTCTGAAAGGTATTTTTACGTTATTTTTTTTAAATAAATACTCCACACAAACTGACTCACCACGATCTAATACTCTGGAGAAATAGCTCTGTGTGATTCTTCAACGTTATCTTGTCCATTACCTTTTTTTTCCGTTTCCAAATTATCTCGAAAATGTAAATGCTCCATGGCATTCCATGACGAGCAACATTTCAAAACGTATGAATTCCATTCACTTAAATTTAGACTAAAGTGAATTCTTAATGCATGTTAAACTTTCTGAACATACATCCAAAATAGGTCGAAACAAATAAAGTAAATTTCAATAGTGAAGAATTTATAATTATCATATCAGAAAAAGTTTATTTCTGAAACATAACAACTTCCTAAAATTTTCTATTGAAGTTAAAACCATTTACGCTTTTCTGATCATAATTTATATGCAAGCAGATATTATCACCCAATGTAAGTTAACAGAAAATCCGTCTAACATTTCCGACATTTCACTTCTAAACACTGGACACTCCAAATTAATAATAAATGATTTTGTGACTGCGAAATATTATATGGTTCAAAAAACTAATGATAATCTCGGCCTGGGTGCCACAAAAATTCGATAAATCATCTCTAGAACTTGCATCTTCCTATATTCTCTATCTGCAAATGAGTTTCTAGTAAAGTTCTAAGACGCCGAAAACTCAACTCAAAAAAGCGTTTTTATCCGTTTTTCAATGCACCGCAGGTAATTTTTTTGACAATCATGCTCAAATACGTAAATAAACACTGAACAAATAATTGAACATCAATATGAAATTACTTTCGGAACACTTTATTTATTTGGTACGATTGGCGATCAGACGCACACTACACTTCTCGCTCCGAAGTTTTCCCTTACAAAGGCTTTTAAATAATAGAGCTAATAAAGACAACTAAGTAACATGAAAATTATTCTAGTGTCTCAGAGTTTGGGATCATGAGATTTGAACTGGTAGGCTGTTTTATAAAAGTGTGGTAACTTTTCGGAATATATAAACCCATCTTCAATGTCATGAATTACAAACCACCAAGACATGGAAAACTGAATAGAGATGTGTTAATGTAAATTAAATGGTTTATATAAATAAGATTGACACATTACTATTACAGTATATAAGTATTTTTGTATTTTTGTACTTTTGTAGTTTGTGTCAGTGATTCTAGTGTGTTTATATTCTAATCACAGTCAGGATTAACAGTGCTGCTGTTTGAATTTCAAAAAACTGAATTTTATCTTCTGAAACGTCTACACCAGAACATTAATTTTTATTGTACAGTCTACCAATACCAATTCCAATTCCAAGATTTGAAACATTCTGCGATTTATCAAAAGAGGTCGTAAATATTTTATAATATTCTGAAAAGGTATATTCAAATCAATTTATATTTTCTATTTAAGACATAACTCTTAACACATTTTACGAGATTTTAGGCGCTTAAAATGGAATGTTTTAGAACCTAAAAAATACGAGTACTACCAACCAAACAGCAGGTCGTACATACTTTTAGTGAAAATTTTAAAGAGCTCTTTTTTCACATAACGAAAATTCATTCAGTACACTAGTGGCCCAGGAGTTTAAACCATTTCCTAAAGCAAAATATAATGCTTGTCAAAGCCTGGCAATTCCAAATACTGAAAGATAGTTATTTTTACACGACTTGAATTTGAAATAATTTTGTACTGTTATGCCATAAATTGTAAACTCAAGTGAAGAAAACCAACCTTCTCATAGCGATATTAAACGTTAAAATGGCAATATTTCAAAATTTTACATTATGAGTTGTTGCCTTTTGGAACTGGGCCGTTGAGCCTATATTGCTCATATCACTGTATTTCTCATATTTGTAAACTAACATACATATACCAATAGTTAACTTCTCGCCTCCGGTTCAGGTTTCGAAAGGGTCTAATTACATCAAAAGCTAGGGCGAAGTATCAAAATATTTGGACGTCAACGAAAAAGAAAAATTCGTTAACATAAGATTTTCCAAGCATTTGCGAAAATTCGTTCCTTTTCCCGAAGACTATCTACTTTACATAGATACAGATATTAATTATTTCATGTATCGTATAACAATATCTAAATTGCTTCATTCAATCCATCATCCTAAAGCTGTATAAAATACATAATTATTGTGTGCATAGCTATTTTTCGCGAAGAGCTGATAAAATGTACGCGCTTATTAGTTTGGTTTAACTTGATTTGAGTTTTTCGTTTGTTTTTTCCTTAAAAAAAAAAAAAAAAAAAAAAAAAAAAAAAAAAAAAAAAAAAAAAAAAAAAAAAAGAGTATTCTGTGAATACATAATGTGAAAAAATAGTACTATGTGATGTATACAGGAAAATTACAATCTGGGCACTTTTTTTTCGAGCTCTAGAATATCTTCCCCATCCTAGATTGTTTATACAGACATACGCTCGATTGAGGCATTCCAGTATAGCTCTTTGTGTTTGTGCTGGCTGTAACAATATCGAATGGTTGAGAATAGTAGGCTATATTCGTTTAAACATAATACAAGAATTGAACTACATGAACTAAGTGATTTTGGTTCAAGTTGATTTTGGTTTGTGTTTTTAAATAAAATATTTTATATAGTATGTGTAATGTGCACTACATAATCGCTAAAAAACTGAAGTATAAATTATTAAAAGAAATATAGATGAGTATTATATTGGTAGTTACGATTATTCTTTATTATGCTATCCGTAATATTAGAGTTGGCGAACATTTTATTCATACATTCCAGCTAAAAATTCAATTCCTTTTATTGAATTACATTGAAACACGTTTTGAAAAGTGAATACGCCGAACAATCATTGAGCATCTGGAATACATTAAATAATTGTGTTCAATTGATGTAAGAAAACATAACAGAAAAAAAGTTATCAGTGAAAATCTTCATTCCATCAGGTCTATGGGGAACTTTAAGACATTTGTTTGCTTTTTGTTTATATATATAACAGCACAAACTTCATACAACATACATAAATCGTAGGCAACGACCAAATGTAACTGTAGCATTCAAATACTGCAATGTGCCGTAGTCTTCGAGATTTACTGACATTCGATAAAAATAATATCATGAAGGAATGCTCCAGAATGACTGCGACACCGACAATTTGTGCAAACTACCGCGTTCCCCGATATAAACTCTGAGATACTACAACAGCCGAAAATAATCATGGAAATTCAGAGTGGCCCTTAAGCGCCACTATCTTGGACATTGTTTTCGTCTCATCTCTCTTCGTTGGGGTAACAATCTACAGAAATAAAGTCTATATATGGCAGTTAACAAAATGAATTGCCTAGAACACCAACCATGTTTACTATAGGGAAAAATCTCACAGCCCACTCCGATACAACATGAAGAGGGAGACTTTTTGCAGAATGAGTTATTTTGGAGATGGTTTTGTTAATGCTACGTTTCTGCACAGATTGTAGTTGTAGGTGTACGTTAGTACGCACAGGTAGCAAATAAATTGTATGTTGCAAATAATGAGTAATACACATTTTATGTGCTATTAATATGGGCTTCAGAGGTTTGTTCTACTTAGTCATGAAGAAAGTCTAACATGTTACCGATACGTCGGCATTAATCGATCTAAAACAATTATCCAATGGAAAAAGGACTGTTTGATATATTTTTGGAATTGCGGTGTACCTAAAGCGCAATGAAATATGCTCCACAAACGAGCACGTGCAGGAGTACATCTCCTACGAAGGGAAATACCAACACAGCTTTGGAGTGCAAAGCAGCTTTATGCCACGAAATGAATTCACCTAGGCCAAACTAACGACAATGGTTGAGTGGCAAACTAACACAACATGCAATTTAACTATTTCTGGAAACAAAATCTTGTATTGTTTTTATTCCGTCATTTCTACACAATTCATAAATTAGAAACACGACATTTTCAATATTTCTGAAACACTGAAGCATTTCAAGCTCCAAAAGCTTTTAACCAAACATTTCCACACACTCATTTTCAGAAACCCAGTCCAAGCTCCATTGCGAAATAACTTAACATTTTCCTGACATCTCAAAATATTGAAATCTATTCAGTCCGCTTTGATTCACAGCGTCAGCATTCTTTGTGGCACTCCAAGGGAGTTTAAGTCCCCGTCTTAAAGCCTACTCGCGCATTCACAAATATTTCTGCTAATATTCTACGAAACGAATGTCGTTCATTGACTCAATTTAATATATCAAAATTAATTTTGATTTTTTTATTTATAAGTTCAGCATAAATTAAAAACGCATATCAGAAAACGAAGTCAGTTGAACATGAAACCTATCCTCCCCTTCTAGAAAAAAAATAATAGATTGCGTCACAATATAAAGGCCCACATTCTGGTTAAAACAAGACTGCAAAAATAATGTAAAATATATCAAAATATTAAAGAACTAAACAAAAAGTGAATAAAATTAAGATGATTCAAATGTTTAATAGTAAACACTGGAATTCACAGCAGTTTACAACGAAACCAAAAATCACAATTGCATGACCAATCTCAAGATTTGTTTTCTTGTGTATGTGTGTTTTTTGCATACGTAACCGTCTATCACAATTTCAAAAATAAAAAATTATGATTGGGACACAAATTATTAAAATTATTATTTCGACAGTATAACTAACTAGATTCACTTGTGATACTGCCTCCCCGAAATGGTAGTGTAAATTGAACTAGTCTAGTATGAACCCTCGAAGAGAATATTCGAACTAGTTCAGTATCCAGCAACGGACAGAGCTGTATCATGTATCATGTTCAGAGAGCTCGCCTCCTCAAAAATGCGATGGGATTCCTCATGGTCGAAGAAACGCTTTCGAGATCAATAAAATAATCGATTAAAAAGTATTGATGTCTCGCTTTCTTGAAGTAATTTAAAATACTTCCTGATCCGGGAGTCAGAGTTCAACACTTCCTGCTTCATATCAAACCATTATTTGCCAAGAAAGTCAAAATACATTGTCCACATGTTGTCCAAACTTGCAGATAGGATTACAGGTTCACAGAGAATTGCACCAAAATAAGAGCAAAGACTCATATATAGAAAGGCGTAAAATTTACAATAAAATCGCAATTAATATTTTAAATAATTTGGAAACCTTATTTTGCAATGATTTCAGCTGTAGATTGATTAATACACGCGAGAACGTCCAACACTGGACTTTATAACACGCGTGTGTGCGATATGGAACGTTATAAAGATAAAAAATTGGATTACATGGGACGCATATGGCGACTCCCTCACGAAAGAAGTTACCATTTTGAAAACATTGTGTGTCTGAACTCAAATAAGAATGTTAAAAGCTGAAAGACGACTAATGTAATTGCACAAAAAAGGAACATACTAATGTCCCGAACGATCAAAAATTAAACTATTTAAAAAACATAAGTTAGTGCTTACCTAAAATGAATTTGTACATGTACATGTACATGTACATGTACTGAGGATGAAAAAGTTGGAATATTTACAGAGGCACTCTTAATGAAAACTGTTATCTTGAAACTAAAATATTTTTGGAAATAAAACCACAAAAACTTTTGTCATTTCATTTTCTTGCAAAACAAATTTCAATAAGTTATTTAGCTCTCAAAGTTTGTGTGTTGCATACCCCATTCTTCGCTAAATGAAAGATTTTTTTAACTTTCTTATTTTTGTCATGAAACATTCAGGTCGATTCGGTGCTTCTTAGCATGGCCTTCCATCGCAGCATGACACACCGTACTGAATCACCGGTGAAGCAGTAAACCTATCCCGATGACAACGTGCAGTTTCGGAGAACATATTTCATTTCCGGCGCGTATGTTTCTGACGGGCCTTGCGCATCGGAAAACCGTACAACCGGCGGCGTTCTTCTACGCAAAGACCCCCACTACTTCTGCAAATGACTGAAGACAACAGCTTTCAGTACCAGGGAAAGATAAGTTATTTCTAGCCACGAAACGAAAGATAGGAAACAAAACCATGTTGATTAGGACGTATACTAAAAAACCTCATGTTAAAATATTCCGTTATAGAGCTAACTGTACATCACTATCAGTTTTTTTGCTTCTAATCCAGCAGTTCATTGACGAAAAACTAATCCGTGGGTAAGCAAGATGCTACTTCACTGCATGTGAGCTTGATGGAGTTGGTCGGGGATTTTTTCAGGGATCAGACCAAACATGATTTATTTTGAGGGCAAAAACATTTAATAAAAACAAATAATTTTATGTTTTCTTTCTTTTGCTATAGAACGAGTGTACTTAATGAAATATGGCAGCAATGCAATGCAACAGAAACTTTAGTTCTATTGCACGTCAAGCATAATAAGCTTTCTCCCCTCCCCTAAACAATTACCGTATTCTCTTTTCCTCGTAACAGCACCCCCGCACCAGGCAACTAGTCCCCGTCAACTCACCCCTAACAACGACGGGGGTATTTAACATACGGCACCTGTCTTACCCTGTGGAATGCAAACCGGTTCACGGAAGACGCTGATGTATCGATGCGAGGAGGAAGAACGCCCCCCGCCCAGCTCGCGGTCGCCATTCAGGCCTCGGGCATCGCTTCCCTGACGGGGTGCAGGGGCGCCTCCCTTACGCGGCGTCGCATGGCGTGGCGTGGCCTGGCGTGGCGCCGCTCCAGCCGGGGCCTTTTTGCTCCGGCTAAGACTCCGCGGAGGCGTGGAGCGACCTTGGCTGCATGGCGCGCACAAAGCCGGCGCCAGGCGGGAGCTCGCGCACCGCCGCACAAAGCGGATGTGTGAGAAAAACAAAAACACCTCCGCGGCCGCGGCCTACGGGACCGCGTACGCGACAACACTAGTCCGTCACTGGATCGGACAGCGCGAAAGCGGTGATCTCGGGGAACGCCAGGCACGGGGGGTGACCGGCGTTAAATTTAGGCCTAAAACTACAAAGCCCCCGCGACAAGAGGCGAAGAGGCGCCGCGGCAGCGGCAGGGAGCCGGGCTGCTGCTCGCCGCTCGCCCTCGTTTGTTCGCCCACTTCCCAATCATCTTACCTTGCTACTTCTTGCTGCGCTTCCTCGCTATTCTCCGTTTCCGGTGATACGGTCATGTCTGTCTCCAAGCCTTCTCCGGCTGGTATATCCATGGAACAGTTCACACACTCACGAACATAAACTATCAAGTTGTCTTTGTTGATTTTGCACAACTTCACTTGCACACGAAGATGCACACAGGATGAAAGGCAATCCGATAGACTTTAAAGCTTTTTACGTCTTTTGATGCACTGGTGCTGGAAATCAAAAGTGGATGTAATGTGGAGGGAAAAATAATGAAAAATAATTTACGAATATCTGACACTTTCCACAATTACAAATGTACTAGAAAAAGAATCGATGTGAAGTTACATTTTACAATAATTAACTGCATTATGCCTATAAAATTAGAAAAAATAAAATAATGGAAATGTTTTTAAATATACATGAATTTTACTGACATAGTTGATAAATCGAAAAGAATGAAAGAAAACAATTCAAACGGTACTTTTTCGAAAAATGTGTTCTAGATGTAAAAAAAAAAAAGATTTCTTAAAACAAATTTCAGCGTATACTATGCACAGCGGCACGTGGGGAAATGAGGGACCGCGAGACACAACCGGAAAAGTCACTACGCATGACGTCACAAGTTGCGCAGTAATAGCATATGCGCACTTGCATTACTGGCGTTTCACCAATACTTCGTATCACTACACGATCATTCACACACGTACGGCACTTCTGGCATGCTAAAACGTATCCGAAAACCTCCGGGTCCGGAGAACGGAACCGGCTGCACCGATCTTGCTGGGAGCGAGAACAATGGAGCATCGCAGGCTCAATACACGTCGAATTAGCACAAGCGGAGACTAACAGGATGCACTTACGTGTTGGGTTGATATGCTCTAACAGACGTACTACAAATGTGATACACAAAAGACCTTTACAACAAGTCCTTATTTAAAAAATGCCACGATCACTGAACTCATAATGCTGCACAGCCGACGCTCGCCACGCGAGAGGACGAATTCTTTAAGTTCATCGCAACTGAGCCCTACAAGAGATAGCAGCGAACTACGCCCCTCCACGACCAGACCGCTATCCCCCTACCCAGCACCCCATCCCGCAGCCAATCGCCGTCGCCATTGCAGCATTCTCCCTCCTTGCGCACCCGGACGCATTCCCCTCCAACGGAACGCCCCCACTCCACCTCGCCCCGCCCCGCCCCGCCCCCCGCGCCCGAACCCGCGCGCACAGCCCCGATCGCTAACTACATCTCAAACGGCGTCATGTCTCGATACTACGCCTCGCACGGAGTTTGCAACCTGGATTTTTGCCGCACACAACCCACATGTTATCAGATGCTGTCATCTGTCGCCTGGAATCTGAACTCAGCCACGTTGCTGCTTCACGAGAATTTGTCGCCTCATAAGTTCTTCCATAACACACTGCATTTCAAAGATACCGCTATGTTTCTTATAAGTTAAATACACATTTTTATTGTATTTAATTTAATTCTTGCAAATTAAAATAAGTTATTAATCATAACAAAAAACTATATATATAAAAATAAAAAACAACCAAGTTCAATTCATTTTTTCCGGAACTGAAAAAATAATTTAACGAAAAATTCATTCTCATTTCCAATTTTTCGTTTTTATGAACATTTAACATTCTGAAAAATAAACGTATATTCAAGAATATTTGAGCTTATTTGTTTACGAAATTGTTCAATTGGGTGGACATGGAAGATGTTTGAAAATACATGTAAACTAAGAAAACATTTCATTTCACTTTATTTTGGTCAAACAGACTAGGAAAGTCTCAAAAACACGATTTACCGACAAAAAGACCCAAAGATGTTGAACTCTTAAGTAATCGCAAAGCAGAACATTTTTGAACAAAGCAGAACATTCTGTTAATTTTAAACAGGAAAGGTTGTACCTAGTGTTGTGAACACATTGAGGGGATCGAGAATATTTGTTAAGAAATTGTACGAAGGGAAGGAATAAAATAGTGTATTTTTGTTTACAAATTTGTTTAAGCGCCTAAGAAATAATGTTAATAGTTTATTACAGTAACTTTTGAGTAGTTATACAGAACGGTATAAGTAATTCATAAAGTTATTCAAACATTATCCATAAGATACAAATAACATAACAGCTAAGCTATATGTCAACGCATTACAAAATATTACATATACTAACAATTTTTAGGATAGTTAATTTTCTTTATGCCAAATATTCTCGATACAAAATAATTCTAACGAAATAAAAAATGTTAATAATCACAATCTAAAATCGAACTGAAGGGAATAATGTAAACCATGAAATTAAATTTCACAATTGTAATGTACATCTTCCTTGTAATCTGAAAATAAAAAGAACTAGAATGAAATTCTGAGGGCTCACCGAACAAGTCTGACACCTACGAGCAATAAGAATTCTTACGGAACGGAAGAATTGGTAGGTAGTTAGGCTTATGGATTCTTTTTTCTGTTTTATTGTGTAATGTGCGTTTGGTTACTTGTATTTTAGAAATCTACCACCGAGTGTTATGCCCTAAGCAAATCAAATATATCGAACTACTAACTACATTCGGCGAATTTATAGTGATGAAACAGGAGATTTTTTCTTTAATAAAGTCTGGCCGAATATTATAAGATAACTCTTCTTTATCATGTTATATGGAAGAAAGAATCTATGGGGGGGGGTCCCCAGAACAATAAAAAAAAGTCAATAAAACAACGGCTGAAGGCAAAAATTGTGCAATCGCAGTGAAACATTTTTAACATCTTCGGGGAGGGGGGGGGGATGTATATTAGAACTACTGCGAACACAACACGAGTTCATATGCCCACAACTAGAAACTTTCCGGATCTTCGTCATCTTGAGCGAACACGCACTTGTTTCCAGAGCAGCCGTTCAATCCGTCCAGAAGCTCCACGAGTTCCACTGCCCCAACAATCCTCGCTCCGCGGGGTCCCAGTGAGCCTTCCCGACCTGCGGTCCATTTTCCCCCGCGCGCCCTCCCCGAGAGGCTGTGGATATCCCAAGGGGAAAGGGAGGAGGCACCCACCACCAACGTCACCGTCCCGGCGGGTTCGACGGTCCAACTGCCAAGGGCGGTCGCCCTTCGCGTAGGTGGTGCCGGGCCAGAACGGGGGACGGGGACCGGGGGACGGGGACCGGGGGACGGGGACCGGGCTTGGTCGGAGCCGGGTCGCCCGAGCAGGGCAGACCCTGCATCGGGCCACGTCGAACACAACCAACGCCTCTGGCAACGCCGCAATCGCCAGTATCTGCTCCATCGGCGGCGGGCGGCCGGGCAGGCGGGCGAGTGAGTGGGTGGGTGGGTGGTAGAGCGTCCCGCCCATTCACCCAGGTAAACGCACCGCCCGCATTCCGAGACGCGCGCCCGCCCCACCCGCCCACGCTCAGCAAATCCCGTGCGCTCTCTCTCACCGAGCATTCATTTTCACTCGTCTCCTTCGCCACCGAACACCGAATTACAGTGTAAAGGTACCACGATCTTCAGTCAAAAATTTCAAAGGAAATACCGTTTTAGAGTAGGCAAAAATGCTTATGTAATTAAATCATATTATATATATGTTTACTGTACGCATGACACATCAAACGACAAGGCTGAATTCACGAGGAGAGGGGGGTAGGGAGTAGGATAGTCACCTATGCCCCCTCAATCCAACATAAAAAAACACCTTTTTATTCACAAGAATAGTCATTCTGATACCATCGTTTAAGCATATTCCCATTATCAATATTACATTTTTTATTTCAAGCAATTATTTTATTTCAAACCTATCTATGGTAAAGGATGTACAAAAATTTCTTTTCCCTCTCCCAAAATATTTTCTGAATTTGCTCTTGCGAACTGACGTGCTATTTCTTAAAAATTCAACCCATTTTCGTCTCCAGAAGTCTTTTCGAAACTCAAAACGTAGCAACAAAACAATTAGCTCCCCAAATCATTCTATTCAGCGCCTTTCTGAACGTTACAATGAAATGTCACCGCAGAAAATAAAACAGTTGTTTGGATTAGCTAAAAAAATATACGAAACCAATTTCAAAAGCAGGATCTTCTCTCGAGTCCTCGCAGTCTACCAAAATTCGAATGTGTCCAGCAATAAGTGGACTATAAATGCTTTAGAACAGCTCTCCTCCCTCGCTACAATCAAATCCGAATTAACCAGGAGCGAGCCCAACGGGAACCCGCGGTGGCACGCTTTCCTTTGTTTTATCACGTGCGGGCGGGCGGGCGACGCCAGGCGTGGAGGCGAAGACGGCGGAGGCGTCGCGCGCACGCGGGAGCAGGCGCGAAGAGCCAGCCCGCCCGCCCGCAGCCATCCGCTTGCACTCTTCCTCCGACCTTGCGAATACGACAACCTTGAAAGGCAGTCCCGAAGTGCACGCCAAGTGGGCAGAGCGACTGCGCAGGAAGAAGTCAACTTTTTCAAATGGGTGATAGCGTGGCGGCGGCGGCGGCGGCACGGGTCGCCCCACCCATTGCCGCAATGAATGAACATATGAGCGGCGGCGCGGCGAGAGGGGAAGGCGAACCGGAAGAGGGGAGGCAACAGGGCGGCGCGAAGAGTCGGGAGAGGGGGAGCGCCTCTTCCTATACCCTATTTCATGCGTAACAAGGGGGAGGAGCTAACTGTAGTCAACAATCCGTACAGGGGAGCGTGAGAGTACTGCAGTTCGGATATTGCAGAATCTTCGCCTGCGTCGTAGGAGGGGGGCCTCGTCCTTGCAGAACGTTCAGCACTTCGCGAATAAGCTTCAATCAACTGCGCGCCTTCTGGTTTGCGTCTCACTGGGCGGAGAGTGAGTCACGACGCATATTCAACTGGTCCGAAGAGATCCCATGTCTTTTCTTTTGGCTTTTTCCTTGCGTAAAATCAAGACGAGATTATTATTACTAATAAGGGCGAAGTAGACAATTTTAGATGAACCAACATGTAAATATTTTTATACCACAATTGTTTTCAATAGAAATTAACTTTTTCTAAAATATCACTATTACATGATATACCCTGGCACTTCATTGAGATTTCATTAGGTACTTTTTATACATTTTCCTTCAATCTTCTTTAAAACTAAGGCAAAAGCTTTGAATGTATTATTGAATGCCTAGCAGGAACACATTTCTTACAAGATTTAGAATTGCATTCCGTGAGCACGAATGTTTTTTTTCATTCAGCTTTCAGTGGGTCTTAAAATTAATGAAAATAAAAAAGGTTACTTACAACGCACGCCTTGAAAATTACGTAATTCACCTCGACACAAGATATTAGCAAAGGAATCTACTTTAAATGAAGTGTAGTTTGTTTATTTGACATTAAATTTTCTATTCGTTACCTTACACCATCACTATTTTAAAACTACAGAAAACCAGAGGCTATATGAATTCAATGTGTAATACTCCATTGATTAAATAGCAGATCAGACTTGTACAATTCACACATCAAACAATCCAATTCTCATTTCCATGATCAGAGATTCGACGTCTTCTAAATAGAGCCTGCGTATTGGTGAAGCTGTATGTTTAGTTTTCGAATACTGGAAAATGCAAAGAACCGTCCCAGAACCTCGACTGTTTGAAAAAAACAGTATTCAAAATATCTCTAACACGTTTTTAATCGCCCTTTATTGCCGTTTACTGCGTATCTCTTATCTGAAGTATCTCAACCATAACTATCTTCAAAACGATTCTAAATAAAAAAAATATTTCACTTATCAATCTCATTTTTTTCTAATTTAAAATAATTTTCCACCATAAATAAACTTGCAGTAAATCAAATCTAGAAAGTATTAGATTGCTCAGTACAATAAGTTGAGTGATGTACAATGTAACCCCTTTTTAGGAGTAAAAGTTGTCTAAATTCTATGTAGAATACAATAAAACACGCTAGTTTGTTTGCGTCGAAAGCTATGACAACGGTGAAAACGGCGCGGGGCGAGGAGGGGCGGGACGAGACAGGGCAGGTCATCGCATTCGAAACGCGCCCTCGTGCGCATCAGCGTTTAACACTCGTCCGGGACAATGGCAGGGGCAGGGGCAGGGCGTGGGTGGGCAGGGAGAAACCAGTTCTGGATGGCGCGCCGGTAAATGGGAGCCATTTCACGCAGCGTCCGCGTCCGCGTCCGCTTCCGGCGCCCTACGTCGCCGCGCGACCTCTCGACGCTCGGCGGCGTCAATCGGAACAGGTTTCGCGAATTTCATGCAAGGCCGAATGGTCATTTAAAAGCGGCTCCCGCTGCAACTGGGGGAGCCTCCACCGCCACTGCGCGCGAAATGGCATCGTTTGTTGGGAGACGACGACGTACCGCCTCTTAAGAACACCCTCCGGCAGTCTTAACATGTTGGAACCGTGTCTCGATAAATAAAACTAACTACACCTCATGGTTATCTTCCACGTCGCATGTGCCGGACTCAGAGGGAGAGGTTGAATGCCTCTTTTACTCGCATGTTAAAACCGTGTTGGAGGGCACCATGGATAAGGGTCATTCCACACCCTGAAAATATCCTCTTGCAAATCCCAACTTCAGTTGACACCGTCTCCGAGACGTGGTATTGGACCCTGCAGAGATTATGGTCATCCTCCCAAAGCTTACACCCTCCCCCTTGACTAAGATATCACTTATTAGCGAAGGTCTTATTTTGGGTACATAGACCGCATGATGAATCTTGCGCAACAGCACCATGACTTTTGATGCCTTTTTGTTGCCTACTCCCACTCCCGTTTCAAAGGAACTTTTGAGAATATTTTTAACGTCATAGGTAAAATAATCTAGTAGATACAAATGTCTTTTGGACCCAAGCAACGTCGTGGTAGAGTACGACCACAAAATTTTGCCAACTTTGGGAGACAATGTCTTCGCTATATTCAATGTTGAATGGAATAAATTGCATTGAAGTCTAGTGGGGGAAAGTGTTAAAAAATCGAGATATTAATGTTAAATAGCTTCCACACAAAATTCGAGTACGAGAAAACTGAATATCACACAGCACACAAAATCACAGCATATTGTTTTGCAAAGCATAATTTCAACTTCGTAACTCCTACCATTACTTCACGCTGCAAGGAACCAAAACAGCATATCTCAAAAACTATTTTATCTATGAATACTACCTAAATCTTTATCAAAGTTCCTTTGAGACGTGAGAACCTGGCATAAAAAATTTCGTAGGATATCAGTGATGGTCGCATAGCGACCATCATTTGATACGGAACGATGCATAAAAATAATGAGGGTAACCATGTGTATTATTTGCAAGAGACACAATGGAAAATGTAACTTCTTGAGAATATTACCTTGGAAGTTTAAAATTCTGGGTACTGTTCTGTTTCACAAGGTAAAAGTGGTTCAAAATGAAAACAAAATGGACGCGAAACACCAAAATTATTTAAAGTCTTAACTTTTTTACACCACTATGTTCATAAATATATCATAAAATAATAAACAGGCACAGCCTTTCAGAGTGAAAAAGCAACTATTAAAGCCCAAGGAAAGAGTTTCACACATCCACTATTTATATTCTGCTAAGACGTTTTTATAATTTATTCCATATCTTCAGGGGCTTCAAATCTGTTATCATGATAGTCATAATTAAGGCAACGATTTATAAAAAGCAATGATTCATTATTTGAAATCAAACTGTTGTCATGCATTTTTGAATTACGTTTCTTGAATTTATTTAAAACACAATTAATTATCCGTATTTGTCCATATTCCCGGTAATCACCGAGTAAAACAATCAGTAATATCACACGATATTCGTGTCTCTTCAATGAATTTAGTTTTATATGATTATAACTTTTGTAATCCTTTATCAATTTAATGTTAACAAATTTTCCAACTCCATAGTTTATATATATATATATATATATATATATATATATATATATATATATATATATATATAAAATGCCCACAATATCAACTTCAATATCTAAACATTGCTAGATTTAAATAGATAGACAGTCAATTCAACCCTATTACAAAATTTGGTTGACAGGTTTGCTGTAAATATATGAACTTTTAATTTGAAAGGAGTGCCTGTATCTGTAGCTTATCCTTAATTACATCAATTAATTCTTACCAGATTAATTATCAAATTAGATCTAGATTCAACTCCACAAGATATTCCTCGATTTAAGATTGTTCACATTCTTTTGCTACCGAATGCAGTTTCAACCAGCACAAACCAATATTAAGACAACAGGGGAGTTTCACGTTTGGGAATTTAAAACCATGATTAGTAACTCTTTACCGACTTTCGGAAAGTGTCAACTGTCAGAACAGTCTTGTGGAACTCCCTTTCAGCAATACACGAATGCATAAGAAATTGGGCATTAGTCATTATTAGATCTTGTCTAATGGTTTATTATTAAATGCTAGTTATTTGGCTGCTCTGTATGTGGAACAGTTGTTTGATTAATACATTTTCCGCCTTTTGTATCATAGTGTTAAATTTTTAATCCATTAAATTTATGTAGTTCTTTAGGTACATTCATTACATTAGTCCATCCATTACTCTGAACATTTTAGTTCATATTATGTATGAGCGTATTCAGATGCAACGATTGGCGAGAATACGACTGATCTAAGTCCATTTAACTAAATTTTCAGGAGAGCTATTTTTTTTTATATGTCGTGGGTAAGTATGGAATGGGTAAGAATGGAATGAGTTAGTATCTAATGGGTTTGTTGAATGCTAAGGGAGTGAAATACTTACAATTTTGTACACAGGGAGACAGGAAAAAAAAGGAAACGAAAATCTAATTTTGTTACAAAATTAGCAGAAAACAACGTCCTTGCACAAAGGAATGTAAAAATTAAATTCAGTTATGAGCGCAAGACTACTTCTCTACTTATTTATTCAGACATTTCGTGATCACTAGCGCAGCATAACATGAATTTCTCATTCAAAACTTTATTCTTCGTGTCATTCTCTTCAGATGATTGTACTGATCTCATCTGTAACCAAATATACAGCTGCAATTCAAAATACTGTAATACTGTACGACCATAGGAACTGACATCTGAAAAGAGTATGCCGAATTTGTATGAATGTTCTGAGTGAAGAGGATTCACTCAATATATTGCTCTCGAATTGAACACGTCAGTATTACGCCGAGTTATCAAACCCTTCGCTGATATGGACACCGCTCAACACTTCACAAACAAGAGTTGATCGGGGCCAAAAATCAAGATTACACATCCCAGCACGTGTGAATGAAGTTCTATGCAGCTCCCACACTTCGCGGAAAGCACATGTCAGGGTTCTGTCGATTGCTCAACGACTCAACAGGGAACAAGACGAATATTTAAAGTAAAACATGCTTGACATATTTTTGGCATGGAACCAAGCTTCCCTACTTCGGTTCCTTGAGCCTTGCATTAGCGACAAGGGTGTCATCAGATCTCAAAACTCCGTTGATGAGCATTCACGAAAAAGACGGCAAATTGCAGAAAAAACGCACTGTTGCATACTGGCATTCTTTTTTATTAAATTGTTAATTATTCACAATTGTGTTTATTACGTTTTCCCACATACCCTTCTAGTAATTTCTCGTACATCCTTTTGTCAACTACGCAATTTCCTCCTTCCTTCAGAAAAGTTCGAATGACATACTGAAAACTGACACAAACTACTTTACTAAAACTACGGAAATCACCTGGTGCATTATTGAACTGAAACTGCAAAAAAATGTCGATACAAAACACTATTAGTCCGTTTTCAGCCTCGTTATGCTGGTATAAGGATCCCCACTAGTAAAAGAACCGATGTAGTGCATTATCGAAATGCATCTGAAAAAAATAAGTGGGAAAACTACGTCCCAAATAGAACGTTTTACACACAACAAAAAACAAACATCTGAAAAAGAAACATTTCAAAGTTTACTTATTTCGTAAACATCGCGCAACAGAGCTGTAGATAACTAAAACATTATGCGCATTTATTGCTTTCAGCTAACGCAAACCAATCAATATACAACGAAAACACAGAACATTTGTAAATTACGAAAATTTGACTTGCGGATTGTTTTTAATTATTATTTTCTTGGGATTAGCAGCTCTCCTGCTAAAGCAGACCTTAAGAAACTAAGGGGGGGGGGGGGGGGCAACATGTCGAATATACTACTAACGTTTTTCAAGTTAATTCTCGGGGCGCAAAAAATTATCGCTCTTACCTCCAGCCATTGCCGACCAGCTCGTAGGGTGAGTCCTGACGGCCACCCTCGCGACTCCTGCAACAAGCATTGTTCGCATGAAGGAGAACGGCGCACGCGCCTCGCTTCGCCTCGCCTCGCCCGAGTAACACGCCCACACAGCTCCGAGAAATCTCTGCCCTGCATCTGCATCCAACACAACAACAGCGCCCCGCAAGCGCCCATGCTCCTAGCAGGCTTGAGGTGGCGGCGGCGGCGGCGGCGGCGTTTCCAAAGCACGTCAACGTATACGACGCAATCGCAGAGACGCGGCCAGAAAGACACCCTGCCTGCCGTTTCGCTGACGGTCACAGGTTACAGTACGCGATACTAAGTCTCGCAGCTCCCTCGGATCGAAGCTTAGTGGGAAGCGAAAAAAATGTGTGGCACGCTTGTGATTCATACCGACAGATTAACAGTACCGTCACGCACCAAACAACAGCAATAGCTCCAGCATACAGCCACGCGCAAACACTCAGCAATAAGCAAGAGCGCAACACCAGGTGCAAGAAAAAGAGCGTGAAGCTTTGAGATGCAATAGCTTCTGCAGCTTTTATAAACACGCCCACTCGTCCCACAGTAGGGGGAAATCCTTAACCCACAGCAGTAGTCCTTTAAATTACGAACTATCCCTAAGAGTACAATTCGCTCATCCAAACTAGACACTATGATTGTCATTCTGCAAATAACTATTTCATGTTTATGAATGACTTCTTCGAATTCTTCAGGTTTCCGATACTATAAGTCATCTCTTACAGAAACTCAAAGATTACCAGAAGAAAAAGAAGCTTTCCAACAAATAATTCGCTTAAAGGAAAAGATAATATAGTTGCGATCGGTGATGTACGAAGATTACTGCGAAGGAACCGATTTGATAGTTACTGCTAGCAATGTAACAGCAGGTTACGTCCATACGCCCAATTCGTCAGGTCTTAGTTTGCAATTGACTCGCTCGTAAATATCTTCGACGCTACCTCTGGCAATGCCATCGCCCGACATTACTTCATTTATTTCTCGACCTGTCAAACTTGTCACTTCTTAAGAGGATTTTCCTTCTCGAAGGGGGACGTTTTGAAAGATAATCGCCTCAAGTCCAATCTACCGCCTCCCAGTCTTCTAGCTTCCGAGGTATGAACAGGAACAATTTCTTTGAAAGAATAGAATCCATGCCCGCATTCATATCCTAGGTTTCCTAGTACCCTTGCAGGGGAGCGATTGTCTTATGAATCATACCTGTAAATAAATCCACTAATCGATAAGACCATGCAATGAATCTTAATCCTCTGCATCAAATATGTTTCGAAATACAATATTTGCACAATAAATAATACTTCCGATGACATTAAGTCATTGTTACACATCTTGCCTTATAAAATGAATCTTTTTAATTCGTGAACGTCCTCAACGGGGGCTTGTGGCCTCATATGTTTACCACTGTTAAAGAGGTTCATTTTATAAGGCAGGAGGAGTAACAATGACCTCATGTCATGGGTCACTTCAAAAAAATCGACCTATATGAGTATACGAACGTTAAAGCCAGTTGGCTGGCAGCAGTTTTCACAAGTGGCATGAATTGTTACATAGTATCGAAGTTATAGGCAATTTAACTAAACCATGTTTCTTGGCTTATGCCACTTGTCTATATTAACAATTAGGTAAGATTCATTCATTGAAAGAGCACTGGTGGAAAATCGAAAAACCTCGAATCAAACATTCATTAGCGTTTCGCAGACAATTACTAGACATTGCGATTTCAGAAAATAAATTACAGCGGAATCAATGACTACGTGCCTATGTGTCCTAAACTAGCAGTTTAACAGCAGGCATTAGTTCAGAATATAGTAGATTTGCACCAGTTGAGTAACAATCTCATAACGCACGTCACATTCAGAAAGAACATCGGTCATCTTATAATCATCAGATACCAATTAAGATAAAATTCCATTTAGTTATTAGAACATATACAATCAAGCATTTAAATGTACAAAGAAAATTTAATTGAAAATATGAATATGGATTAGCTCTTATCTTATATTTCACATTTTGACTTGAATTTATTCTGTAAATTTAAATGCCTACTTGTCTTTGTAATTTTATATTTTCGATTATACGTAGCACGGTCTATGATCGCAATGTACCCGGAAGAGATTTTTGCTCAAATACAGTGTGACTATAACAGTCATTAGTCTCAACTGATTAGTGCAATGCATTGGCGCCAATTTTCGGCGCGCAGGGCGGTCGAATTATATTCATTAAATGAGAGCCCGAAGGCGCATCTGATGAAACTTTCACCTCCACGAGCTTGAGATACGCCGTCATTGAGTGCCATCACACGCGAGCTGAGTGCCGCGCCGGCGTACACGACAGTCAACACGCCCATTAACAGTACCCTCCCCCGAAACGAGTAAACGGCCCGATACCATCGCTGTCGCAAGCCATTAAGTTTCTTAACAAGGCCGTCTTTACACGCGATGTGCTCTACGAGAATGATTTTTCGAATTCGCGGACTTGACAAACCTGAGAGATACTCGCAGCACACGAACGACCGCAATTAACATTCATGGAGCGGAAATTTTTAGGTGCCAGAAGTATATCTCCATCTACTTTTAAATAAACAATTCCCATTAATGTCCGTACAACTCTCATCGTAATCACGCACATTTCTTAGCCAGTTTACAGGATCACCGGAATTTAGTCCCAAGCAAGCTTGTCCAAAGCCATTTAAACGGAAATTTCCACATAAAATGTAATTCTAGTTGATTTTTAATAAACTAGCACATATTGTCTGTCACAAGAAAAGAGACGCATGAAAAATTGAAACAAAGTGATATCCTCTGTATAACGGCAACGTTGTGAACTATATTATGAATAGTAACAACAAATATTTCAAAAAGTCGTCTTGCTTTAATTCAACATTGACCATTTTCTAGATGTGTCACTTTTCTTGAGTGCCAATGACAAGTCCTCAATCTTTAATATCAACTACGTTCTACACGTTCACATTGCAACAATAATTCAACGCATATGTATTGAAACCTTAATATAATTACAGGAATGGGATAAAATTGTTTTGTAAAGAGAACCGTATTACCTGAGAAATGTCTATCTTTCTTTCTTCTTTTTCGTTCTTTATTAATTCAAGATCTCGGGAGAGGGGGGAAGAGAATGTTATGTCTTATTCAAATCTATCTTGAATGGCATGAATCAACCTGAAGAGCTCTCGGTGATCCTTATTCAACTACGGATGAATGATATAATATTACACGTTTAACGTCAATTGTTGGAGGATGCCAGTGTTTTACCATAAGCCGCGATTCTTCTGTCGCAAATCGGAGGAAATTTGCTCCCAAAAAATACGTTTGTCTCCCAACCTTATGATTGATGTTGGGCCCATATGGCCCATCCCCCATGAAAGAGGAAAGCTCCAGGAGTGGGGCGAGTACGCGAATGTTGGCCCCGAGGCTGTAGTGTAGGAAATGAAGTACACAATTGGAAAAATCCTGATCTTCACAAAAAAATTCACTAAATGTCGACAGATATAAATTTTGAAGAATAACAAAGTGAATTGAATTATTTCGAAAAATTTTCCATCATTCCATTAATTATATACAGGGGATTTATATATACGACTTTTTTTAATAACAACGAACTGATTATCTTATTATGTGGCATATATGTGTTATGAATGGACACGACTAATAGGTTCCTGGTGCTCATTATGCAATTCTAATCGCATTGAACGTGTCACTCCAATGTAGACCATCTCAGTAGAAGCTTTGGTACATTAATTTTCGTTGTATTCTGAATGGCTTTCTCGGAGTTTGCAATAATGCAAAAGCAAACATTCCGGAAGTGTAAAATTTATTAATTCTAACAGGAGCACATTTCAAGCCAGTCAAAGAAAAAATTCCGGCAAAAGAAACTGACATTCGTAGCAACTGCCCCACCATGCAAATAAAGACCGCATATATAGGTAGATTTACAAGCGTTAATAGCATATTGGAAGCAGAAGAAACATCAACATGCAAGGGCGCATTGATCTGCTAGACGAATCATGTAAATATTCCTTTCACCCATGTACAATTCTTCAACCAGTGAGGACAGTCTGAGAAAGTTAATTTGCCTATTACAAATGAAACTTGTAACCGACCGTTTGCTAGGTAACATACCAGATGTTTCAATATTAGTTTACTGCAAACTATGATTCATTCGTAAAATTAATGCACTCGAACGACACAAATTCTATGAGACTGGTTTGAAATATAATAGAACTGAAGTAGGATATCTTGGTACCGTATTGTACATAAACTACATACACTGATCACACGTTTCCTTCACCCACACTGAAATTTGAAAAAACAACAACAAAAAACTATGGTTTCTTTTACAAAAATTTCCCATGTACTAGGAAATGTACAAATCAACACTAAACAAAAACAACAAAGTCAACATTTTCTGCATATTAAGTAACGGTCTATCTGAAGATTTGTCAAGCAGAATGCAGCAAATTATTCATTGAGTTTCACTCTAATTCCTTAAACCATGCCGACCAAAAGCTGAGATGTTTCGCTAGTATTTATCAGAGTAATGAAATTTTCCCACCCAAACGGTACATCGGTGTCGAGCAATTCAAGAATCTGGGACGTATTTTAGTACTCCGAGCATCAGTAATCATGTGCATGAAAAGTATTACGATGCCGAGATAAGATTCGCAATCCATTTTCTCGTTGGATAATTCAGTCCCTACACAAACTGCAATTATCCCACAAAGCCCTCGCGTAATGCACTGACAATTGAATCCTTGAAGCGGTATCATGTTACGTTCTGCAAGAAAACTGTTTACCATATCACCATCTGCCCATGATACAGAAGTATTTCCAACTTCTACTGCATCCATCACCGCACTCAACTGTTACTCCCTCAACTTGCACAGCTTTTACATCCCTTGCTAAACGACTACCCAAAGCATTACTGACAAAACTGAAGGGCAGAACTATGTTTTAGAGATGCAAGCCAAGAAGGAAGAGAAGCAAGGGTGAGAGAATTCATCAGGCAAATATACCCGGGCGAGGGCAAAGATGAAAAGGAACTCAGCAAGCTCAGCAGCGCAAATTAAAGCAAGACAAGGCAGACGAGCCACTCACCTCTTCTTGCCGCCGCCAGCAACCGACGGTTCGACAACTAGCACCGACCCATTGAAATTGTACCCTGAAAAAAATCAATGGCGATGAGTCATTAAATAGCACAATACAACCTGGAAACTTATAAGAAAATGTTTCTGATAAATGTTTCATAAATAACTGCTAAACCTAATCTGAAGACACATTACTAACTCGTTGAAGTAACTCCTTTGGAAAACTGCTTTTACTTACTATTTCCTTTGAAAGTCAAAATCAAATTATTTCGTAGTGGCTGAGAGGACTTCAGCAACCGAACCACGTATGCTATTAAATAACTCCTCTCCACATTCTCAGTAAAGACGCTTCTTCGTAGCACCAGTATTTCACCACGCAATCGATGTCGGCCTCGTTCCCTGATTTACCCGGGCGCGGCCAGCGCGGCCCAGTGTCGCGATCTGCACGCTCGCCCGGAGCCCAGCACGCGGCACGCGACGCAGCTATTACTTTTTAATTCGAGGAAGCCGAGGCTACTGCGAACGTTGCACCCAGGCATTTTTTATGCTCCAATATTCGCAATAGTTCAACAAACATTGCATCCAAGGGCTGAGCAATTGCAATCATTGCAAGAAAAGCTTTCGGGCGTGAACGTTTCAAATTTCGAATCACCAATTACCAACCAGACTACGTTGTAATAAATTATCGTATCAGGAGAAATCATCAGACTAAGACAAAACTGCGAGAGATCGAGATTCCCTAGGCCATAAGCAGATCGAGAGTAATTTTATTCGGTAGCTACGTACCTCACAAATTCTTTCGGAATTGTCTCTTCCAATTCATTTACGACATCGACGTACTCAAAATATTTACAATGGAGTTTTGCTCTCACGAACAAGAGTGACTTTTTGTGGACATTTTCACGTCGAGATTATGTTCGTTTGCTTTCTAGTGTCTTGTAAACCGAATCCCAAAGGACAGCACGTTTTCCGCAGGGAGAGCCTTACGGTTTACTCGCAACGTTTGGGGCTCTTTACAATGCTCGCCATTCATCTCGAAATTTGAAACTCTCAGACGTAATATTCACCACAAACCGCTAATGAAAGCGTGAAGGAGTCGCCTTGGCTTTAGTCTTTGTAAAGACGGCTCGTGTATCTCCCGGGGAAAACCATGAGAAGCGAGGAAGAATATACAAAACAGTTTCGCTGGATTGTTTCTTACATTATTCAACAGTAGTACGACCTAAATTTTACGTCAGTAGCTCGCGCTCAGTGTTTACTAATTTCCTCGTATTTTATACGCTTCCAGTATTATTCGCCTTCACTGAACAGGAAACTGTCGGGAAGAGAATGAAACACACCAACTAGTTTTCTTCTTAATATCTTAATCTGATGAACTATACCACATGCCGGATTCCAATTAATCATAGAAGTATTCCATCAATAGTAATACTGAAGCTGTGTTAATAACTCACTAATGGCAACCACGTATCCTCCAAATAAAATTTTCGTACCACAAGTTCGAACGCCCAACATTTTGATCAAGTTATTTTTTTAAGTAAACGCCGCTGCAGATACTCAGAATACGAGAGGAGGAAAAAATGATCTATCAATGAATTTAATGCACTTTTACGAGTAAATGGTGGACTTTTGTTCTTTAGAAGAGACTTCTTGAAATGTGTAATCATGTAATAAATGTATTTGGAAATTCAACAATATCCGAGGTAATGAAGGCTATACTCCGTGTTAACGCGAACTTTCAGCTCGTTCAAAAACCGCGCGTCGCGGATTCTCGTTCAGAGGAGCGTGGGGGAGCAACTTAACTTCGCCACGGAACATGCATACGAGCGCGCTACGAGCCGCTGCGGCGGCAGCACCACAGAGTTCAACCTGCGAAGAGGAGGGGAAGGGAGGGGAGGGCGACTCCCGCGCACACAGAGAGAGATGGGAAAGAAGAAAGAGTGACGGAACATCGGGGTTCCGAAGGTCGTTGCAGCAGAGGACGGACTGACATGCGCCTTCACGCCACGCACAACAAAATTTGCACGGCGCACGTGGCACTTGTCACTTGAAGTTCCATGGGATAACGAGCAACAAGGAAGATGAACAAGAATAACCGGTATAAGAATATCCTTTCAATATAGTTTTCAAGACCTACGCTAGCGTGTCTTTCCCGTTTCTCCTTATTACATTATTTTCCTCTTCCACCGCACAATTCTCTTATATGGGAGAAAATTCCATACAACTGCAAAGACGTAAATAAATTAATAAAAATCAACCAAAGAAGAGGTTCTACTTACTTCGCCTAAGCCATTTACTAAACCGCAGCAGATTTCACCTTCCGTTACTCTTTACAATAGATTAATCTTTAACCAAATTACTAACGCAGATCTTTACCCCGCGAATTTCTGAAGCCTAAAAACAATTGTCGTTATTATTAGAACGTGTTATGATTCATAAAAGCAGAACCAGGATAAACTGCATTAAAATAAGGGAAGCTACCGACTTATTTATTGTACAACCCAAAAGACGTAACACTTGAAAATGAGGAGATACAAAACCCAAACACAAATTTATACAACTCTGTCTCACTTGGTTGGACAAAAAAAGGTAATTCCATGTTTCATGTTTTACCTAACGAGAAAAACTTCTTTGGGGATTTTCTGTTAACATTCCAATATTCTCTCATGAAATACCATATGAGATGTTTTACAAAGACAAAAATTCAGGGGAAGAGGAAACTACAAAAGAATAAAATCCAGTTTCAGACTGCTTTGGTCGGTTTCTGTTTTAAACCGTGATTACATTTATTATTCCAAATAAGTGTCGCGACACGAGTCGTTATCACTTCCCACCATAGTCAGACTAGACAACCGAAACCCCACCATACATTGATGTAGGGTGTTATAAGTAGGTTTTGTTTGTATCATTTAATTTTCAAAAAATCGAAGAATACAAGTATATTTAAAACGACACTAACCCGAAAATTGAGAAGAGTTATTTTGATGTATTTGCAATTTATCGAAGAGCCTTTCTCAATCTGAACTACTACCAAATTACTAATTTAAGAAGAAACAAAATACACATCAGATTAGACGTCGATGAAACCCCGTCGTGAAAATTTCAAATTTTAGCTTAGAAACCCGGAATTAACCATTTCTTTTCGACCTGATATTGAATATTTAAAAAGGCGAACTATAATTCGTCGTTCAAAACGACTGGTAATGAAAATCCTGAACACAAAGGAGTTCTACTGATTCAAATGCAAACAGGGCGAGTATTTCCTAGAAAAGCCGGCGGAACGCGTCCGCGGTAGAATCCAAACAACAATTTTCAAAACTCAGGTCACCATCGCTAGGGCAAAACGCTCACTCGCTGCTACAGCCCTTCGGTGCGATCCCTACCGCCGCTTTCCTGACAAACTAGCTACCCCAGCTTGTATACCCCTAGCGCCGCCGCTCCAAAAATACTATCCTGGACGCTGTCTGGCCGGGCGCTCGCGTGTCGGCTGCCGAGTATACCTGCGAATGCCTCACCATTCTCTTGCCCGCCCTCCGCCCACCCTCCTCTTTCCCCTGGTCCTCCGCCCACCCAACCCCGACGCCAGCGCCGCGCTGCGCCACCGCCGCGCTGCCACCCACGTGTTGGGACTCCCAGCGACATTCCAATCATTTAAGTAAGAGCACACGTTGAAGGTAAGCCTGGGCAGTTTTGAAGCTAATTTCTCTGGGGCGCAATACCCGCAATTTACAAGAGTTTTCGGAGTTTGGAAACGCATGGCTAAACACGTAGTAGAGATACATGAAAATACTAGACACCAAAGCAGATAACTATCGAATAGCAAATGTCACTCGATGTGAAGTGACATTTTCGGGATTTGTATATCGGAAAGCAATGTGCCAGAACCAACACAAAAACATCTCGAAACACATTTCCCTCGATTATAGACAGCAATGGTTTCCAAACCGAGTACGTCTTCATACACAACGGAGCACTAAGGCGAATTACTCTAAATTCTTTGATGAAATTAATGTGAATACATTGACATGGACAGGGAACAGGTGAGATATGCATCCTAGAATGTGAACAATATTGTGAAGCAAAGACAGAGGAAATTCGAAATCACAATATTAGTTGTGCAGATCCACCACATCTGACATTTTTTAATTAAATTTTCTCCTCATGGAAAGCATGTTAAAACCTTTAGAACAGTTGATCCAGTAATTGAAGTTGATTAGCTTAGAAGTTTTTGGACCATGAATATTTACAACACATTACCAAGAACAAGAAAATTTCAATTTTGCAAGTAAGCAGAGTTACTTATAAGTTGCACTACAGAGTTATTTATGGAAAACATAGCTTGTTATCTTTTCACTAAAATTCTAAAATCTGAATGCAATAACGTTTGAATAAAATGGTAGGTTATTTATGGGACAAAATTATATGAACCTATACACCCAAAAGAAAACGGCACATATAGCATCCTTGTAAATTTACTATTCTCATTTACATAGAAACCGATATCCTTATATTTGTGTAAATGTATCTCGTGTCTGCTTGAAAATTAGCAAATAAAATTCCTAGTTAGCCTAAAAAAATCATTCAACCACTACGTTCACAATATGCAATGTACGAACATCAATCTTTCGACGGAACGCGCTGACATTTCTAATTTTAATCAAATGTTCATACTCAATTTTATTATTCAAAATTACAAATCCAATAAAATAATGCATTCTCATTCAAATATTCGAAAGGGAACATGACATGTCTGTATCATATCAAAAGGATTTCAACATTAAAATTACCTTTCCGCTTCCAACCCTTACATATAATGCATAGGCCTTTGTTGTTTTTTCTTTCCAATTCGGATACTGAGATAGCAACAGTCGATATGTCATCGTAAAAGAGCAACAGCTGTTAAGTAGATTTCTCTACACTGTAGAACGTCCATATAGAGAGAATTCCGTCAGGGATTGCGACATCAACCTCTCTTGTGTATTCGAGATACTGGGCGCTGCAGACGCTCTTCTACAGATTACACCCTCCGTTAGGGTTGAAGTTCTCCACGCATCGAGCAAAATCAATACTCCCAGGCAATGGGGGGCCCAGCAAGGAAGGCGAGAGAAGATAAGAGTAGCCCTGTCGATCCGCGGTGATATGCAAGTTTCATTTCCGCGTACATTTTCAACTCCTGACCTATTCTTTTTCTACAAAGTAGAAAATGTATGTTAGGTGTTCAATGACCACTTCAATATTACAATAACATGCAGTATATTCCCAACTTAATCAGACTTTTTGTGTTCGACTTCAATGGAGGTCGCATTATCAATAAAGGTTTTTAATAACAATGCTCTATTCTTTATATAACTTTGAATTACGAAAATACTGTTTAAGAAAAGAGGAAATAGCACGTAATTGGTTTACATATTCCGAAAAAAATGACATCTGTCGTTTAATAGAAGAAATATGCGTAGGCACAGTGACAGTTTTTGTGATGTCACATAAAGATGGTCATTGACATTAAAGTAATTTACTGCACATTGTGCCAACACACTATTACAATAGCCATACATTTAGCCAATGATCTGAATGAATGCCCATCCACCCGCCTTCCAAATATCATCCCTTCTCAGTCAGGTTTTTCGTTCTATTTCCATTGATTCATTGGAAATGCTGAGGTGTCCCTCGTTTTGCGTCTGGGCATTCATGTAGATAATGTAAATGGACTTCACGTTTTGTTGAGCTCTCTCCATTTGCTAGTTATGGCAGATTTACGGCCGGGGTTGTTATGTTAACGATACTACAAAATCAAATCTGCACTTCGACTTAAGAAAAAAATAAGTCTTCGAAGTCTGGATCGGAAAGGTCTTATTTGCAAATGTTGCTAACCACGATTTGTTGGTATCGTATTGGTTATTCAACTATGTTTAGTAAAAATTGTGGTGTTGGGATTCAGGAGCTCCGGAAAACTTGTGGAGTTTGCATTTTTCACCCCATACATAAGGCATATTTCGGACCTTTTGTGAACGATAAATGAACCAAGAAGGATGCCAAATGAAATCCTGTAAAATTTAAGATTGTGTTACCACAACACTTTGAAAATATACATAGGATAACATTTATAGGAATCATTTTTACGAGAAAACGACCACACAAACATAAAAAGACCCGACCCGACAATTGCGGCCCAGTCTCTAGAAGCAAGGCAAAAACCCACGTGAAAAAGGTCGGCCAACGCGTGCGGCGCTTCAAGGACACGGAAGGACCAGTCGGCAGGCGGGAGGCCGCCCTTCCTGAACTAGCGGCGGCGACAGCGTTGTCACACGCGGCACTTGCAGGGCGACGCGGCGCAGCGCGGCGTGGCGGCGCCCGGGCCAAACAACGGGCCACGCCGAACACTGCGACCTCGCCCGTCCGAATTTTCGCCACGTGATGGGAGACAGGAGGGCGATTACGGTGGCCACGGGCGACGCCCGCCCGAATGCGCATGCACGCACGCAACGCCCCACGCACCACTGCCCGAACCCACAAGGACGCCGAGTCCCATGGATCCCGGCCTGAGAGGATCTTCGGGGCCTACCGGTATGGTACCCTATCTTAGATCCAAGACATTCCTATATGCACTACCGCCACAACGCATTCCATTCCTCGATGCCCAAAATGTTTTCCTCTCGCACGAACACAGCCGAATTTACACCCCAAATGGACCTCCCCACGTTCATTGTAAAGTGGAGCAAATAAAGCATAAGCGCAGTACAAATCCGGCCATATACATTTGAGACCATTACATGGGTCACATGGCCCTGCCTTACGCAAAAACGATATTTTCTTACTTCGGCAGCGCAATCGGGTGGCCATGGACAGAAGTATCGATTTCCAAGCGGCAGATCGGCCCCACAAACACGAGTGACACCACTGCCTGTGCTCGGCCGACTGCTGAAGCTGCTCCACCCTTCTTCAGATACAATAGGCGCCAAGCAAGAGATCAGCGATGAAATTGCTTTAGCCTCGGTGAGATAATAGATCCGAGCCTTCGCCCCATGGAAAGAGTCAAGTAACAAAACGTCTCCCACAGTGCAGCACGTGGGCCCATATCGCTCTTGCCCCGCGATGCTGGGCAACCATTGGTACTATCCTTGTGGCATTTTTTTTATCACAGAAAAAAAGATTTGAAAACGTTATTTTAAAACTCGGAGAGAACATTGAAATCTGACAAATTCAAGAAGTGCTAATGACACAAACTGATATGGGTAAAATTTTAATGAGCTCTATACATAAGAAAGTTGATTTCAAAAGATAATGTAGTACCAAAATTTGGTAATTCAACGAGCTACAAATATTACTGAGAACTATTCGCATAATCCCTTACATTGAATGAATTTTCATCCAAATAAATTTTATTTTCTTATAAACGTGGCCGGAATCATATCGGGGGCAGTCAATATCCTAATATTGATTACGTTGCCTACGTAGAAATTATTTTTAATACCCACTTAGCATTTTCCTGTCATTTGAACACCCTACTCAAAATCCCAAGCCACGTGTTTCAATATCTCCAGAAATAATAAAATAGACACATACTACTGATTAGACTGAAAAACATATCTTCACTGACTAATAATTTACGTGATTAAAGAAGGTGAGAAGCACTTCTGGTGGTTCATTTACAGTATCTCCCCTAGATTAATGAAGTCTGATCAACAAACTTTCAAAGCAAGAACACGGTAGAAAGTATCATAGTACATAAATAATACAATTTAATTCCTTTTGTAAACAAGTATTTTGTATAATACAGTCAGCAAACAGAACGAAAAGATGAGCCTGAGAGCTAGAGGGGCTTCCAAGTGCGTCAATACATCACAAAATGTGAGGGACAGTTCCACCGCAACCATATACAGAGCTGCACGCAAAACTATGTTGGATTATAACAATCAGCAAGTTAATTTTATACTTTTTTGATGTTGAATAAGAAGAACATGAATACATGTACCTCGAAATGAATATTTAATCTGTATTTCACCTCTCTGGAAATACTTTTAAACTATGCCTAATAATTTAAGAATTAATTAAAACTTCCAATGTATTTTTCAAGCTTTAAAGAATTTTTTTCATCTAGGTAATCGTAAAAGCAAGTAAACGGAAGAATGCAAAAAGAAATTGCCACTAAATTATTATTAACATTTTCAAAAGATTAAACAATGAATCTCACATTTTCGGATTGAAACACGTTCTTAACTCCAGAACAAGTGTGAGAGAACAACCTTGAGATATATTTTGCATACACCTTTGCATGCTAGCTGAAAGGAACCTGCACTGATAGGGGTTTGAAACCGGACTTGCAATCTAGTTTACAGCATTTTACAGAACATACAAAGGACAGGTTACCAATGTCAAGTTATTTGAGAGATTTTGAATAATTAATGATAAATTGGAAATAATGAAAAATTTTCTCACATACTAATATTTTTCGAAAATTACAGAAACTAAAGATGCAAATATGAAATAGTAAAACCCAAAACTCTTAATTGGTAATGTTGATAAATAACAGAAAGAGATAAGTGGTATTCAATTGCTTACTTTCAAATAAATAACCTTCCTTTTAAAAAGATCTCAATGTTTTGATTTTCAATTTTGTTTCATAAAGAGAACATTTTTTTTTTTGAAGTGCCAATCACTCCACATGTAAATTAAACAGTACCTAAGTGGCATATTTCCTATGCTGACTACTGGAAAAGTTGAATATTCAACCACATGACATGCTTATATATATTTTTTTAAATTATTTCTTTAATAGAGAATGTATTAGTACATCCAGTAGGATGCCTATAATATTTAATAAACAAACAAATAAGTGCACAACACAAACTGGGGAGTTTCAACAGCACAAGATTCAAGTAAATTTTTAAAAGTGTACTGCGATAAATATATACTTCAAAACAGATTCTGAACAGCAAGAAGCACATTTTTAAAAGCTGAAATTACTGTTATCAGTCCATAGACCTACTTCAAATCAGTTATATACTGTGACTACCTGTAGCACACACTCATTTTAAAAATATTATAAATATGTTCAATCTAAACATTTTTAAATTAGGTAAAGCTGTAGCACATGAGTAAAATATTCTCCACAAATTCTCATAGGTGTCACTTAGCTGTAATTTGTTGTCATGCACGATACACATGTGTAAAAAAAGTGACAATAAAAAAATCCAACTTTCCAGGATGTTAAGTGCCAAGTTAAATAAAAAAGTAATATTTGCAACATATCCTGTGGGTTTAGTGTTAAAATTTATGTTTTCCACCGCAATAATAATCTAAGAACACTGAGTTATGAAGCCGTGACCGAATGACAAACTATCAATGACTGGTAATGTACCACATTATGTTATTCATTTTAATCAATATTTACTACATTCAATATTTATTGTAAATAGTTGACTTACCTTAAATATTTCGATTATTTAACAATTAACAAGAAAACATGCATGAAAGGTCAAATGGACTTCTTTTCATTTCGTTAATTAAATACGATACGCTGTGTCCACGGTGAACGCGGCGACATAACCTCACACTAAGAGAATGTAAAATCGCCCTTCGTATGTGTGAATATTTAATATATTTCCAATTTTTGAATGAAATGGCACCTCCTTACATACAATAACACATTTCACTAAATGTATGACCTTCGGCACACATGCTGTCAGCCATATTGCGTTGTATATGAAGGGAATGCAGCGCGTGATAGGCCGAAAGCATGGGTCCCTCAGAACTTTTATGTACGTGTGTCGCCTACCGCTGCTCGCTCTACCCACACGTATGTTCTTATTCGGCGAGCATGCAATTCGAAAAATACATCTACTTACCATTCAATTTGTCGATAGCTCTATCCGCCGTTGATTGATCTGGACAGTCGACAAATGCATATCCACCACGCTTTATCAGAATAGTAGTACACGTTAAACTATGCTCTTGGAAAAGTTGCCTTAACGCCGCTTCGTTCACGTCTGCTGGTAAATTGCCTACGTACAACTTACTCATTATTAGTTCGTAAATGTCCACAAAACTATTAACCACAACGTGATTATTCACTTTACACTAGCACCTACTACAAATGATATAGACCGACAAGAACAGCAACAGACAGAAATATGGAACGAACGTATACAAGCCCGTTAGTCCTCGACACGCCACCACTCAACTATGGCTGAAGCCGGGAAGCTTGAAAAAGTACTTGTGCATCGTCATTGGCCAAAGACTATGCCACGTGGTTTCAATAATTCCCGCCTCTTGACATCATTGGTCAGCATTATTATTAGCACTTACGCATGGGGGAAATTGTTTTACACGAAAATGCAATGGAAACATGTGCCAATGTCAAATGAACATAGATGACAGTCGATAACATGAACAACATGTATATTGATTACAACACGAAAAGTAAAAAAAACGTACATCTCTGCAATTTATCATGTAAGTAATGCATCTGACCGGCACATCATACCGGCATGCATGTATTTATCTTTTTACAAATACTTGAATGCGCACAAACATATTTATGATCTTCCATGACACCATTGTATGCCATTGTTGCCCTAAGTAAGTAAAAGTAAATAAAAATATTCAGTAATGACATTATATGGTGAAAACGAGTACTGATCGTTATTAACATTATAATTGCACAAATGTACAACATCGTACACAGAAATTGCTGACGATTAATGTAGTGTGATTATTAGTTGAGTGTCATTGTTCTGGTACCCAAGACAAAATAAATTTTTGTTTTATAAGAATAATGTCATACAAATACTAAAATTAAATCAATAACAAAAATATTGTGCGTGTTTTACAAGTTCAATAAACGTATTTGTGAGGCAAAAGTTTAATTTAATTCATTGAATTCTTCATTCCGAAAATATGTAGTAAAGTGTGGAATCGTGACCTTGTGTTTCAACTTGTGACCTTGTATTTTTAATGGTAATGGGATTACTTCGTTTCGAAGTTTCTGAATATCGATTCGGCCGTCATATTCTGTCAATTCAACAACATAATTTCACATAGATAGGTACCTTAAAAAATTCACTGTACTTATCTTTACATGTTTGCATATTCATCATATGTAGTAAAATTCTTACACTGTGTTGGCATACAACCTCGTTCGTGAGATTTTAAATACTATTTAGTATTTAATTGTTGTTTATTAATTTATTTAATAGCTCATGTGTTTGCTACCTTCCACACCCAGGCAAATTTTCCTAAAACTGAAGAAGCGAGTTAATACGCTAGCCTTAAAAATTGTAATAGTATTGTTTTAAGAAAATTTTAGTAAGAGAAAATTATTTTACAAATGAAGAGCTGAACTAAGCTCCTAGTTTTCAAAGCGACCGCCTAATTTCTAATAAAACTCTCTACTTTAATATTGCGTATAATTACGAAATATTCAGTATTGCACAGATAAAACTATGCATTTCCATCGTGGGGTCTACTCAGAAGCTCTGCGAGCGTGGTCTCTACGCCCACGCGGAGCTCCGAGAAACTGAACACTCGCGCCACCTCGTGCCGGACTGGAAGAGCGAGTGGTTCCTTTCGACGTCCTTGGAGGCGAGGGACCTCGAATAAGCAACAGTTAGGGCACTGGCAGAAGAATTCCTGGCCGCTTCCCTCTTCTATTCAAGAACCACGTGCACCGTAAGCGGCAGGAGAAAGGAAAGCATTTATGTTGGGTACCCACAGAGAAGGCAAATAAAACTTGTTTATTTTGTAATACATTACCTCATACAGATACTTATCTCGCATTTCATGATTGTTTATCTCGGTTAACTCATTAGATTTATTAGTTTCCTGTTTAAAACAATTGTTCTTCCCCAGTTATCTTAATCCAGATAAATGCTAGATTTGTTTTTAATCTAGGGGAAAGTGTAATGAATACTTGTTCGTTTTTTAATTTCTCTTGCCCCCAGATTACATAAAAACTACTTCCACACTTGAAGTGTAAAATTCTATTATGTTTCACATAGTAAAAACAAATGTCTGAATATTTTAATGTGGAAGGTCAAGATGGGCTTAAAATAACAAAAAATCCTTTCATTGGAACAGTTCTCTCGGCCAGAATTACAGCTCCTTGGTTTATTTTTCCTTCAGAGAACAATTCGAATGGGCACACAGTGGGGGTAGAGATTTCACAATCTTAACTCAAGTTTTCATTTCATTACAATAAGTGTGTTCCTTCATAACTAAACTTCCAAAGAAAACACGCTTTCATTTCTTTTTGTTATTTTCGATAAATATTTAGAACAATTTCTCAATTTTTACCTGTTAACTTACAAAAGTGTAGATAATATGTTTACATTGGTCGCAGTATGTATTTTCTAAAAAAAAATATTTTAATTTCCATTGAACTTCCAAATTCTTTAACTGTTAATTGTTAATTAACTTATTTTTTGGCGAATTGAAATTTCTAAGAAAATATGCAAACATCAGCATTTTATCAAATGTAAATTGTATGAAGTATGCTAATTGAGAATATGAAAAAATACTTAATATTTATGATCTTGACATTTGGAGAGCAGTAACAAATAAATGATCTAGTCTCCAACCTTTAAATATTTGACATGTTATTGATTTGTACAATTCTTTTGTAAGAATTGTTTTTACCCGCTGTGTTTCATGGATAATCACATCTCAATCATTAACATGCTTCTTGAACAGTTTCAGAAATGTCTTATCATTTTAAAGTAAACGAAAAAAGGAAAACAAAAATAACTATTTTTGTCATGTTTAGAGGCATGTCAAATGAGGTTGATTGTTCAATATCTTTGGTGTCATTTACCCCATAATTAAGAACTGTTTCAATCAGGTGATACATGTCATATTTAATAGCAAAGTCAATCGAAGTATCTTAATTACGTTAAACATAGTTTCACCAGTATATTCTGAACATCGTTAATGTCAGTAGATCACAACTAAGCGAAATGATTTCGTAGCAATTCATTACCGTTTTGTGTCTCCACCATTACAGTTTAACGCTCGTCTTCCCCTCTCTATAGAATGATCAATAAGCGATCTGCAAAGGCATTCATGGACCCAGTGACCCCTAAAGATACGAGGGGCTACCACAAAAGATCTACAGCACATTTTCCTTCAAATTAGATGCTCATTGGTAAAATAAAATACTTGCCCGTCAAACAATTTGCCTCTCATGAAACATCTTTTCTAACATCTATCGCGCTATGCACGAGAAAAATTGATGTTCCTCATGGTAATTTAAACTCTAGGAAAGGTGTTAGAAGGAAGTTGAAATGTTAATTTTCTTGATACGAATAACGCATAAATGATTTTGAGTAATGATGTTATTGCACTTAGTAAATGATGAATTCACTATTGACCTGGCCATCAGCATTAGTTACTTTCTAATTTGTTTTGTTTTAAGTAAATTTCAATTCTCTAATTGTCTAACATTTTGTCCAGAAATTATGATCCTTAACTTTATGTGTCGATTTCAACAGCCCATTATGCCACCATGAATTTTGTAAATTAACATACCACGAGGGATTTGGAAATCGTGGATAAATCCCCGACTCGCGAAGCGAGGAGGGGTTTTATCTGAGAATTCCCAGAGCACGAGTGGTATTTAATAGGATTCTTCCACGAATGAAATTATGATCAACAGAGTTCCAGAATGCGCTAAATATTGAAAAAACTGAAAGCGTATGTTAAAATCAGAGGTTATGTTTTAAAACATTCGCTGTTTTTTGGACATCGACATAGTGATCGATGTATAATGATTCCTAAGATTGAGTCAGTTTATGATTGGCCAATAGGTAAGAAAAATTCGTATAGGAAAAGCGATAAACTTTTTGAGATACACCTTATTGATTGGGGCATTTTTTATGTATAGTTAAACACTATTATGTAAGAAAGACAATAATCGTCACAATCAAAGTATAATTTTATTAATTATTACATTCCCAGAGACATCTTTTAGGAAAACATATTCCCCTCTTCAGTAGGTCTCTAGCAAGGAGAAGCAAAATTGAAAATTTAACATGAAGGGAGCAAAAATAAATACAGTGAAATTATGTGAATATTGTTTCAGACAATATTGTTTTGTAATATTGGTATAGAAGCCAAAAGAAGAGAATCGTCAAATTTTATACCTTTAAATATGCATTCGTGTTATTTGCTTCACACACAAAAGCTCTTTAACTGAAGAGGGCAGTTTCTGCAAAGACCTCTCTGTATTTAATTTCATTACGCCGCGAATCTTATAGTTACACTTCATGTGGCAACCAAGTGAGAGCAGGGCACGTGAGAATGTCTGCTCTCGCATAAGAGAGAAAGGGAAGAGAGCAGAGCACTCTAAAGAGCCAGGGAATTACGGTAACTGGGTTCATAACCCCTGTCCCCCAAAAAATTGAGGAAAAAATTGATATTAATTTACGAGTATTAATTACTAATACATATAAATGATCCTTGCGTCAAATGTAATTGGTGAGGGCACGCGACCCTTACAATATCTACTAGCATTAACCATTTAGGTAAGTTCGATGGTAAACCAAATCACAATTTAGGAGACTAAACCACGTGTATAATCCTTTAGCACCCAGACACCCTCGCAAGGACTGTAACAGTATTCACTAAACACTGATTAAAGACTCCTCCTCAAAGATTTTATTTAAGATAAAAAGTAAAAAAACTGGAGAAAAAAACTATGCATGTCGTTTACAGAGATACAAATTACCCGCATTTTGTGTTCAAAAGCAAAAGATGTGTCAATTCCAACAGTTCCTCACTTGAGCAAGGGAAATTGAGCGAAGAATATGATTGAGATGGGGACCCTGAAGAACTTGTAACGGCACTTTTTTTTTAATTATACAATTCAAAATGTGACTGGGGCTTTAATATCATTATTATATATTCAATATTATGATACTAGTTATAGTCTCTAAATGTATAAAAACAAAATGGTATCAAATAAATATGGATGTTTTGTAGCTGACTGTTCATTGTGAATGTAAGCCCCAACACGTGTGACAAATAACAGACTGTGTATTGCATGAAAATAGGTTCGCATCTGTGAGTAGCTTTGAGAAATAAAACATCGATATTTAAATGATGGGAAAATCAATATTAGTGCTGAAAGCGAAATACAGAGGGTTTGACGTAATGAAGTGTATTTCGGGTTGATTATTTGTATACTGTTTTTTGAAATGTAAAGTGCGAAAACTATGCGTTTCCAGTTGCCCGGTATATTTAAATTTATGTACAATTTGAAATTAAAATATAAAAATGTTCAATTTTTTATTTATTTTTACTACTATTAATATAACTACTTTTTATATTAGAAGAATGTGATAATCAAATACAATCTTTAAATATATTTTAAATTATGTTTTTTTTATGTATGATACGTTGTTAAATTTAATAAATTTACAAATGATTTCATTTTGAAACTGTAATTGTGTAAAACTATTTCTTAATCGCCAACATTTTCAGGCGAGGATGGCCTGCCCCAGGAGCTTCCGATGCGGGTGGTGATGGCGGCAGCAGCGGCGGTCGCTGCATACCGGAGAGGAGGCAAGTCTGTTTTTGCGCCGCGTTCCTCCCTGCACGACAGTGGGCAGCCGCCGATTCCGTTCGGAAGCCCCGCTTTAGATGTCACACCTTCGTGCTCCTCCAAACATCGACCTCGGTGATGAAGGGAGTTGGAGCAGCGTCAAGTACGGGGTGACAATGGCTGACAGTTCGAATCTCATGGAACACATGGGTGTTTGCACCACGTGGTTGGGCGCACCGACTACTCATACTACATGCAACGGGGAAATGACCCCAATCTCGATCAGGGTTTTGTCCAGTTTCCCTAATCCATTGAGCAAAGGCGAACACGACCCCTTGTTTTGCTCTGGACATAAATGTAGCTTCACTACGCGCACGTTTTGTTGAACTCTCCTTTTGCTTGTAGTGGTAGAGGTAGAGCTGGGGTTGAGTTGCTATTTTGTTGGCAATACAGAGGAATCATATTTGGAATTCATTTGCCGATGCAAATAACTTTTCTATAATATGGGAAGGAAAATGTCTAGTTTCTACAAATGTTGCTAATCTCTTGCTTTTTTAAATATTATCATCATCATTATTATTATGATCATTATTATTATTATGATCATTATTATTATTATTATCATTATTATTATCATTATTATTATTATTATTATTATCATTATTATTATTATTAATCATCGATTTGCCTTCATTCACCCCTCATGATCAACCTTCCAACTTTCTTACAGTGGAAGGCTGTGTGATTACCTGCAAGGGAAAGGATAAGACAAAGGCTTAAGCTTTCCCCTGACTTACGCTCGGAAATTAAAAATCATCACTCGAACGAAAGCAACATAAAATGTGGCTACTACTTTTGATAACTTGAATCAAAGAAACTAGACTGCTCACATCGCTCATGAGCACATCAAAAAAAGGCAATTGAAGGGGACACCACACCCTTTAGCAGTACAGTAAAATAATAATGCATGTGTCCTTACAAGGTGTTCAGAACATTACGTTTGGGTGATTAAGGGCTAATGATTAGATTAAGGGAAGATTATGTTCCTGTATCGGAGTACTCTTCAGTTGGTTAAATGTCGAGACACATTGTACATCGAGCGCCTTCCCGAGTTCCAATAAATTGGTACTATCACCAATTTCCATTTATGCTTATACATTGGTTACATTCTTGTGAAAAAAGTCGATTTATTCCTAAAATGGTTTGTGTGAAAATAATGTCTTTCAATCCGTCACACCACTCCTGAATCCGAAAAGTCGTTTCTGATATAGAAGATCCTATATCCGTTAGAGATATCTCGATTAGGAGTTTAACATTGATTCGAGATGTAAATTTTCTTGGCCAATATATAATAATACAAAGAAATTAGCTTATGGTTGAAGAGACGAATAAATTATAATGAAAAAAATAATTAAATATCCAGAATATTAAAATACAATGTAGTAATGAATGAACCAATACAATTGCATTACAGTCTGGATTAGAAACCACAAAAGCGCTTGATCTTAGTAATTCAACGGAGATGGGGAAACACAAACTGCCACTTTAAAATAAAAGTTTGGGGAGACGTGTACGCATGTGAATGATTTTACTTACATATATCCGACAAATAAAAAGTCGTCGGCATTGAATTTTGAGTCTAAAATAAAATTTAAAAATCCGAGTTTTTTGGATTTGGGGAAACAATAGATCATACGAGTAATATTCATGGAATGTAACCAAATAGTACCTAAGACCACTCATAAACTGAGTTCACTGTAGCAGTCAACAAATATCACAAGAGCAGTTTTATATTGGGTTTTAGGATTTTATTCAAATCCCCAGACTAGTGACATCAGTTCCCGCCGTCGTCAAACAAGTTATGAACAACCATGGCGCCCAAGCCTCGCAATAACCCTTATGGTCCTTAGAAAATTTAAGCAACATGTTCTTAGAAGGATATTTCCAGTTGTATGAAACGAAGGTTTTACAAGAAAGAAAAAACATTGTTTCGTAAATTATTAGGGCCAGAAAAGGAGGATAATCTCGATTATCTGCAACGGGTTATTATGATTATGTTGCCAGTGCGAAAACAGTCTTGCAAAAAATACACTTCGGCCTGTAAATAAATAATTTATGCACGGGAAGTAAAAGGCACATTTGAATGAACGTAGATCGATAACATTGATCTTAGAATGAACATGATTGAACTCACAATTTTGTTCCTGCAATACAACGTAGTTGACAGTTGCGTCCTTTTCGGTTTTAGGTATGGAAGCAAACTGAATTTTATCCAAAACATCGTTCTCCAGGAGTGAGCCCCTTGGTGTAGTTTGTTATCACTAGTAGTGCACTGGAATTTTCTAACCGGTAAGTAATATGCGAATATGTTATCTCCCACGATCCTATATTTCAAATTCCGTACTTAGTAAGTTACGACGAAAACGACTGAGAGGAACATTTTTGGTGACTGATATGAGGTGACAGATTGTTGATGTAGGAGGAGAAACATTGGGCCAGTGCTGAATTTGCCAATGTTTTTTCTTTGCCATTGTCCTTGCTTTGTGAGGGAGTTAGTATAACAGCAGGTGCATAATCTTGTACGCCGCCACAAGTGCCCCGGAGGGGGAGGGGATGGCCAGAGACATATGCTCTGAAAATTACTATATCCCTTCACAATGAAGTTTGCGACGTCAATTATTATATTCATTTAATTTTTACCACTAGGATTACAATATAAATTCACAATTAAAACAAATTAATGGTTCACCTCGATAACACTATTTCCTTTCCGTCTCGCTCTTTAGTCTATTGTCATATTATTGCCATATAGCGTCGTCAATACACATAAATCCAGAATAGTTTTACTTCAAATTAGATTAAACTTATGCCTCTTTCTCCCGAAGCTTCTGAATAATATGATGTTTTGGTTGTTAAGAATTAACGATTGGGTATCCACAGAGAGTAGTTATCATTACATACATACAATGATAAATATTAAATATTTTAATAACTTTCTCACATTCATTTATTACTATTATTATTATTGTTTTGTTGTTATTGTTATTATTGTTATTGTTGTTATTATTATTATTTCAGGAAAAGGAAAGAATTCTGCCTGTAGTGTATCCCCATCTTGGTTTCCCTTGCCTTACAAGTACACCGAACTCCACAAATCCACCCTGCTCCTTTCCAAACGTATGGCTGCCCTGCCAAGTTCATGTGGACATTAAAAAAAATTATATTATTAATACATTTACATCGCACACACAAACTTGTACGTTACACGTGTAGTCATCGGACACTTCCAGCTTTCGAGCAAGACCTTATTTGCTGAGAAAGATGGAGTAATTCATCCGGAAAAGGGATGTTTACAAAACTCATTTTGGAAGCAATGGCTGAAATGCAGTTTGTGGCACGATTCGTTCACGCGCGCTGTCGATTCCGAGAATGAGTCATTCACGGCGCGGACACGGGTGTGCCGTGGCACTTTACACGGAAAGTGACGCTTCACTATGCAAATCCAAATTTATTAGATTTTAAATTTCGTTTACCGTTGCAAATAAGTTTCCTATAACTCAGGAACGAAAATGTCTAGTTTCTCAAATGTCGCTAATCTCACGCATCTTTTAAATTTTATTTTTGTTTATCTTTGAAGTTTACTCATCTTTCAACTATTTATAGTTAAAATTATGGGCAAGGATTCTGGAACGCAAGAAATCGTGCGCAGATTATCTTCTCCCCAATACGTCACATACAGTTTTTACGGTTTTTTCACTAAATAAATCTAAAATCATGATCCTCAACCTTTTGGAACAGGTGCCACAATGGCAATTCAATTAGTCGCAAGGATGTATCAATTTATACCGGACTAAGTAAAATTCACATCGTGACTATAATCTGGTTTCTACTGCTTTAAAAATTGCACTCTTGTGATATTGAGCAATTTTTAAACCGAATTTCTCTGATAGTCGTATATGTTTTATAAACAGTGTATTATGTATTATAAACAGATAAAACTATATTATGCTTCGAACAGGGAAAGTAATATAATCCTTGGGTCAATGAACGTTATCCTAATTGAGCTTTTCCGTCTGATTCGCTGCGACACGTATACTTTTGTTGATTTTTCTTCCGAGAAGTAATTGTCATTCACCCTGTCAAACAAAAGCAGGTCCTGCTCATGTGTACAGATTCATACACAACAGAAGATTCCTCTATTGAGAGATGACTTTCGTCTTCGCAAAAAGAAATTCTGAAATCCGTCTTTTCAATGCTGTCGTAATCATGGAAGCTTCGATGATCCTGTTCTCTGGGGCGTCACTCATCTATGTCTACTTTCCTAAACATAAAGAACCAGTTGCAGATATTCTCGCCGTAGAGAACGATCACAAATTGAATTCCAAATTGCAATCATTGCAATAAAATAATAATAATAATTAGTAATAATAATAATAACAATAATAACAATAACAATAACAACAACAACAATAATAATAATAATAATAATAAATTGATCATATCTTCTCAGCATCTGTTCGACTCTATACAATATTGTACGACCAACAAAGTCAAATTTGGAGAAAAAATCGTGTGGAGTTGGAATATCGAGATCAGTCGAGTGTGGGGCATAAACGCACAGGTCGTACGGTTTCTTCACACCGAGTTTCTTCTAGGTAATTGAAATCAAGACTTCAAGAACTTTGTAGGTCTAGAAAAGTGTCATTAGAAAAAATTTTGGTTATTTACAATCGGATTACCTTGCCACCTGACAATGCCAACAAAACATGAAAAAGACTCGACAAAGCACATGCAATGTATTACAAAAGAAGAATAATTTACAAAATCAAAGCTATTCTCTGAATAAAAATACACATTCACGCGTTCTGATCTACAAAATAATAAGGAAATGGAGATCTGTAAATTAAGCTGCAACGTTCGAATGCAAAACCCTTCTATTCCTGCCTCGGAATGCACAAAAGCAGTCATTAAATTCAGGGCGAGAAGGAAAAAATACAAATACATTCGCTTATGTAGGAAGATGGAAACTCGCACTGCAAGACTGAAGAGGAAAACTGTTCATTGCCTCAATACATTTTTACGTCTAGAAAACAATGTCTACATTTTATAAGTCAATTACGAAACTCTTTTGCAATTACATTGAAGGTGTGATTAAAGAAAAATAAAAACTAATTTTTTGGTTTCAATTTTTCGAAATACTGACGTATAACAAAGCCATCTACAAAAGCTCTTCACTCCTTTCACATTGTTCTATTCCTTTGACAAAATTAATATCAATATAAAATGTTATAAAAAAAACAAACATTTTTTTTCATTCCTTCGGTGATAGTTTCACAAATTATCTTCAGAAGTAGTATCTTCTGAAAGTGAAGTCAAATTTCAAGTATCAACAGAATTTGACTAGGGGGAGGAGGGGGGCAACAGAAGAAGTGTACAGACACAGCCATTTCACGTATTCCCTTAAATAATTTTTTTGTTTAGGCTGAATTTAAAATGTATTTGTTGGTTTATGGCCAATTACAAAGAATTCAACGGAAACCTTGACTGACTTCTGTCCATTAGGAAATTAGCTATGTCAGATGCGTCATGGGCTTTGGGGGGAGGGGCAGAGACCCAATCGTCTTTCCGCTTAGTGCGCCAGTGGCAATGACCAACCACCCTGTATTGTTCAATAACGCTCAACCATGTAAAAAAATGTACTAAACGTCCTAGAAAATATTCCATTTTTGGTGCGTCGAGCATGTCACTTTCTCTAATTACTTCAATTTCAGATTAATTATACTTGTAATTTTACTAGATATAGAAGCAGGTTTGGTAATCATCTCAAGTGTGTTGTAAGATTCTTTAGTGGTATCATTTTTCCTACCCTTTTCATGTTTGTGCTAGTGTTTATAATTGTTATTGATGGTACAATGTATAATTCGATTGTATAAACAGGTGTAACCTATTTGTACCAAGTTTTTGCAAATTTCTTTCGTCAGATAATTTTGGGCTTTTATCCTCTACTTCAGAAAGATAATAGAAAGGACATGTTTTTACTATTTTACAGAGTCAATTTTTGTTATAAATGCAACACGCAGTACCTACATTATTATCCAATAGTTTACATAAAAATGCTGATGGAATATACTAATCATCTATTACATTATTGCAATATTAATTTTCTGTTACTGACGATAATTAAATGTCCATTATTGCAAATGATTGTGTTGACACGGTACGTATCATTGGCTACTTGGTCTGTACAAAATGATTAAACGCAGTGAGATGACAATTTTCATTTCTAGCAATCTTATGGATGGAGTAATTTTGTTTAGAATGAAAGAGTAATGCAGGCAGGGTGTTAAATGGAAGATTTCTCCAGACCTTCAAAACAAGCGGAGGAATCAAAGAATCGATGAGTGACACAAAGAACATCTCACGCAGCACAGTCCAAATGTATACTAAAGAAGGTCGTATTTTCTTGATTTGCATTCCTTGAGTTGAAATTTCTAAGTGTATAAATCAGAAACGAGGACCTTAATGTGGATTAATTGCATCTCTGGCAAGGAAAAATTAATACTTAGCCAGTCCGCGGTATCAAACTGTGACAGGAGGATGATCCCTGGCACCCAACCCCTCCCCGTCTATTTGCACCCTGAATGCAGGTTGTAAAGTTATATCAGGAAATGTTATAGAAATTCTGTCTTCGAGTTATCATTACATCCAATATCACCAATCGCCATATACCTTTTATATTAAAATAATCAGCCAAATTACTGTGAAATGTTTTTAGTCATTATTCATCTTCATCAACACTTCTGCAATAGCGGTGTTTACCTTACGGTATCTTAGATGTCTTCTCATCTCATCCAAGCAAAGAGGGTGCTAAGGTATTTAAAAAAAGAATCCCCCTAAATGTTCAGTCATTGATTATCATTTACCAGCGCCAATGTGAAGCAAGTCTAGAGTTTTCACATCCCATTGAAAAGAGCAGTAACCGATTCCGGAAAATATGAAGTAAAAAACTATGAGAGAGTTTAGAGTAGGCAATGTCGGGCAGGGTGGCCTCTTGTAGTATCCCGGTTCCCTGGGCAGGTGGGGGTGTAACACTCTGAGCGGGGGGCAGTGGAAAGGGAGGCTCGAACGCAGCGCCGCCGCGCCGGTGCGTAGAGGGCTAGGTAGAGGAGCTGCAGGTTCGCGGATAAAGCGGCGGGCAGTGGAGGGCGAGCGCACGACGGGCAGCGATCACCGCCCTGCCCTGCCCCGCCCCGCCCCGGGCTTCGCACCGCACCGCACCGCACCGAGACAGCGTCGTTGGTTGGCGTAGGGGCGCGGCGCGGCGCGGCACGGCGACACAGGCTCTGTTGGGCGTGCCTCTTCCGCCGCCGCCACCGCCGCCTGCCACACCACGCCGTGCCACTTGGCAACCCCGCGTACCGCGCCGCAGCGTGGCTGCGCGCCGCGCCGTGCCGCGCCGCTCCGTGCTGCGCCGCGCTGGCCGAGCGCGCTGGGCTAGGGCGCAGGACCCCCCCACCCCCCACCCCTCGCGGCGAGGCGAGCGAGCGAGGCGAGGCAAGGGCGCCTCAGAGGCTAGGCTCTGCTCCGCGCCATGCCCCTGCCCCTGCCCCTGCCAACAACTCAACATTGTACATTTCAAAGCAGCGCTAAGGAAGGTAATCGGTATCCCGGAAGATAGTACCAAATAAATTCAAGTCTACTGCGAAGCATCAATAGGGAAATATTCCTATTAATATTTTATTTTTCCTCTTTGACAGGTTGCTAGAAAAGCCGATTAGAGGATAAATGTTTTACATTGGAAGCCTATCTTACACTGTTCATGCAAGACGAGTGTTTCCATTTAAATTGAAGGTTTAATTCATTACACAAGTGATGCCCTCGACTCTCTTGTGTTGTCTTCATCTTTTCTCCGTCGCAACTCTCTTGAATAAAAACGTCGTTTTTCATAGTTATGAATATTGAGCATGACAATAATAATAATAATTAAAGACAACCAGATAATAAAGTAAGTAAGTATTACCAACTGACTTTTTATTGTAAATAACTAATATAATAATAATAATAATAATAATAATAATAATAATAATAATAATAATATATTTATTTTTGCCACAATGGGCAGGTGGTAGCCAATTAATTACACTATACAAATGAAAATGAAGTGACATTAAATATTTTCAGCGAAATTGACGGAGAAGGTCAGTTAAATAGTGCAAATCTATATGAAATAAGGCCAATGAAGAAATTGGAATAATCTCCCAAATTTAATTTTGAAAGCCATTCAAATCAATTCTATTAAATGTTCAAACAAAAGCGCCAATTGCCATTAATACTGTTGTAACCAGGAAAATTACTTTCAGAACTGATAAAAAATAGCTTGATATCAATGAACTGAAAACTCATTGGTGGAATGATCGTACCGCTCATTATATAAAATAGTTTCAAAAATGAATGTTGACGGTTCCAATTACAACGTGAAATTCAAGTACTTTTATTCAAGAGGGATCTGATTAATCATCTTTCTCCTTTTAACGTTTCTTATTTCCACGATTATTCATTCATTTTGCTAGAACTCCTAACCCATAAACCGCAGACTCCACTTCACTCCCAAGTACTCATTCCCCAAGATGAAAGTCACAGAAAGTGTGGCTTCTCTTGTTACTACATATGTATTGGTGATTTTTCGACACACTTCGATCTAATTCGAGGAATTAACCTCTAGGTTTGCTGTGACTGGCGTGAATTCTCTATCCATGTATTTATGTATATTAACATATATACGTTATATATTTGATTTTGTCCCGAATAATTACTCAGGGCAGTTGCATGTAGCCAATATATATAAATTTATTTGTAAGTATATATCTGCGATTTCAGTAAAGACTTTTCTTATAACTCTTATTTTTAAATGAAAATAAAACCAATCAAATTGTTTTTACGATCTTTGTCCGACGATCGATATTTCCGGATTAATCTCTGGGATGCCTACGCCGATTTCAATTGGGTTTCACTGAAAGGAATATTTTGTTGAGATTTTCCTGAACTACTTTTTTTCAAATTTCTGAATTCTATTAGATCAAGAAAAACGTTTGTTGGTTCCTTTATACATATCTACAGATTTATTCTTATTTTAGTGAAGTGTTGAACATGAAATCTTTCAAACAAGAGATAAGTTACCCTTTACGTTAAATTTACATAAAAATTACCTATACCTGTTATTTCTACCCCGGAAACAAATTTTGAGAATTTCTGAATATCTCGAAAACTATCTGCTAATCAATTAAAATGAACTAATTCTGAAATCCCATAACAATTTCTTCTAACAATTTTAATTTATTTTGATGGAGCAATTAGCCTTTGAGTAATTGAAGGTCAAAACTTTTACTGGAAGCTTGCCGAGAATATGCTACTAAACAGTTGTCCATAGCGATGATGAAAGTAGTAATCAGGGCGAGGAGGAACGTGCGTATGAGGAGGGTCCAGGCCATGCAGGGTAGGTGGGGTTGGCCGGTCGGAGAGGAGCGGAGCGGGGCGGAGCGGGGCGGAGCGGGGCGGAGGGGGGCGGAAGGGGGCGGGGCGGGGCGGGGCGGAGTGAAGCGGGGCGGAGTGGAGCGGGGCGCGGCAGGGCGGGGCGGCAAAAGGCGAAGCGGGGCAGCGGAGGGTGGGAGTGGGCGGGAGGGAAAAGGACGGAGCACGGCGGGCTAGGGTAGGTCCGAGCGAGGTAGGAGAGAGGAGGGGAAGAAAAAAATATTAGATATATAGATGTCTTTCCTATTCCTATCTAATAAAGGACTAATTAATGCCTCGGCTGGGCATCGCGGAGTACTTCAGCTAGTGACGTGTATAATGAAGCAGTTACAATATTCCCATCTAAGGTCTAGTACAGAGACGCTACACCAACGTTCTATGGTGAATAACAGAAATTGAAATAAGGCAGACCAATCGACTCACAAAGCTAAAACTGTTAATGCTTTTTTATCTCTCCTAAGATAGACGAAACTATCGATTATTTTAACGCAGTCACAACGATGTCTCAAGGTATTATAAAATAATTGTAATTCTGCTAAAATCTGATGGACGAGCCAGTGTCATTTCATTTAATACATTAAAAACCTCACTAAGTGAAAAAAAACCTTAAATAATTTTATCTGTGTGGGTGTCACGTGCACGAGGAAGATAATATCCAAACGGTACTTTTACTATCAGAAAAACAAACCAGTAGTGTTACAGAATTGTATAGACATTCTGGTCCTAGTTTCCTTTTCTCGTGAGTCTTGGCAATGTTTTCGTTTTTTGCCCCCACACCCTTCCCAGCGGCTATTTCTCGAAGTCTAAAACCTAGCAGGGCCTCTCGTGAACACAACGCTCCTTTAGGATGGTGTGTTTTTTGCAATGAAGAGCACCTTACCACTCCCTGAACATCCCATAGGTCTATCTCGATCCTGTACATTCATATATCCTTGACCTCCTGTCGGCATTTCGTCTCATTCTTCTGGGTGTACAGATCCAGTTCCTCAATTGCACGCACGTCAAACAGCTGACATGCAGGCCAAGAGATCGTGGAAGGATTAGTGAACTGATGTAATTCAAGAGGGAATCGGAGTCCTCGTGTCTGGCGCACAATCTCTGTGGCCACGTCCTTGTAGCTCACCTTACTCAGAGTCGGAATGATTGTACCCTACTATTTGTAAATTTGTTACATCTATGTAACATTTAAATAATTCGGTAAACGTAATAATGTAATAAACTGATATTTTTAATGATGTGCAGCTTTTAATGTGCTTTATAATATAGAATCTATGTATCTGAATGTCTTTTGACACCATTTGTTTCCATAGCGGATATACAAGTATAGTTACTTTAGCATTAAAATCTATCGTCATATTTCACTGAAGAATAATTTTCTCAAAATGATTTCTACACAAATGATGTAGTACATAATATTTATAGCACATATCATTTAACTCAATGGTTTAGTTTACTTTCATGTATTATTATATTAAGAATTAGTGTTTTATCAAAAACATTTTTATTTTCTCCCTACGGTGAATTTTCTGCAAAAAAACTTATCAGAGGGCCCTGGTAACGAAAAAGTGGATACATCCAGTTGCTAAATTCAGAAAAAAATCCTCTATCACGTGACGTTTTCAGAATCCACGTAATATGGGTCCTTGATACCGAAAAATCGAATGACGGCAAAAGTCTGTCTGTCTGCCTGCCTGTCTGTCTGTCTGTCTGTCTGTCTGTCTGTCTGCCTGTCTGTCTGCCTGTCTGTCTGTCTGCCTGTCTGTCTGTCTGCCTGTCTGCCTCTCTGTCTGTCTGTCTGTCTGTCTGTCTGTCTGTCTGCCTGCCTGCCTGTCTGTCTGTCTGTCTGTCTGTCTGTCCGTGAACAACGCTAGCGGGTAAACCGTTCAGGTGATTTTCTCCAAAACTGATATTCCCCTAACGACATGACTGATGACGTGGCCCCTTGAATTTGAAACCGAAGTTGGAATTTTAGGGGGTACTTTACATCAAGCTCCTGGGACACTTTCGAAACTTTCAAAAAATGGCTTCATTTTTTATTAATTTTTTGTTGTTGGATAGTGTGAAGGATGTTTAAGAGAATGATGCAGGTATCATGTTCGTTGAAAATCCTAATTTTGCGAAAATGACGAAAGTTCAAACGTTTTACCGGAGTCTTACGTTAATTAAAATATTGAAGATAGAGATTTTTTCCCATAATGAAATCTGTTCCTTAAAGATAGATTTTGAAATGAGATCGTGTACAATTTTTCGATAATTTGAGTACTCTTTGCGTGATAATCTGAGGGAGAAAGTATGTTCTGATATAGCACCACTAGTTTCTTTTTTTCGCAAATTTTCTGTCTCGTATTATTAGAATAGAAGTATGGCATTGTGAAAATAATTTCATATTAAGAGCGAAACCTGTTTTTTATAAGTATGCAATCTTTTATGGGAAACGTGGAGCCGTTTTAGAGAAAATGTTGTTTGGATTTTTCTGAAAATGCGCAATTTTGAGCTAATTTTTGCAAAACACATTTGGTTTCCGAGAAAATTCATTAAAAATCATGTAAAGCAATTGTGCTTACAAATGCAAATTTAAAACTGCTGGTGAAACAAAATTGCACAGGCTTCCTCATACGAGTTAGTTTCTCATTCACTTAAGTGTAGGCTAGCTTTTTGGTTTTGCCCCACTCTCTTCCCAGCTACTCGTTCTACCTACCGGCTTCTGAAAGACCTACTGTATCAGGGTATCTCGCGATTTTTACTGCTCCTTGGGAACTTTCCCTGAAAAGAGCCCCTCCGCGCTCCTCGCAAACCGCATACCCTATCTCGATCCCGTACCTTCACTTCCGCATGGTATTTTCGCCCCATCTCAGTGCTTGTACCATGTTATCAGGGTGGGACTTAATTCCTCAATTAACGACACAGTTTGCACACAATTGCCTCACAGGCGAAGAGAAGATGGAAGGAGTATGGTATAGATGTAATATACGAGGGTCTCGGAATGCCTATCGTACTTCAAACAACTAAAAAAAATTCATGTCTTATACGGATTTCAAACACAGTCTTAGTTTCCTTTCCTTCCTTAGTTTTTTCTATTCTTATAAGAAATTTAAAAAAAATCAATTTGGAGTCATTTTTGAGAAAAATTTGAAACCGTATCAATAGTTTCGTGTGATGTACTCCCAAAACGTAAAGAGTACATGTCCAAATCGCAGGGTTTGGGTTTGTTGCGATCGGAGGATATTCATTTAGGACAAAAAAAGATACTACGAATGCTTTAGGCATACAGATGGATAGACAGACGGAAGCAGGCAGCGCGAGGGAGAAATATGGAGGCAGAGCGAGGGAGAAAGACGGAGGCAGAAGCAGAAACACAGACTGACGCAGCCAGGCAGGCAGACACACGAACTGAAAAAAGAACACTTTTCCGGTATCAGGATACCTCGAATTTGTGTATGTCCGTTTTGTTATCGAAATCGTTCTTCCGCGGTATTACGTAACTTTCCCTTATACTACATATTTTGTTCCATATGTACACACGAACGTATAAATAAACAGCATAAAATACTAATAATTTTGCACAGAAAAAATAGTTTAATGTTTTGAAAAAATAAAACGTTTTTACATAATAAAGGCGATGCTATCCCGAATATTTAGCTCTAGTCGTGCAGAAGGTTTAAAGAAAAATTTGGAGCCGTTTTTGATACAATTTTGAATTTAATACTCTTAACCGAACCTAGTGAGAAATGCACAGTTTTAAGGTTTTAATCCTAATTTTACTGTTTAATATGTATAAAAAATTAAGATACGTAATGTGATATCATGCTCTTAGGGCGACAGTAATGTTACTGAAAAATCGTGACTTTATGATGTATTATGTCTGAGGCTCCAGCTTAATGAGAGATGTAATAACCGTCCATTTATGATTATAATTTGAATTGTTAATAGACCTGAAGATAAAAACCAAACTCGTATCTGCGTGAAGATAAATTTATATACTCCAGTCATAAATTTAAGAGAGGTTACATTTACAATACAATTAAATACTATCAGTATTGATAAGGGGATTATTTTATTGAAATTTTAAAGAAATTAGTCAACTCCTACACAAAATATCACAGCCCCAGGAATGCGGAGATACACCCAAAACAAATAAATCAGTTTCTAAAACTGAAAATATACATATTTTATTATATTAATTATTAATAATTAAATAATAATAATAAATTATGTTAATCCCCTATCTCTCGTGCTCTGGGTACCGACAGAATTCACATACCCAATGCGCCTCGCTTGACACAGCTGAAACTCGACAGGAAGTCTCCATTGAAAAGATCCCAGTAAATATTTGCTATTGTTTATGTTGGTTATGGAACAGTACGATGTTACTGCAATATTCATGAATATTATTTTTGTTAAAATATTTAATTTATTGCAGTTATACCACTGTGTTTTATTTTTGGTGTTTATGCAGTGTGCGTTCGACTTTTCGGAACCACAGTTTTACTGCAGCAGGCCACTAGTTCAAATAATAATTGTAGAAATATTCACAACACTCTCCCATACCTTTGCACGTGTAAGTATAAGTTGACCACATTTTCAGATTGTATGCCATTCTTAAATTTTTTTTTGCGAAAGATGTGAGATTAAATTTAAGATTTTCTTGGGTATATTGAATCCAGGGGACTCAATCCACTACACTTTCTTCTGGTTAGACCGCAGTGAGAACGTGTTCACGTTCAAGTTGGAGAATGATTTACAAAATATTAACACAAAATGTAACGCGTATTGCAAACACTGCGTTACTCATAAAACCCTCAAATAATAGTTGAGTACCGTGCGTGTGTCCATCACTCATGGTTAGTCACCTTCCCGACCACCAATCGAGACAAATGAGGTGTCATTCGACGCGTCTCGGTCTCCTGGTGGGGAACTGATGATTTTTTGGAGGGCTTGTCCAGAGGATTATAAGATTTTTCAAAAAAAAAACCCAACTGTTTATGTGTTTTTTAGCGTTGCGATTAGAGCTGGCTACGCGAAGCACTTGTCCCAATACCATGCTGTGATGACAGCTGAACGTGATGCCAATCCGACGGCCCACGTGCCCAGGCAATGAAAAACGGGTTGCTCTCGCCAGGAGGCATCTGCTTACATACACGGTGCAGGGATTGGTTCACTCGAAATGATAATTATCCTTTTATACTGGAAGGATAATTTTGTTATGTGTAGCATATACGATAGTGATAATGGGATAATGCCCTTTTGTAGGACAATTTCAACTACAATTTCAATACAAATCTATAAAAATGGGGAGGGGTGTTATAGAAAAGGAGCTTGTGTATGTATGTATGTATGTATGTATGTATATATATATATATATATATATATATATATATATATATATATATATATATATACATACATACATACACAAGCTCCTTTATATATATATATATATATATATATATATATATATATATATATATATATATATATATAATGTGTGTGTGTGTTCTTTAATGAGACGGGACTAATGACCCTGTTAGTTAACGCGCCCGAAATCACTAACTTCAATGAGACGCCAGATAATACACCGAAAGAACCGAATGTACTCTTCAGCACAACTTTTGGGAGCGTTCAGGTTAGGTTTTCCAACACCGTATTCTGGGGTCGGTACTGGCCGTAGTTCGAAAGAACATCCTGCAAGGGGAATTGCGATCACACTTTTTTTGTTGCATTTAAAAAAAATAATTTTATTCTTAGGATTATTACGCCCGAGGTTGAAATGACCAGACAACTGATTTTTAACATATGAAAATATGTTTGTAACAGTTTATGTGGGCGACCCGACGCCACATTCACCTGGTTCATTTAAATATTCTAGGTGTCGTGAGAGTTTTAATTTTCTGACGTAAGCAAGGGCTTCCCTGTTCTCCTTTATCGACGAATACGCCATGAATTTAATTCATTGTGACCAAACGTACTTTCCATACCTCACAAAATAGGTCATTGCACAACGTCCAATTACCCAAAACAGAGTTAAGTGCATTCTACAGCCTGGTAGAGACCTATAAGTAGCAAGTGCCAGATGCAAGACCTTTTTCTACTGCAGTGAGGGAAAGAAAATGAATGAGTGATGTATGTAATCATGCACATGCGGATACGATTTAACACGGAACGCTCAACAGATTTAGATTTTCGAGGTTAAGGAGCGACAGGTGTGATCATAATTCAAAACTGTCATTCACGACAGCCGTTAACTTAATTGGTTTTCCGTGAACACCGGGATATATTCAAATAATAGGTTACGCATTCAAATGAAGTGAAAAATTGTTTCAGACTTTTAAATTTGCCACTTATCTGATCGAAAATCTAAAACAATACTTAAACTGAAATCGGGATGAATAATTATTTCCACTACATCTTCACATACTGTCAAATACTGAAAGAGAATACCTGTTGGTGGAGGAAGAATTCAATCACGTGTAAGTGAATGAAATGGAATAGTACGTAAGCGCATTTAAAGGAAGAGTAATTTCTCCAGTGTTTTGTCCCTAACAACATCTACAGCTAGATATGTTTATTTTAGGGTACGTCAACCTCTCGGAAACCGAAGCTAATACATCAAGGCAAATTCGACAATCAAAACCTCCGTTTATAGAAACACCGCCCAACAAAGAGACGTTATTCTGAGAATTTTGGTCGTATCCCGGCTATTCCATAGTTCCAATGCAACCTGATAGATTCTAGAAAGAAGAAGTCCAGGAAATTCGAATTTGCAATTTCGAAAATTCGCAAAATTAAAGTAAAATACTAATATTATTTAAATGCACATGACCTTTTTCAAAGAAATTTTTAAAACATATTTCCCTTACGAAAGTATGTTCAATACTGTACATCTGCAATGTTAATTTTTACTTTCTCTCAACAGAGTAGAGAGGAAGTAATGTAATGGTGCGCGAAGAAACTGCGAATTTTCGGCAGAAAAACACTTATTACAGGGCTCTGGTAACAAAGAAGTGTATAATCCAGTTGCTAAATTTAGAAAAAAACCCTCTGTCACTTGGTGTAGTGATCCATGGATTGTGGATCCTTGATACCAAAAAATCGAATGACTGCAAAACGTCTGTCTGTCTGTCTGTCTGTCTGTCTGTCTGTCTGTCCACCCGTCCGCCTCTGAACAACGCTAGCGACTAAACCGTTCAGACGATTTCTCTAAAATTGATATTCTCCAATCGATCTAGCGGATATCGCGGCCCCTTGATTTTTAAACTAATATTTTAAAATCAATTTTTTTATTTTTTTGGGGGGGGGGGTACTTTATATGAAGCCTCTGAGACATTTCAAAAAAACAACTTTAAAAACATTCGTTTTTGATTAAATTTTGTTGTTGTATAGACGTTCAAGAGAATAGCGTAGGTCTCTTGTTCGCTAAAAACGCGAAACTTGCAAAAGTTCAAAGGTTTTTTTGGTGGTTTCCTATAACAAGATAGAGATTTTTTCCCTTAATAAAATATGTTCCTTAAAGATACATTTTAAAATAAGGTATGTAAAATTTTTCGAAAATTGTGTACGTTTCGCGTAATTTTGCGGACGGGAAAGTACGTGTTTTAGCTCCGCTACTTTTGTTACTGTTAGCAATTTTCGATAACACAGAGATAACCGAAAATGAGAATCAGCACCACTTTCTTTGCTGTTCTTTGCTACATACAAGCAAAAGATTTAAAGAAAAAAATTAATATCCGGTTTTTGAGGAAATGTTTAAAAAGTGCCTACATTTCCCGAAAAATTACGAGAAACTTAATATTTTCGAAACATATTTTACATGACCTTATTTCAAGATGTCTTTGAACAACATGTTTTATTAAGGAAAATCTATCTTCAATATTATAGTTGTGAAAGACAGAAAAATTGGGAACTGTGCAATTTTCAAAAGTCAGAGATTTCTACGTAATTGAGACCTGCACCAGTCTTTAAGCGCCCATTAGGCTATCTGAGAAGAAAGCTTATCAACATCACCGCTAACTTTTTATTTCATAGCCGAAGCACATGTTGACTGCCTAGAGGCTTTTTCAACTGGCTAGCTATCATTTCTAACGCATATGATACTATAGAAATGCTATCTACATTTATACTTGGCCAATTTATATTATTTTGCTCGCCAAGTCCTGACACTGTTAGACTATAAAATTACATAAAGGAGGAAGATCCGTAACCAACTTTGAATAATAAACCATCACATCATTTTACAGACTAAATATCATGCCAAATTTGTACGTTTTTGGATGTACGTAAAAACTAATGTTCTTGTTTTAACATGTTCCAATTAACTACACAACTGAATTTACTTTCTTTGCAATAAAACTACTCAAAATGCATCGATTTTATCTCGACATGTTATAGTGAGATTAAAATTATAGGATTAACAGCTTGTAGGGGCACAGGCAAGCGGTTGCGGTCCCTCATCGCCGGCCGCAGATACGTCAATTCGTCATCGCTCAGATTTGACAGACGAGTTACTCCATATGATGTTAAGGATTCATCTAGTTTAAATCCACTAACCATACTACAAAATAACCATTGTACAACTTGAATTGCTACATAAATACCAGTTACTTAATTGCATTATGTTAATTGTAATTTACTTGACAGTAACATATCTCAAGATTAACAGCAGGAGTAGCTGCAATATAACACAAACATCTACCAGAGAAACGTACAAAACGCAATACACCGAACTGCAGATAACATGCAGGAGGATACAATAATCTACATCAGTAGTGTCGGGTGACTTTCAACTGTTTCAAGCAGTCATATACTCAGTTATCAGTTAAATGTATATATAGTAATACGCTAAGGAAAGATAAAGTTCTTGTATTATTACAAAGTCCGTAAGTGTTCTACTCCTGGAGAGGGATTCCCCTCTCCACAGCCTGCACCAAACAGGTTTACGGCGAAAAAAATAAAAGTTGTGAGATTATGATATAGGTGAAAGACCAGGCGCGCATGCAACCAGCATCACATCAGTACTTTCCAATGCCTAATACCATTCTTCATAACTTGTAAAATATGCTCTTATCTTATGCTTCTTGTGACGTTATCTACGAAATGAAATATTTTGGCCATTTTGTTACATTTTTTGAGGGTGCAGACCTACGCAGCACGAGTTATCAGGAATCGGTTTGGGTTATAATAAATTATTTCGTGTTTTAAAACAATCATTTACTAATACGTGATATTCGGACCCAACTTATGTTATTACTATTATTTATTATAAACAACAAAGTGCATAAAAGTATTAGTAAGTAGTAGAAATGGTTTAGCAGAGAATGCTAGGAACCCAAGAAAACTATGCCTAGGAACGCAAACCGGGAAGTCTGAAACCATCACTCTAATCATTAACTATCATAATCTAATCGTAACAGTTCCACAACATTCGTTACAAACCCCCTATCATAATAGAGGCTTTTGGGTATCTCATGAGCGGAAAGATGATCTCTATTCGTTCGAAATTACGCGCCGATCAGGTGGAATTGCTTCCGTTTATAGTTATTCTGTTGATGAGCCACCACCAATCATTTTCATTTCCGTGGGCAAGCTGACAAGGCCATGCAAGACGAAAGGAGGCTTGAGGTCTCGGCATGTATCGTGTTTGCAGCACACGTACATCTGTAACATCATGGTGTTTGGAGCATGTCCCGACACACTGTCCTGGACTCATCACATTTCGGATTATGTGGACGAGGTTACGTGAAAGCTTGTACATTCACTTTAAATTTGTGAAATAAGGCTTTCTTTTCTGTCAATTTCCAATTAAAAGATTACGTAATTAGAACTAGTGTTTTAAATAGCAACAATAATATTTCATAACGTTATGCCCATATTGCGCTTTTGAATATATGTTACCCCATCGTTGCCCCATTCATAAATCAGGGTGTAATAAATGAGAAAGAGTGAGTCACAATGTAAACAGTTTCTTGTAGAGGAAATATTCTAAAAACACGAGCAATTCTGTAGATATATTTTATTGTGGTTCTCATTAACCTGATGTTACTATTCTCAATGTTTAATATTAGCATTTTCCATTCGATAATATTGTCATTACTGTTACAGCAAACATAAGCATTTACAAATCACTATATTGGTAATGCTTCCTCGTGTAATACAATTCATAATAAATATTCGTGTCCTTTCAATTAATATTATAAAACATTAATTTAAAAAAAAGGGCTCCCCTCCTTTTGTATTCGAAGTGATATACAGTAAGAAACATGAGGGGCACTTTTCATCAGTAAAAATAAAAAAATAATATAAATTACATTTCAATATGTAATTGTAAAAACTATAATACAAAACAAGGATTAAGTATTACATACACCTCTGTCGCCAGCTTTCACTGTTTTCATTAATAGAAAATTGTCTTTAATACAAGGATATTATTATTCAAGAGGCAATATTCAACTTTAACAAAAATATGTACCTTCATATTTTTGGTATTTTTGTCGGTTGGACCAATTGTTCGCTGGGAGTGCGTAATTAAAAAGCTGAAAATACAGCGACACAATGATTTTATGTCCGCGTTTTTACGGGGGCCAATCATTTAGTTACTATTTCAAGTTCTTCGAATATAACAAGCGTATTAAAGGATATTATACGAAGGTTGTTCCAAAAATACGCGGACTAACGTCATAAAACAAAATGTATTTAATGTAGTTAGATGTCTGGGTCCCCTTCAAAGTACTCTCCTCTCCAACACACACCCTTATCCCAACGGTGTTTCCACTTGTTGAAAGAGTCATGGTACGCTTCTTTTGTAATGTCCCTTAGCTCCTTCGACGCGTTTACAATAATCTAGGGAATTGTCTCAAATCACCTTCCTTTCAAGGGTCGTTTGAGTTTGGGGAACACAAAAAGTCACAAGGAGCAAGGTCAGGGAGGTACGGAGGGTGGGGGAAAACAGTGATCGACTGTTTGGCCAAACTCTCACGGGTTCTGCGGACTGAATGGGCTGGAGCATTGTCATTATCGAAAAAACAGTCACCATTCGTCTACATCACTGGACTTCTCCGACGGATGGCGTCCCTCAGACGTTTCAGAACTCTGTGGAGTCTTTGGGAGATACTCGTGGCGAACAACACCCTTAGAATAAAAAAACTGTCAGCATTACCTTGACCTTGGACCGAACTTTGCGAATTTTTGGGTCTGGGGGACGTTTCACCCATCCACTAAGAGGATTGGACCTTTGTTTCAATGCCATAACTATAAAACCATGATTCATCACCGGTTATCATCTTTGAAAACAAGTTTCATCTTCTTCTAAACGATCAAGTAGTTCCTGACAAACCTGGACACGATTGGCTTCTGTTCCTCCATCATCAGGCGTGACACATATTTCGCAGCAATGCGGCGCATTTTCAATTTCTCAGTCAAAACCAGGTGACAAGATCCAGCTGATATCCCACACTCTTCAGAAAGCTCCCTGACAGTCAGACGTCTAGGGTGTTGATTTTCTCGACGTGTGGGTCGTCGGTTAACCTGGAAGGACGTCCAGTACGCTCAACATTTTCAATGGACTGTCGACTATCTTTAAAACGTTCATGTCACTTGAAACATGCCATACATTTCATAGTAACATCTCCGTAAGCTACGTTAAGCAGAGCGTAAGTTTCTGTCGCAAATTTTTCTTGTTTAACAAAATTTCAAAGCAACTCACTGCTCTTTCTGGTGATTCATTCTGAAATCCGCCAAACGAAAAAATCGCACTTCACAAAATACCACGTAGCTAATAAAGAAATGAAGATATCAACAATCGGGAAATGGCGCCAATCAGCAGATCTGAGCAAACCTAGCGACATCCTCGACAACCTCAATTGCGTTCTGTGTAATACCTGACATATACATTACTAAGTGACGCAGAAAACAATTTAGGATTCTTTGGAGCTAACGTAATGAGTTCAAGGATGATGTATTTGAATGATCGAAATTAGATGTCGTAGCTTTCTTAACAGAACAGCCCGAAGCAATATCAGTAAAAGTACACAATCGGTATTCGGCGAGTAGCGAGCGATTTCCCAAGCGACGAACATTCGGTGCTCGCCTTACCCATCGTGTACCCTCTTGCACACATCAAAAGAAGTGAACATTCGCCAAGCACATCAGGTGCTCGGGGTTGGGCGAGCAGTCGCTCGTTACTAGCCGAATACCGAACACCGATTGTGTACTTTTACCGATATTGCTTCGGGCTGCTCTGTTACGAAAGCTACAACATCTAATTTCGATCATTCAACTACATAACCCTTGAACTAATTACGTTAGCTCCAAAGAATTCTAAATTGTTTTCTGCGCCACTTAGTCATGTATATGTCAGGTATTGTGTACTGATATTGCTTCGGGATGTTGCCGCTACAAGGCAAATTTCTTAGGAGTAAATAGCACATCAAGAGCCCACATCCTTTCATTTAACGGAGGAGGGTGGGTCACGAAATTTAGTTAAGTATAATGCTCATAAATCTTTCCAAACAAAAACTCGTACTGTTTAAAATATGCATTATGGACATCTGTAGATGCAGTCACATAAGCCAAGACGTGCTTCATTTTGTTCATGTCAAGTGACAAATCTGTCCACGACAAAACTTTAACACTATGTGAAAATTGTTGCATTCTTAACCCAAATCGACGACGAGTGGACAGAATGTGAACAGCATGTTCTGCTGGCATGTACAGCGGTTTGTTTTAGACACTAAGTGTTGCGGACTTAAGTTTCAAGACATCAGATGAGCCGACATGCCGATGCCATACTGGTTGGAAAGAAATTGATTACTGTATTTTCTGGACTGGATAAGTACAGGGCCCTAGGTCTATTTTTTTTGCCAAAAAGGAATTTTTAATTCATATTTTTAAATTTTCAAAACGTTATAATTTTATTGCTCCCGTAGGTATAACGAGCTAAATCCAAAAGACATCAATAACGGTGTTAGGAGCAGTAAACATATTACGTTCGCTTTCATTCAGAGGGCAAAATCACTTTTATACTGAACTCTAGTAAAAATACCCCGGAAGTACGTACGCCGATCTGTTCCTCCGAGTTACTAAAAACTGCTCTAATATGCGAAACGAAAATTTGAATACGCATATTAGGATAGCGATTTTAATTCATATTTTTACTGGTGAAATTTCATCCACTTGTACACAACGTCTTCGACTTGTGATTTGAAAAGGGTGAAGTTTCGTTCGCATTTTCACGCAAGAAGGAAACAATAGCAGAAGAGAAGAATATGAGCGCGGGGGGAAGTTACGGGAGTGGCGGTCGCACGCGTTCGGGCGCGAGCAACCGCTTTCGTGGCGGCCAAGAAGAAAGCCGTATCTCCCGACAATCACTGGGAGAAGAGATTGGCCACCGAAAAAACGGTGTAGAAGGGGAGACAATGGACGACAAGAGCGGATGAAACGAGTCCCCAAATGTACTCCGCACCCCCCGAACCTGGAAGGGCGGGCGAAGGCGCTGTTGCAGAGACGTTTAGGCCTCCACAAAACGCTGCCTTTGATTTGCATGGAAGCTTATCTCCGGGACATATTGCTTTGGGGGTAATCCTCGCGGCGGCTACGAGGGGCCGGCTGAGCGAAATGGGGGGGGGGGGGGGCACGGCACGGCAGGGCAGGGCAGGGCAGGCAGGCGCCGGGGGAGCAGTTGCAGGTAGTTTCGCGAGGGTTCCGCCCGAACGTGTTAACAAGAAATTCGGGGGTCCTCGGAATTCGTTGATCCACTGAACGATGATACACATGCAGCGATAGGGGTCGAGAGAGGTGGATCAACATAGCGGGATTAACTTTCATTGCGCTGCTCTTTCAACAAACAAACCCGGTTTCGAAACTGGGTCGCAGAATTTGTCTGGTGCCTCGTCCGACAATACTTGTATTCGAACACTACTAGGCTACGCAGTGCTGCCCATTCGACATTCAAATCTGTATGTTCAACCACATCGTTTCTATAAATTGCGAAAAGTGCATTAATGAGAATGATGTCCCTTCGGAGTCAAACTAGAACTTATTAAAGATATTGCAAAATTTGTCTTTGTCGTGTTAGAAGCAGTGGCGAATCCTGGGAAGTAGGCATGAAGGCAATACCCCACATCAATAAATGTTTTTTGTAATTTTATTCAATTTGTTCAAAATAATTGCCTCATTGATAACATTACATTAAAAAACAGTTTTTTTTCTGAAGAACGCGCAGACGTGATTTCAAGATATTCAGATTGTAAAAAAATATTGCAAGTTTGTATTGCTCTGATAATTATTCAAAAATCGGATTCAACATTTTTATTACAGGTGTTTAAGATTCACTGAATAACATATGTGATTTTTTGATTTTTCATCTTTTTGTATAACTTTTGATAAATTTTCTAAGTCAAAATATCCATCTATTCCAAGTACTCTGCTTTCCTCCCCCCCAAAAAAAAGTAAAAAATTGAGAAACTGAAAAGAAAAAAGGGGGGAAGTATTTTAGGTGCCGATAGGTAGCACCTGCTAAGTGGATGGGGAAAACTGAAAATATAGCGCAGACTAATCAGATTACGAAACTAACATGTACGAGAAAGTCTGTACAATTTTGTGGCCTAAACAGTTTGTTTTGGCACCGTACTCGTGAATAAATAACTAGTGAAACCTTAAGACTCTTTCAGTGTCCTTGAAAAATTAAAATAAAGGTGAAACTTTTGGAATAATAATTAATCGACTACTACGTTTATAACTAGTGGTGATGACAACAGTTGCTTTCTCACCTTATTTCTGTCTTTTCCAATTTCGATGAGACATGGGCCATTTTTAAGCGCCCTTTGCTCTGTCCGTTTATTTATAGAAAAAAAGTCTCCTTAATTTTTTCCCCATTGATTGAAATAAAATCAAGCAGAAATTATTCGAAAACTACTCTTAATTTTCAAACAATTCTACAAGAACTTTTTAAAGATCTGATTTTTATAACTCATTTTTTAGAGTTTTCGGGCGCGTGAACCGCTAAGGTCTTTAATCTAGGAGGCGTAGAGAATATATTTATCGCGGGAGGTAACGGTGATGCTCGCCCGCTAGGTAGAGACATCCGGCGATGACCTACACATCAACTTACGCAGTTTTCCCCGACCAGATATCTCTCACTAGCGGGAGAGACCGAGCCGAAGCAAGATCCAAGCCCCCAACATGTGTAGTAGTGTGATGCATGTAAGTGTGTGTGTTTGTGTGAGTGTAAGGGGAGAGGATAGGACAAGGAAGAGAAAGGAAAGATTGCGCGTGGTCTGTTGTCAGGTTGTTAGAGTACCACTCCGGCATTTGCTTAGTGTTGATCGAATTGAATGATTGATTAGTGGTTCCGGGCGCGTCAACTGCTAATGTCATTATTTCCGTGACTGTAGTGCATGTTTTTGACGTGGGAAGTGGTGGTGATCTTCCTGGATGGCTACATTCGGCGCCGACCTACCTGTCGTCGGTTCGGGATATTTTTTCAAGCAGGTATCTCCCACCAGCGGGGTATCGCACAAGCCGGGACATGCTCCGAGCTCCATGTGAGATGGGAATAGGACACTGAAGAAGAAAAGTTCGTGTGCAGTTCGCGGCCCGTTTGTTGGGGTACTGCTCCTGCCCATTCAATATGTCTTTGGAGTTATAAGATGACTCCGAGCTTTTGCCATTTTCGAAAAATCAGGAATTTCAACAAAAATGAGACCTCCGCCGTTTAGCATTCTTTACACCTTTCGTAGCTTTCAGTTAAAGTGTTCGCCTATGCTGAACAGTTTAGGCGCTAACGTTGGCCTCCGATGGACGGACGAACGTTTTGCCGTCTTCCGATTTTTGGTACGAAGGACCCACAAAACATGGATCCCGGCTACACTACGTGTTAGAAGAAGTAATTTACAATATATCGGAACATGATTAGTCACTTTCTTTTCTACGACCCAAGAATACGATATTGTCTGTCAGAAAAATCGCCGATTTTCGCGGCACGATTACAATAGTTTATTTTTACTATTTACGTAGTAAAGCGAGAACGTAAAAATGGGCTTGTATACTTCTGCCCGGGGAAAACATTTCACCCAAAATCCAATTTGTATGTTTTCTATTTATCTTTTTAACTTTGAATATTTGAACAAGAAAGTTTCACCTCGAAATTCTATTCCCATACTTATTTCCCAGCCATTAAAGTATAATTTAAGTGCACACACAACTTTCGGCGAATATATTGAAAAATCTGATGAAATCGTATCCTGACAAATTCGGATTCCTTGAAAGCTCTAAAAAATGTCTTGCTAAACACATTCTGATTCATTCCGATAGCGCAATTAGGCCTCGAGTGATTCAGGGCCAAAGAGGAAAATTGATTCTGAAAGGGACCCACGAGCACAAGCGAAAGGTAGAGTGGGCGGATCGGGAAACAGCCGAGACGAACGAAGCGGGAAGGGGCGGAGCGGCGTGGAGCGGGGATGGGCGGCGCGTGGCGGGGCGGCGGTCGGAGGGCAGGCAGGGCGCGGTTTGGGCGGAGCGACTCGGATCGGAGCGATTGCGGGGAGGAGCAGGGTAGACCGGAGTTGGTCGCGGTGAGGGATGGGGCGGAGCGGAGCAGGAAGAGGCGGTGTTGACAGGGGCGAATTGAGACGAGGTTTTGGCGGGGCGGTGTGCAGTGGGATTCGGTGAGGTTTTCGTGTGGCTGGGGCGGGATGTGGGTTGGATAGGACGAGGTGGATTGGACAGGGTGTGGGCGGCGTTGGAAGGTAGTGGGAATATAAATAAAATAACTTCCATTATACTTTATAGAATTGATTCCTATTTCTGTATAATAAAAAAATAAAAATCAGTTATAGTTTTAATTAATTTTCTATGGGAACAAAAGTCATTGTTTATGGGCGCGTCAACTGCAATGGTCATTCATCCCGTTTGTGTAGTGCATGTTTTTATCTCGGGAGATAGCGTGAGGAGATATCACTGAATGGTGAGATCTGGAGTTGTCCTACAAGTCGACTTGCGGGGTTTTCCCCATCCTTATTATCCTTATCCTCTGCGGGGCACCGCGCCAATTGGGGGCAAGCTCTAAGCTGCCAATTGGCCTCCCGACAGGTGTGGCGGTGTAGTCCGTGAATGTGTGTGTGTGTGTGTGTGTGTAAGTAACGGGTGAGGATAGGACAAGGACGTGGAACGAAAAATTGCGTGTGGCCTGTTTGTTAGGGTACTGCTCTGGCATTCTGCCGATGTTGATAAAAAATAAAAAAATAAAATAAAATAAAACCCGAACACGGAAACTGATCTGAGCAGCCGCCGCTAGATTTTTCTTTCAGACAATGGCTGATCTCGGCCTATTTATCTAGCTAGTGTCGAAAATCAACTATGGGAAATGACCTCTACGTTTTCGATGTCTTATTTGTAAAAATGTCCATATTCGCAATTTTGTAAAAGTTAAAATATTAAATAATGGAGCCGCTCAGGCTTTCAAATGCAGCCTTGACCATTATTCTCATTTTTTTACTTCATTTTCGGTTAGGGTTTTTGCTTTACCAAATTTTAAATATCTATATTTAAAAACACCGGTGTGCTTTCGTCGATGTATTATCATTGATGTTTCAATTTTGAAAATAAGGTTATTGGTAACTTTGATGTCGCATCACTGTGTAGGAACTACGACCTCCGGGTAGTGCCCTGCCATCTCAGCCGGGACGAGTCATTGAAAATATAAATTAAAAACTTTGTAAATTACGATAAAGCAACAAAAATACATTTTAAATTCAGCATAAATTAAAGATTATTTTTAAGAAACCAAGTCAGCTTAGTTCTGCATCTGTATCCCTGATTGAAAAATCTTGGTGGTGCCACTGATAATATGGGATCGTACGCATATTCATACAACCGCAGAAATTTCGAATAGTCTAAAAGTTCAACTTTTTATGCGGCGCAGCTTTGGTATAGTTATCAAGCACTGGTGATGGAACGGATGACAATTGCTGATCACGTGAGTCCAAGTTCGAAACCCAGCTCGGCCAAATATTTTTGCGGGTTACATACACTTTGACGCGTTCAATTATACTACGTAGTAATCGTTTCAAATAACACGAGGAAGTATGTTTGTTATAGCACCACTCGTTTACTGTAGGTGCAGCACCTTTAAAATTTTGACAAGTTTGTAATCTTGAGTTTCAGATAAGTCATATGATACGTCGCAAAAATTGGAGAAGTTCTCTAAAATTCGTGCAATTCTTCTAATGTGTCTTAATTCTATCTTCGTCCATGATTCTCACCACATTGTTTATGCCTCTGTGAACTAACTGTAATCATATGTTCTTCCAAATTGTCTAACCTGAGATAAAATATTGCTAAATTTCAGCCACATTTACCAGAACAACTTTTAGATTAGCAAATAATGTAGTGAGGGTAGTTGCCAAATAATTATTGAAGTTGGTATCTCTATGTCATCAAAACAAACTTCAAGCAGACACTCTTGTTTCATCTTCGAAATATTTCTTGCCTGCTTGAACTGATTGAACTTGAACTGATTTTTGCATGTGTGTGAGCTGTTTTCTCTATATGCTATGGTGTATCAGATTCGTAGATAATTATTACGTTGATAATTGCAGAATCGATAAAATTCTGAATAGCTTTATCACTCTAATTGAGATTACGTACCATTTCTTCCTAGGTTTGGATGAGAACGCAAGATATGGTGAGGAGACGAGAGTTTATCAATATGCATGCATAACTGTATCAAAGTAAAGCTAAAATTAACCATCTAACTTTACTCATAAAAGTAACTAATTTCAACAGAAATTCCTTGTTCATTTTAAGAGTATCCGCACATTTACAATGTATTAAGCATATTTTTCAAGTAGCTACTGTACAAGAATATGCTTTCTAGGAAAATACTGGGGTGAAATGTTGGTGGATTTAAATTACATGAAATCGACACACTCTTTGAAATATGAGACAAGGCCGGAAATAAAACTAAGATCTATAAAATTACAAATTACAATAGTACCAATAGGAAGAGAACGAAAAACTGCAACATAAGAAGTGAGAGAGTTTGACGTGACGTGACGAGCGGGATGGCTGTGTGATATGATATCATGTGATGTGAGGTGAGTGAGGTATGAGGCGTGATGTGTGGTGAGTGAGGTGTGCGGCGTGATGTGTGGTGAGTGAGGTGTGAGGCATGATGTGTGGTGAGTGAGGCGTGTGGCGTGATGGGTGGTGAGCGCGGTACGCGATGTAATGCGAGGCAAGTGAGATCCGATGCACGGTAAGATACGGTTTGGTACGTTTCGTGTTGTGGCGTGGGGGGAAAGGATATCATGTGGTGTAAGGGAAATTGAGTGGGTAGAGCGGACGGCGCAGAAAGCGGGGTCGGAATCCAATGCGGGAGCTAAGCGCAAGGGTTTGGCAAGCGGATGCGAGGGAGCAGGGTCAGCGTGCCGCCTATTACGAAATGGTATCAACTGGAGTCATAACTCGCCTCATTCGGTGCCGTCGGGGGTCCATCAAGAGGTATGCAGCGGGCGCACGCCGGGGAGCGAAGCGGGGTTGGGGGGTGGGGGGGCGTGAAAGGAGAGGGAGAGGAGCCGAAATGCACACAGGGCCCTCGATGGGGGCGTAATGGAGCCAATTGAAGCCATCACAGCAGTCGGCGGCAGCGCGGCGCGAGTGCCGAGCGCCACAACGCGGCGGTGGGCGGCGAGGAGCGGGAGAGGAAACGGGCAGAATGGGCGAGGAGCGATGAAAGAAGACGCGGGCCTCGCAATCGGAAGGGCACCCGAGAGCGCGGTGGAGGGTGGAGGGTGGAGGGCGGAGTGCAGGAGGTTCGCCGGCACCGGCTCTTTTCCACTTCCGCCCCAACGGAACGAGACTTCTCGTCGACTCCGTCCTCGCCCTACCCCGTCCTCGGGGCGACGGTGCATTAGATCCAGCCAGCAGCCTCATCAAAAACCTAATTACGTCACACACATTTTAATACCTTTTCAGACGATTTTACACATTAAATCCACCAATTTATTTATGTTGTGTATTTTTAATTAAAGAAAACGTTTATAAACTAGCGGCTTACGGACTGTGTGAAGAAAGTCGTCATTGCCACACTGTCTGGTATCATTCACAAACCTCTTTAAAAAAATGCTGCTGAATGTGAAAAAATACCACAAATACAATGATGTAACGGGTTTTTAAAAGTTTAAGTTGTTAAGTAAAAAATAGTTTAGCTGCTCTCTTCAAATACGGGTATCCGGAAATATAACAAGTCAGAAATATTTTCCGATGCATTTGCGCGCAAGAGGGCAATCTGCATTCGAAGTTGAGCAGCGAGGCGCGAGCTGCACTCGGGGCGGAGCTGCTCCTCCATCTGCCGCAGAGCGATGGCGCGAGAGGCGCGGGGTCTCTCCGCAGACGGTTGGGGTAGGTCCGACCCTGCACAATGCGCCTCACATCTGCCGCCCCCTCCGCCCATTATCCTCGGTACAATAACCCTCCGGCGCCCGGGCGCGCCTAACGACTCCTTTGTTCAACCCTGCCGGCCCGCCGGCCCCCGCGCCCACGGCCCTGCCCGGCCCCGCCGGCGCTCGGGGGTTGGCGGGCCTCGGGAGTCGAAGAGAGGTAGTCGGTCGCGCACGGCCAAAGTGTTCCCGCTAGCTCTGCGTCTTACCTCTCCTCTCCCCCCTCTCTCTCCGCCATTCAAACGAGGGGCGCGATTCTCCAGATGGGCATAGTGACGCAAGACCGTTTGGGCACTTGTCTACCTGTGTGTTATTGCAAATGGCATGCGGGTTTGATTACCACAATACTTGTTTGGGCGTTGTTGCAAAAAGACGTGATATACCGAGGTTCAACCTAGATTGCAGGTGTTTGTTTTCTGGCAATTTCGCAGACGTACAGAGTTGATATATAATAACTTTTGGTGTTTACGATCCATGTCAAAATGTACGATTACTTACTGAAGGCAAATATATAATACAAGAAAATTACCTAGTGTCATTTTTAAATCATAATAATTTTTTAAATGAAAATTGAAGTATTAGGAAAATGGTGAAGAGATAACTATTCAATTGGAGCACGATTGTGTACATCAAGAATTGGGTTTCACAGTTGTAAAATCCAATATATTCCTTAATACGGGACTACCCTAGACATTCAGAAAATTTAATTAATAAAATATCTCATTAATCAAAATATGCATAGAAATGTCTTCAACGAAAACGTTTACCACTTTGAAGGAATTCGCACTGTACTAATTTTTTTCTTGTTTTGTTAGATGAGGTAACAATTAAATTACTTGAGGTAATAATAAAATCAATAATAGTAATGATGGTGATAACAATTATAATAATTATTATTCTCATATCTTGTTTTAACTTGTAAAAATGCAGAAACTGAAGTTTACCTAAAATGTAATACGGCCTGCCAGAAAGACCCAGCTCTTGGGCGTCAGCACGCCTCTCTCCCCTCCCCTCGCCCTCGCCCTTCCCTCCCCCGGCAGGAAACTCCGTTTCGCAGTGGCATTATGGGAGGCGGGCACCATTTTCCCGCGCCACCAGGCACTCTTCCATGTTTTTCCTTCGGGAGGCGTTTTTTGGCCCGGAGTCATTCATTTATTTCGTTCAAGGCCAAACGCACAAAAAATTGATTGAAAGGGGGTCGCGGGCGCGGGCTCGCGCTCCGCGGCGTCCAGCCCTTATCCGGCCACGCACCCGGCAAGCGCGGCGCGGCGCGGCGCGGCGCGGCAGCTGCCCAACCTACTACAACTCCAAGCGGTGCGGCACGGCGCGGCCCGGCTCCCCCACACGACACGGGAAGCCTCGTGCAACTGTGCGTCTTGGCCCGGCGCTACGTTTCTCCCGAAGACCCAGTGCCCGGTGCACACTTCAAAAGCAAATGTCTAGCGCTACACCAGTCGTTAAGTTTGATTTTCTCCCTACGGAGTAGAGACAAAGTTATGTAATGGCGCGTGAAAAAACGGCGAATTTTCAGCAGAAAAACTTATTAGAGAGCCTTGGTAACGAAAAAGTGAATAAATTAAGTTGCTAAATTTAAAAAAAATTATCTATCACGAGGTGTTGCGAGGATCCATGTTTTGTGGTCCTTGATACGAAAAGTCGCGTCTGTCTGTCTGTCTGTACGATAACTGTACTAAACTGTTCAGCCGATTTTCTCAAAAACTGATATTCCCCAATCTGACTGAAGTCGCGGCCCCTTAAATTTGAAATCGATATTTTAATTTTGGAGGGTACTTTACATGAATCCCCTGGGATATTTTCCAAATTTTTTAAAAATGGCTCCATCGTTTTTGATTAAATTTTGTTGTTTGATAGTGTGAAGGACGTTTAACAAAATGGTGTAGATCTCATGTTCATTAACACTAATTTTTCAAAAATTACAAAAGTTCAAATTTTTTCGGAGCCTTCCTAAAACTAAAATATTAAATATAGAGATTTTTTCCTTAATGACATCTGTTCCTTGAAAATAGATTTTGAAACACGTTCGTGTACAATTTTTCTAACATTGAGGAACTTTTCGCGTAATTTTGCGTGAAAATACGAAGAGAAAGTACGTGTTGTTTTAGCACCACAAGTTGCGTGTGTGTATGTATCAGATCTGCCGGAAAGTATTTGTTGATATCTTGTGAAAGCTTTGCCACAGTCACTTACAAAAAAAAAAATGCTCGTAATGTATGGAAGATCACTAGAGATGAAGGTTATGTATGTCGAAAAGAACGTGCCCTTAAATTACGTTGTTTCTTTAGCACAAAAATAGTGGCCTTCAGCAGCCAAAATGTTGAACCAACTCATACAAAATGGGTTTCCAAAAGCAAAGCACGCACACTGCTCACGGCATAAAATAAAATAATCTTGTATAACACAACCACAAATTAAGCGTTACTGTCGCATGACACCTTCTGTGTCGTAAGCAGTGTCGTATGAGAATACTGTCGGTACGCACAGAGTGAAAATTAGAGGAATAAAAAAATCAAAGATTTAGCCGAAATCGAAACTGTTCAATTGTCATATGGTCTTTTGTGTTCGCGTTCCCCGCTCGTGGAAATTTAATGAAACGATAGTCTCCTCCCATATGGTTGGAGACTACATCGTTTGCTTTCAATTTCTGCGCGCATCGCAAATCAGTAATATATTGTGCACATTACAATTGAAAGTAACAGTCCTCTTTCGAGAATTCATGGATTCTTTAAATGTTCCTTTCCTTTTTTATATTTATTCATTTGATTGTAAGTGTAGTGAGTGGGGGCAGAGGGCGGAGAGCGTAGTCCGTCAGTGGGTTGTTGACGAACATGCATCTTGCGAGGCCGCAGTCACAGCGCCGCTTCCGACGCCACTGCACTCTCATTCCGTTCTCCCCACGGGCTGTTGAGGGGGGACGCCCGGCGTCGGGGCCCACCAACATCATGAGTGCTTACCTCAGACGTAAAGGCGGCTCCACACATGCGGCATTCGGCGAATCCCGAGCAACCGTTCGCCGAATCCCGAGTAGTGTGGAGTGCTTGCGATTCGCCGAGCGCCGATTCGCCCTACCCACCGCGTATTAGTCTTTTGGACTCATCAAAGGGAGCGAACATTCACCGAACACATGAGCTGCTCAGGATTGGACGAGCTGCTCGTCGAATGCCGAATGTGGAGCTGCCTTTACATGATTCTACCGACATTCCGGTTGCAAATCCCATGCCAATTACTATCACTCCTTACACTGATACCTTACGTACTTCATGCACGTACTGATATAAAAAAAGCAACTTAATTTTATTATTAGGATCGTAACATTTAACACTTTACGTTACGTCAGTGAAAAAGAAATCCACTACTCCACGATTATTCTTTAATAGTCTATGAAGTGCCTCTGGTAATACAAACACGAAAATGATGAAATACTGACATCCACTTATTATTCTATACTTCTATATTACTACTACAATCAATGTCAATTAAGTAGAACCTTCCTGGAATAGGCGAAATACGTAAATCAGATATAGCATCCCGTGTGGAGACTAATGAAATGCTAAAACTATTGCTAGTACTCCACCACCACCACTTTCCTCCTATTATTGGCAACGTGATGTAATACTGCAATTTTTATCGTAACCCTTAAGCAATCACTTGAAAAACTCAAACATAACTCGGAGGCCAGTATTGAAGTATTTTCAGTATTGAAGATGTATGACAAATTAAAGCTTGTGATGACACAACAGAATATACTTTTTCGCATTTTGCAATTTTCGATATTCCAGAGTTCAACGAAAATGAGACCTGCGCATTATAAGCGTCCCATGCTCTATCCGTGAGAAAAAAATCGTAAAACAAATTTAGAGCCGCTTTGAATTTCTTTGATAAATTACATTAGCTTTAAGCAGAAATTCCGCAAAAACTTCGTTAAAAAAATTGTACATGACCTTTTATAAAGATTGACGTTTGGCACATCTAACACGTCTTTAACTTGGATACTGTACTTTCCCAATGTTAATTTTTGTAATTTTCGAAAATACACAACGTTCGCTAAAAATGGGACAAGCAGAACATTTTGTTTAGTTTTCAACTACATATGAGGAGAAAATTTGAAGAAAATATTTGGAACCTATTTGGGGAAAATAATTGTTTAAAAAGTTATTTTATTTCATGCAAAATTACGCGAAAACTACATATATCTTCGACAAATTATAAATGACCTTATTTCAATATGTCTTTGAACAACAACTTTAAAAAATCTCTCTTCAATATAGTAACTGTAGAAGACGCTGAAAAAATTTTGAATCTTTGCAATTTTCAAAAAAATGAAGGATTTTAACGGAAATGAGACATGCACCATTCTCTTAAGCGTCCTGTACACTATCAGAGGACAAAGATTAATCAAAAAATTGGAAGTCGCACGTTTCGTCATGAATCGATTTTTCTGTTTCAAAGTCCCACAATACGTGGATTCCGACTACACAACATATTAGAGGAAGTAATTTACTGTACACAGGAACAAGATTTATCCAACTGATCGTTACCAGAGCCCAGTAAAACGAATTTTTTTGTGGAAAATTCGCAGTTTTCTGGTACAAAATTACAATAATACTTCTTACGAAGTAAGGTGAGAAAATAAAATCTGCTATTCCTGAAATTCTACGGGTTTTAATAAAATGGAACCCACGCCATGTGAACACTTTTCAAATGAAAAAGACAATAAATTGGAGACATTTTCTCAAAATTATGAAAATGTAGTAGATGCTTCATGCGAATTGCCCTTTAACAGATCATTTCAAATTCGCTGGCCACAAACGATGCCAAATCAAGCGAAATATACTCCGCATTGGAGATAGTAAAATCAAATGTACTAGTTTAAAGTTACAACAAGGCTTAGAGTATTTGCATTTTCAAAGAGTATCAATATCACACTACATTCTAATCCAATCATGGCGTTGTTTTCGCTCGTGAAAACACTTTGTAGCAGTAAATAATGGGAGAACGAATTCCTTGGAGCATTACGGTCATGTGACCAGCTAGCCGCCCGCTCGTCTCCGCACCATGTGAAGGAGCAGCTGGGGCAGTTAAGCTTCAAAGCCCAACTGCCATCTGGCGGCTATTGGAGGGTACCACTCCGCTCTGAGCGCTCAAAATTGGAGGCGCGACAGCCATGTCGGCAGGTAATCTGGCTCAACAATGCGGCGGTGGGGGTCGTTTATGCGTATGTGACAATGTAAAGAAACATTTATATTAGAGTGTGTTATTACTTTCTCGTATACGTATCTAGAGTAAATATTGTAATGTTGTAGAAAATCAATCCCGATATTCTGACTGAAAACATTTTTGGAGGTCCTAGGAAACAATAGTCTTTTTTTTTTTCCTCCGAAAACGTCTATAAGTCTGTCAACATCGGAGCCAAAACCGTTAATAAAATATTTTCGAACTGATCTGGCCAGACTGAAGGCTTCTTTTCACACTTCTCATGTACACACACACACACACACACACACAAAAAAAAAAAATTACCTATGAAATCAGTTTTAAAAGACTTAGTGGGCTTTGTTTCAAGCAGAAGAGATTTGTTCACGATACCTGAAGTGTTAGTTGTAGATAATTTGCAATATTTTCATTAAAATCTAACAACCATTACAAATTGTATGGAAAGTCTAATGTGATGCACCACAATGTTGCTGTTAAAATAATCATCAATTGCGTTAGTTCCAGTTATGAAATCGAGGTAACTTAACAGTAAATCAATAAATTAATTTTAACCATACAGTAGTAATAATCACTAATTAAAATATTCATACTTCCTGTAAGTAAACTGCTAAAAACAAAAAAAAACGCACAGGAAATAAATAATAAATCATTACGTAATTTTTGCTTTCGAATATGGCATTTCTGATATACATTTTTCACAAAATTATTAGAAATCTTTTACTTTCTCAAAACACACCCGGAATTACATGAAATTATAAAAAGGCAATCGTTATGAACTTACACTAACACAACTTTTAACACACTGGTCACATAAACAATTAGAGACTGTTTCATCGGTGTTTGATTTCCTGAGAACATGTAGTGCACTTGTAATGGGCTTCGTATCGGGGCAGTCACTAGACGACATTGCTTTTGCCAGTGCATACTGATGACTAGTTCCTCTCTTATCGATGGTCACCGTTAGGTCGCACTGTCGGAAGCAAGTACTGTTCTGAAGCTATCTAACGAATGTGTCAAATTATTAATACAAAATTACTGCACAAAAAGTAGGTAAAAATATAAACTAGCCAATAGATTTTATCAGGATCCGCCTTTTACTTGGGAAGATGAAATGAATGGAATTAATGCGTTATTTTACGTGGCGAGATGGAAATTAACTTATATGTGTACATTCGATTAACCTATATTCCAAGTAGGCGAAAGCACGAAGCTATTAACATGTGCGTATAGATGATATTCCCACAAGAAAATATTGCGTAGATTATACAGAGTGTAGAAGTGCGAAAAACGATTGATGTTAAGCTGAGTGACTCGTTCGTTGTTACCTTTTTCTCTATTTCCCAAATTTATAATGCAACAAGTGAATTAAGTTGTGTGAAAAAATAACATGTGGACATAAAGAGTTTGTCTTGGAGAAGTTTTTTTTTTAATGGGCAAAAAGCAAATTGTGCATATGAAATAACCAATAAAGTGATATGTTTTTCATTGGTGCCAAAGTTAAAAGTGCGAAAGTTAAAAATGTACGTTCTTGGGACTGCTGATTTTGGAAAGTGGTATTCTCATTTTCATTCAAATCGTAATATTAAGTTTATTTTGAAGGTCCATCCTTAGACAAGTGGAATTTGTCATGAAGAACAGAAAGTTCATTGGTATTTACTTTTGCGCTCCCCAGACATTTCAAACCTTTCGCAACATTCAAAAATACTTCAAAAATCCACTAAAATATACCAAAATAATGAAGTTCGATTATCACAAAATGTGCACTCTGACACATCGACATGAAAAAAATATCCTCTTTTCCATTTGTTATAAAAGTAATCATTTTGCTTTTTCTCAAAACCATTCTTGCCATAATGCGCGGAAGACCTATTAAGAACATTGACCGGATGCAAACTATCGCTCAGTTCACTTACAGGTACCTGAAACTTACATAGGTTTCATTTTTTCTTGCCAAATATAAAATTTCTTATTCATGCCTAATAAAATCGATATAATCAACGTATGCGGAGTATAGACCAGCAACAATACGCCCATGAAATTTTATGTACTATGTTACACACGTATCTCTATTAATACACTATTGGTTTCTCAGCAAAAGCAGGAATTCCGTCAGTAACGTTTCTCAATTCACTGTATTTTCCCTTGAGGGCGATGTACGATGCTTTGAGACCTCTACCGAGAGCAGGAGAATTACCGCTATTCTAATAATTCTAATTTCAAAGGTTCGTAAGCAGTGCGAATAAAATATAATAATGAAAATAATATTTATTTATATTTTTCCGCTTATTACTTAAGTGGTAGCCGCCATGGCTCGCGGAGGTGGCTAAGAGCGCGTACTGACTCAGCGCTTCGGTCCGAAGGGGCGCGGGTTCGAGTCTCCCTTGGGCATGGATGTTAGTCCCTTGACTTTCATGTAGTCGCGGAGGGCATCACGTTCCGCCGAGCCCAGATTAGAGGAACCCGCAAATGTGTTGGTGTCACGTGAAAGGTCGAATATGCATCCCATCGGGACGTAAGAGTAACCGGTTGTCGGCTGGATAAAAGCCCGAAGAAGAACTTAAGTGGCGTAGAGCCAGTGTTGAAATCTTATAGCCCTCTCCCCGTAATCGCGACTTCTCTGCAGACACCCTCCCCCCCTCGAATTGTGAGGCCATGAAATCGCAAATGTGAACAAATCTTGTGTAGTAAATTACTTACTCTACATGTAGTAAATTACTTACTCTAAAGCATCAGAACCCAAGTGACTGACGGCAAAACGTCTGAGTATGTTCGTCTGTAGTCAAGGATACTACCTAAACCGTTCAGACGATTTTTTCCAAAACTAATATTTTGTGGTGTGGCGATCCATGTAAGTGAACGCTTATCTGGCGTCATTTGTTCATTACGTCATTTTCAAGACCAATTACAATACAGTTGAAGTTGGGCTTAGTAGTATAACCTTGTATCAGGATACAGTACATACAGTTGGCGAAGCGAAGGTAACAAGTTTAAGTTCGAAGAGGCGCTGTTTTTAAATGGAAAGATAAGGGATTGTGTATTAACGCGATGCCCAGCAATTGACTAAGATGTGTCTTTACAAAAATGTTCAGTGTTCGTAATTGTAAGTAATGCATTTAATTTTTACGTCACGGTGAATAGCATGCTATTACAGCATCCCCGGTTTGTTTCCTTTTCCGTGGGTCCCCGGACCATACCTGTCCCATTTCCGCGTTTTTCATTTACCAATTGCCGAGATGGGACAATCCTCCTCACTCTCACGCCACTACGTTCACTAGCCTCGTAACTGTGGCAAATTCTTTTTATGTCTGGAGGTGGCGGTGTTCCTCCAAAGCTGAGAGGTGAGATCTGGTGCCAACTTATACTACATCGACTTGAGAGATTCCTCTCCAGGTATCTCTTCCAGAGGGGCACGTCCCAGTCGGGGCAAGCTCTAATATCCCCGCTGGCCTCCTGTCATTTACGGCAGTGTAGTGTGTTGCTACGTGTGCCTGTGTGTGTTTGTGTAAGGGGAAAGTTTAGAACAAGGAAGAGGACGGAAAGATCGCGTAACGTTTGTGACCCATCTGATCGGGTACTGTTCCGACATTCGCCTTATATTTATCGGAAAAAACACGGAAAACTACCTATCAGAGCAATCGCTCGCTAAACTAACTCGCTAAATTCTCTACCAAAATGTAGGTGAATTCATCCTATCAAACTTGCATCGAAAATCCTGCCTCCGTCGGGAATCGAACCCTAGGACCCCCCGACCAGAGTCGTTGTAGACACAGCGGCAAAGCTTGCTCTGAAGCGAAACTCAGTCGATTCGAGTGCAAAACATTGCAACACTTCGACCTGGCCGGTCTCTGCTACCTAGATCGGTCGGCAATCGTAAAATTTTATGATATACCGCAACGTCTGTATTAAATTTGAGGAAATCCAGTACTCCACGTGGCAACGGCCTCCAGGAGCGCCAATTGCGAGTGCCGAGCCGAGCGCAACGACGTCTGCAAAATGGCGAGCGCAGCTGCGCAGCGGGTTGCTCCATCCAGGCGCGTACTTGGCCAGCAATTCGCCAATTGCGATGGCAGGATCGCCCGCCTGCGCAGCGAGCCCACTCCCTGCAGCAGCCACGGCCCTGATCCGGAGAGCGGACCGCGGATGGGCCTTGAGTGCGGCGCTCGCCTCTCAAGGCGCTCGGGTACTGTCTGCCTCTCCGGGTTCTAGACGAGAGAGAGAGAGAGAGAGAGATAGAGAGAGGGAGAGAGAGATAGAGAGAGAGGGAGAGAGAGAGATAGAGAGAGAGGGAGAGAGAGAGATAGAGAGAGATATAGAGAGAGATATAGAGATAGAGAGAGAGAAAGAGAGAGATAGAGAGAGATATAGAGAGAGATATAGAGATAGAGAGAGAGAAAGAGAGAGAGAAAGAGAGATAGAGAGAGATAGAGAGAGAGATAGAGAGAGAGAGAGAGAGATAGATAGAGAGATAGAGATAGATAGATAGATAGAGAGAGAGAGAGAGAGAGAGAGAGAGAGAGAGAGAGAGAGAGAGAGAGAGAGAGAGAGAGACCGGGCGAGACTTCTGGGCGCAACTCAACGGCGAACTATTATCATGCAATTGACGCCCTATGCATGAGACGTAGTTGTGCTCGCCTCTGCCACCGACGCTGAACGCGTCGACAAGACAGATACACGGGTAGTAGCGTCACGTCAAACAACAGCGGAAATGTTGCCTACAGAAACCGTTAGTTACAGAACAGGCACTTTTGTCTATCAAAATTTTAGTGCATGAGCATAGGATGTTATTTCTATCTCTTGCAGACAAATTAGAATACTGGGCAATCAATATCAATTCGGAAGTTCACTAAGAACTGATTTTAGGGAATGGGACCCGATTGGTTCATGGACAGGCGGGATGTCATCTGGGGCCTATATTATAAAGTATACATTCATTCCTTGTATTAAAAAAGTACGTATATAACATCTTAGCCATATCAGTTTTTCGATTACATTAAATTATTTTAGAAAATATTTTTTACAGTTTCGTTCCTGGCATTCTCTTCCACAATTGTTTTTCATAATCCAAATGAAATATCGGAGACGAAGACGAGATGAAAGTTCAAGTATTAAAAACTTAATTTCATTACCTTGAAACTCTGCGATAATTCCTCCTTCGTGAAACTTCGTAACTCTCAAACTTAATGAAAGAATCTTCATTGCCATCACGAAGTGAAAGATTTCATTCTCGCGAATACGCACGAAACAGTTTTCACAATAATCTTCAAGCTGTTTGAGCAGGAGATGTGATTAAATAGGGAAAGCTACAAACTTCGAACGAAAGGTTTGTTGAAAAGATACTGCAAAATGAAAATATAGCATAGGACCTGGCTATTTTATCTTTTATAGCATTTAAACGAGTGTGCGTCATACCGAAATGTATCCTCCTGTTATAGTTATGAAACGCACGATTTGGATATTATTGCTAGAGAATTGTTAAAGAACGTGATGATTGTGACTTTTCCCTCCTAGAAAGTATATTATGTTCCTGCGTTCTCCCACAAGAACAAATATGAATACCAACACAACTAAATGGTTGTTTGGAATACAACTAAGTGTACTTTTGTTTAGTTCGTCGTCCATCCACTGGAGCACTAATATTACTGTAGGTTTCACGTACCGCCGGGTAACTTTTATACTTAAGAAAATAATGGATACTTTGCGCACTACCTTATATATTTAACGTAAAAAGCAATTATAAACAGTGTGTGACTTAATATGGATGGGCTAGATCGGTTTCCCATTACATCTAAGCTAACTTTTACTTCATTTTTACTTTCTCGTATACGTACATATATACGGATTAATATACGCAGTACAGAGAAACTTATGCAATGCTACGGAAAATCGATTTCGAGTTTTCAACGGAAATACAAGTTTTGGGGTTCCCTGGTACATAAAAAAGGATTTTATCTCTTTTTTATAGAAAAAGTCCTAAAGAAAGCACGGGACCTTTTTTAAAAAAATATTTTTTTAAACAAATTTCATTTGATTCATACATAACTTTTTTGAAGATGTCTTTGAACTACAGATTTCATTAAAAAAATATATTATCAATGTTTTTGTGCGAATTTTGAAAGTACAGAGTGTTCGCAGAAAGTGGGACATGCACCGTTTTTGTGAGCTTATTTTGCTCTAATTGAGAAAAAAAGTGAGAGCCTATTGGAGAAAATAATACTTTTTAAATTGCTTGCGTTTCACGCAAAATAACGTGAACTCTACTAATTATTTTCAAAAACTTTTTGAGAACGTTTTGAACATGGCCTCACGCAAGTACTCCCAAGAACCAAAACATACTTTCACATTCGCAGAGTATCGAGTTCGCCCAAATTGATCGGAAAATGTCTATTTTGGAAACTTCTTTTGAGCCATTTAGGGTAGGCACTAGTGTTGACCATTGACGAACAAAAACACCAAAAAGTAGATATTTAAATTCCAATTTTTCTGTAATTTTAAAAAGATTTCCACGCATTTTGTTTGAGACACAAGCTTTTTTTAGTCTCCAAAATGTCACATTTTTCTCAAATACATCAAAGTAGATTGAGAAAATAGGGCAGATTTCATAATAGTTCAATTCTTTGAATTTACGAAAATTGCAAAGATTTTAAATAATGCTAGAAAGTGTGTGCTGTTGTAACTCTCTACTTGATGATTAATTAAATTCACTTTAACCACCAATTCTTAATGAAGCTTTCAGCAAAGAATGTGAAGTAGCAGTGTAGGTTTTGTTAAATTCTCACCGTATCGAAACGCAAACCTACAGTCTGGCTATTGCAGATCAAGAGGGCAATTGCATAAGGTATGACAACTATATTATGGTAACCAATACAGTGGCAGGGATAGAAATCCACCACATGCAACTGAGGGTCACTGAGATCTACTTCGACATTTTGAAACCGCATTGGTTTTTGATACATGATCCAATGAATAGCTAAAATTGAAAGATAAGTACATAAATATCATTGTTTTAGTGTTCATAATAGAAAATAACATGTATTACTCACAGTTTCAACCATTAATTTTCAAAGATTTGTAAACGTCTTCGCCAATAAGACGTTGAATGCCATCTTTTATGTTTGATTTGCAAATGTCTCTCAGACTCCGCCGGACACATTCCTCAAACCATCCCACTACAACGTACCAACACTCAACGCTTGTAGCTCAGCGGTATTTCTGATACACAAGTACAATTTCCACGTATGATCGGTGTTCCGCTTTATTCACATATAACAAAAACTCGCGAGTTCTGTCGACAGGACACGGAGGCTTCTCGTTATGTTTCAGACAAGGTTTCTAATCTGTATTCTTAACTAAACACATTTCTTTGCTTAGAAATATCAATTTCCCTGGCCCCGCCACCGTATCAAGTTTCCAGTGGCACAAAATTCTGCATTCCTATTCGAGCGCAGTATCGATAACCGAATCTGATTCCCATCTACTGCTGTTGTATACAATTTTAGCCTAGCAGCTCCAATTGTTAGAGTGCCCCAACATCTGCCTGTCGGGCGTTCACGTGATGTTCCCGTTCGGCGTCAATCGGAGCGAGAGGAAGGTTCTCGGCGCGACGTCCTGTGCTGAGCCCCCGCCACGAAGGCCGAAACAGCGCGGCGCGCTCGCTCAGCCAGACACATTGGAACGCTTCTGGCCGTCTCTATACTCCTCCTCTCAAACAGCGGCCAATATCTCAGTCTTGGCGCGTCCCTAGCAGCCCAGAGCACACGTCCGAATCCTATTTCGCTCCATAGACACGGGGAAGTGCGGAGCGCGCTTGCTAGCGAGGGCCATTGCCGACGGGACCTGCCGGCGGCGGCGGCGGTGGCGGCGGCAACGGCATGGGCAGCAGCGGCGCGTCGCAGCCGCCACAGCGACGCACTCCCAAATAAACCCCCTATTCTTAGCGTCGGCGGCGTCGGCGTCGGCGTCGGCGTCGGCGGCGACGCAGCAGGTGAACGGCCCCGCCTCAGCAGCAGACGGCGGGGCTGACCTGCCCCACCCCACCCCGTCTGGCGCCTCCACAACAAACAGCCCACCCGCCGCCCACGCAGAGCTGCGCGCACGGCCTCGCCACACACCACCAGGATGATCTTTTTTACAAGAAAACAGATTTTACTTCATTATCACGTCACTATATATTGGTTCTTTTGCTTTTACAATACCTTTTTGCGTACTTTATTGCGACAGATCAGTAAACACATTTAAGCTCATTATTTGGGGGCTATGCCCGGCAACTTTGTAAGGAATAATTGGTGAAGTCGTATAAAATTTTGTATTTGCTGAAGACAGGGATAGGCGTATTTTTTAAAGCCTTTCTTATTTGTAACCTGCGCAGTTCCCCTCTATAAATGTGCTTCGAGCAGCAGCCGAGATGCTGGTCCTTAGGAGGCGGTCTCTCCAGCTGATGATAGTGACCGGAATGGTAATGGCATCTACTGCTAATTGATTCACATTCATGGAATCTGTTCAATGAAATCTGAAATCTACATCAGGCCAATGTCTTTTTTCTTTCATTTTACAAACATCGTACAAAAGGTTTCCAAAACCTTGTAACCGCTGTCGAATTATATTAAATGTTAATGTTAAACCATGCAACTCCTGGAGGGCATACAATACATTGCAAGAGAGGGTACTAAACGTATATTTCATTGTTCGAAAATTGCTTTCCCGGTCGTTCAACTTTAGTGCTGTGATTTTGGTATATATTTCTAAGATCTATGGAACATTTTCAAATTAATTAGTAAAAAAATCTTACCGCGAAGTGATTATATCAATTGGTAAATAAAACAGATACGCTCTTCTTAAATGTGTAGAAATCTATGAGAAAGTGGATACGCATTTTGGTCAATGATGGGGAGAAATATTTCTACGTCAAAAAACATATTCAGACCTACTTTTTGGTGTTTGATACACATAAAAATTTAATACAAATTTATGAAGAAGAAAGCAAGTGTTATGATTCTATCTCAGATATCTTACATTCCCATTTTGCTGTCATACACCTTGACAGGCGCCAATGGTCTTAGCTGTTGAAGCGCCCTTAAACCTAATAAATCAACATCAACATCATCATCATCATCATCAGCAGCAGCAGCAGCATCATACATCTTGAATGTGGTATTGTTCCAAAACATAATTCGTTTTATTTACTTACTGTTTAAGTAACAAATATAATTATTTAGTTCTTTGAGTTTCGTTATAAAGAGTTTATAGTGTATATAAACGTGAATTATATGTTGGATATCTATTTATCTGTGTGTACAAATTGTATTTCAATCCAAACATCTACGAGTGTTTGCTGTCAAAACTAGCGCCTACCATTTGCGGCCAGACATAAAATCTTCAATTTTTCTTACGACTTTAAAATAATCACGAAATGTTCTCGTCACATCGGAAGAAAAATGCAATGGATGGATTTGAACCGTATCCCTAAAACAGGTTTAAAAAACCTGGTTTCATGTGTGTTTCGCCCAGGTTGAGTCCAGCGCTCCCATGCCCGCTTCCGCGGCCGGGGCTGGGGATGGGGGTGGGGGTGGGGGTGGGGATCGGGCTACGGAGGTAAAATGAGCAGTTTCAGGGGGACGGAGGGTAGCGAAAACAATATTGAAGGTGGCCCTACATCAGCGAGTTCGGGTCTCGATACAGGCTGGCAACGGTCATTGAAATGTAAGAAAACTGTCACTCCTCCACCTTCTCCATTCTTCCCACAATGGAGCGTGTAGCGGCGGCAACAGATTTACAGTTGGCGTGACCCGCCTGGGGTCATTGCATGCGACAGAATAAAAATATGTACATTCTCTGCTCCAACCTCTTTCTTGCGAAACACGTGGGTTTCTCAGAAACACCCTTTCTGATGGCTACTCCGCTGATCCACCTGTCCCAAGCCTTCATCGACATCTTTCCCCCGCGCATAACGCTGTTTCCTCGGTGTTACCTGCTTCCGCAGCCGCCGGCTGTCGGTTCTCCTCATCCATTGTGCACCTGCCACATCCTGTGCAGTTCCTCTCCCCCTTTTCTCAGTTTATCCTCCTCCTCCTCCTCCTCCGGCCGTCGTCGTCTCGTCCCGAGACTAGCGCGTGTGTGTCTCGCGCCTGGGCGGCGGAGGCGGAGGCGGTGGCAGACGCGGCAAGGCGCCCGGAGTATTTAAAGACCTGGCCACGTAAACACGTGCCGCCGCCGCCGCCGCGCCGCTCCGGTCGGTGTCCCCGTGGGAGGCTAAGGCGGTGCAGGCGAAGGCGATTGTGACGGCGGCGAGGACGGACGGGGAGGCCGCGGGTACCAACATTACGCATGTGGAGCCCTACTAGTAAGGCCCGCTTCACACGGCGCGGCCGCAGCGCGCCTCCTTCAAGGAGCAGAGCTCTTCAGACGACGCCACCGCCGCAGCCACCGCCGCCGCCACTGCGCTTGGAAGAGGGAGGATTACGACGTCCGCTGCGTCGGTGACGCGACGAGGTGCAAAAACTCTTGATAAAACTTGAAAATACAACTATCCCCACCGAATTTTTTCTTCTATCAAGTTTAATGAAATATTCTTAAGGCTTATATAAATTATCACACAGTATATAAAATCTTTGCCGATACATAATTTGTGAGCGGAACGCTCCTTATTTCCAATAATGCACATTGGATATTGCCGTCACACGCTCCTAAGAATTTTTTCGTAAAACATGAATATACATGACACGCAGCCAAATTTTCCTTTCACTCTCTATAAATTTGTATTTGTTGCATTGGGTTGTATAACTTTTACGTAAGTTATATTTTATATCTCATTGCTAGGAAACAGAATTTACTGTAGTAAAAAAGTAAAATCTATATCTATACATGTAGTTTTTTTTTTTCAAAATATGTAAGGGAAAATAGAAAACAATAATAAAAATTCATTATAGTGTTTGAAATTAGTATACACAAGCATTATCTGAGCACAGTACATCGTCGAAATGCTCTTAACATGATTTCGTAGCGGCGGAAAGGAAGTGATACCTCTACAGATGTAATTGTACATTAATTTTTACCATTATTTTAAATATAAAATACATTCGCCGCACATGCAATTTTTACAAGGAGCCGGTTCTCAAGTAAACTGTAGTACCGTGGACCAAGTGATGGATCCACGAAGGGGGGAGGGGAAGTTAAACGATACACTCCCTTCTCCCCAAATTCAACAATGCGATAAGGCAATAAATAAATATGTTCCCAACATATTACAATGGAAATATATTTCGAAATTTATTTAAATTAACATGATGTTTTTACTTACTACCAACATAGACATCTTTGATTGAAAAATATTTTAAACATTATTTTAAAGCATGGTTTTATAAATAAGGAAACCGCAGCGTACTATTTCCTGTGAAGAGCACTGACCGCGCACTCTACTTTCAACTTGGCCGTGGAAGGGGGTGGGGTCTGGAGGGGTAGGTTTCGCCGACCCTCCGGCGACGACGAACAAAGGGACCCGAGCAGGTAGAACGCCGCGACCGGCGGCAAGTGAGAAGGCTCCCATTTAAAGCTGTGTTCTGCTAGCGGTGGCGCGCGGCCCCTCGTGCGCTTCTGGTGGCCGGAGTTCGGCGTCTGCTGCCGCAGCAGCCGCCACCCGCTGCACGTGGGAAGGCCTCCATTCAAACCAATGCTCTGCTACGCGGCCCGCTGCTGCGTGGCGCGCCACCCGCTTCACGTGTGAAGGGGCCCTAAGACTCCAGTAACAGTGACAATAATTTGGTGTGCGTTCATTGGGCAGAAACAATACGTTCGTCATTTGAGACAGGAAACGGTGTAGATCTCTTTGGAGAGGCAGAGTCGAGACTGGGCGGTGGAGACCGGCCGCGGATGTATAGAGTGCGGCGTCAACAGAGGCGGCGCCGTCTCCACAGAACGCCGACGAGGAAGGAGACGAAACGAAGCTGATGACGACGGACGCGGCACTGGTGACGGCGGCGGCGTCCTCTTAACCTCCGCCTTGTTTGCTTATGTCCGCCACAACAGAAACCACCGTCATGCCGATGATCGAAAACATCCATACTTCCAGATAAAAAGATGTTTCACCGCTCGCTTTATGTTGGATTCCACGATGAACGTAATTCTTAATAAATTCATTACAACAATGTAACAATTAAAAAGCAGTGGAGGCTTTCTCGCATAATTTGTTTCGTATTCCCTTGACACATGGCTAGGTTTTCGGTTTTAACACGCACGTCTTCCCTGCACTCGGCCCCTAAATGACCCACCAGGTCTACCAGTTTACCTGCTGCTCGTCTGAGAACATTACCAGTGACGAGTCCCCTAATATCCCCTGGCACCTCCTCGGATCTCTGTTGTGGGTGTAGGAAGCCAGTTCTTTAACTACATACACAGTTCCCTGTCAAGCCAAAAGATTACGGATGTATTAAGGTACACAAGACATACGCGAGGGACACAATGCCCCGTACGCACAATAATGAATGCCCCTTAAGTACAATATAAAACATTTGTGCGTTTTATGTGAATACCTAAAGTATGGTCCTCCTTATTAATTATATTTATCATATGGTCCTCCTACTTGGATTCACCTGCCCCAAGCCTCTCTCTCATGACGTAGACTCACTTGATCGTACTACTTGTAAATATGTGCATGTAAGATGGCGTTCAAAGATCAAAATGGCGTTTATGTCGTGTTTATTCAGTGCATTTAGAACTATTCGTATAAAAAAAAGCAAAAAATACGTAGATATTTTTTTAAAATTCAAACGTTGAAACTAAAACAACTATCTGCCATTGAGTTCAGTTGATCTTGAACATAAAGGTACTAACAATGCCTGATACGTATTTTAGCCGTAAATATTATTATCTAATAATAAATGGAATGAGCAGCAGCCGTCACTACCGGCTTCTGTTGCCAGTGCAGCTGTGTCGAAGCAACAATGGCTGCTGGATTCGTATGGCATATACAATTTGAAAATCAGTATTTTTGGTACCGATGCCAACAAAATGCAAATGAATAGAAAAAATAGAATAATAAAATGTAGGTAATATTGTTGTATTCATCTACACCACTCGTTTTTATAAGATTTACATTCCCTCACCTTAGGATGCAAAGCTAAATAATCCATTCGTTTTCACATTAAACTCGGCTGATTGGTTTAGGCGCTTGCGTTGATCACAGACGGGTGGATGGTCAGACACGTTTTGTTGTCATTCAATTTTTCGGCATCAAGGACCTCCAAAAAAGGATTTTGACTACACAACGTGTTAGGGGAGGTTATTTCGTATATTTAGTGACATGATTTATCCCCTTCGTCGTTACCACAGCCGGCAATAAGAGTTCTTCTGTCGAAAATTCGCCGTTTTTTCTGCAGCATTACAATGCCTTATCTACACTGCGTAAGCAGTAGCGAGAAAGTAAAACTGCAATAGTCAAATTATTCAGAAATGTTGCAAAGTTGCCTCCTAGAAAAAAAAAAAAAACGCATTTGGAACCGCCAAAAGCCTCCGCACCCTCCAACCTTGAAATGGCTGCATCCTATCGCTTCATTTTGTTTGAGAGTCTTCGCAGCGGTAATATTCCCCGAATGATGTGCATTACGGCGGCGTGCCGCTGAAGGGGACGTCGTGTTATTTACGAGCAAATTCTTCGTGGCGGCGGAGTCTAGCTTCGTAGAGGCCCACGTCAATTGTCCCGCGCCGCCCGTCTCCCATCCGGTTGCCACGAGGCGGCGAGGGAGGCGCAATCGAAGACGCAGGCTTCCGCCTCCAACGCCGCCTCGCCTGGCCGCGTCGATACGCCACGCACTGCTTCGCGGTTGCCATGGAGAGGCGTCAAAAATTAACACAGCCCCGCCGCATCGCACCGCAGCCATTCGGAATCCCATCTACTACAAGTGTACTCTCTCTCAAAGAGATTGTATACTTCTGTAGTTGAATTAACGATTCATTTGTAGTATGAAAACTTCACATTCGTCACAAAGAAGATAAAGTTTTCAGTTTACGCCGTAACAGAAAGCAAAACTACACAAATATTAAATGAAACCAATACAGTAACGCTTGGAACCGAAAGAAAGTGTTGCATGCAGTGCGTCTGCGCGCGATGCAAGCGCATCGCCAGTTCATTTGTTTCAATTTCGCAACATTTGTGATTATCGAATGAACATTTCTAATAATTGATCATTACGTAGCAAATTTAAGTTAGAGGTAAATGCGAAAAATTATTGAAAGAACCTTGACGGCGAAACGACTTTTTCAGGCTCGAATATTTTCAACCTCGCCCGAAATAATATCACTTAACGGTTTTGACACAATCTACATTTCTTAGCCTTTTGACACTATGTACTCTCCCCAGCCATGCAGAAGGCGAGTGGTCATCGACAGCTGAGATTCCAGAAAGTAAAAGTATTCCCCCACCTAAATATTTCCATCTCCATTGCCTACTTTATCAATTTGTTTCGTTAAAAACTTTGCAATTCATAACGTTTGTCTGTCAAACTAATGAGTTATAATAAAAAAATGGTTCACGGGATTGATCAGTGTGGGTAAAGAAACAATTAGTTATGCCAACGTTTCCAAATATTTTTCTTCATGATGGCTAGAGTGAAAGGACAAATGAACAACGCACGAGGACAACAAACAAATTTAAATAAATTGATTCATTAACACTACTCAAACAACGAAAAACGTTAATGAACTAAGACAAATTAAACACCAAAATATAGAAGGTACACACTCCACATGGATTAATGAATCAATTTATTGAAATTTGTTATTCTCATACATTGTTAATTTGTATTTATACTCTAGCCCTGATGAAGAAATTAAATATTTCGAAACATTGGCATAACTAATTGTTCCTTTACCCACACTGACCAATTCCGTGAGTAAATAAATTTATTCATCAACGGTCGTGATTTCCTCAATGGTCAAACTAATGAGTTCAACATTTTCATTCGAATTAAGTATTCGTTTATTCGACGTTCTTTGTCGGACTGCATGTTATATCAGCATCCAATGCTATAACATACACGTTCTGATGCATACATCAGAACGGAACACAGCGAAGAAGTGAAACACGTCTGAGAAGTTGTGGATGGCATGTGTCTTACCCGTTGCGAGTGCACCTTGTAGGCCAGCTGCCCGTGGCGGCCGCAAGGGGCGCTCGCCTCGCGCCTCGCCGACCAGCCGCCCCAGGCCCACCCGGGCACGCACGCTCCACGCCAAAGTAGCAACGAACGGTATCGTCTCACACTTTAGGATGGGAGATGCTTTATACAAATATTTTCATTTTAAATATTATATCGTTTTAATTTCATGTTCCGAAGTACAGTCATTGGGGCGAATACATTTTAGACATGGTTTCGATCCCAGAAAATTGGCAGAGTTCGGACGAAATTCCTGTGAACTCTACGACTTAAAACCCGAAAAATCCCTGTTCTTTTTACAGCATTCGAATGCACAGAGATCTTTTGTGAACTATACCACACACATCTTGAGGTGCAGAAGTGAATTTTGTAGCCTCTTATTGAAATTTTAAAACTTTATCTCATATGCATTGCGCAAATCTTTCTTTCACTTCTACTGTGCTTCAGCTCGATTTGGTTGCACATCAGCTGCCTGCTGTACGCGTCATGAAGAAAAGGAATAGCCATCGCCCGGTCCTAGAAATAGGAAGGAGGAACTGCGCACAGTCTGCGTCATTTAGTTTTTACGATAAATTGTTCGCTATACTTGAGTGTACATTAGTACAATAAATATAGGACATCCCATAAAAATTGAATGTAGGTGAGCAAGCACAATCATTTATAGTATAATACCATTGGTTTGTTATTAATTTATGAAGGTAATGCAAAAAGCTAAGCAAATACCAAGTACTTCAAACTCCCGACCGCGAAGGAAAGGTACATGGTTTGAAATAGCGTTAACTTATGCCACCATATGACATGACCCACGCATTTACAAAGGGCAATGAAAACAAAATGGTGGCGCATTACACTAAAGTGCACCGTATGAGTAGTGGCTAGTAATACTATTTTTTGTATTCCAGCATTATAAAAGAATCTTTTCTGTTGCAAGAAATCGTTCATAATCGGGTATCTTAAGGCACAAATGATGACGTATTAGATTTTATGTCACGAATGATTACGTCATCACACATTCAGCTAATCGTAGCGAGAGAATTGGGGGGAGGTAGAGCTAAACTGAACAGCCGACCACTCGCACGATGTCAAATACCCGAGTAGTCACAGGGAAGTTGTTACGCAAAATTAAGTTTGATTCTCTTATAAATGTATAACGTTGTTATACAAAAAAATATAGCATGCAACTCGTTTATAATGTTGCTTTATTACATTCGTTCAAATTTGAAAACTCGCTTCTGAAGTCGCTCGTTTTCAAAACATGTACTTATGCAATAAAGCTTAACATTATAAACTAATTGCAAAAACTACTATTTTGTGGTCAGAATAAAATTTAAAGGGTAGTTTATAGGTGGATGGTAAAATGGTACGCCAATTGCAGTGTTAGCGAAAGAAGAGAGTACGGGAGAATTGATATGTTTTAAAACGGACCGATATGAATCATTGACGAGCAACGCTCTGGTCGTCCCAGACGACTCCTCTCAACTCTTCGCAGGGAAGCTTCTCTTCAAGGACACTAGCACGGACTCTGGAGCACTACTAGAAAAGGGGTGAAACTGCGAATAGTGCCCGTTTCAGGGCAATGCTAGAGAAGGAGCTAAAGGCAGCAATCAGAGGCGCCTATTTGAAAATATTTGGGGGCTCATGTAATATATCTTCTTAGGGTTTCATTTTCAATGTCAAAAGCAGAGACCGGTTTGGCATCCTCACAAACATGGGGCTTTTTCTACTTAATTAGCTTCTTGCCTTTTATCTAAGAAAATATACAATTTAGAAATTCGATCAACATTATGCTCTTGAACTCGCTGAGCACGAGCACTCGCGATCCTAGGCCTCGTTTTTTGATCACGACCCCGATTTTTCTGTGACAGACAAAAAAAAGTATCCCGATCCTCAGCACAGCCTACAATGAATCATAAGAACAGACACGAAACCTGTTGAAATAGTCCTCAACATAAATATGTTTATAATAAATCCATGTAAATAGTCTCAGCTCCGATGATGGCTATACGATTAAAAAGATCTTTTGTCTTTAAAAATATTTTTTCTCAAGTTATAACAAAGTATTATCAGCAATGTATTTACTAACGAACCTGAATTAATTTTGAACAAAATAGCATTTTCAGTGTATTTAATAGATTGAATGAACAGTAAACTCAACACAACACTTGATACTATTGATACTAATGTTTCTAATGAGTGACAATTGTTTGGTACATTGGGTGTACTGGAGAGGAAACCGGTTAATTTGAATCTCAACAACTGAATCGCCCACCTCCTAATAATTTGGTACTGGTGATACCCATTGACATGTTTTTTTTCGCAAGAAATTAATGGACAGTTTTATCAATAACACGAAACGAGGCAAAGCTCAGAGTCGTTACAAACATCATAGTCTCTGCTGTGGCGCGACAGTCGATTTGAGTTGCGTACCTGGAAGTGACATATAAACCCAATGTTCTCGCAAACAATTTTTTTTCTTTTCTGGAATCCTGCGCCTGTCATTATTAATTAAATTTAACATACAATTTGAGGTATTTTCGTTTCGGTAGCGTCCGGACATCTGTGTACCACCCTAATCAATCTACTTTACCATCAAAGATCTCAATGTTTTCCAAATATTTCATACGCAAGGTTACATCTTATTTAATTTTAATGTTCACTTTGGGGGAAAAGGGGCTGGCACCTCCCAAATTTTATTAGGAGTAGGGGCGAAGGGATCTTGTCCGTAGAGTTAGCGCATATGTCAGCAATTCGATACAATACAGAGGACTTGACAAGAGGCATTCTTTTGCTTCACGACAACGCTCGTCTTCTATCAGCACCTCTAGCTCTTGAAGTATTGGGAAACTAAAATTTCAGATCACGCAACATCCCCCTTACAGCTCGGTCTTGTCCCTTTAGATTACCATGTGCTCGATCCTATCAAATGAGGGAATGGAGATTTGAGAGCGATGACGAGAAGAAAACTGTATTCTTGCTTCAATGAAAAAATTTTTTTTATACATTTTGTAAAAATTTAGTGCGACTAAGTGATAAGTGTATTAAAAAACTAAAAGATTTTGTCAAGAAATGACATATTTTTTATATTTTTTGTTGAAATATATATTTCGGATACATTCAGTTTGCGGATATTTTTGAATCACCGTCGCATGTGTAAGATAAATTCGTATGACTGATGGATTGGAACTTTTTCTAAGTTAAATTGCTTTAAAATACAGCGAAAACGTCATTTTACTCGTAAGAGGTTTTGACTTCCACGCACGATATGAAGTCACGTGTTCCAATATATAGTATTACTTATTACAGAAAACATGAGTTTTCAAAAGCGTGGAACAGAAAATTTATTTAGAAAATTAACATAATAACTAGTGTCCTGCAACAGCAAAAATCCTGCTGAACAAAATCACACAAAATAGTTTTCCAAAAAGTAGCACACAGCTCAAGGAGAACAAATGAAATACTCTTATAACACTACAATAAATTAAATATTTTAACAAAGTCTTCACAGATACTACAATTATAGAGGACTATACGTACAGTTCAATAATATCGAAAAAGTTGCTGATCCGTAATGCAACACGTAAATAACAAATATCTTGTGGCGAGCGGCCTCTTACGTGTAGCCTTGCTGACGCATGACGTGACTGTCGTTAACAAAGATGCTCTGAATAAGGTAATTCAGTCTGTAAGCACGGATTGAGAACCCTTGGTATCGAACGAAACCTAGACACCACTCACTTCGCCGTAGGTTGCGTAGTTTATTTTGAATGTCAAGGTCGGCTGCGGCCGGTCGGGGCGCTCCCGAGGGCTGCGGACTCTTCCTTCCGGGTTTGCGCGTGCACTGGAAATCAGTAAGCGAGATTTTCCAAATAATATTTACATTATATCGAATATAATAGTGAATGTGTATAATGGAAATATCGAAGTGAACAATAAACGACACCACGAAAAAGTAAAAAATGGATCTTCCAAAAGTGTACTTGTAGTCTTGGAAACTCCACCTGAAAGGCATGTACCCCGTCTTGAACTTAGAAAAGTTTTAGAATTATGTTTTATAGCGAAGAATGTTTCAGTGCGTTTAGTCTAGTACAATAGATAACTTGCAAAAACCACAAGAACAGCCCGAAACGAGCGAGAAACGTGGCATTTTATTCTGCGAGTAGGAAAGGTTGCAGACAGGCCAAGTAGCGTAACCATCGAGCGAAATAGAATTACTCTTACCACGTGTGCCACACACACACATCTCCTTTTAGCTCTATCGCTGCGCGCGGTCAAAAAGTTCCGCATTTACTAGAGGCGGTCTAAAAAAAAAAGCATTTGTACACGCGTCGTCCGTCCTCTAGTCCGAACGGCTGCGGCCGCACGAGGCAGGCACCACTCCAGGGGGCCCTGGCGCCACCTGCCCGCCCTCTCGGCAGGGGCGGGGGCGGGGGCGGGGCGGGGCGAGGGCGATCGAAGACCGGGCGGCGCAGGTGGACGCCGCGGGGCGCAATGGCGCCCGAGCGCGCGGGCGGCCACACGGACAGGAGGAGGACGAAAACGGGATCAACGCATCAGGGAATTAAGAACAGATGAAAAAGATCCACAGAGAAATCAAACGTAGCATTTGAAATGCAATTGGTCGGAAAAATCTCCTTTCAAACTTGCCACCAGGTATTCAACCTCATTTTCAATCATCTAATTTTGTTGTGAATATGTTTGTGTTTTTAATTTTATAATTAGTAATAACCTTATCGCACCAGAACGGAGCCAAAGGTAGAAACGGTAACATGGATTTGAACTCCTTATAAATCATGCGTTGCCACATTTTTGTGAGGTCTTTTTGATTTGTTTTTTGCGTACTACTATTTTGTGAAAGACATTGGGAAACCATCGAAATTCATCATATCATTTTAAAAATTATTCATCATGTCATTAATAGGAAACAAAAGAATCATTTCACAGTGAATATTCTCTAAGAGTACTGTAATGATCGAAAAGTTCACATTCCCTCCATTTAAACTGAAGTTGAGCGTTACTATTGGAATTTCTCCGACTTGGGGCCAGCAGATCCTTCGCAACATAGGAAATAAAGACGACAGACGAAACACTAGTGCTGTGAGCGAGGTTGATACCACGTCCTCCGCGCAATGGGTTTGAGCCCCCGCCACTCGGGTCGCCTCTACGACATTGTCGTGACTACGACATGTAATGAAGAAATAAAGACACACAAGGACGTTGGACATCTAAATAGTGTGTCATTGACGAAATTATCTCCATGAACGGTATATTGTCTCATTCTTCGATGAATCACGACACGAGCGTGAGCGCGCCTCTGCCAAATTCTACGCATATCCGCCTCTCGTCGACCGCGTACGAGTATTGTTTCGGATTCGAAAGAACTGGGAAATGCAGATGTCGCTCGTGCCTCCTGCTCCATTGTTCCCACCACGGGGGACCATGTAGCTCGGCAGATATGCAACCGGCGCCAGGCTGCCTCGGAGCGACTGTTGTTCGCGTAGACTCTACACTGTAGAGGGCCCTTGCGGCGATCGTAGCTCGAGCGAAGGCAGAAGAAGGGGAGAGGACGGACAACGGACATGCGGATCAGTTTTAAAGAACTATGATAAAAATCGTGAAAAAGAACAGCTTTCAAATTAACGTGTAAACTACTTGCCCTGTTGCGTCACCAATCAAAGCGCTGAAGATGCCTGTCTAGGACCCTGGAGTCCGCCACTGTCATAGTGCCTCCCAAGTACTCTGTGCATTACGGCCTGAAAGGCTGCGTTTCTCACGAATGCAGAAATCGTACCTAATGGATTATTCGCCCGGCGAGGGCTGAGGATTAACGGATTTATCTTAAGACCTCCGTCCGAGCAGAATTTCACTAGTTCTACTTCTAGAAGAATAATGGTTCGGTAAGGCTCCTTTGTATCAACTGGCCAGGTGTTCGTATAAAACAAACTAGCCATGACATTTTTATTTCATAATTACTTCCATTCATTCACCTTAAATGTGTTGTCAGCCTTGCGATGGCGCCCGACCTTAAATCCCCATCCTGATCTCCATTCTGGCCGCCAGAACTGCTGTGCACTCTTCCGCAAATTTCGCTATTAATTTTCCGAGTCTACAACAGCGATTCGAATCATGGACATTCCGGTAGAGACTTGGGAGTTTCAGTGACTTAGAGAATGCAACAAAATTGGAAATGCGACACTATTCGAACAAAATGGAACACTATTCGAACCACAGTAGTTTTCTTTTTAAAACTGAAACGATTCCTCTCGTAAATGTTACAAGCTCAATACCCGATTTTGTCCGGGTATTTATTTAACACAATCATCAATTAAACAGCGTCCTCCCGCCCTCACAGCTCCGTTATCACCCAGCCACCCGTGCTTCTCTCGCTCGACCACGCCCTGCAACAAAGCCGTCATTTGGAAACGCCAGAAACAAATCGTAGGATGACATCAAAGTTAGGGAACCCTTTTTGAGTCGCAAACCTCTACGTATTTTTTTTCGGTCTGCACGAAAGTGTTGGTGCAACGTTTAAGAGCACGCGCTGCAACAGCTGACGAGTTGTAGTGGAGCAAAAGTGTTGAACGCGAGGCCTATAGTATTGAATTCTAAGCATTCAATGCATAGAATTCCAGTAAGCATTGCCATAGTATGAATGTATAAGCATGTTGGATAAGTTGTACAAATAAACTGGAAAACCGAACAAAGTATTGTGTATAATAAATTAATTCCTGTATAATAAATGAAATAAAAAATGAATTCAAAGAACTTATCAAAATGTAAGTTGGCTAGGTGTTTAGGTAGAATCAGCGCTCATGGACTAGCGCCTATTTCACGGTCAATTTGCCGAATGTGGCATATTTGCGACGAAAAAGAATCCGATATACACATCGCATACATTCGCTCGCTGGCACAAAGGCACGTGTGACGTGAAATTTCCTCAAGTAATTCCACACAGCGCAGGTGCGAGTTGACCATTTTTTTCAGGGGGGTTGTTAAAAAATTTGAAAAAGTTTCGATATTTGGGTCTTTACCTTTCTTCCAGATACTCAAGTATAACTAAGCTTTTGCTATATAACAAATGATATTTCATTTATTTTTTTAAACACTGAACTGTACTGTCAAACCACGCTAGTTTCCAGTAAGCTTCATGATTTCTTGGCAGGTGTATCGTGAATTTCTTTCTTTGAAACGCCATTAAATAGATTTATATAGAATAACGAGAACATTCTTTTCTCGTTATTCTTTCACATGTGTACTTAAGACTTACAAAGGATGGCACAGCGCATCTTCAAGATAAGCGGTTAAGTTCATTCTCAGAACAAGCAAACGAGGACCGCCAAAAGTTTACAGAAGCTCTGCGACGGGGCTTCTCCGAACTACTTCCTCCACTGCAAGAGGAAGGAGTGCAACGCCACTCCCAAGGGGTCTTTACTTCCCTTATGTTTACTCAGTACCAAGTCTTTAAATGTGTCCTTTTCGTTGTCAGACCATCCATAGATACTGAAACTGCCCCTTCCTTAAAAATGTAACTGGCTACTTTGGTGTGTCAAGAATATTATTCGTATTACATCATTATAGAAAAGCTACGAGTAGTTTGTTCCTAAAAATGCTTGTCCATTTAAAACAAATCCTTACTTATTGAGCCTTTCCCACAATCCAGTGTTTTCTTAAATGAGATACCACCCACCTAGGTTTCATGGCGGTGCACTAGGCACACAGAAGCAGCTGAAATGGAAATACTCGCTCCTTCAAAAACAACAGATTTGTGCTGCTGTCGATATTGCCTTGAAGCGAAGATTCGGGCCGTCAGGCCTGTTCTCTATCATTTTATTTAAAATTCTGATCCAACTGAATTGGCCGTGGGGATTCAAGGGCAATGCAGTTGTGATCGGTTTTCTTTCCAACCGATACTTTACGATGTGGGACCTATGCCTCACCCACTCTCAATGGCTTTCTCATTGCCAGTAAAGCATTACCTCTTCTGTACGAATTGGTATAATGCCCGACTTACGCCAGCAACGTTAACGCCGCCTCTTCCGGCGAACATATGCGATGGCTTCCTGGTCTCTACATTTCAGGCTGAGACAAGAGTATTCGCACCACCCTAAACGCAGCATCCGAGAGCAATCCCGTGAGTCATCAAGCGCTCGTTCAATCTACTTTCCCTCTGAGTCCAACAATGTTCTTCGCATTTCCACCGACTACGCGACATCTCACATCAGAAAATATTCTTAGTTTCTTAGTACTGGCAATATTTATATTCATCTTTCTTAAAATTGTAAGTATGCCAAATTTTCAATGAATTTATTTATTTATTTTGTTATTTAAGGTCGCAACAACTACTGGTTTATTAGCGACCACTATTGCGTGTAACGGTATTGTAACTACGAGAGTGACACGATGTGATGATAGGGGTTTGAAAGGACGAACACAATACAACAATACTCGAGGCGGGACTCGAACCCGCGATCCTTCGGTCCAAGATCGCTACGGCACTACTGCCTTAGCGATCTCGGCCATCCGGACTGGCGAATTTATTTTTGTTGTAACCGAATTTCGCGATATTGCAGCATTGAAGTGAAATATAGAGAAGAAATAAACAGTCCACGATGCAGAGCCGACTAACGCATTGTGATTTGCGGTTTCGAATATGACAACCTTGCAGTTGCAATATCAGCTACCTTTCAACTTGTAGGGAAAACAATTAAGAAAGATTCAATTCAAATATTACTTTCTTGGCCAGACTTATCAACAAAATGTGATTGAATAAACAGACTCTCCAAGCAATTTATATTTTTTTACGACAAAGTTAGCATTCCCCTACATTTCCTTGATGCCATTTTTTCAACGGAAAAACAAAACTGCATCGTGTACTATCATCCCACAATTCAATTTCTTCTATTTACTCGAGTACTAATCGTGCAGTACAGACCTGCTCATTTCATCCAACTCCTATCATACGAAAAAAGCTCCACTAACCTTATTCCGAGAGCGAGGGAACCGGTCAGCAAGAAAGAATTCGGGCCGCACAAATTAGTTATTAAGATTTGTGATGCGCTGCAGAGGATGGTCCGCAGTCGCCGTGAAGAGCTCCACCAGGAAATGGAGATGAAACCGGTTGTAGAACTTTGGAAAGAATGCCAGTAAAAATGAAAGGAACCTGCCTTGCAGATACCAACTACGCAGCAGTGTTTTCTGCCCCGTGGACTCCAAATGCGCCCATCTTCCGTTCACAGATATAAGGACATGAAGCTCTTAGCTTAACTAGACGAAAGTACCCTCTTTTGTCCCCTCCACAGTAACCCTATGAAGAAGGGGAATTTATTATCTATAAATGTTTTTACATTATGCTGCTGCCTTGCGGCTTAAGCAGCTAGAGGCGGGGCTTTTTCTTACAACTAATTTACATTCAAGACCTAAAGTTAACTTAATTGCACTTTGGCATTACTAACTTACACTAAAATCATTTTTGTAAAACTATTTTATATATTCTACGTAAATTGTTTTTGTATATGTTGGTAAATTATTATTATTATTATTATTATTATTATTATTATTATTATTATTATTATTATTATTATTATTATTATTATTATTATTTCTACATTCACACATCATTCATACTAGTTTCATTATATACATAACCATTCATTCTTCCGAAAGTATTAATCGCACAACTGAACAAACAATACCGGGCTACTGTCATCCTCGACACACCTGATACGAAATCTTGGCATTTTTTGCATACCTGGCATTACGGGTGACTTTCAATAGCATGGTAAATATAATTTATTACCGAGTTATTTTACAATTCTGACTCTATCCATTGGAAAGAGCTATGGCCATTGGCATCAGGGATCAGAAAGAAAAAAAAGAAACTGTCAAAGTCAGTTGCGGGGTATTGTTTCTTCAACGTCGAAATGTTTTATAGTTATTAAACGACGACCAACTGTATCCTACTCCAAAGTAGTGGTGCCACACAACAATACTTTTTCACCCTTAGTAACCGTTGCGTAATATTATACAGCAAATTATCAGATCTCAGTTATCATTTGCAAAACTCATTACAAATTGTAGAATATTTGGTGTGAAAAATAACTTTTTATAGCCAATATATAAACACAAATTCGAAAATTAAAAACGCGTTTCCTGCAGCTTAACATCTATCAACAACGAAAAGGAATTCTCAGTGTGCGTGCGGCGTAGTGTACCAATCTGCTATTGCCAGGAACTATCAAATGGAGCGCGGGAAACTTGAAATGGCAAATTCGAAAATAACGATTATACATTAATTAAAAAAAGATACCCGACTTTCTCATAGAACTTATTTTTTAGACTACATTTTACAAAAAAATACCAACAATATTTTGCTTTTACAATGTTAATTTTGTGTTTGCAAGTTTTGAAATTTTGAGAATTCGCCGGAAGTGGGATCAGCAATACTCTCTTTACTATTCTTTGCTACATACGAGGAAAACACTTATAGAAAAAAATAGAGCAGTTTTTAAGAAAATTGTTTCAGATTCTCATGTTTCACACAAAATTAGGCAAAAAACTACTGGTATTTTTGAAACATTTAAAATGACTATTTAAATATCTGTTTTGAATAGATTTCGTTAAGAAAAAAATTATATCTTCATTATTATAGTTGTAATACGACGCCGAACATTTTTTTAAATTCTTGCATTATTTTAAAAAAAATCAGGGTTTTAACCAAAATAAAACCGTCATTTCTTCAAAGAGTTCTTTACTCTTGGTGAGTTCAATTCAAAACTGTCGAGTTATTTTGAGAAAATATTGAGGCTTCAAGTAAAATTCTGACTACACAAGGTGTTCGAGATTAGGATCAAGACTCGTTACCGAGTGACGAGTTATATACTGTTATACGAATTTTTTGACGAAAAATCGCCGTTTTCCCTGCAGAAATACAATACATGTAGTATAGAAATCAGATTGAAATAATTATAAGACAAAAGAATGTTAACTAACATTTAATGCTGAATGCATTAAAATACTTATTAAACTCTTTTTTTTCTGGGGTAAGACCGGGGTTAAAGCCTACAATTATTGTTGCAAGAAACACCTCTTCTAAAATTACTCTACTGCATGTATTCATTATTACAATAAAGAATACACTTCATTAATTAACCACAGTGTGTGACAGCGCAATCGATAATCGGAAGACAACTGCATCTCCAATTATAAATAACAATAAAAAAAGTTATGGAAATAATGCCAATAATGCTTCAATAATTAAAGATTCAGGAAGATAAAGCAGTTCTACCACATTTGTGTATGCTGTTTCGTGTTATCGCGTAAAATCAATATGCTATTAAGAAGGAATTGAAAGACTAGCATCGGGTTTGGCTTATTAGAAATTGGTTAATTTTTGTTTTTAGAGTTTTTTTCTTACAATGTTTTCACACTGCCTGATGCGGAAGCTAGCTAATGGTGCATGCTAGAAGGCTGCCGCGCGACAATATTGACAAAATTGACTGATGAATCGATTGGCGCGTAAGAACTTGCGTTTTCCGTTCGGTAAATGGGATGTGGATATTATTACGTCAGCTGCTTGTCATGCGATTTGCTTCTTTAATTGTACTTTCGCACGAGTGTTGATTTATTGCTCTCGCCTAGGTCATTCAATTGTGTGTCAATTAGAGCTTTCGTTTTAGGTCTAGTGCCAGTGTGCTCATGTGCGCAGTTGGGAGAAATTCTGAGCGTTCATTTGCATAAAGGAAATATGGTCACAACGTATTTATTAGCCGAACCATGCTTATAAAAATGGCGCAGGTTCGATAAATTGGTGGAATTTCGAAATTAAATGTTATGTAATTTTTTTGAAAATTGTAAAAATTTCGAGTTTTTTCCAGCGTCTTCCAGTAAATACAATATTCAAGAAAGATTTTCTTGTAAATGAAATTTGTTCTTGCTGATTAGATCTTTAAATGTGATCATGTACCATTTGTTTTTTTAAGTTAAGCAAAAATTTGGCTTATTTTGGCGACAAATAAAGGCAATTTAAAAATAGGAGTTTCTCAAAGAGTGCTCCAGATTTCTTTATACCTTTTTATAGGCGGTTTTAAATGCACTGAATAACTTGATATCAACGCAATGTTGATGTATTCTCTTGAGTTTTTTTTTAAATAACACAAATATATTTTAAGTGTATCTCACGTCGTTAATAGTTATATTACGGGCATTTTGAATACCACGTTATTGCATTTGTAAACACATGTACTTCAAATGATTTTGAAATTTTTTCGAAAGCGAGCTCAAATCATCAGCTTAACAGTCGATTAAGCATTTTCAGAAATGCTTCATAATCGACTGTTTCTCGATAATGGCTCAATAATTGGTCAATGAAAATGTGCCAACGGGACCAGATTCGACTATCTTATTCGTAAAGTGGTATTTCAATTCTACTATTAAAGGGCCGAAAAATTGAGAAAATGCGAAAAAAAATATTTTAGGAGCCGATAGGCAGCAGCCCGGAAGAGGTTGGGGAAAGAAGGAAAAGCTAGCCCAGACGCAAGAGAATAACAAACTTAACTAGTGCGAGAAAGTATGTACTATTCTGACGAGAGACTTCATTTAAATTTCTTATTCAGTTAAAATAGTAGTATGTATGAAGACGAAATGTAGTAGGTGAGGGAGGAAGAGGAGAGGCAACAGGAAGGAAGAGAAAGGGGAGAAGAGGGAAGGACAAACGCAGGAGAGGAGGAGGAGGAGGAGGAGGAGGGGGAAAAGGAGGAGGAGGAGGAGGAGGAGGAGGAGGAAAAGGAGGAGGAGGAGGAGGAGGAGGAGGAGGAGGAGGAAAAGGAGGAGGAAAAGGAGGAGGAGGAGGAAAAGGAGGAGGAGGAGGAGGAGGAGGAGGAGGAAAAGGAGGAGGAGGAGAAGGAGGAAAAGGAGGAGGAGGAAAAGGAGGAAAAGGAGAAGGAGGAAAAGGTGGAAAAGGAGGAGAAGGAGGAAAAGGAGGAGAAAGAGGAAAAGGAGGAGAAGGAGGAAAAGGAGGAGAAGGAGGAAAAGGAGGAGGAGGAGGAAAAGGAGGAGGAGGAGGAGGAGGAGGAGTAAAAAGGAGGAGAAGGAGGAGGAGGATTTACTGGTGTGAATGGAACGGAGATGGCTGCGGAGCCGCTCCGGGGCGCTGGCTTCGCCCCCGGGAGGCCGCGGCGGAGCGCGTTCATCAGGAGGCCAGGCCTCCGCCTCCGCCTGCGCCTCTGCCTGTGCCTGTGCCGCCGCCCGCCCGAGCGACGCGACGGTTTGGCCATAAATAGGCTTCGGCGACTGAGGAATTCCAGCGGCCCCTAGGCCAGGGGTGGCCAAGCGCCCCGCGGCCGCTGCCATCCTCCTCGGCTCCCCCACTGCTCTCAATTAGGCAACAGGAGCAAACGCACTATCGGTCATTCCATTCATTAATTAATCCAAATGGAGGTTGTGTAACTTATAACTAGGGCTTAGATTTTTATCAAAAGGCACTTTTTTTATTGTGGCAATTTTTTCCTCAAATTAGTTCATTTAATCATGATTGAAGCGTTTTGGACAATACAGATTTTTTTTATTGGTCATATAAATACATATTTTGGCTATTTTCCCCTTTTTCTGAAGTCGTAGATTGAACGAAATTCAGAATAAAGGAATATTTTTGTTCAGGATTGTTTGGGATTTATTTAATCAAAAAGTGCTAAACAATCTCTCGTTATTTGCTATGAAAGGCTTTCTCGTGTCCAATGTTTTGCAATGGCAACCTTTTCTGTGAATGACGGCGCCGGCATGAGAACCTAAGTACAATTCAGTTCTTGGAACTAATGTCTTTTGTTGTCCTTAACCCTAGAAAGGATGGACGAATGCTACTCCGGTATGGATACGTAGGGTAATGTTTTACCCCAGAGTATAGAATAAAAAAACAAATTTAAGGTGACATTATTTATTTACAGTAAACAGCAAATTTGTTTCACTTATGAGTTGATGTAACATGAAAAACATGTTTAATCCGCGTTCTTAGAAGACAGAGTTAGAAGACTGAGACACATGCATTTGAGGAATGCATTTTTGCATGTACTATTGTACTCTGACCTTGGACATATTTTTCATTTCAGTCATTCAATTATTTCTGCTTTTTTCGTACGGTATTTTAAACTTTTGTCAGAGTGCATAGTAGAGAGTCTCAAGACAGTTTTCATGGTTGAAAGCAAAATAAAGGATTTGGAGACGGGGGCGTACTTAGATACCTACATACATACACGCATACAGGGGTATTTCTTCACCCCAACTTCTAATTTCCATTACGAAAGTGGCAGGCAAACAGCAACACATGCGACAGACCCGATACTCAAAGGAGAATACTCTTAATTCCACGCTCCAACTTTCGTTAGCGAAAACTCCAAACGAAAGTCGTGGGCTAACACATTAACCCTGTATTCTTTCTAAGGTTAAAGGTTTTGGCGCGTTCTACTCCTCCACCAGTATTCTAACCTGGCTTATTTACAGCGGTTGCTTGCGTCAAATACGTGAAAGTGAAGTGTCCGGACAGTGTACGACTTGGAGAGTCTGTAAAAGAAGTGTGAAGTATTTTAAGACGGATGGTAAAATTTTATGTTGCAAATTGTGTGCAGGGCCGTGAAGAGTGTTATCGTACTGTAAGACTGCAATTCTGCAAAATACAAAAGTTGTGTGGTTAGGGAAGGTGTCGCGTAAAAGACGGATTACGATTGTTGTTTGATACTATAGTCAATTTATACACCAACGGCCACTTCACGTGAGGTTTCAATGATTGTTAACTGATTCAAATATATCTTTGTACAAAGTGAATGTCCCTAGTTTCAAAGCCATCTAAGAGAAATACACCAAGCATTGCGTCCCCTCAGAATCCACACACAGGAAGAACTATTTAAGTTTATAATGGTACAACAAATTCTTAGAAATTATATGAAATTCTGCCTGCAGCAATAAAATATAGGTCTAAAAAGATGAAGCTACAGATGTAGCTGTAAAAATATGTTGCCAATGTAGTTATAGCAACTCTCAAACGTGACCAACCCTCAGAAATCGTTTTTAGCGTGCGAAGTATTTGAAAGAGTAAACAATTCTAAAAAAAAGCTCTCTTATTCAACAACGCAGAGAATTTATTGTGAGCACAGAAAGTGAGGCATGAAAAGGTTTTCATTTTCATAACAGATGCTGCGTCAATGCAGCAAAGTGCCTTCAATTCCTCTAACCAAAAATTAAGTTTGCAACTTACTTCTCGCACGCTCTGCATAGAGTGGCCGAAGAGGTTCGGAAATATTATCCAGACATAGATCATCTGATTGCTAATGGAAATAAGAATTTCGCCAAGGCATCACTTCGAGGCCAGAAATTAAAGAACAGTCACTGTCGCTCCCATTGCCTCCGCAGCGAGTTCTCACTCGTCGGGGAACTTGGCTTGATGCTGCCAACTATTAAGTGAAGTAATTTCTTAGAGGTTGCGAAAGCTTTAAGTTTTGAGGGAAGTGATGCATCTTCAAGTCATTCTACTCAACTGTATCCATCCCCAATATTTACGAACTTGGCGAACATATAACTGAATTTTTGTTTCTCTCATAATCCATTCCTTCATTTGGAATCTGTAGGTGTATCCTTGCGTGACGCCCTATATATTGTAAAGGAAACGAAAAATTAATTATTCAGGACACACGGTAAAATAAGAAAGTGAAGTTGAAATTACAAAGTGTACTTGAAAGTAATCCGTCGTTTTCAAGGCTTTATAAAATTAATGAGATTCTGCAAGGAATACAATATGCTTTAGATCCAAGCGAATCTGAACTTTCGCCTGATGTGGACGTATATTGAAATTGGGGCCAAGAAAGACCAGGAGCAATTGTTATACAAAGGCACAAGACCAAGACAGACCTGTGTGATGTTCGCGGAGCGCGAGGATGCGTTTCACTGGGAATGCCCCTAAAGGAGCGAAAGGTGCCGCGAAAGGTCCTGGTAGGTCTTTCAGCCGCCAGTATTTGTCATCTGAGAAGAGCGAGGGGCAAAACTGAAAAGCTAGCTCAGACTCAAGAGAATAGGAAATCAAATAGTTGGAGAAAGTCTATGCCATTTTCTAGTACCACTAGTTATATCTAAAATGTATTTTGCAACAGCAATAAAACATTATTTTAAGCGGGCCAAACGCAGTCGTTCGACCTCTCTCCTCAATTTTATTCGTTACAGCTGTCCGACAGCATAAGGATGCAGAAAATGCAAATAATGTATGGTAGGTACACGGCACACTAGAGGAAACTGAACTTTCTATCTTGAGCCCCATTCATATTACTATTATAAACTGCGTGCGTCCTGGAAATATGCGAAATGCAGTTTCGATTACACTTCATTCTTATACGCACGCTCTCGCACGCACGCACGCACGCACGAATACACGCACGAACACACACAAACCTCCAATAGAGGGGAGGAAGAGATAAAATAATTGAAACACTCAAATTATAATTGGCATATGAATTGTAGCGTACGCAAAAATGCCCTTCTTTTGGAGCTTGCCGACTTGCACAGGGGGTAGAAGTCGACAAAGTGAACTGTCGGCTTCAAACTTCGCTAAAAGAACTTCAAATAACGCTTGCGTGTTACGAGATTTCAGGAAGTACTGAATCCGACACCTCGCCGAGGTCGCTTATGGTCTAATCACCTCGAGTCTGCCATAATGATAGGAACTATGATGGTGGTAATTAGACTAAATTTGTTATCAATCGCATTGGTCTAACATCGGGATTCGTTGTTTCTCGGTGCAAAAGAGGAATGCAATTTGAACTTCCCATGATTGAAATATTCTCGCCCGTTTCAAAAACAGCAACAAACAGCACAAACGGACATTCGGAGAACAAACACGAATACAGAAAATAATGTTCACAAGTATTATTCAAACGCAAATTTACCAGAAAATGTTTATTAATTCTGAAATATCTTTTGTGTAATACATAATTCTCGTTTTGCGCTACATATTAGGGAAAAAAATTAAATTTTCAATTTTTTTCAATTTCAGTTAATTAAATACCTTAAACCGGATATTGTAGAAGTGCCGATTTATTGCAATATATTACTTAGTAGGTTTTGAAACCTGTTTTTCTCTCTCGACAATTCAGATCGCAACGACTTCCGCCTTCCCTCAAATATTAGGACACTGAAAAGTCACTAAGGCTGCACGAAAGGATAATGGATAAATATTTTGTCCAATAACTTGCAAGTCTGCTGCCTTTCTGGGCTGAAGCACTCCCCTAACCGACTGCGCTCGTCCATTACGCATCCGATCGCCTCTTGGCGGCCGCAGGAGCCTGCCTTTGCCGCTGCATCGAATTAGCCCCGGAGGTCGCCTCCAACGGGAGCGCCGGTGGGGAAGTCGCGTGACGAATGGAAATAAAAGCGCGTTGTTGGCGCGGGACTTCTGTCGACACCTCACGCCCACACCCCGCCCACACCCCGCCCCGCCCCGTCCCGCGCCACAGAAAGGCGGCCTGTGGATTCTCGCTCATCTATTCAATTATTTTGCTGCGATTAAACTTCGTTAAGAAAAAGGCATTTCTTAGCTTCCGGAGTGTGTCATAATTGCTCTGTGTAACTTTACGATAGACACCTCCCCAAGATATACGCATAGATGCTCTGGAGCCCTGCGTTATGGTTATCTCCCGACTTTCATGATCAAATAACACACTGACCATGTCTGCTTTAAGAGGGAACTCATAACACTAGTCGCCAAAGCCCGTCGCATCTCATGAAAATATTCATTTTTTAATGCCCTAACAGGATGGGAGCCCAATGCGTTGCTTTACCCACAAATCTTCTAATGGTATTAATGAGGACCCGCAGAAGGGGAAAGCATTGATGAGTTAAAACACTTTGCAGCTGCAATATCACGGTGCCATGAAGTTTCAAGCAGTTCTCTGTAAGCTTTATGGCCAATTTCCGATCGACGATCACACACCTACAGCAGAATATGCTGCTATTCTCTTAGTTTACACTCTTATGGCCCGTTTCCCAGGCACGGCGGAGAACAGCAGCAAAAGCCCGACTCACGAGGATACGCCAGTTGGAACACTGACTAGCAAGAGCTGAATTGACGGGTGGCTGAATGCGAACAGCAACGACGGGGAAGTCTGAGTGTCTTAGAGCGACTGTCAGGGACGGATTTAGGTATTGCATGTTGGGGTCCCAATCCAAAGAAAAATCTTACTAACAAGAAAACATTAGAAAAAACTTTTTGTGCCAATACAAACGGAAAATATTAAATTGCTTGAAGATTCAAACATATTTTACATACATATTTTATGACATAACTTTGAATATTTTATGAACATCGGCCGCAACGCGGGGCCTCTAAACAAGTGGTGTTGTGCTTGTAGGGTAAATCCGGCCATGGGAGCAATGATCTCTCAATTCGAAACGCAAATACTAACGACTCCTTTGCATTATTCTTGTTTTGTGATCGAATCTCGGCTCACTTTTGGTGATTTAATTACAATGGATATATTTTATTATACAATTCTTCTCTAAAATATTTAAAACCATTTTTATTTTCTTTGATTATCGTCTCATCCACCGATGACTTAACTCTTCGCCTGTGACTTGCTCCCAAATTTTATTTCATTTAGAGGACGTGGAACATTGCATCGCAGACGAGGGACCTCTCTCAAGTGAAATCAACCCATTGAGAGAGACTCGGCAATCTATGGAACAAACGAAGTACGAAACGTCCTTGCCAATGAAGCTTCAAAGCTCCGTTCCCTTCATAGGCGACAGAGAATTCCTGCTTTTCACCATCCTTTGCTTTTTGCTTCTTGATTATACGAGTGGCTAATACTTAACGGGAGAGACATTTTATACTGAGATTTATTTTGGAAGATTTGTCCTTGGCCCTTGAGTAATAATGAAACTATTTTACGCGTTCATTTCTCTCAGATTTTACTTGTCCCTGTTAAATGTTCAAGAGTATGGTAATAATGCAGCGATGTAACAATGCCGCACATTAATACAACGAAATGTCTTTGGCCTTTTTTACAATACTTATCTTCGTTCATTTAATATGTAGTTACAAAACGATGTCGACAATTACTATACAACCTGACACTCTTGTTAAGTTCTACTAAACCATCGTGTCGGCTCGTACTTGTATTTCAGAAATGTGTTACAGAGTCAAACTTAATCTAGTGTTTAAAATTCCAGAATTGTAGTTTGCTGACCATTCATTACCTACAGAAGCCCAATTGAATAACACTTAAAACTCGAGTACTGCAGTCAGCTAACAACGCTTTTCAATGCACGTCTTCCGAAACAATTTTGGATCCATCACCACCTCCATAACACCACTTCTAAGTCCCAAAGATGAATGAAGCGTTGAATTGAAAACTAGTGCTGGAAATCGGGTCAACCACTTACGACTTGTCGGCATGCCGTCAAGAGGTTACTACGGTTTCAACTCGAACAAACTTTCTGGAGAGCCTGAAGGGCAGCGCTTGTGAATGGAGGCGTCAAATGCCAAGACGCCCCGGGGGCGGCGTCGACCGCCTAGGGAACGTTGGCCACCTCTCCGCCGCAGGACGCCGAATCAGCGACTCCCTCTCACAACATTGCCGACAAACTACACTACTCCTGCTTGCGACTCTGGCGCCCCCAGCTACCTCGTTTGCATCACAACGATGTTCACAGCTCCACGTCGTTACACTCGTCCCGGATTGTTAGTAATAATAATAATAATAATAATAATAATAATAATAGTCTTTATTAATGGCGAGGCTCAGGCCATAGGGCCTGCTCTTCCGCCTAACCACTGAATTTACATACATTTAGAGTAGAAACATTTTAAGAGGGGAGGACAAGCTGTACATTTACGTTAGTAGATACTAAATGCATCAAACCGACTACAAGATGAACGTGAATGTTGAAGAGTGAGCTGAGATTAGTCGTTCAACCATAAACTTTATTCTTTCATTTTCTCCCATTTAACAGTATTCACTTATTTTTAATAATTGACATAAATCTTACATCTCTCCCTAAAATCTTTCCTCTCGCGTTACAATAAATGTATTGTAATTGTACCGCCATGTTTTAAGTGAATAATGTATTTCTGGGACTATAATGCTTTCCAACTGACAATTCAAAAACTAATATAATAAACATAAAATGTTTGCATATTCACTCTCACTTCTTACAAAAAAAGTGCTGATAATTTCGGTAAGTTCGAATTAACGCATTCTGCGTGTGGGGTCAGGGAGAACGATACCGCGACGATTGCTCCCAGGTCTCAAGAAATCCGATCCACGCGGAAGAAAGCCGACTCAAAAAGCTGAAAATTGCCGCATTCCGCACTGCGAGCAGTGTAAGGAAACGCGTAAGATCCCACTCCGAGACAACGGAATCGTAACCCGAGCGTCTTGGCGCGTCTCTCTCGCCGCGTGGGGCGGCGCCGGTCTGAGACGGTGTGCGGAGGGGGAGGGGGGAGGGGGAAGGGGAGCAAATCGATGCGAGCGCAGGTGAGGCGCCACCGCCTTCGACCGGAGCGCCACCGCGACAGAGGGGGTGGGGGTGGATGATGCCCTGCACCACGCACGCTAACCAGCGAGGCAAATAACAACACATGCTTTCTCGCAGTATCAGTAACAGTTTACGTGATGTTATAATACTGCACCTTCCATCCTGCCAACTTATCAGCCGTCCCTTTTACACATAACTAAACAATGCGTGAAAGATTCGAAAATGCGTTTGATCAGAAATTCCTTTCTGGTATTAAATTCAGAGAATTGTGTTCTATTTTTACAATAAAGTTTAAAGGAACTAGAGGTATTATAACTTTCGCGCGTTTTTAAAAATCCCTCTACAGTGTTCGAGTAAAACTCCTGAAGGTGCAGGTGAGCGGCTGTGTGCGATTCCGTCACTGGCGTCTAGACCACTTCCCGTGGACCAATCGAGACGTATGAGGAGTCATTCGACGCGTCTCGGTCTCCTGATGGGGAGCTGATCATTTGTTTGCGGATCCGTCTCCAAGATTTAAAAAAAAAAATCCAAAAACGTGTTTATTCGTGTTTTTGGCGCAGCGATCTTAGTGATAATGACTGGAATTAAACCAACGCCTCCTAAATCGATCTATGTCGGTGGCGTTGATTAAATACCAAACCTTTATGACATTTTTGACTTAATACACCATAATTGTCTTTCGCGCGTTGGCAACTGAACAATTGAATTACAAAGCAAATCTCGCTGCACATTGATTTCTATTTAGATTAGAATTAACATATTAAAAAAAATAAATTTGTGAAAACATACGAACAGTATTGCCTCGGAACTTACTAAACTTGAAGAATTTCAACTAAATATGGAGAAAACAAAGCTGTGAGTAATGTTAGAGAATGAATGAACGTTATGTTCGATTTCTCACTTGTACGTTCTTACATAAGTGAGAAAATGCCGATTTTCAAATGAATGTGACTCACAACTTACATTTATGAAACTTAACTAGCGCCTTATTCACAAAATCGTACAAAACAGTCGCTTTTTAATGTTAGACTTGCATGCAACGCTAGATTCGCAAAAAAAATAATTAATAGTGCATTTGCACTAGACGTAAAAGAGAACACAAATTAGACTGAGTGTGTGAAGTTTCAATCTCTTCAAATATTAGGGGGGGAGGAAATATGGAGTGTTAAGGAAATGCGGGGAAGATATCAAATATAGTTGTAAAAGATGTTGCTACAGAATTTTCGGAACTAATTGGGAGTGATCTATATTTTTGCATTTAACGTTTGTGCTAATGCAAATGTGCTACGTGCATATTTGTGTACATTAGCAAAATAGCGAAAAAAATGTAGCTGTACTAAAACTTAACTATTTAGTACTTCAACTATTAGCACGTACAATTTACAAGTAATTGTTACATTAGTATCATCAAAAGTTCAATTCAAAAGAAGAACCTGTGATGCATGTCGGCGTTTATTTCGACAGCCAGAAACAGTTGTCTCATAACTTTTACAAATTAAACAAGCATGAATGAATTTAACTATTACAGTATTTTCAACATATTATACAGCAAAGAAACAATAATACTTCACACAAGCTTGCCTTGATTACACCGAAGATAATTAACAATTTCTGAATACCGTAACCAGCGATTAAAACGTCTTGAAGTAAAAGAAATTTTACCTTTTTGAAATCTATTCACTTTCATAAGAATGTTACCTATAACGTACGATTAACAAGACCGGTAACAATTCAAAAATCTAAAGAATTTTCAGCCGCAGTGTTGCCATTTTGCGGAGGGACGCGTCGACCGAGGTGCGGGAGATTCCAATTTACAATATCGACTTTTCCAATTTTCGAAAATAAAAAAAGTGAGCCGAAAATTACATCACTATCTTTACAGTTCTATATACGTGGGGTAAAAAATTAAAGAAAAAATTGGAGCTGTTTCTGAGAAAATAATTGTTTAAAAATTAAAAATGTCGTATGTTTCACGCAAAATTGGTCAAGAAATACTCATTTTCGAACAATTTAACATAGCCTTATTCGCAGATCTGTTTCTAACGTACACATTTAATTAAGTAAAAAACAAGAACATATCTTCATAATTGTAGATGTAGGAAGACGCCGAAAAAAGGGGAACTTTTCCAAATTTCGAAAAATCAGGGATTCCAACAAAATGAGACCTACACAATTCTGTAAGTGTTCTTTACACTATTCTAGGACATAATTTCATAAAAAAAATTGGAAAATGTCCCAGGGGCTTCATGTCAAATAGTCCCCGAAATTAAAATACAGGTTTCAAATTCATGGGCAGACATCATCTGCATCGATTAGGGAATATCAATACTGTGATGAAAATCCAACTTACGGATTGGCCAATAGCGGTTTTCACAGTCGCGTTTTGCCGTCAATCGAGCCACATAATATGGATTCTGATCTCACAGTGTGTTAGAGAAGGGGTCTTCAATCTTTTACTTTTCAGAAATCCTTGGTGTTCATGGATTTCTTGAAGAAACCTCATGTTTACGTAGCAGATAGCATAGTTTATCAAAGCCTTTTTCTAATGAAATTTGCAAAATTATTCTTTTATCTTTATTTAATCGTAATACAAACATCTTAAGATAATGAATACCGAGGTAGTGAATAATGAAACATTTGAAAAATAAATATTTGAAATTTACAAAATTCCCGAGGTTTAAATGAAGATAGAACCTATCCAAAAGTTGTAAACGAACTTTTCATAATAACAACAAAAGTTAAAGAAAAACATCGAATCCGTTTTGAAAAATCTAGTTCATCTATATTTTTGCATTCTCGTAGATACACGTAGAAAAGAGAAAGTATTGGAATGGCGCAAAAAATGTACGTCTACATTTTTTTTTTAAAATAGACGTTTTGAGGAGTCCTTATATCGATAAAAATTGTTTTCCAAAAACGGCTGTCCGTCCGTTTTGTTTGTCTTTCGTACAATCCATACGTAAATCGATCGAATTTTGACGAACATTTCTTACAGTTCGTTGTCTTAATGCTCTTCCTGCACATCGCCATGAATATACCTCTGCCAAGGACGCAAACGTCAGAACCAATTGCACTATTCTATGCTGCCAATTCTATGCTGTGCAATTGTACAAGGTCGCACCAGTTCCCAGTAATTATAATTGTATACACCACAAACATAAATTTCGTATTAAACTATTGTATTTTAGGATTAGGTGATGCTGACTATTGTTCAGTTACTTCCATGGATGTGAAAAGTTTATTCAACCGCAACGAATTTCGTATTACTTCAATACATTTTGTTCACTAGTTATAAGCAATGAAATTGGCAATGAAACTTCCCAATAGTTAAGAAAGGGAATCATGAACTGAATAGTGACAAAGGAAGAAACACGTTGAGCGAGGAATTGATAACTCACCAATGGCCTTGTGTACTTTTCAAAATCCTTAGCCAGAAATTGAAGACTACCTATGACTATTACAGGTGGCCGCGCGTTTGCTGTTGAGATCAAGATAGATCAAAACAAAATCATTTCAATACATCACTCGACTCTCGTATTAAGCATCTTGTAACTTGTTGGAAGTAAGCACGTTTAGGGCAGTTTGCAGTAGTATTCTCCTTAAAAAACATCAAAAATGTCGATTTGATTTTTCCAGAATTGCGAAGAAAAAGTCCAGAAAACCAACATTTTGTGCGTGCTTTATTAATTTAGTTGAACGTGTGAAAAATCAACCTTTCAGTGTCTATCCTTTTACCGAAAAAACTAAAATATTTCTGAATAACTGCCTATGGAAAGCAATTTTTTCGTCGAATTTACGTCAAGATGATTAGGCTTGAAGTGTAAACAATAAACATAATCAATTTTATTTTGACCTGAACGGGATTCGTGAGACAGAATATCGAGAAAAAATATGGAAATTAATATTGAATATGGTAATAGAATTTCTATGCCTCCACCTCAACACAATTCTTTAGAACATATTTGACTCATCCCATCGATACCATATAATACTTAAATTTGATTTGGTAATTCCTTCTTCACGATGAATATCCAGATTCTCATTTCACTAACATCCTGTGAGCGATCCCCATTTCATTAGCGCCACTTTGCTCACTTTTGAAAAATGACTTTTTACCCAATAATCTGACCTCCTATGCATTGAAAAACAAAGTTACGACATACTTTCTCGTATCAATAACTGGAATGTAGTACTTAAAATTGTTCCCTCTATTCATCTAAAACTTAATCGATCACTTGAAAAACTCAACACATTTAACTCAAAATTACTACAACTACTAATATTTTGATAATTTTGCAAATGTTCCCAAGATGCTGGTAAAAAAGGGCTTACCCAATATCAGCGTTTTAAGATCAAGGCAAGTGGTGCTTTAATTTACGTATTGTACTTCTATATAATATGATATATTCACGATAGTGTCGAATACCCTAACAAATTTTGTGTGGGAAAAGCTCCCGCGGATACCCGTGAAGAGCTAGGGAGTAGACGGTCGATTGGACCGGGAAGCAATGAGTGAGCCGTGAAAGGGCTATCGAGGCGCATCGATTCTCAATGCCCATCCCGCGCGAGGTGGTGGTCACCGCGCCCCTTCGCCACCCCGGGGGCGGGGCGCCACGCGCGGTCGTTGACTCGGGGCTCCGATCTGGAGCTGCCACCGGCAGCAGGGCGGGCGCAGGCGGAGGCGGAGGCGGAATATCGAGAAGAGAACCGGCTTCGCCCCGCTGCTCCTCACGTGGGCGCCTGCACGCGAGCTCCCCCCCCCCACCAGCTCACACACATACGCGCGCGCACAAGCGTCTTCCGCATAAAGACGAGCGCCGAAGCAGGAGGCAGAACAGAAGAAACTGAAAAGCACTTGAAATATAAAGAAAAAGAGATATGTTATAGAAAGGCGCAGACTTTCTCGAATTAGTTACTTCACTAATTTCTTTAGTTTGTACTAACATTTCGACCTTCCCAGGTGCAATCTATCGACGCCCAAAGTACATATTTTTTTAATTTGCTCACCTTTTCGGTGTTCTAAAAGGTAGGACTGAAATATTACTTTAAGAATATTAGAGAAGAGTAAAACCTCGTCCTCGATGGAAATTTTCATTGAAAAATTTAGAGCCTTTTTAAGAGAATGTCGTTAAAGCGAAATTTGAAGTTAATTTTCGCAGAAAACTTTTCAGCTTTCGTTCTTTGAAAGTCATTTCAAGCTTCCACTCACTACAATAATGTATACAGTTGCTGGAAATGTGCATATTAACGGCACGTTATATATTAAAAATATACATTTGCGTAATTTAAAAAAAAAAGAATACAGCAAAACGGCTTTTGAATAAAGAAATAGTATTTTTTGTGACGAGGCTCAGGTCATATACCTTGTTCCTCCGTCAGAACACTTTCAAAAAAAAAATTGTTACAATAGTTCATGATAAAAACGTTATTTTTGGATTTGGCAATTTGGCAATTAGGATGAAGGGTTTCTCGCACAGAAAACAGGAGTGAAATCGAGAGATGAGTAGATAGAAAAGGGAATGCTTTCACAGAGTTTGTGTGATTAAATTGGTTTATTTCACGTGAGGGATGTATTAAAAGTAATTGCAAATATATCAGATTGAACTTTTCGAGATTTTACTCAAATTTTGAGAAATTATATTTTACGAGGCACGTCCAGAAAGTAAGTTCCGTTCCAATTTATCTCCGCTGCAGCGCTGCGATCGCAGTTCCGCACATGGGCGGTAGACGCTCTGTATCAAGGAGAAGAAACGTGCGGCTTTTGGAGATCGCTGTCAGTTACGTACGCTTTGTTGTGCTTGTTTACAATGTCAGTGTTGATTGAAAATCCCGTCGTTTGTGAAATCAGATCTGTGATTCGTTTTCTGAATGCGAGGAAAGTGAAACCAAGTGAAATTTATCGGCAAATTTGCGATGTTTACGGACCAAATGCGATGAGTGATTCAATGATGAGAAGATGGGTCCGACGGTTCAATGACGGACGTAGTGATGTGCACGTTGAAGAACGAAGTGGGCGTCCATCTTTGGTTACAGAAGAACTGGTTCACGCGATTGATGACAAGATCCAGGAAAACCGAAGGTTTACAATTAGTGCTCCCGCTATGGAATTTCCCCAAATTTCACGATCAGTAATGCATGAAATTGTTACCGAAAAACTGAAATTTTGTAAACTTTGCTCACGTTGGATACCAAAGATTCTTACTGAGCAACACAAAACAAAACGGATGAATAGTGCACTTCAGTTTTTGACCGCTTATGCTGAAAGCGGCGAAGTATTTCTGACACAGATAGTCACAGGAGATGAACTTGGGTTTCTTACGACACCCCTGAAAGTAAGCGGCGATCCATGGAATGGAGGCACAATTCATCCCCAGCAAAGGTTAAGCCGAAGCAAATCTTGACACCTCGAAAAATGATGTGCACGGTGTACTGGGACTGGAAAGGTATCTAACTCATTGATTTCTTACCGCGTGGTCAAACAATCACAGCAGATGCTTATTCCGAGACACTTCCGAAACTGCGCTGCGCAATATACAATAAGCGCCGAGGATTGCTGTCAAAAGGTGTTGTTTTTCTTCACGACAACGCACGACTACACACTGCAAATGTGACGAAAAACCTCCTACAGGGATTTGGCTGAGACGTGTTTGACCATCCTCCGTATAGCCCTGACCTCGCTCATAGCGACTTTCATCTGTTCTTACATCTGAAGTCTTTCCTTGGCGGTCAACACTTCAACAATGACGACGATCTGAAAGAAACTTTCCAACGGGTTGAAGACACAGGCGGCAAATTTCTATGAAGAAGGTATACAAAAACTTGTGCCACGCTATGACAAATGCCTGCAAAATTTCGGCAGTTATGTGGAAAAGTAGTTTAAGAGTTGTAGAATTTTGTGCAATAAATAACTTTTCTGTATCTGTACACAATTTAATTTTATTACCAAACGAAACTTACATTCTGGACGAACTCTGTATGACCCATAGAAGAAGATTCCGAAGGACTTATTTAAATCAGTGAAATGTTAAAAGTACTACTAATTGTTTCAACGAAGTTTCGAAAGAGCTGAGATTGCGTACGCATTTTTTAATTACTCCTAAAAAACTAGTAGAGGAGGGAATTTCGTGAGCATTCAAGCGAAACACATCAAGAGTTCAAGTCTGAAGAGAAATAGAAAACATTGGAAGATAATTAATTTCGTAATAATAATAATAATAATAATAATAATAATAATAATAATAATAATAATAATAATAATAAATGTTTCGTTATAAGTATTATTATTATGTATTATAAATGTATTCCATTATTAAATTAAGTTAAAAAGAAATTAAAAACGTGATTACGATCAGTTCAATTTTAGGAAAGGTTTACAATTTAAACCCCAAAATAGAAAAGTAGAAATTTTGAAAATTTAGGAAATGTTCACCAATTAGAAAATTCCCAAGACTTAAAAACCCGACCCAACATCTCTCGCCCGATAGATTTTTTGATATTGCACATATTTCACTCAGCGCGAAAACAACTAAAATTTTGACAAAAATATACATGAACTTAATGAAAAAACTAATTAAGGTGAACTATCATAAGGACAAATATTTTTAATTCTGTTGTTGTAGGACGCCGCCGGAAAAAAATTAACTTTCGAAAATTCAGAGTTAACAGTGAAAAACAAACTTATCCCAAGAAAAACAAAAATCTTCATGATTCTAGTTATAGAAAGACGCTGAAAAAAACTTCGAATTTTTTCAATTTTAAAAAATTAAAATTTCAACGAACATTAGACATGCACTATTCTCTTAATCGTTCTATAAGCTATCAGTGGTCAAAATTTAAGCAAAATTGATGTTTTTTTTTAATTTAACAAAATCAAAAGTTCCCTATATTTCACGAAAAGTATTAAATTTTCGAAAAATTGTTCATGACCTTATTTCAAAATCTATCTTTAATGAAGAGATTTGAATAAGAAAAAAAATTGTTAATTGTAGTTGTAGGAAGGCGAAAAAAATTGAATATTTGCAATTTTCAAAAAATAAAGGTTTTCACCGATCATGTGATCTGCACATTTCTGTTTTGCGTCTATTACGGCAATTGGCAAAATTTAATCAAACAATTTCGTGCATTTGTTTTTTCAAAATTTTGAATGTGTCCCGAGGCATTCATGCAAAGCACGTAGACCAAAAAGAATATTATTGGTATCAAATTGGAGGGGCCACGACATCCAGATTGATTGGGGAATATCAATTTTGGACAAAATTGGCTGAATGGTTTCGCCGCTTGCGTTGTTCACAGATGTTTTGACGTCAATCGATTATCAAGGACCCCACGATACTTGGTTTGCGGCTACATTACGGGTTAGAGGATTTCCCTCCCCCTAAATTTAGTAGCTTTAATACACTTTATCATTACCAGGCCCCAATGAGAGTTTTCCTGCCGAAAATTCGTAGTTTTTTGTTACAGCTTGTTGGTTCGCCTCGCTTGTCGCTCCGTCTATCCAAGCTAACATTGGGAAACTGATTTGTACTGACAGGTAGAGCATTTTGTAGGATATAATTTAGGAGATTTTTTCATGGGTGCCAAAAGTATAATAATCTTAGAAGATAGTATGTTTTGTCTAATGACATGAGTGAGTGATATCTAATGAGTTTCCAAATAATTTTATATTGCGTTTTTTCTTCAAATACACACTTTCAGTTACATACCATTTTCGATTTTTGCAAACTCTGAACAGACATAAATACCATGAGAGCGAAATAATAACTTCTCTGAAGTGTTCAATAGAAAGAGGAGCAAAGTTAAGTAAGTGGAGGTCTTGAAACCGACGAGAAGCTGCGTGAAAAACGTGTAGCCTGCATAGCGTTATCTGCTCAAACTTTAAAAACTTCCGTTTTGTTGAAAGCATTCCGGCACCATTCTCATAAGCAAGTTTAATTACAGGTAGTAAAAGCTTGAATGTAATGTCTCTAGAGAACAGATATACGTAAATGACGACCTCCTAAGAGCAGGGGAAAGGGTGAAACTGTGCTTCAAGAATAAGCTAGAATTTACTGCAATGAATCTTTACCCGGAGAACGTTCTAACTTCGCGATGAGAAAGGAGAAAAAATAATTTACGTATAAAAAGGATTTCTTGGATTAATCACCTGAAGCGAATTTCGAATGCGTTTTCTCGGGGGGGGGGGGGGGCATAGCACACTGATGAAGGACATTGTATTCCCTGTAGTATGTTTCTAATCGTGTGGAAGAGTTAAACTTCTCGATTTTATCAATTGAGTTGTAGATCTATCTCCACTAACAGAATTAACCCGTATAAATAAAATTAGAAAGAGACTAGGTTTTCAAAATAAATGTTTTTTTTTATAATCCCATACACTTATTTGGATAATATAAAAACAAATTCGATTGTGTTCAGGATATTTGTGTCTGTCCAGAGGAATTCTTGGAACGGCCGATTAGATTTCGATGCGATTTTCATTGAAAGGCTCGGGCACAACATGGGCACTTTTTTCTCAAATTATTATTTTCCCTTACATTATTTATTTATTTGTTTGCTTTTCATACAAATCTACAGTTTATTTATCTTTTAATGATCTTTGTGCACGTAAAATTTACACTATAAATCTCCCTAAATCTCGCGTGTATGAAATAATGCAAAATTACTTCTATCCAGTTTCCTACCCATGATATCAAAATTTAAGTGAGCACTATTTCCACTTCTCACAAATATCGCAAAAATCGCAAGTTCACCAAAGTGAATTACACGTTTCTCAGAGCACATACGATTTCTTACTAAATGCAGCTTCGTTCATTGTAAATAAAACAATTAAGTTTAAAGTAACTAAAAATTCAAAATTGATTCCCAAAGTATGTCGGGAGTATGCAGCAATGCATTTGTTTAAGCTGCCCATAGCAACGATAGTCGTACTAAACACGGCGCACAGTGTGTAATTTGGGCAATCTATGCGCTAGAAATTGAAAATTTCAACTTCACCAAAACAGGTAACATGTTTTGTATTTCGATTCTAGGAAGCCCAGAACTCGTTGAAAAGGTAGTAGATTTCATAGGTGTTGAAAGGCACAGCAGATGTGAGTGTCTAAACATGCTACAACTTCACTAGGTTCGTCGATGCTTTGAATCATTCGTTTCAGTACAGCGAGTTCGCTTGATCGGTGTGTATCTATACTTGCATAAAAGGTTTCGTTCATTAGCTAAGTGTAATCTATGTTCCTTTTCCTAAATGTTGCTGCCATTATTTTTCCTTAATGAGCATCTGACCACTTTAAGAAGACTCTTTAAAAGGGGAGTAAATTTTATTCAGCGGAAAATTCATTTTGAAAGTTTATCGAAGGTTTTAGTTTAGAATACCCGCGATTTTTTTGGTTGATCCGGATTTTATGGTGTCGTTCACTGACCTTCAGTTCCTTTGGTTCACTGATTCGGTTCACTAATCTCGTGATTCACAAGGTTATAGTTTCACGGTTCACTTCTATCACTGGAGAAAAATCTTGATGGCATTGATTCAAAGCATAAATATATACACAATTTGGTTGATCACAATTTAACTATGTCACTTTTCCAAATTAAGTTATACATTTTTCCAATTACGTAACATTTTTTCTTCATGACGATACAATTCACTTCTAAACACTCACAAAACTTCACAACACTCTTTTAAATCACAAAATTAAGACTTTAGTTTGCATGGTTGAAATAGACTTGATTTACTAATAAAACAGCCTCCTAACAACACATTTAGTTGTTACTATGACTACAAAATTATTTACTTCATAATTTTATGAATCGTCAAATAGCGAAGAATTTTGTGGCGTGGATTTGCGTGTTTCATTGCCTTTACAAGTTTCTTTTTAATTGTTTTGTGTGTCTACCGAGATGGAAGGTATAAATTCAGAATTTTTTTATGATTTGTGCCGAAAGGGACGTTTGAATGTGATTCAGTGGTGTCAGAAAGTGGGTTTGCTTGCGTCTCGACGTGTATGTAATGTATGCAAGAATGAAATGAAATTTATTGAGAGAAAGGATAGAACAGATGGTTTTGAGTGGATTTGTAGAGTCAGAGGCCAGAATGGTCACTGTGTGAAAATGTCTGTACGTAAGGATTCTTGGTTTGAGAGGAGCCTTTTTAATTTACTGAACTTTAGTTCATAAGAAGTAAAGAGTGTGTATTTTTTCAGATATAAGCAGATTTGGTGATACGTTGATGAATCTTTGAAGTTTTTCGTGTCATAAGGATGTTCTACGTAATTAGTGCAGATATGTTACACTCATTTTACTACCATAGTATTTTTAATACTCTAAAAATTCTATAATTTCAGCGATTATGTGAGTTCATTTTTTATATTTTTTCTAATAAAATACTGCTATCTTTGACATATAGTATTTGTTTGAAAAATAGTGTGGTTGATTTTATATTATTAAAATAGGGGGTTTGGGGGGCGATAGCCCCCCAATAATAAAAATGTTTAAATAGAAAGTGTTAGTGAAATATACTGCGAATTCTAGAGCATATAAAAAAGTGATAAGTAGATAAGATGCTTTTGTTGGTAATTAAATTTTGGCTTTGAGTAGTAATGACAGTTTAAGTAGCATGTGAATGTTAAATAGAAATTATAATTCTTGCGATAACATAGTGACCATTACAACATGCGAACAATAAACAAGGATTCGGTTCAGTGAGTCGATTCCCCTCTAGTGAACCGGTTCAGTGAACGACACCATACACTCCGGATATACCCAGAATTTATTTATGATTTGCGCCGAAAGGGAAATTTGAATGTGATTCAGTTGTGTCAGAATGTGGGTTTGCTTGCGTCTCGACGTGTATGTAATGTATGCCAGAAAGGAATGAAGTTTATTGAGAGAAAGGATATAACAGATGGGTTTGAGTGGAGTTGTAGAGAAAGATGCCAGAGTTTTCATTGTGTGAAAATGTCTGTACGAAAGGATTCGTGGTTTGAGAGGAGACTTATTATTTACTGAACTTTAGTTCATAAGAAGTAAAGAGTGTGTATTTTTTCAGATATAAGCAGATTTGGTGATACGTTGATGAATCATTGAAGTTTTTCGTGTTATAAGGATGTTCTACGTAATTAGTGCAGATATGTTACACTCATTTTACTACCATAGTATTTTTAATACTCTAAAAATTCTATAATTTCAGCGATTATGTGAGTTTATTTTTTATATTTTTTCTAATAAAATACTGCTATCTATGACATATAGTATTTGTTTGAAATAATAGTCTGGTTGATTTTATATTATTAAAATGGAGGGTTTGGGGGGCGATAGCCCCCAATAATAAAAATGTTTAAATAGAAAGTGTTAGTGAAATATACTGCGAATTCTAGAGCATATAAAAAAGTGTTAAGTAGATAAGATGCTTTTTGTGGTAATTAAATTTTGGCTTTGAGTAGTAATGATAGTTTAAGTAGCATGTGAGTGTTAAATAGAAATTATAATTCTTGCGATAACATAGTGACCATTACAACATGCGAACAATAAACAAGGATTCGGTTCAGTGAGTCGATTCCCCTCTAGTGAACCGGTTCAGTGAACAACACCATAAACTCCGGATATACCTTTTTTTTACGGTTATCCTAGTATTAAAGCTTTTTTATTAAATTTGCGAATTCATTTACCTTTTTAATTTTTTCGGAATACCGTGTTCAATTTCCCGCAAGGCGCTTTTCAATATGTGGGTCAAAACTGCTACCGAATCTAAGTTTGATGATTTAATTTCGTATGTTTATCAAGAATTTGAACATACAATAATGACTAAAAGTATATTGGAGAATGTGAAAGATAAAATTAGCAAGGTTTGGCACACTATTAGATGTATATTGTATGTAGTAGCACCGTGTTCCATCGTCTACTAAATACTGTCGCCAAAATAAATTTATGTTCGCTAAAGAATCGGCCAACTTAATTACAACAGACGTCGACAAGATAATGAATAAAATTAAATCTCTTGCACCAACAACCATTGTTCTTGAATATTTGGAAATGACTGTAACTACTGT